>OY987286.1:8892266-9492266 GCA_963920785.1 Sphagnum contortum
GACGTATTCTTTTGTGTTTAGCATTGGGAAGAAGGATCTCATGGGAAGTGTTTTTCTTATCGGATAAAAAATTTTGGGTGCAGGGAATGTGAAGGAGGTAGTGGGAGCAGTGGGAGCTGAAGAGAGAGAAGCAATCCGACTTCAGAAGCATGAGAATTGGGACGTGTGGAGGAAGGTGACACACTGTGGAGCTTAAGTGAAAAATATTTGGGGGATCCTTTGTTATGGCCATCACTACATTCAGCTTGCAGGAGGGAGCTAGGATCAGATCCCCTCTTGCTTTTGCCAGGTTCCCATGTCACTAAAGCTTGCATTGCAAGAGCACAAGCTGAGCAACACCAAGGTTGACGAGTACCTGATTTTCAAGAAACCCTAAACCCTAAACCCCACACACACATCCCATTTTGAGCTTTGCAACCACTCCAGATGTTGATTTTGAGCTTGCAACATGTTGGGAATGTTGATTTGCAACAGAATCAATCTATCTGAGAGTCAGGAAGTCTGAACAACTTTCTCTGCACAAAGCATACTGATTTGTAAAGATTTTTGTTTCAGTAAACCTGTTTCCCTTCACATTGCAAGCAACAAGCTGAGCAGCATCAAGGTTGAGTTTCTGATTTTTTGCTTCTCCCATACATACATGTCCATTTTCAGCTTTGCAATGGTCAGAATGTTGATTTGCAACAGAATTAATCAATCCGAGAGTCAGGAAGTTTGGTCAACTTTCTCTGCAGATTCAATACCCATTTTATGTATGAGGATTTTTTCTTTCAGCAAACTTCTGTGATGCTAGCTAGACTTGGAAACTGACAGTAGTGGACTCTGGAAGCTTTTCTTCTCAATAGAAGCTTTATACAATTCAGGCAGTTTATAGCCAGAGTGTGTTGTGTGTTTCTTCAAGTTACTCTGATAAATCTCCATTCTGTTCTGTATGCAGCAACTTGTGTGATTGTTAAAAGGCAATCTACATCTTCTTCAGTTATCAAAGCAATTGCATGAGACACAATCCTATTCTAGATATAGGTATATAAATCTTATGGGCTGTTTTTGAAAGATTTTTTTCTCTTGTAAACAAGACCTTGTTTTGTGCAGATATTTTCATGCATTTGTGTGCAACAAACAAATGGGCAAAAACAACCTAAACCCTTTTACTTTTTGATGCACTTGTACAAATGTCCGGAGATGGCTTGTGCTTGGGTAGAGAGTTCTCCTCTGCATTTATTAATTCCTTCAGAAGAAATTGGATAGTATGAATGAAAACCGCAGCATATAGAACTCAGAAGTGCACAACAAAGTACAAGAGGTTGCCAAGCAATACAACATAATAGATTGTGAATTTGAAGTAGTATTCATACCAGCACATAAGACTTTCCTTCAAGAGTGGGTAATGATCAAATAGATCTAAAAAATTCTACAACTAAATCCAAAGATCAAAACAATATAACAAATGTTGAAACATAATAATAACTTTCTACAATGCATTCTAGTGCATTTGGAAGAAACACGAACACCTCAAGTTGTGATTTTCCTTAGAATGTTTAGGAAAATATTAAAGAAAATGGTTTTGTCCAAGAGTCTAAACCTTAAATACTAAGCCAAAAAAGTTAGTGCCATCCATTTCTAAAAAGCTATTAAAATAGTCATTTGCCTTTCAATAGAGGTAATGCAAGCTGCAAAACTAGTCGGTACCCTTACCAAATGTCAAGATGAGCTTTTAACAACATATGTTCAAATATTTGCTATTGCTAATGACATTTCAAGATCACAATCAAGGGATGATGAAGGTTGTAGGGCTATATAGTTAAATAAAAACGCCCAAAAGTAGCACCAAGTTTTATTTTTATTTTTTCTACAAGCAAAACTCCTTATAATAAGAATGTGAGATTCAAAAATTACTTTTAAAGGACTTGATGTTGTTCACAATTAAAGGGTTTTCCCCCTTAAGCACATGTGTGGATGCATAAATTAACTTTTTGAGGTTGAATTTTTAATTGGTTGTCCCTTCTTGAAGAACATTGTCCAAAACTATCTTTCTAGCCATGGTTGCGTGCTTTAGATTTGCATGTGTGACTTCAACTTGATGCCACACTTATCGCTACATTTGATTTACGGGTGAATAGAAGGTAACAAAATATCTTTGTTCTTGTCATAACTTTCTATTTGCAAATTAGAAACCTCATCATGTTATAGTAGGCTTTTTGAAGCCAATGACACTACAAGGCACGTGTTGCTTATTCCTTTTGATGGTGCATATTTTTGTGAACATGCCATGAACAAGGTGGCTCAATATGCAACAAATGATGAGAAAATTTGCAAAGATTTGGTGCAGTGAGTGTGAGATTTGCACAAATGTCTTTCCAATTTTGCATCACATGACCCAAAAAGTTAGGCATGTTGTAATCTTGATTTTTGCATTATAATGCAAACATTTGTAGGTTGTGAAATGGATAATAAAATTGATCCTTTCTTTTCATTGTGCACTATAGGTAAGGGGGCAAAAAAGAAAAGGCGAATATGTTAAAAACCTAGTTTGCATAAACGCAAAATTGACAACTCCAATGAATATGCATTTCCCATCCAAGGTTGCAATGTTCTAATAATGCTTGGTTTATTGAACTATAATTATCATGTGTTATAATTTTCAATTAAATGTTTTAATCAACAAGATTCTTTCAACACAAACCTAGGCAATTGTTAAGGCAATTTGTGATGCATTTTCTCCTATTGTGATAACATATGTAGTTAATTAGTGTTGTGGGTAATGAATATTGTTAGATGCTATTGCCTTGGCATCATGTTGTATGTAAAACTTTTTACGAAAAGATTAGAGTTTTAAATGCAAGATGATGGTATTGAGGACATGGACATGTGCACCAAGGTGAAATAACTAAATGCCAACATGTGAGAGCAAATAACTATTGTTTTGAAGCCTTCCTTCACTTCATGGATTGTTTCAAGGTTTTTAAAATTGACAATATGGTTACATTTATGTTGGATCCTTGGTTTAAAAACTTGAGTTTAATGGTAGACTATATTGGCCACTCTTTTACAATTGAAATTGTTGCTACATATGATAGCCAATTCTTCCTCCCACCATTAAAGACCTTGTACCAAAAGTTGCATGGCCACTTGAATGCTTCTTCAAGTCTTGTGCAAGAAACTATGCACAATACTAATGTTGTTTTTAGAGTAGGAATGTTTGATTATGAAATTTATTTTGAACAAATAAGTGTTTATTTTATTTGAAAAATATTGTGAATCAATTTTTTTTGGTTAACACATTTCAAGCTAACTTATTTGGGTATCATGTGTGCAAGTATAGGTTTGACATGAATTGTCATGTTTTTGCACATTTGATGTGTCATTGGAAGATGTAGACAATTGTTTTCTTTGGTGATCAAAGCAAGAAAAAAAAATTTCAACCTTTGCTTATTTAGCTAAAAACTTTAAAGCATACTTAGTAATCAAAATTTTAATTTTTTATTTTATTTTAATGATTATCATATGTCTTTGTCAATATCAACTTGAATCTCTTAATTCTTCTTATTAAAATTGATCTTATGATTTCACTATTGGTGTTGAAGATAAGAGAGGACCTAATGATGTGCATGGGTTTGGTGAGGACAAGGAGAACATATTGGATGTGATGGATGTTGAATTTTTCAATGAAGTTGAAGGATTGTGTATAAAATTGGGACACGTATCCATGATTTTGGTAGTGTTTTGCTCATGATGCATATGCTATTTTTTGGGTTTTCATTGAACTCCTATGCTCTTATTGTCACTTTATAAATGTTTCAATACAATGATCACATTGAACATTATAAATGTGTATTTCTAACTTTCATGTGAATGAAATCAAAGTTTGCATGTTATGACATGTTCTTTATCTCATTTCCTTGATTTTCTTTCTTTTTAAGTGTTTTACACTGTGCAAATGTAAGTGCAAAAAAACTTTTACACTTGCATTATTTCTACACAACTTATTATTATTATTACATTTGCATTGTTTTTCCATGGTTTAAATTATTTACATGATTTTAAATTTACAGTTACCCACCCCACCTTGTACATTTACATGGTTTGTGGTTGAACCATGATGTCTAACACCTTGCATGGTTTTGTCTTGGGCCCTTGGTAATATGTGGTTATTGGGAATAAGAATTTGGAACAAATGTATAATTTTATTTCATATTTATACATGTATGAAATAACACATCCACAATGGTCATCCATGAAGGCATGGTAACATTATGAAATTTGATTGTAGCTTGGGGTGTGGAACATGAAAGTTTTTTGGCCTAGAGTCTTGACTATTGGCTTGGGCTTTGAGGCAAACCCCATAAGATTCCCTTGGACAATGGCCTTAAACACAATTTGTTAAACTATTAATTATTTTTGAAGATTTTTAATGAAAAATGAAATATTCTTGAATATTTCAAAAGGCTCTTTATTTTCTTCCACAAATGTATTTTCCTTCATAAAACTTGTTTAGAAAATTCAAACATTTTTACGAGTAATATAATTAGTGTTGAAGCTGCCCACTTATTATTAATTTTCACAAAACATAGCATTGTCAATTTCCTCAATTATCATTTTGATAATGCCCTCCTATGACCCCTTATGCATAAGAGTTGATTTTTAAAAAATACTCAACTTGAGAATCACTTAGTAAAATGTCAAGGTTAGTTTAAGTAAAAAAAACTTAAGGAGGAAACAAATTTTGTTCTTTCCAATTTATGTGCACATCTTCAAATGGCCAACTTACAATCCTTCAAATTCAAGCTAGAAATGGAGCTGAAATTGGAGAAGTGTAGCCAAAAGAAAACTCGTAGCTCAATATCATAGGAGGGGGGAGGGGCTTACTAACAATAATAGGTCTTATACAATACATACTAGAGAGGAAGGTTAGACCTAATTTTATTTTTCAGTGATCATTGTTTAATCAACTTGGGGTTTCGCATTGTTCTGCACTACCAGGACAGAGAATATTCTACTCTAAACCTCAAGCCCAAGCCCACTCCTTTCACGGCCTTTCTGGAACTCTCTGTACCTACCACCTTCCAGAGAAGCGAAGAGAAGAGTGTAATAAAAAGGATCTGACTGCTGATCCCTGTTTCTGATTGGTGAATCATAATGATTGGTCCAGCTGCTTTGTTATTAGTACCTAGTCTCCCACTCATTTGCACTCCAAGTTTTAGGTTTTAGGTTTATGGGTGGGGTTGGAAAGGGGTAAACACCTAAACTTGGGTAAAAGCCACAACAAAGCCCACCTTCTTTCAGGGAAGAGTGTAATAGCAATGATGTGACTGCTGATCTCTGTTTCTGATTGGCCAATCATAATGATTAGTGTAGGTGCTTTGTTATTAGTAGTCTCCCACTTATTTGTAGTCCCAATTTTAGGTTTATGGGTGGGGTTGGAAAAAGGGTAAATAGGTAGCTAAACTTGGGTGTGAGAAATACTTTTGCATGGTCACATACTGAGCACAGTTGGAGATGCTCTTAGGGTTTAGGGTTGGATTTAGGGCTTTGGTCTTTTCCTTGCTGTGGTACAGCCTTGCTTTGTGTGTTGCAGCAGCAGCAGCAGCTAGAGGGCAGCGGGATCGAGCATTGTCTTTGTCTTCGTGAGATCGTCACTCAACCAGCAGCTGCTTTGGAGAGCAATAGAAAGAGATGGGAACAACATTTTTGGTACATTCGTGTGTTTCAGTGTGCGCTTTGCACCGCAGTTCCTTGCCGTCAAGACGATGGGAAAGCTGTGTAATATCAGGAGAGGCAAGTCGGTCCAGGCGGCAGCGGTTGTTTACAGTGAAAACTGCGGGTGTGTCGGATTTTTCCGTTGTTCTTTCTAGGATCCAAACCGAGGTTTGTGTATCTTTCCTCCCAACAACATCTCTACCTCCCCTCTATGCAATGTGTGCTATCAACACCTGTTCCTCTGTGGAAGTGATGAACGACTTGTGTTTCTTGGAGCTTTCTTTCGTGAGATGTTGAGGTGAGCATCGACCAAAATTCACACAGGCCTGCTCATTGTCAGTAATGTGAATTTGTAGTGGAAGAGTGGAAAATCCTTAGTTCTTGCATTGCTCGCATGCAATTTGTGGTATGAATCTGTTCATCTTGACAAGGAAGAGAAGATATATGCTGTGGTAAATATTCTTTGATGAGTATTTTCTGTGCACAATTTAGCAGCATTTTGTATGCTCATTGACAGTCGTGCAGCACAATGATTTGCAGAGGAGAAATTTTTTTTTGGGAGACTCACAAATTGGTGGACAACAATGCGGTCTGATTTTTGGAAAGAGCTTGAATCCTTCATGGAAATTAAGGTGCAGCTTAGGAGGCAACACTGCAGGTGGAAACCAAGCAGAGTCATTGTCATCTCAGGGAAACTGGCCAGGTTCAGCTCCAGAGAATGGCCTAGGATCATCAGTAAGTACTTCCTCAAATGCACCACTTCCTCAAAGAATTACCGAATTTGCAGAAGCATTTTGGCGGTTTGTTCGGCCACACACAATTCGAGGAACTTTCATTGGCGCTACAGCTTTGGTTGTCAGAGCTTTGATCGAAAACCCAGCACTCATAGATTGGTCACTGTTGCCAAAAGCTTTACGAGGCCTTCTTGCACTCCTTTGTGGAAATGGATATATTGTTGGCATCAACCAAATATATGATGTTGGGATTGACAAAGTGAACAAGCCTTTCCTTCCAATTGCTTCTGGAGATCTTTCGATTCCTGCAGCTTGGGTGCTTGTTTTAGGGTTAGCAATTGTAGGCATAACTTTAGTTGCCACAAATTTTGGACCACTCATCACATGCCTGTACTCGTTTGGTCTCTTTCTTGGAGGGATCTATTCTGTTCCACCATTGCGTTTGAAACAACATGCTGTTCCAGCATTTCTCATCATAGCAACAGTTCGTGGTTTTCTGCTAAATTTCGGTGTGTACTATGCCACCAGGGCAGCACTGGGACTCCGTTTCATATGGAATCCTTCAATAGTGTTCATCACAGGATTTGTGACAGTTTTTGCCACAGTCATAGCTATCACGAAGGATCTTGCAGACATTGAAGGCGACAAGAAGTATAAGATTTCAACATTTGCAACAAAGTTAGGGGTTCGAAACATCTCATTTCTTGGTGCAGGTTTGCTGCTGCTGAATTACATTGGTGCAATCTTTGCTGGACTTTATTTGCGTGGTGCATTCCGGACGCAGGTTATGGTGCCTGCCCATGCTATCCTGGGAATTGGCCTTGTCTACCAGACCTGGTTGTTAGATGCAGAAAAATACTCAAAAGATGCGATTGCTGGTTTCTATCGGTTTGTATGGTATCTCTTCTACTCAGAATACATCCTGCTACCATTCATATAGCTTGAAATCTTGGTTGGTAATTTTCAGAGTGGACTCAACTCCTTTCTGCAATTCTTGCTGGAAATTGTAAAAATTTGAATCACCAGAAACAAAATTCCAGGTGTGCTACAATTTTACTTGATTTTTCTTTGTTGATTCAGTTTCTGCAGAGTGTTTCCTTGGCTCAGATTTGTTGTGCAGGGCTCTTCTACAGTGCTGAAACCCTAAATTTGCTCAGGGCTACTACAAGGCAGGTGTGGATGCATTCATAACAAATGTAGATGGGTTGAAGTGCCATCAAGAACTTTTCACACTGGATTTTGAGGTATGGTCGTTGACTACCCATCAGGATCTTGTCATCTGTGAAGGATCATAGATATTTTTATGAAGCCAGTGGGTCAACTATAAACCACTTTATTGTGATCTGAAGTTATTTTGGTAACAACCGTTGAGCTCTGGTTGGACTAGGAAGGAAACAAGGGGTTGTCTTTCCCACCTAGTATTCAAGGACTCTAAACAGTAAAGCATTTGTGTAGTAGTTTCAAGCAGCAAAAGGGACTTAGGTGATGTACAGCACAAGTCTTAGTATCAAAGATGGATTGTTATGGTCAATGTCTCAAAGCTAGCTGTTGGATGACCACTGTAATTGAACAATTTGAGTGGGATTCATGTTCCACTGCAATGGACATTACCATGACTTCAGCTTTTATACACTATCTCCACTGGCCACCAAGAGTTGATAAGTTAGAGGCAAGTAATGGCAGGTAGTCATTGCCATTCATGATGAAGGTGATGGTTTGATGCTGTGTGAGTGACACTCACACAATACTAGACAACAGGCTATATGAGGTAAGCACCAGGTAAGCACTCCATGTGCAAGCCCAGGCATCAGCCAGAATATAACCAATGCTTGTTACATGTTACAAAGATTGGATCATTTTGTCTTGCAATGATTGTTAAGCACCAGGAGAATGGGTGAAGATCATCAAATCAGAGTAGCCATTTGATGCTCCTTGAAATTCCATTTGGAAACGTTTTGTTGGATTCACATCAAGAGTCATGTTTGCAATTTTGCATTGCAAGGTGATTATACTTGGCAAGCAATGAAAGAACCAAGGACTATGAATTTATTGAAGTTTTAAGAAAATTTAGTAGATAGCACTGAAATCACCCTTGTTACCTTCTAGAATAACCAATTCTTGACACAACTTGTGCACAAATTGTAACCAAAATTCCAATGGTATATTCCTCCAAAAACTTGTCTCGGGTTTCTAGCCTTTCAACTGGTACACTCCTTAAGTATAAGCAAATGAAAATGACCATAAAGAACTGCACTGAATTAAATCTAAGAGAAAAAAGTATTTATAAAAATCATAACATGTGGCAATCATCATTAATCAGAACTTCCAACAATGATGACTTTGAATCATGAAATAACTTCAGAATGCAAAATCTTGCATACTTTGCATTTTGCACATTGCATATAAATATATGCTGGATTGGATCATGATAAAGGCTTGCAGGAATGTGGACAACATTTCCAGGACTTAACAGCCATTCCTTTTACTTCCAAGAACCGACTGAACAAAGAATAGACTACCTTGCAGTTAACATTCAATGCAAGCTATGGATAGCAATTCTATGCAATCAAAAGAAATGACCAAAGAGGAAAAGTTGCTTAATGACCAAAGAGGAAAAGTTATGAAACCTGGTTCCACCCATCAAGACCTCAATTTTCTCAGCCTCTCCTTCAGCAGCCACATTTTGATCATTGTGCCTCTCTCCTTGCTTCCCTGGCACATTATAGCCTTCATCTCTAAAGCACATTTCTGCCTTCAATTCCTGACATTGAAGGCTCCATTCCTTGCAATATACAGTAGTAAAGTGCCTCTTGTTAGGCAGCCTGCCTGTTTCCCTATGGAAAGCAGGTTTGAGGTTTGTAACCTTTGAGGCATAACTAGTCTGCTGATAGTTGCCCACAAATTGACTCTCTTGACACCCTCACTCAGAAGGGTACTTTGATGACCAGTAAAACCTCATGAAGGTCACATTACAAACCTCCAGAGCTTGACTACTCCCAACAAAGGTTCAGTCAAGGTGTTTGCTCACTCCTTTGACAGTTTCATGTCTCTGCACTTCTTTCTACCTCCTAGTTCGAGCCCCATACCTCCATGGAAATTTTTCCTTTAGAAAGGCTTCTACATCAAACTCCTCATCTGCTCTCTGTAAGTTTTCTAGTCCTCTAGATTCCTCAGGACCTGCTTGAGATGTTTTCTTTGTTGCACTCTTGGACCATGGGAACCGATCCTCAAGCTTCAAAAGCCCCTTGATACGACTGATAGCTGGAGCCAGCATGTCATTTAGGTTCATATTCCATGGGATGTCATCCACCACCTCTGTTCTCTGCACATTTGACAAGTATATATATACATGATATAATGAATGGCAGCTACAAGATACTTAATATTCTTCAATGAATTTCCCCACTGGACTTGTTAGTGTATAAACTGAAGTGGCAAGAATAGAGTGGATGATTCAGTGGTTGGCACATTGCATGACTTTCTTGAGGTACACCAAGAGAGTCATCTCTTCAATCATCCATCCACTACAGTTGCTGCACCTGTTTTGAGAATTCTCCACTCAACAAAGCAAGCAAAGAGGGGTGGGGGAGAAATCATGTTACCTGTTGAAAGCAGAGGTTCCGGAGCTCATCAGCACGCACAGCATTGCCTTGACGCTCTTCCATAGCAGCCCAGGACATCCAGGTGGGCACATTCTGAGAGTCCACTCTCAAAGCACATTTAAATAGAACTCGTGCCAATCCAATATTCTCCTCCCGTTCTTCCAGGATTCCCCAGGCCTGACAAACCAAGGTCAAATCTGATTGGTCTCATTGGTCACCAAGGAACTCAAGGCATCACCCATGATTTTGATCTTACATGGCCCACTCTGACAACCATCTAATAGTGCCCTTTGATGGCCTCAGTCCCAAATGCTTCCTACACAATCTAAAATTTCCATGTGTCAGAGCAACCTTGGGGGTACCTGAAATGCTCGGACTGCATCCATACTCTTAGAGTCAACTGAAACAGCCCTTTGAAACAACTCTCGAGCAGCAGCAAGGTTGCCTTCTTTCCACTCCATCCAACCAAAGGCCTGCAGCATTTCCTGCCTATCAGCTAATCACCTTCAACTGCCTCACTTCTGCCAAACATTACTCTCTGAGGCACCACTGAAATTTCATCAGTTCTCACTAGATGAAGGGGTGAAGGGACCTCAATTCAGTTCAAGAGAAACTCATCTCTACAGGATATCTAAAGCTTACAAGAAAGTGGGAGAAAGTAAGACTAGCAGGAGTGCATGGCTATAGAGGCAAGACATACTATCCAGACAGGTTGATGGTTGGGATCCACAGCAATGGCACGCTTAAAGAGATCACGAGCAATGCCAGAATGGCTACAGTGATACTCGAACAGCGCAAATGCTTGCAGGAGCACAGGATCCCTTGTGTTGAGCTCATAGCCTCGATGAAAAAGCTGCCTAGCACGTTCATTGTTGCCTTGTTTTGCCTCAAACAAGGCCCAGGCTTGCCATACATGCCGATTCTTGGGACTTGCTTCTAACCCTTTCTGCCACATGCCCCACAACCATACATGAATGCAAAGGTGTGGATCTACCACAGGCACAGAGAAAATGAGAACTGACAAATCCATACAAAGAACAATTTTGGTACAAGCAAAGATTCCACATTTATGAGCACACCATGCAACCTTGCAAACCTGGAATAATTGACGTGCAGTGGCAGCATTGCTCTGCTCTGACTCCATGAGAGCCCAAGCCTGTCATAACACAACCAAATGCAAGCAGTATTTGAGAAATTGGAAGCGATTAGCTATGGCACAAGAGCAAGAAAGAGGCTGAGTATATTAGATATGTGATGTCTGAAAACCTATAGTTGAATGCCAAGTGAAACATCTCACCAGCCAACTAGCTGCACTCTTTGGATTTGTCCTGGTAGCCTTGTCAAACAGCAAGCGAGCCTGCTCAAACCTGGCTGCTTTGACTTCAATGCATGCAAGTGTTTGGAAGATATATTCATTGGCACCGCAGTTTTTCAGCCCTTTGTTCAGCAGCACTCTGGCCTTTTTAGTGTCACCCTCACGAAACTCCAACACAGCCCAGGCATGCCATGCTGCAGCGTGCGTCTTATCAGCCACCGTAGCTGCATCAAAAAGCTTCCTTGCCTTGCTGCTGTTGCCACTCCTGTCCTCCAGCACTGCCCATGCCTGTCATTCAACCCCACAAATGCTCTCACCATCTTCCCTTTTTCTGCCCAAATAATATGATCCGCAAACTTACAAGTAGTCAAAAAGCAGCTAGTCATTCTGAAACTCCTAAACCGGCAAGGTGGAAGAATAGTACCTGCCAAATGTAGGCATTCTCACCACGAACAGCCTGACAACCATCTTCATACACCTTCCTTGCTTCTTGAACCTTGTTCATTCTTGTCAGCAAATTCCCCAGTGCTACATATGGCCGGCCATCATCAGGCCAGTCTCTGATGCACTGCCACCAACCCAGTTTCATGTGAGTGAAGCAGTGACCTTACAACCAAAGGATACTGGATGTAAGTTTCTACTCCCAGAATGCACTAGTCCAGAAGCACATGGGAGGCACAACACAGCAACCAAGAGAAATTCACAAAACCCTAAACCCTAATACACAAAGAACAAAGGGTTCAAGTCCCAGATAGAGAGGACAACACAAGAAGAAGAACAAGGTGGCACCTGCTTCAACCGGATTGCAGCCTCTTTATACATGCCTCTCTGCCGCTGGGTGCGTGCCCAATACAGCTGCAAATCCAAGTTGATGCTCAATCGCTGATACGGCTTGCCTGGCTCCCCTACCAATGACACAGCCAGAGTTGTCTTTGTGCCTTCACTGCCCATCACTGCTACATCGACATCCCTCCGCCAGACACTCTTTGATGCATCATGTCTCATTGCTGTGACTGCCAGTCCTTGAGCATCTGGTGATACATTGCTTCTTCCTGCCACTAACTCCTCTTTCATTGCAACAAGATTGCTGAAACCAGAATCATCTACACTAGATATAATAGTTTCTTTTCCTGCAAATGATGATGATGATGATGGTGATGTCTTTGATCTATACTGCCATTTGTAGTAAGGCCTCTCAGCTTGTTGTACAGCCAACCCTAACTTTACCTCCAAATCTCTCAAACCCTGTACCTTGGTCTTATTGCTGGCAGTCCTTCCTGTACCAACCTCCATGTCAACCCTTCTAGACAGCTCTTCTTCTCTAACTCTGTCATTCCCCATATTCACCTCTAGTCTGGTCCCCAACCCTTCTCCATCTTTCCTTGTCTTCTCTGTGTTCTCATTTGGTTCTTTTGTGCCTACAGTAGCTGGCTTATCTAATTTCTCAACTGTTGTCTCCTCCATCTTTCCATTCTTGTTTAGATGCAGTGAGTCTGGATTGACTCGCCACAACAACACTTCATTTTCACTATCCTCTACTTGAAAAGATCTCTTTGCCACTTCACAGTCTCGGGGCAGAGTGATAGTATTGTATTGCAATAGAATGCTTGGTCCTTCCAAAAAGGGACGGGGCGATGATAGCACATTACTGTATGAGAGGATTTTGTGAGCCCTCAGAATCACGATTTTCCTCTGCAAACCAATTCCAATTTGCAACAATGAGCAATGAATTCTGGTCACTGTTCAGCAACAAATTTGTATAGAATAATGGCAGGTGCAGAGTGTATTCTGTTGTTTGAGGGCATGGGAACGAGGGCGGTAGCTTGAGCTCCTGAGCCCAAAACAACAGAATATCTGATGTGACCTACCATTAACCTACTTTAAAACCTGACCTAATTTGAAATTGTGCAAGGAGGTTATGCTTGGTAAGGTGTGTCTCATTATCTCCGAGGAAGGTTCTGTTTGGGAAAGAACCTCCAAATACAAAGGAAAAATTAGGTCACGTTTTTAAGATCAAACCAGGGCTCCCCCCTGCGAGATCTACCCTTCAAACATTCATGCTAGGTCAATTCGAAGGCTGGATGGAATCGAAGGAAGCTTAGACACAGCACAGGAAAGAGGAAAGAAACACCAACTTTAGATATTGTTGTTGTTCTGGCCACAATAAGAAGCGGACACCAATTCACTGAGGTTTTAGTAGCTCCTAAAACATACGCAACTTTCAAGCGCCGCCGCCTCAACTTCCATGTCTCCCCTGACCACAACTCGCCCGTTTCCAATTGCCGTCCTGACGGCAAGGAGCTTCTACGCAAAGTGCTAACTGAAACACACGAGTGTGCCGAAGCTGCCGCTACAGCCGCCATCTCTTGTGCTCTGCAAAAGAAGATATGTGTGCAGATGCCAAAACCGAAATATAGGAAAACAAAACAAAACAGAGCTGAGAGCGAAAGAAATTGGCTGCTGTAAACTAACTACGCGAGTACTTGATGCAGCTAGTCTCCAGCACCAGCACCACAACTTCGATAACAGCAATGATGATAATGAGAGCATCATTAGCACTGCTCAGTGTGCGACCCTGCACATCAAAATTGGATGTAGAGATATGCCAGTTTTGGATCAGCAAAATAGTTTTGGCCCAACATTTTGGCACAGTCTGAATGTATCTCCAGCAGTGCTCAGTCTGTCATCCTGCAAAAATATTTCTCACATCCAAGTTTAGTTAGTTACTTTTTCTCAACCCCACCCATAAAAACCAAAACTGGGACTGCAAATATGTGGGAGAGTAGTAATAGCAATCCGATAGACCAATCAAACTATCTACCCAATCAACAGCGGCGTGATGCTTTGAAGTGCCTTTTACCAACCTCTACACCCTGTACAGAAATGCTGAGCCAAACTAATACGATTTGACTTTGCTTCATCTAATTTTTTAAATTTACATTGTTACGTACTGTGCACTGATGGAGTTGCTTTCTGGCTTGGTAAATGGGCGCTATCCAATCATAATAATTGGTCCAAGTGATTTGCTATTAGTGATCTTTCACCTATTTGGAGTCCCAGTTTTAGTTTTATGAGTGGGATTGCCAAAAAGTAAATAACTAAACTTGGATGTGAGAAATGTTTTTGCAAGGTCACGTACTGAGCACCGCTTGGGATTGTCTGACGATAACATGACGAAACACTTCTGCAACACCCGAAGGTCAGCAAGAGGACACCAGCAGGCCAACGCGAGAAGCGAAAAGATAGGTAACGATCGCGGAATATCGTTATTTACGACAATAATTTTTGTCTCCATTGGGGTATTTTTAACCTTCATCTCAAGCTCTCAAGGCCAGGAAGCTCAGTCCCATTGCGCACAAAACCATCATCAACTACAATGGTGTAGATCCCAGATGTGGTACTACACTCAATGTGATGTATACCATGTCTCTCAGCGTCATGATTTGCTGATTGAAAAATCTCAAAACTGCAGTTACGGTGGCAACTGACCTCTGGGAGCATAGATAAAATGAATATTGTTGCAAGTATTTGCATGTCAAGATTTGGCCTAATTTCCCCCATAAGAAAATGTAAAAATTCCAACAATCCAAAACCACCCATATTTGATATGATGTTCTATTGTTCACTCATGTTATATGAAATTTGTTTTTTAATCTCATATTGTACCAGACTTTAGGTTCTAAATTGATTACACATTTTGTAACTATGCATGTGGGTATGAACCAGAAGACAATTGTCAAGACCCAAACCACCATCGATCCATTAAGCAGGGTTGTTTAAGTCAATTCTCAATTAACCAATTCTACACACAACCCAAGGTGGCAAAGATAATTGTCTACCATCAACCTCATACACGGACCAATGGTGAGCTTGCACATGGCAAACATGACCTTGATTCCATTGCATGACCATCTTTTTTTGCCCCATGAACGTTACAAGCTTTTAAAGACCACATTTGGATTCAATTGGCTTTAAGATACACCATCAAGCAAATATATGACAAGCATAAGGCAACATGGTGGGCTAGAATCAATGCAAGAAATGTGATAACAAGGGATGATTTCATTAGGCAACAAGACATTGCTTACTTGGATCACAAACACAAAAGAAGGAATTGGTGTTTACAAAAAAAATCGGCCATTTCCCTTTGCACATGGGCATTTAGTCATCCAAATGATGTGTTATATTTTCAAGATCCAAATGAAAATAATGGGATTCATGTCCCATTCACAATAGGGATGCAAACCCCATCTCAATTACAAGCCATGGTTTCATTAAGTGACAATGGGGCAATTTCAATGGATGCCACCTTTGACACCAATGGTGTGAAAATTCACTTGTTCAGATTGATGGCGTTCGATGCATATTGCATCGGAATGCTGGTTGCATTGATCATTACAAGCCGTCAAACATGTAATGATTTGGTGGAATGGTTAACTCCTTTGAAAACAAAGTTTTTAAAAAAAAACCCTAAATGGAAAGTTTCATGTTTCATCGTTGATGATGTTCCAAAAGAGTTATGAACATTGCGGTGAATTTTAATCTCATTTTAACTTTTTTGAGCTTTTATGTACATGCAAAATTTTCAAAATTTCATCCCACATTCTCCATTGTAAATAATGTTATTAGTTGAAATGATAATAAATTGGTATTTTATGCATGGTTAAAATTATGTGGGGCGACGATCAAATGCCCATTTACCTTTACCCATTGCACGTCTTAAAGGCTTAGCGCTTCCATTCAATGGAAAGAATCATAGACAATGGGGTGCAATGTGTAATATTGGACGACTTTCACACCATCACGTACATGCCCATTGAACCAGGTGAAAACATTGAAGCCTTCATGACTCGTGGGAGAAACAAGATCATTGAAAGTTTCACTCAACATTTGCTTACTGATTCTTGGACTCGGAATTTTTGGACCTAATATTATTTCCAAGTTGGTATGTGAATTAACTTTCAATCCATTATTATTGTTCCACCATGTTGTGCATATCCCAAAATATTCACTCCTTGAATTAAGGTAGAAACACCAACAATGGATTTAATAATTCCATGTGGGGCAAAATGCAATACTCACATTATGACCCTAATCCACATTATATGTGGGAGCATTAAATGCAATACTTGCATAACAATTTTTAAATGCACATTATATGTGGGGGCAAAGTGCAACACCCACATTATGACCCTAATGCACATTATACATGGGTGCCTTAAATGAAATACCTGCATAACAATTTAAAGATGCGCATTATATGTGGGGGGAAAGTGCAATACCCACATTATGAACCTAATCCACACTATATATGGTAAAAGTAAATGCAATACCTACATGATAATTTATGGATGGACATTTTATCTTGTAGATTTGTGGATGGTGGGGCTTTTACGAGTGCCACATTCAAACCATGACACACAAACATCAATTGAATCTTACCATGGGGCATTGAAATGTTGGTTATCTTTAGAAACAAAGGGGCTTTGAGGTTGACGGATTGATTGGTTAATGTGGAGATTCACAACAACGATTGCAAAACATTACATGCACATGACTGAAATGAAAAAACACGGGTTCATGAAAAATAAAGTTGTGGAACACATTGTGAAAGTGAGTGTTGAAAAGGCCACATTGATGTTTCACATTGATGTCTCACACTAATGTCACCCATGGGATAGATGATTTGAACAAAACCGGCCATGCATGGATGGTACGAAACTAACAACATCCAAATATGACATATAAGGTCCCATTTCCTTTCACTAAATATGTTTGTTGCACATGTGAATGGGCGTTGTGTGGAAATTTGTGCAAACATCAAGTTGTCGTTCTTACATGTACCGATCTCATTAAAAAAAATATCGTTCAATATTGCGGGACTTGGTATGGATATGATCTTAGGTTTTGCCACCATGTTTGTGAAGTGCACCTATTTACAATCAACCTAATGATGAAGAGGTTGATGAAGATCACTTTGAAGAACCATGGATTGTTGTGAGCCATACCAACATAACCATGTGTAGTAGTCTCAATTTTTAAAAGTTGCATCAAGAATCTTCAAATGTGGTAGAGTTATTAAAGGTTTTTAGCAACTTCATGTTAGAATAAGGGATGATCAATGTGCATGGTTGTGTGGGGGTTTTTTTTTTTTCTGAAATATGATATTGGTGAATAAGGTGTTGAATTAGTTCTTTTTTTCAACAAAAGTCGATAACCATAATTTTAGGGCTTTAGTTGCACAATAAGGGGTGAAAGATCTTTAAAGGGTTAGGGGTGAAAGAAGACCCCAAAATTCTTAATGCTTAGCAAATTGGTTTTATTTTAATATTTAGTTAGTAACAAGGATGTTGAGATTCATGAAATAGTTGAAGAGGTGTCAATGAAAAGTCCAATAGAGATAAAACAATCTTCAAGCCCATGGTTAACATTAATATTTTGTCATGATAATATTAAATTAGTTTTTTAGAATAATCTTTAGGTTGTAATGATGTGCTTGCAAGATTTCTATGACGTAGTCATAATACACCCTTACTCAATTTTCATTTCTATCAAGTTTTTAAATAAAATCAAAATCGAATTTAAATCCTAACATTTTCACATATGTAGCCTCTAGTGAATCATAATTTAGTAAATAACTTTGAAAGGATAAATCACAATTACAGGAAATCCAAAATGCGACAAATGGTGTGAGCTAGGTATTCGGCTCGATGCTCCACAGAAAAGGGGTTGATTGGGCATTGTAACGAATGATAATGGCCATCACCGAGAACCAAAGTTTGAAAATGAAGACAAACATCATCATCTTCACATTGACATTCTTCAAACTTTTCTGGTGCAACTCCACGAGCGAAAACAAATTCTAAATAGATTGTTGAAGCATGTGGGTTAGGAAATAATCGACAATTCCATGTCGAACAATCGATTCAAGTGCGCATCACTGTTTCGAACAGTTCTTCGTTGCACAACTATTGAGAGACATTCACATCATGTAATGTTACTTCAAGTTTTTCCTCTTCTACGAGCGCATTGAAAACATATATAGTGTGATGCTAAAAACTTCATTGGTTTACAAGGGGGTTAAAAATGCTACAATTGGAAAGAAACTAATTTATATTGGAGCAAATGGTGGATTTATATTTGCTAGGTGCAAATCTAGCGGCGATGCAACTGAAGGAGAACTTGGCTCCTTATTTGGTGGCAACGGTTGTGCACATCACACCATGTCCTTTGGCCATTTAGACCCTTTCTTCTATATCCATAGTGTAACATCTAGAAGACTTGTTGAAGTCCCTCCACGCCTATTTTGAGAGAAATCCCAAGAGAGTGCCTGATTTGCAGAAGCTTGCAACTTTCTTGGGCACCAAAGGTAACAGAATTTTACAAAATGTTAAAATCCACATGATTTGTGGACTTGTGGAGAGCTACGTG
This sequence comes from Sphagnum contortum, assembly GCA_963920785.1. Lineage (NCBI taxonomy): Eukaryota > Viridiplantae > Streptophyta > Sphagnopsida > Sphagnales > Sphagnaceae > Sphagnum > Sphagnum contortum. Next base: position 8,911,046 of record OY987286.1, read on the forward strand.
GAAATTTAGCTTGATCACCACAGGAAATACTTGCCTTTGGTGCGCACTTGTACCATGATTGGTCTAGGCACAAGAAAGGTTTGCTGCTGTCACTTTTGACCCCTCCAAACTCTTTTAACTCCACTTCATAAAGAGATTGTGAGCTGCTGTTTTGCTCAGCAAGAAGAGAATTGCTTTTGCATTCCAGTTTCTCTTTGCTCCAGCTCCCATCTCCTTGACTTCCTGTAGTGTGTTACATCAGTGGGTCCAAATGTACTGATTGATCCAAAACTTCAAAAGCTGACTGCTTGATTGTCACACTCCAGTTGATAAGATCAGGTGGCAACTTTAAAGCACTGAACAACAGTAGTAGTTAGTTGTTCAAGTATTTGTGAATGCGGGACCAGTTTCACAGAAACTTTGTATACAATTGGAATTGGTCTCCTTAAGTTAGTTGTTTCTCAACAGCAGATTGGAGGACAAGAAGTCACATTAGGTCTGTGGTGAAGGATATACCTCATCATCCTGCACTCAAACAAGAAACTATGAAGAGAGGCCTTGTCCCTTCCATCACAATCTCAAGTCCTTAGCTCTCCATGTTTGTGATGACTTCAAGAGCATGTTATGCATTCCTCATCAGCCTGGTAAATACTCAGATTTTCCATATTGCTGCAACAAGCTGTTGCATTACTGGAATGAGGAGTTGTCCAGTGCCACAGTTCCTTGAAAGGGAACTGATCTGCTATCACCTTTGGACTTGCTTCATAGGTCGTATTTTCTTGGTCAGAATGAGTGCAAACTCCACTGGGAAAGGTGAACTCAGATGTGACCCTGCTCAAATCACAAGCCAAAAAAGCTGGAAGTTCACCTTCCTTTCTGACAATCGGAAATAGCACAGAATTGTGAGCAAAAATGGCAACTTGTATTGCAAATCCTGGCCCAGTAGTATCATCATTGATAATGTTCTCATATTCCTTATCACCACCAACACCTGCAAATCAGACCTCATAGTCAAACCTTGCAGCAGTCTTGGAAGCCCATTCTCGAAACTCAGCCCATGTGCACTCAAAACTGTGCTCATTAGCTCTGGATTTTGAAGGATCTGGAACCTGTTGTTTTGCTGGATTGTCCTTGTCTTGGGGCATGTGGGCTTCTGAATCTCTTGAAGGAATACCCATGCGGCATGAACTGTTGGTTGCAGGGTCCCATTGCAAGCCTCTCAAAATGGGGTTATACTCCATGTTGGGCGTTGTGACTATCCATATTCAGGGAACAAGACAGCCCAACACTCTCTCCCTACTTTTTCTACTTCCTCTCGGTCTAAATGCTCCATCACCTGCCACATTGAGCCCACCATAGAAATTGCAAATCAAAATGAGGCTAAACAGATTTCTGCTTTTGAAGTTTACACAGAGAGAGAGAGAGATCAATGCTGCAAGGTACTGATCCTCGAGCTTTTGTTATTACCACTTGCAGTAAGGAGAGTTTCAAAATTGCACCCTTGAATCCCAGAACACTCTGAAACCTGCATTTGTCACAAAGTGCTGTAAAACTAAAGCAATAGCTTCGCAAAATACTAATGCAATGAATTGAAACAGACATACCTCAATGCAGGTGGCCATGTCAGGAGCATGGAGCTGTGGGTCCATATCTGTTATAGAACCCTCATGAAGAGAGAGTTTTTGCAAGGTTGCCGATGGACAACTGTGACCAGGCTTCTGTGTTGTCAGGGTCCTCTGCAGTGCCTGCATTTTTTGTGAAGGCCACAAATGTTAGCTAGTTACTTGATTCTACTCTTACAAATGGAATTGCTTTGTCCCAACCTTATGGGAGTGCCATTTGTGAAGAATCAACAATGCAACATATGTGTCTGCAAAATCAGATGGGCTTGAGAACAGTGCTGGAAATGAATTGGACACTGCCTCATTTGCAAGGTGCGCAAAAACAAATAAATTGATTTATGATCCCTTGGCAATGAACAGCAACTGCAGAGATTAAATCTGTGTTCTGAATTCATTCTCGCACCTTTGCAGCATGAATGAGGGTCTTCTGTGATATATCAACACCCATAATCTGTCTCAGACTGCTCAGTTCCTTCAGAAGAGAGTTAAACAAGTCCCCTGACCTGCATCCCAAGTCCACCTGCCATTGTTGGACATGAGGTTTGAACAAGTGAATCCCTCCTAGCTGAGCTTCTGCTTGGATTGGCTTGCTTATAACATAACAAAGTCACCTCTATGGAGTCGTCACATGTTTATTCAAACTATAGCCACTTTTAAGAAGTGAATTAATGCCTAAAAGCATTAGATTAGATGAAGTGGCATCCAAATATGAATCTTGGATATTGACCAAAGATTTTACATCAACAGTGTTGACCAAAATGATCTTGAATGTTTTATATTCATTAGATTAATGATTTAAAACTTATTTAAATGTTCATATATTAAGATTTAAAATACTTTTGTATCAATACACCAAACAATTTCAACATTAATTTGATTTAATGATCAATTTAGAACATGTAATAATTACACTTTCCTTGAATCCTAACAACATGATTAGACCCATAACAATTATTGCATATCTTTGTTTTAAAAATCTAACCCCACTTTATTGTATTATTTTTCAATACCTCCCAATGGTCTAAAGAAAGCCCAAGATCCACCCAAAGTCTCTCCTTTTTATGACCTATAGGTAAATTGGATCCATAACTTCAAGTTGAGAATTTCATAGGTGATGTCTAATGTCCTAATCTAGTCATGTAATCATATGTCCTTAGTCATATACTTTTATTCAAAGTATATGACTAATGTTCTAATCTAGTTGCATAGTCATATGTCCTTAATCATATACTTTTATTCAAGTTTGTGATTACATTGCAATTGCATTATGAGTACATGATTAGATTAGGATTTTTTTGTGACTACATTGCGACTGCATGACTAACCTACATACATTAATAACCTACCTATGTTAGTAGTTTAACTAGGTGTTAGCTACCTATTAAGTAGTTAGTACCTATGGGTTAGTGCTATGTATTATCTACCTACTTACCATGTAGTTCATACAATGTATGTATGTACCTATTATATATAGGTAGTACATACCTACCCAATTACCTATTACTTATTACTAAGTACCTACCTACCTATCTATTACTACCTTTAGGTACTATTTATCTATTACCTACCAAATTAGGTACCTATTAGGTTATTGGGTAGGTTCTAAGCTGTTAGGTAAGTATCTAGGTACCTAATTAGGGTAATTAAACTAGGCTATATATAAAGTATGTTAGAAAAAAATGTTTATAACAATATGGTGCCAATTCTTGACATGTAAAAATCATGTGGTGTAATGGTTAAGTGGGGGTTAAGAATTTCATTCCTCAATGTTGAGGTGAAAGGTTCAAGTCTTCACACTTGCAATTTAGTAAACTAGCTTGAATTACCTAAGGTAAGTTAACTTACATCCTGAGAAAGGCTAGGACCTACATTCCTAACATAGAGGTTGGGTTTTTAGCCTTTATACCATGTGGCAACCTAGACACGTGTCTACATGGCATGGGTGGAAAACATATTTATTTCATATTTAATGAATTATATCTAACGACCATAATTTATGGATCTCATCAAGCACTAACAACTTTCATGACTATATAGTCGCAAAAGTCACAATTGTATATTGTCATGTGACTGAGCCACAATCGCAACTAGGTGTTTTAAACAATGTGTATTATTCAACTACATAATCATGTAATCATAGATGATTTCCATGACTAATAACCTAGACATAAATCAAGTCACAAAAGACAATTTTTAACATAGTGAAGTGAGTACCAACAAGGAAAAGAATTTAGGAACAATGGAAAACATGGTTCAAATTAACAAACATTAAGTTGAAAGCAATTATTGAAACAAATCACAAAACAACAATAACAAAGCAATGTAGACAAAACAACATGAACACTTGTGAGGCCCAACATTATAGTTATTGACATTTTATTCAATATAATGCTTGCCTTCAACAAATCACATTCCTTGTCCTCATTTTGTAGGTGTCCAAACCATTAACCCTAAAACACTAACTCTAAACCAAAACCTACATAATTAAAATCCTAACATGTGATTTTCTATCACTGATGCCCCGAAACCTTAACCCTAATCTAAAACCTTAGCCCTACTTAGGGTAGAGTCTAAATCCTAATTTTAAACCATAACCCTACTTAACCTAAACCCTAACTTATGTTTTTTCCTCATTTGTGAGGCCCAAAAATTAAACCCTATTCTAAAACCCTAATGCTATTTGGCTTAGAGTTAAGATTCTAACCCTAAACCATAGCCCTATTTAGCTTAGAGCCTAGACCCTAACCTTAAACCATAAACCTACTTAACTTAAACCCTAACTTTGAAAACTGGAACTGAAAGTTCAAATTTTGAGCTTCACTGATGTTTTATACAGGGGCAGGGATTAAGTGACCCAGTTTTCAATTTTAGAATTTCATTCAGTGTTGGGTTGGATTTTAATATCCGTCCAATACTGGTGAGGACAACCAGTTTCTAGCTACGTTCGAACCCTCTCATTATAAAAGTTCTATAGCTCTTGAGAGATCAAAGCCCACTGTTATTTCAATGGTCGAAAGCTTTTGACATTTTCCACAAAATCCTTAAATCCCTTTGACAAAGGCATGGTGCAGTGGTGTGCATGCTATATTGCTCGCAGTTATCATCACAGAAACTCCACCTTTGCATCAAGCGAGATCACACACACACACACACACATATGCAGCTTTTCATATTGCTTTCATCTTGTCCTGTTTTGACAGCAAGCAAACAATCCTTCACTGAATCATATTATCCACTCAACCCAACCCAACCCAACCCAACCACCGAGTATGATATGAAGCTGTGCAAAATCATTATAAGTGGCGGTGGCATGCCAGTGAGGTTTCACCAGCAGGCTCTTGATTGTATAGAGTATATACACCACTTGTCAATCATCATTCATTCATTTGGGAACTTGTTGTCTCAGGTATCTAAATGGGTGGTGCTCTTGTGTCTTTAGGTTGATGAGAAGCTCAACTCCCATAATTTTTTTAGGGTTTATTATATTTTGTTGACTATTGCATGAGGTGAAACTACTATTTTAGGGCCAATACTTCCAAGACGATAACTATTGTGGTATTGTTTTGTATGAGTGGGGAAATTAAATAATTTAGCCACTATCTCAACCACTTCATATTTTGCCATCGCACCGACAGACAGGATAGCTCTTGTTGAATTGCATTCTTCTTTCACATTCTCCTAATCAGATTTGTTTTTTGGAAAAAAATTAGAAAAATCAGTTAAATCTAATCTAGAAAACCAGATACATCCAAAATAATTCCCGATTTCTTTTTGGAGATAATGAACCATTTATATGATCAATATTTACATATACATTATATAGCTTCATATTTGTCATATACCCTTAGAATAGGTTATATAACTTTTTCGGTTTTATTTAGCCATACGGTAAGGGTATTACCGTTCAAATTTTTTCATTAGGGTAGGATCTAACGATTAAAAAAAATTAAGTTTCAGGATTAGGGTAGGCTCCAGGTCCTTTGTGTAATTTAGTGGATCCAAAGCACTTTCCCAACTGGATCTGAATTGGAAAACCAAATAAGGGGATTTAAGATTATAAGTCTAAGGTTGAGAACCTCCTTCAAAAGCTGGAACTAGACAACACCCAACAAACCATCTGAAAAGCTCAAATCATAATGTTACTCTATTGGATGCAACACAATGAATAGGCCGTCGCAAACTGTTTTGCTTCTTTGATGCCAAAGCCTTGCAAATTTGCTGATTTTGTGTATGTGCATTGTTGGATACTTTTAAAAGCATGCTTCTAGTCTTGTTATTTTGCACACAAAGTCACAAAAACCAATCATAGAGTTGTTGGGTTCACTTGAGATCTTCATTGTTGCTGGTCATAGCTACCAACCCTTAACTGCAAGTTGCTAAAAAATCATCCCTAGCGTAGTACCCATGAACGAGACACATGATATGGTGCCAAACTCATTGTCTATTAAATATCCTTTTTCATATACAGCTCAAAAGAGCAAACAAACTTGTTATTCTGAAAATAATAATCTGCCAATAATCCTGCTGATGACCCTTTTTTTGTTCTCTAAAGATTTTGGTTTGTATAAGTAAAGTACAAGTTAGAATGTTCGAATCCAAAACATTTTGTGGGAGAGAGAGTCAGGGAGGGGCTTGCCCATAACCCACAAACAAATGCTTCAAAAATTTAGCAACATGGGTCAGCTTCAACACATGTCTGTTGAATACATGTCTCTCAAAAACCCTAAACCCTTGAACAGCGATTCACAGAAAATCAAAGGCCTGGTATTGATCCCTAACCACGGTTCTAGAAAAACCAAAGGGATCAATCAAAGAAACTTAGACCCTGAGTCACCACCATTTCTTTGAAATTTGAAAAAACACACACACACACACACACAGACAGAATTGGATGTTATTTTTAATTCTGAAATTTTTCAATGAGAAGGAACTGGAGGTTCTTTGAATCTGAAATTTTCAAAAAAAACTCTGAAATGAAGGTTATAAACAACAAAATCAAAAAACCACCCAACACTGCAAATAATGAGAGAAACTTCACCATGACGCCATGCAAAGCTGCTATACAATGAAATCCATCAAGCATATGGATTGAAAAGTTTTTTACTTGGCCTTCGAATTCCATGAGCTGTGAAGTGCAGCCTCAAAGGTGACTGACTACACACTCTTGCTAGAAGAAAATGATTCAACATGTGCAGAAAAGACATGAACTTTGTGTGATTGAGCCATCATCAGACACTAGCATGAGATTCAATGAGAGCATGCAAAATATATCTGCATAATCTCCTTTGACCATGCAAAATGTATTGCATAATCTCCTCACCCAAACTACAAAAAAGTCCAACTGGAAGAGCTACATATTTTGCTTGTGGGCTATCGTGACTCCAAAAAATAATCACTGAAAACTTCGGAATTGGTTTTGATTTATGAATGATGATCCAGTGTTTCTCTTATTGGCAAATTTTCCCAAATTTCAACTTGAAAAATATGATTTCCAAGGATTTTTCATCCAAAAAAATGGCCCAAAATTATCAGATTTCAAAGGGAAAACATTGAAATCATCATATTTTTATGATGGGTAATAGGTAGCCAAGAATAAACAAGGATTCTGGTTTTTTTGCTTTTTTGGCTACTTTCATAACTTGTATGTAGCCGAATTTTGCTAAATTATTTTGTGGATGATTGCCACTTCAACACGACATCACAAAATCCTTAAAAAAACAAACCCTGTATGAATCTCTCTGAATGGAGTCAGGATTTTGACACGAACCACAAAATCCATCTCATACTCTCATCGGTCTGCCTCTGACTTCTTTGATGTCCAACCCACCCTTACAAAGTGTACTTCAAAAACAACTCTGTTGGACACCATGGATCCCGTAAATTTTCAGCTTTTCATCATCAATACATTTTCCATAATGCAAATATGCACACTCAAGTGTGCCCAAAAAATGACATCAATCATTAAATTACATAATCACACACACTCAGCCTCATCCATCATAATGCCCCTTACCGTTGCTTAATCATCACTATGCGTCATTCTCACTTAAAAGAGAAAAGTTATGGCATCTGGTGGCGTTTAATGGATTCTCACTCTACACTCTTGAAGGACTAATAACATTCGAGAGCATACAAGTTATGGTGAATAGTCGAGGTGCGTGAGTGTGTGCAACTATTCACAGAAACCAGCACGCTCAAGCTGGTTACCAGACTTAAACCTACAGTGCACACGTTTGAGAGCCGCTACATAACCCTCTTGTGCATGGATGAAAACTCTTGTGACTAGCTTGTAAATGGATGAAAAAAACATGTAACCTTACTTTTAGTGGATGAAAATTACTCATAACCTGTAATCTGTCGTGTGAAGTAGCCTTTTTTTTTCTTTTTTCTTTTTTTTTCCTTTTTTCAATCCTCTAGCAAAAAGTTTTTTTTTTTTTTAAATGAAGTTATTTTGGGGGTTTCAACTTTCATTCAGGGATTTTTAATTTTTTTCATTTTTGTGAGATTGAGTAAGTGGCGACAACAGATGTTAAAAAAAGAACACCAAATTAAGTCAAAAGTGCACAAGAAATTCAGAAACCTCCAAAAAAAAATTCCAAAAAAATTCATCCCAAAAAATAATTGCTGGTTTCAATCGCCAAAAGTCAGAGACAAAGGGAGAAATGATCAGATTACAATATTTGCTTCTAATAAGTATCCAGAAATATACAAAGGATGATTAAAAGTTGTGCTTGATAGATCTGATTTATAAGCCAGATTTCGCTAAACCTTCGTAGGGATGAATTGCCACTTTTTCTACATCTTCCTTTGGATGATGGCTACTTAGACTGCATTAGAAAAAAAAAAACTAACAAGGGATGTGTCACATTGTGGCCATGCCATTTACATTTTTAAAAAGTCTTAAGGCAAAAGAAAAATTATGGAAAAAACTCAAATATTTAACCATGCAAAAGCCTAATCTTCAAAAAATCCTCTAAAAAAAACCAAAAGCTTTCAAGATATTATAACTCTATAACTAATCTCAAGTTTCAAGACAACCCAAAATATTAGATTCTTTCAAAAAAAAATCCTCATATAAAAATAGCTAGACCTATTATTTATTTATTACCAAGTAGGGGCCAAAACTCCCTTAAAGCTACTATACTCTAGAATGAATCTAAACACAATAACCTTGCCTTGGTAGTAAGCAAGGCCCAACAAAAGTACATATATAGACTGGGAGTGGGTGGATCTGCTCCAAAATCTTTTTTGTGTAAAGTTTTAGTGTTATGTACTTATACAAAACAAATTTTGCTCCTTCTTCAAAGAGCTCTATCATAGTTTGATTGACAAAGGAGATGGCTGAAGAAGAAACAGTTTTGCGATTGTGTGCTGACTTAATTCAATTGTAACCTCGCACTTGTCGAACCAATCAGTTCAGTTCTTGTCACTTTCTTCACCACTTTTGAGTCAATCTTCATGATGAAATTATTTTTCCAAAACATTGTGTGTATTGATTGAAGTTGAAATGTGCAAAGAGACACACAAGACTCCTGACTTTCTTCTTCTTCTTCTTCTTCTTCTTCTTCTTCGTGTTTGTGCAATTCTTTTGAATAGTGTGTATAAATTTTCTGCACTAGAGTGTATGTGCCTTTTTTTCTTTACATAATTCATAATTGCCTCCTCTCAAGTTGAGTTCTGTGCCTTTTTTCTTTACATCATTCATAATTGCCTCCTCTCAAGTTGAGTTCTGTGCCTTTTTTCTTTACATCATTCATATTGCCTCCTCTCAAGTTGAGTTCTGTGCCTTTTTTCTTTACATCATTCATAATTGCCTCCTCTCAAGGTTGAGTTCCATACGAGAGCAAAACAAAGGGGTGTGTCACACTATGACCTTGTTCATTTACATTGAAAAGTATCTTAATGCAAACGAAAGAATTAGTGAAACTCAAATATTTCACTAAACCAAATATATATAATCTTCAAAAAAAAATTCCACAAGAAATCAAAATCCTGCAAGATATTATGACTCTATAAAACTAATCTCAAGGTTCAACACAAGCCAAAATATCAGATTCTTTCAAAAACCCTCATATAAAAATAGATAGACCTATTATTTATTTATTACCAAGGGGCCAAAATCACTTAAGCTAACTATACTCTATAATGAAGCTAAACACAATATAACTTTGCCTACCAAGGCAAGCCCAACAAATCACTCACTTCAATCTAGTTGAATATGTAATGGAGTTATGTCTAATGACATCCCCATGTGTCGATTATCGTTGTGACTGTTTGAACCCTGCACTTTCTGAAGCTTTTGCATTTCTCAAAATATTGCTGCCAAAACTCTCACCAAAATTTCACCAATCTTCAAACAAGAAATTTCATTTAGGAAAAGAATGAAAATCACATTCTTCATAAGCATTTGGTACAACAAAATAAGGTAATTTATAGCATTCAATTAGAGTTAATCCCAATCAAGAAAATTGCCACCCAAATGTCTTTCTTACCAACCACCAATTGTAATGGGTCTACACTAGTAGATGATAAGAATAGAGTCACAAATGTCTTTCCACAATTGCTAAATTAGGCCCATAGTGCTTACTACATCAAATACTTTTGCAATGTGATATTTGGGAAGGTATTTCTTTCCCCCAAGCAATGGTGTTGGGAAAGTAACCTTGAGACGTCAAAGAATTGTGGTTTGCAATTAGTTGAGAAACATCAAAGAACTCACGGTTACCAAGATTTTATTTTATTTTAAAATAATTTTTTGAAAACAAAATTGAAAACCAAGGTTCTATACCAAAACCGCATTTTTTGATTTTTTTTCATTACAACTAAGTAAGTGGGCAAATACCCAGGTTGATCACATGCAGCTATATGTAACATGTGCCCCACAATGTATATAACATGTGACAAGAAGTGTCTCCATATGATGGTTTTTGGTTTTTGTCTCCATTTTCATGGATGAATCCATTTTCATATGCAAAATGTGAATCTTATAAAACCATGAAAATAATTTGAACACATGCAAATTAAAAAGCAAGGCTTAAGAAATTTTGAATTCTTTGGAGCTATGCAACACTAACAAAATTGGATATTTACATTTTACAACTATGGATTAATAGTTGGCACTAAGGTTGGTAGGTCTCAATCCATAATTGCAACTAAATACCTGAATTCAAATCGCACCTTGATTGAACTAAATATGGAAAGAGATACTTGATGAGTTGCAACTAAATACATATGTTACAACGCAATACAAGTTTTATATTGTTCATATTCAAATAAAATTTGGTGAAATAGCTACAACATTAAAGTCTAAACACATTGATTGAATACATTGTAATCAAATTGAGTTCACTTTCTTACACCATCATCCATGAAGTTCATTCATGTTAGCAAGGGACTTTTACATCTCCAACAAATTTGCGGGTTTTTTTAGAAAGTTTTGCAATTTCAAGAAAATAACAAAACAAAAAAAAGATATTCAAATCATGAGCTACAACTAAATGAGTTGCAACTGAACATTTAAAGAATCATTTTACTAAACATGACTTAACAAAATACTTAGAAATATGCCTAAATGAAGTGTAATTTGAATGAATTAAATGCTGAAAGAAATATGCAACTGAATTGCAACTTGAATGTGCATGGTGATTTCTTGCCACAAGACCAAAATGCATCCATTTGCAAACCTCCTACACTTAAAATCTTGCCAAAACATGTGGAGCAAATGTTAATGGTCACAAGTTTATTAACTTCCAAACAATAATTCTTCAAAAATTGTTGGAATCGACCAAGACAATTGAGCTTTTTCAAATATAATGTTACAAACAAATTGCATACTTTCCACATTATTGACTTGTTCAAGCACATAAAAAAAAATTCTTGAGATTTTCTCTATCTTACAAAGACAATAATTTCTTTTCATTAACCAAGATAGATAAAACATATGCAACATATATTCCCCTTCAAAAACTATAATTTCAATACACACAAGTTTAGTAGACCACCTCATATGTTAGAGTTGGAATAGCATCAACACCATGACAAATAGAAAACAATAAACAAGCAAACACCGAATTAAAATCTAAAAACCTTCATAATCAAAATAATGATGTTTGCAAATTAAAAAAACACACCTCAGAAACTTTGATGTGCATTTGCTTACCAACAAGTGCATATGCATGTGCATTAAATCCATATGTCCCCTTGCACCAATTACCTTGAAAGGGATTTGGACCCCAATCCCAACTTAAGATTTTGCCAATTATAGTCAAGCTACCTGTGCACAAATCCACATCAATAAAAAAACAAAAAAACAAACAAAAACCATATGTGGGTTGCAATAGAAAATGGCAATGCATGAAAATTGAATATTACACCAATAGAATAATAAAACAATAGATATCACATTCACAAGAATCTTTGAAATTTGGTCATTTGAAATTCATGATTAAGTGTCTTTGAATAGGTTGATATGTTAGAATCAAGTTAGCCAGGTGAACGTACACTAGGAAACCCACAAATACCTTAAATCACCCACATTAAAATCCAAGGCAATATTGATCATGAACCCAATTAAAAAATTGATTTTCATCTAATCATAAATTACAATGCAAAAAAGAAAAGTAGCTATACTATTAAAAAAATTGAGAATAAATATAAACAACCAAGTCAAGATGATTTATCAAACAATTTTGCAACTTGTTCTTCACAAAAACAAGATTGATGAAAGTTTGTTCATCTTTTATGTTGCCCAAAGCAATCACCATGTAGAGTTTGACTAATTTAAACCACTCAAACAAATGCTAGTTCAAAACTCTGCTTGTTTTAAATTTCTCCCACAAGTCTGTAATAAATTTATAATTGTAGGGAGGTGCCATTATGCCTTGGGCATTTATTTTGTAATTTTGAAAAAAATATTTGTTGGTTTAGCAAATAGGATGCAACAACGGTGTTAAGGTTCCCCAAGGCCTTGGAGGCCCAAAGTGTATTGGAAAAAATTACCATGTGTTGTTGACAAAATGTTACTTTAACCTCTAGAATCAATTAATACTATGAATAAACCATATTATTGACATTCAAAAACTCTTGTGCTAGAAAATGCTTGTCCAATTCTCTTATCAAACCTACAACAATTGAAAAGCATTGAGTTTTCAAATTTTCATTATTGTAGTTCAAATTTCTTTGGTTATTATGTTCATAACAATTGGTGGCATAGAGACTATACAATTGGCCTTCCAAAAAAATGGTAGCATAATCAATATAGGATGTGAACTCCTTCCACCATGTCAAACACAAACATTATATTTGTAATGGTCTACAAGTTCAAGAAAAAGTTGGAAATGTTTAAGAAAAAACCTTGTGCTAGGTTTGCAACCTATAATAAAAAGATCCATTTCAACCATCTTGATAGAAGTCATAAAGACAAAAAAGAAACTTGTCATAATTATGCAAACTTGGATAAACCTTGCATTGTTTCCAACAAAAACAAAGCACAAGGAATGCCTAGTAATGTCTCAAGATCACACAATAGTTCATAGTTAATTTTGGTTGTTTCAATCTTGAGCCATTTTCACAACCAAAGTTTTGTGTTCAACCAAAACTCTCTAAGATGGTGAAAGCATTATTGTCCACCACACCTTCACATTTTTTAGGATCTTGTTCCCTTGGCATTTCAACATTTCAATAAGCTTATTAACCTCAAGATGCTACTTAGGAAACCATGGATTCAATTTTTTTTTATCATATTCAAATCACTCAAGGTCTAAACAATGAAGGTGGTTCTTTAACCTTGATGAATTGGAAAAACAACTTGAGATCTTCAAAATCCACCATGGGTTTGCCTTGTTGGAACAAATGTCAAATTGCAATTTGATTTCTAAATATCTTTTCTTTGACCTACTTTGTTTTAATTTGGAACTTGAGTAGCAATAGTGTCCTGACTTGTAGAACCATACAACTTTTCATTTTTCACATGCTAGTTAGTAGGACATATGAAATATTGTTTCTCTATTGCTCCATTGAATCCAACTTTGAAGAGGAAAAAACTTCCCAAAAACCTCTAGGCTCTTACAACCTCTAACAAGTTGTGCAACACATTTTTATAGTAATCAATGGGGTGCAATGTAAAAGAAATCTTCAAATTTCAAATTCGAAACAATTAGAAGCAATTAGAAGATTGCATTTCTAATATTCTTTTGGATCCATTTGCTACCACTCCAAGACTCCAACATTTAACATGTCAAACACAAATGCAACAAAAGAAAAATTGTGACAAACAAAAAACAACTCAAGATTGTTTGGAACAAAAAAACTTTACAAAGGACAATAATGAAAGCAAATCAAACTTGTGTTTTGTAGCCAAGATCTAGTATTTGTTCATATGAGATTTATTCCAAGTTGAAGTTTGATGTTGAAAGTTGAAATTGAAGAAATTTGAACCTTGGATTAACCTAATTCAAAACATTATTATATTGCAATGCACATAACAAATCACCTATTACGACTCTAAGTTCAACTCAAGCATCAAGTTGCATATTGATAATTGCATACCAACCATCAAGTCATTATTGGCAACAATTTCATATCTTGAATTCACGTCAATGTTAAAAATGATAACAAGTTCCAATGGAATGAAACTACAAGAGGAAAGAGGCACGGTGTAAATTATGGCATCCATTGTATATGTATGTTGCTAGAAATGGTGTTAAATCCTTGTCAAACGTACATTTGACGACTTCATGAAGCTCCTAACCATCAATTTGCAACTATTTGAACAAGATTAAATTGTCCAAATCATTTAAGGCAATTTGCACACCATTTGTTGTTGTCATTTTATTGTAAAAATATGCCCGAAACAAAATTGCCTACAATATGAGGGGATATTTCAGATTTCCTACTTTGATATTTTGAATATTGTCAAATTTGATTAAATATTATACTTATTATGACTTATCATTACATGAGCAACATCACAAAATTGAGAAAAAAACCTTGATAGAACCCTATTTTAATATGTTGTAATACTTTGTACCCATCAAATTTGTAGCATTGGGAAATGTGAAATGTGCACATGGAATTGGACCTAGTTTTTGAACTAGGTTTATAGGTTTTTGAATTCCAAAAAACATGCTAACACCCAAATGGAAATGGTTTACAAATTGGAAAAATTAGGTTCAAACGGCACACGAAGAGCCTCCAAATAAATTTTACAATAATAATATTTGTAAAATGAAAGCAAAAAAATATCAATACCTTGAGTTTGGTCCTAAGGAGGTGAAATTAGGAAAAACAATTGGTAAAAACATACACTGCATTTAAAAAGGGGAATGGAGAAAGAGTGAAATTCAAATTAGACTAAAATTTGTGATAATTTGAGTTTCATTTTTGTTTTTTTTTGAGCCCTTTCATTGTTATTGTGGTTATTGCTATCAATATTACTTTAAACCTAGGCAGTAATTATGATAGCAATAACCACAATAACAATGAAAGGCCTCAAAAAAAAAAGAAAAGTAACAAAAACAAAAACAAATACTTTTCTGCCTACTCATGAGTCATTTCTGAATGTCTGTCAAAATCCCAAAACTTCATTCTATAGAGTCTTGGGGAAGCTAATTAATGCAAGGAAATCCAAACAAGTACCTCTGACCTTCAATTGAAGCTTTGCATGAAGTTTGCACTTTCTTCCAAAGAGAAAGCAATCACTGACATTGCAGATTCTCGCAAAGTAAGGAAATTTTATTAAATCTGGGTATGAAATGCTGAAACTCAGCATTTAATGCACAAGGTTCGAGAGTAATTATAGTAGTTGTACAGGTAGGAGCAGTGAAAATATACCTGTAGCAGCAGTGCAGGCGCTCAGGAAAAATGAAACACAGGTTGAAACTCAGTTTACCACCAAAATTGGTGGAAAAAACTACTGTAGTTTGTAAAATTTTCAATCCCAGTTCTGCGTTTGATGCCCTATTATGCTGATACTGGCCGTTCTCGCCCCCTAATCGCCTGACTTTACGGATAACTCGACTATCCTACCCATTTCATCTTTGCCATTATGGTGTCATCTAAATCCTACAAAACCTTCATGAAATTAAAATTTTCAAGCATTTTTATTTTGCTGTACATGAAGGCTTCATACAAAATTGATTGTCTTTTTTTTTGAAAAAAAAACTCAATTGTTTTCCATGCTCCACCCACCAGGGTATTTAATTTTTTGGCAAAAGTTTCTCCAAATTTCAACCTGAAAAATTATGATTTCAACTTATGCAAAGGATTTTTCATGAAAAAAATCAACCTATTTTTTATTTTATTTTTCTTCCCCAGATTTCTATATTCGGTTTAAGGTGTTGAGCCAAAAATATAGAAGGGATGGTTAAAGATTTGTATTTCATATATCTGATTTATAGCCATATTTGGATAAATATTTCTATGGATGATAGCCACTTTTTCAACTTCTTCCTATTTTTAATTTTTTTTCAATTTTGTGATGATGCTTAAGTGGGTATCATCCATAGTAAGATTTAGGAAAAGTGGCTATCATCCATAGAAATATTTATCCAAATATGGCTACAAATCAGATATATGAAATACAAATCTTTAACCATCCTTCTATATTTTTGGCTACATTATGAATACCAAGTGTCTGAATCTGGTGATGTTACCTTTTTTTGTTTTCCTCACTTGTGGCGACTGAAAACCTCCAAAATCACTCCTTTTTCCAAAATTTAGAATTTAAAAAGTTCTTTTTGACGATCTTTTCGCCACTTAAAAATTGAGCATATATTTAATTTCTCTTTTTTGGCCAGTAAAAACATCGCTGAGGTAGTGTTGGGTGCTCGATCATATTACTGGCGAAATTTCGCCAAAAAGAGCAATTAAAAATTAAAAAACTGTGCTTCCAATTTCCGGCACCCAGCCCGTGCTCTTTCACTGGCGAAATACTCGAGCACGGGCTGGGTGCCAGAATCGCGGGTGACAATACCTACTACCACCTACTGGGCAGTATTTTTCCTACCGACCCGATGACGTCACTTCGTCTCTCCCCCCCCCCCTTTTTTTTTTTCCCCCTTTCCCCTGTACTTCATTTGTTTTTCGCGGGTTGTGTTTTTTCACCCTTTTTTTTGCTTTTTTTTTTGGTTGTTGCGATCTTCGAAATGTGCGCTGCGAAATCATTTTTGTTGTCGTTCGCTGTTCTGGTTGCATGCAGCAATCTTCTAAGAACTCTGTCCGTATTTCCTGCAATTCTCCTCTCGTATGTTATTTGCCGTTAATAGTGGGAAAAAAAACAAACAGCTTCACATTCTGAAACTATAATTTCTCCTTTCCTCCTCTATTGCACCAGTGCCGCGTTCCATATAGAGAAAGACCCCCAGCAGGGGAGGGAGGCAGCAGCCCCATCCGCGCGTTCCATATAGAGGACAGTCACAAGTCTCCTTTCCTGGTGCTCAATGTGCTGGTGATTTCTTTGTTCAATCTTAACTTTCTGTCTGTCTTCGTGAAACCTGTAGTTGATCTAGAATATATATTATTAGAGATTATCTTTTGCGTATTAAGTGCAGTACTACATACATAATTTTTTTCGGTCTTTTTGATGATCTATTTATTACTGTACGCTGAAATATTGATCGTCATTTCGAGAAGGAAAAGTCTCTGTTTGGTTTTTCTTTCAAGGCGTCGGAAGAGCATCATCATCTGCGTGGAACAGAACAGATGATGATAGGGAGCTTAAGTCTCGAGAAACTGTTTGAGAAGCGAACAACGCATTGCCGGAACACATATTACACTCACGGCACGTTTCGGACGCTGGCTCGTTAATCACGATCAGAACTCAGAGGAGGCAACCGATCTTCTTCTTCTTCTTCGCAAGGTAGGTAATATTGGTAGTCTTGCTCAAAGTTCCGGTAGAAAGATCTACAACATTAGTAACGCCAGAAGATCCAGGATACAGAAGCATTGCTCTTTCTGAAGAGTAGACGAGAACTTCACACGGAATGAGCAATGGTGGAAACAAGTCTCTGCACACATTCTTAGCACCGAAGAAGAATTAAGGTTTCTGGAGACAGGTTGCAGATACGTATCGATCGATCGGTCGCATCGATCTTGCAGCGAGATCGATAACCTGAGCGACGAAAGGATCGTCTGGAGAGCAGCGAGACTTGACACAAGATCATCTGTTTCGCATGTGCACGGAACGCGAGAAAGTCCGGGAGTCTACCACTACTTTGGTGGCTCCAGCATCGACCAGGATGGAGGTGGCAATGAAGATGGATGTATGCTCTGTAGCGACGGTGTTGGAGAAGATCGCAGAGAACAGTCGGCCACTCGGGGGCTGGTGCAGGAGTCCTTCGAGGATACCAGCGAAATCTTCTGCAACGACGAGGAAGAGCAGCAGCAGCAGCACGCCGGAACTACTGAAGCCACAACAGGCAGTAGAGAAGAGAGTTCCGTCTCCTGGTCCTCGCGAAAGACCCGTCAATACACCGACGACAGCGCAAGAGAAGCTGCCAGCAGCGGGAGGAAAGCCGCAGCTCGGCAGCCGCTTGATGAGGAATCCGTCGTCGTCATCTCCATCGCTTTCTTCTGAGCATCTCCAGCCGTCCGACTCGGAGGCTGCTGGTAAAGCTTTTCTTCTCTCAATTGATTCCCCTCAGGCCGGAAGAGCCTCGCCTTCTCCTGGAGCAGCACTACTGGCAGCAGCCAAGCCTGTTTCTTCGCAGACCGTTTCCTCAAGCGTCCCTAGCCAGTTTGCAAAGTTCTCCTCCCTCATGAATCAGCTTGCAAGGTCGTCGTCGTCATCGCAATCCGCCTCCACAGCTCTTGGTACAAGCAAAATAAATCTCGGTCCGGATAACCGTTCACCCGCAGCAGCGCCATCTCCTGCTGCTGGTCTCCCGAAGCCGCCGCCTCCGTCTCTCTCTTCGAACTCGAGAACCCGGTTGTCGCAGATTCCTCAAGCTAGCTCTCCAGATTCGTCTGACACCCAAGTTCTTCGGCCATCCAGTTCCACAAAAGCTAGCGCCGCCGCGATATCTTCCTTACCTTCGAGCAGGGCTGCTCGCCCTTCATCCCCTTCAAGAACTGTTCCCTCTGTGTCTCGATCTACCGCACAAAGATCCGTTGCTTCTTCTTCTTCTCGCCCTTCCACTCCTACAAGAACTGTCGCTGCTGCCCCGTCTTCTTCAGCTGCGCTTGCAAAATCTCAAACCTTGACTCCGATTAGAGCTAGTGCTGCACCCGGCTCCCTGACTACCACGAGCATCATCTCCTCCCGGAGCGGAGGAGCAACTCGGTCTTTGAATTCCGGAGTAGCAGCAGCTGGAGTCAAATCCTCCAGCTCTTCATCTTCTGCAGAAACTGTTGCGATCCGCCGGCATTCCGCGTCTGGAAGTGCAGCAGCTATCCCACAGTCTGCATCTCCGTCACCACGATCTTTTTTGAAATCCTCAGGTCCTTCGTCTTCTTTCACTTGTGTCACCGTAACAACGTCCTGCCTTCCATCTCCCTCTCGTATGCCAAAACACTCAGCTGCTGCTTCTTACAGCTCTTCTTCTTCTGCTACCCCTCGTCTGGCTGTTGGTGTTGCACCTTATCATCCTGCATCTCCATCACAGCCTGTGCCAATAAAATCCTCAGAAAGAGCTCAATCTGCTTTTTCTCTCACAACTGTAAATGTTGCTGCAACCCAGTCAAGTGCTGCAGCTCCCTCTCCTGGTGCAAAATTTTCAGTCTCTCGCTGTTCTTCCTTCCCTTCTAACAGAGTTGTAAATGGTTCAGCATCTCCATTGCGAGCTGTTGTAAGATCCCCAAGCCCTTCTTCCTTTTCTTCTAACCTCACTGTGAGATCTTCTGCCACAGCCACCAAGCCTACCACTCCCACAGTTACACATCTACCAAGATCCAAGAGAAGCCTCGCCAAAGCTACAACTATAATTCCTTTGCCTACTACTACTCCTGGGAAAGTCACCACCTCTAGCTCATCATCAACCACAACTTACCACCACAGCAACATTACAGGTCATCAGTCCTCGTGCAACTTGGTTAACCTGAAGGCTGTGCCTTCAGCTTCTTCCACCCAGCATCATTCAAGATCTTTGCCATCTGAAAGTGCCAAGAGTACTATTGCAAGCGGGGGGGACTACAATTCAGACACCCCTTCAAGTTCAGGTGATTTGGTAGCTGCAAGGAAGTCAGTCCAGGAGTTTCAGGCACAGCAGCTGCAACTGGCTGGGTTCAAACACAGCTCAGGTTCACTGAAAATGAACTCTCGTGTGGTACCTGAAGGGAGTTTGCCAGTGTCACCTATCAGCATAAATGGCAAGAAGCGGTGTGGGTGGATTACGTCACAGAGCGGTGAGTCTATTTCTCTGTTGCCCCCTCACACTCTTCAACCAGTTTGGATTCTAATCAGCAAGGATTAGGTGTCTTAATGATGCATGTTGTTTGTTTCTTACTACTGTAGGACAGAGGAAGAAGATGTGTTCTGTGCTTTTGTGATGCTGCAACGATAGTTTGCCTTCCACAAATGTTTTAATCTCACCATAAGGTGCTCATAAGACTGGGAGACTTGTGGTGTTGCCAAGCTCAAACCCTAATCAACTTTGGACTCTTTTCTTGACACTGCTGCAGATGCAGCTATGGTTGCATATCATGATGAAGAATGGGGCATTCCTATTTATGATGACAAGTATGCTCTCCCCACTGTGTTCTCTCCATTTTTCATATCCCTGGTTTTTTAGAGCTGTCAATAGCTATTTATTTTCATAATCTTGACCCTCCAGGGCAGTTGTGAATAATGCTTTATAAAGCAGGGTTTTCTAGGTGGATTCTGCACTGATATGTTGTTGGAATCAACAATGCAGGCTACTATTTGAGTTGATGGTGCTGGAGAGTGCACAGGCTGACATGAGCTGGTCCTCTATTCTTGCTCTGCGCAATGATTTTAGGTTTGTATGAGTTTCTCTTGCCTCATTACCATGGTTGAGGAGCTTGTTGACATTTGCAGATTTTTGTTACCCCTGCAGTTACTTAAATCCTTTGGCTGTTGACAACTTTTGTGCACTGCTGAATATACAGATTCTGATCAAGCAATATAGACGTTTGACAAAATGAGAAGATAGCAGCTTTAGAGATACAATGTTTGTTTCCTGTCATACACTGAAGTTGCTGTTTCTTCTCAACTTCTGTGCAGGGTTGCATTTATGGGTTTTGATCCAGCAGTAGTGGCCAAGTTTGATGAAAAGAAGATAGCTACTTTGATAGCCAATCCTAGGATCCGGATACCAGAGGCCAAAATAAGGGGAGCCATTGACAATGCCAAACGAGTTCTTCAGGTTAGCCTGTAATAAACCTGTGATGGTGTTTGTAGATCAGCAGTACATCTATATATGAATTCACTCAACAAGACTGAGAAAGTTGAAAATTATGGTGCTCCACTTTCCAGAAACAAACCAGAGATTGGGTGTTTTGAATTTTTCATGTGTGATACAGTGTGTATCTTCTGCAGATAGTGGATGAGTGCAGCTCCTTGAGAGATTTCCTGTGGGGTTTTGTTAACTACAAGCCAGTGGTGAGCCATTACAAGCTCCCAAATCAAGTTCCTGTAAGAACACCCAAGTCTGAGGCCCTCAGCAATGAGCTTCTGCGAAGAGGGTTCAGATATGTAGGACCAACAACTATATATGCACTAATGCAAGCTGCAGGTCTAGTGAATGATCATTTGGTGACATGCTTCAAACATCAAGAGTGGGCAGCTTTGCAGAAGTCACCAACAGGTGCTTACAATGAGGTTCCTGAAGTGGAGAGATGGAGCCAGCCAGATGATAATCTTTGGGACCTTACTTCTAACTTTGGTTGCAAGACACCACCTGCCTTTGAGCCTGAATGTCAGTTGAACAACAGCAGGCTGAGCTCAATTCCTTGTGAGCCTGTGTGGGCAGAGCTTCCAATGATCGAAGAAGCTTTTGAGGACGAAATATAGAGAACACAACATGCACTGGTTGAGACAAGAAGATGGCATGGTGTTGGTGATTGACTGTTTTTCTTCTTGACAAAAATCCATTAGTTCAGTCCAAGACTAAGAGAAGCAGATCTCTGTGCCACTTATGACAGACTTTGTCAACTTGGTAACAAACACTGAGATAGGCCTATCAAGAGAAGTCAAGCAGAGAGAATGTGGCCACCTGGATATATGCCACTGCATCAGCAACATTGAGAATGAGACTTTTTTTCTGACCTGCCAACACCCATCTGCCTGGGTAAAACATGTGGCCTCATGAAAGTGACTGGCAGAAAGAGGTGGAGGAAACTTCTTCAACTTTGCAAATGGAGTTCTGGGGCCATCTGTTCATCTATCCTCTCTTGCACAAATAAACCCATATAACTATCTGCTTGGGTGAATCAAGCTTTACTGCAAAAGACTGATCAAGGGGGGTTTATCTAGATCCACATTATTCCAAATTTATTCTAAAGGGAAAGTTGCAGCGAAAGGGTGATGCTTACTTCAGTTTCCCTTGAAGATCAAATGTGCACTTTGTACTTCATACCAAATTTACAGCACTAAAACAGATTTTATAATTTACAGGTATGTTTTTCTGCAAGGATATAAATAGCTGTTTTATTTCAGCAACCCAACATGCATAATCATGATATGCTGTAGGAGACAGTTTAAGACTGCTGAAGACAGTGTAGAGAGTTCAGATGATATGGAACAGAAGTAGAGCAGGGCTCTTAAAGCTGTACAAATATGCAATGAAATGAAGTATGATATGATAGATAGGACAGAGGTCTAGCTCTATGAGATTATCACTTAACACTTTTCTTTCACCCTGTTACAAAGCAAATTAGTATGCAATGATTTGTGGAGTTGTTCAGCTGGTTTTGTATTTGAAAAGAATGTGTAATGGAGAGTTTCTGATTACAAATTTGTATCCTTTCCACATGAGCAAAATTGATTTCATGGCAATGGAAAATAAAAGACTGACATGTATCAATTAAGTGCAGAGAACATGTTGGTTTTGTTTATTTGATTGGGTTCAAATTCACAACAAAGGAAATTTACAATGATGGAATCTGCCAACAAGTGATGGCAGAGGTGTTGAAGGACTTTAAAAGTAAAACCGAATAAAATCCTGTTGCACAATTTTTTAATATTTAATACTATATAGTTATTGTCTTGTGTTTCATGCTGTTGCAATAATGTTATCCATGATGGATTTCAAGGTAATTATGGAATTTTTTGTTACTGAATATGTGTTTCCAACAAAAGCTCGTGAGATTGTTACATTTTTTTTTCCCTCAATTAATTGATTTTTCTGTTTAAAACTAGGATCCAAAATTGTCTCCAATGTTTTAATATTCTTCTAACATGTCTATGCAGCTGGAAGTTTTGTCTTATGCTATGAATGTTGAGTTGTTTGCATTGTGAATTTTTTTTGAACTTTCATCAACTAATAAACTTGGGCTCCGCTCTGTTTTGCTCTACTACAGATGGTGGATTTTATTTTTTAAAGTTATATATGTCGTATTAATTCATATTTTGGGAAGGGAAAGATGTAATTGTTGTTAATGGAGTTTTGTAAATGTGTTCACATTTGTGTCAAAACATATTGAGATGTTTGTTGCATATGTTATTGTGAAAATGTCACATGTTGAGTTGTCTATTTGTTGCATTATATTTGCATATGTGTATAGCAAGTTGTTCATATTTATAAGTTTGCATAATAAGTGAATTGTGTCGCTAAGCAATTTTTTTGTCCTTGGCATATGTGAATTGTATATTGTACAATATAAATTAGGAGTTGACATATGGATTTTTACTAATATCCAATGATCGTTGTTTATGAATATGTGTTGAAGACATTTTTGGACACATGTACATTATTTTCCTATGATTGCATATGTATCTTATTCATATCCTAATGATTGTACCTTTTCAACATACAATGTTTGCATAAGACTTCTTAGATGTTGGTCATTTAGTCATCTATTCAGTTCAAGAAAGATATTCTCATCTACTTAATTGAAGGTCTTCAATCCAATAATCAATGTTATCATACTCATTGGAGTCATTTTTTGAATCACTTGACATCACAATCATTTTTTTTGGTGTCTTTGTTATGTAATAAATTATCATCACATTTTTTAAGGTCAATATTTTAATTCATAGGAGTTTCAATATCTTTGTTGGTTTAGATACCATTTGTATTGATATTCTTTTGGTTTGAAAAAGGTTTTGTCATCTCTAATGACTTTTTCTTGAATTTAGTTTTACATATATCTTTTATAGATATATCCCTTACTATTATGAGTCCATCCAAGGAACATAATCATGATAACGTCACATATATGTTATGCATGTTAGTTGGTACATTATTAGGTGGTAGTTTCAAGTCTATAATCAAATGATCAGATATTTGTCCTTGAGATGTAATATTTGTGAAACAAAAAGCAAGGCAAGCGATAGTTGGTATCTATTTATGTTAAATGTTTTGGTAGTATTTGATTCTGATATTGAAAGGTTATGGATAGTAGTACTATTGATATGACATTTTTTGGTAAACCTTCTAAGATTATGTCTTGTAAAGTATCATGTTTTTTAATGAATTCATTTAAATCAACATAAACATTTGTAGGTGGGTGCATTGAATGATCTCCTTGAATCCATTGGGATCTATTGACTGAAATGTTTTTGAATGTAACTGA
This sequence comes from Sphagnum contortum, assembly GCA_963920785.1. Lineage (NCBI taxonomy): Eukaryota > Viridiplantae > Streptophyta > Sphagnopsida > Sphagnales > Sphagnaceae > Sphagnum > Sphagnum contortum. Next base: position 8,935,336 of record OY987286.1, read on the forward strand.
CGGTTCCATTGACAATTCCTAGTTTAGGATATAAGTTTTCTATGATTATGACTTTCATTCCTTTGTATAATTTCAAAAAGGTGTTAAAATTTGAATTTTACTTGTTGAAAAAAAAAAATTTATGAGGTATTGTATGTCATTTCGTATTGAACTTTTTTTGTAAACATTAATGGCTATTGTAATATAACATTTTCGTTTTGATTTTATTGAAATGGTGTTTATCATTTGTTGATTAATTGCGTTTCATAATTCATTTTTAGGTATTATGAAAGTAGTTATTTTCCATAGGTCATCGAAGAGATTTACATTTATATTAGTGGAAAACGTGTTTTTAACTGATCAAAATCTGAATATGAAATTATTCTATTTTGAAGATTTTGTAAAATAGTTGCATATTTTATGTCTTTGTTTTGTTACATTTGTTGTGTTAATATGATGTTATTTGGGCAACTATAATTTTCCCATATATTTTTACCTATGATTCTTTTTTGTGTTGAATTTGTGAACATAAAAGTTGGTTGGATGTTAGTTGAAAATAATGATGTGTCACTGATGGGTGGAAATTATAAAAAATATCCCATGAATATTATATTAAGTCCTCCATTTGGTAATATGCTAGATTTTAATTTTTATAATCTTAAATGCATTGTAGCAAACATCATACAACCCACCATTGATATTTCATCGATTATCATAAATTGAATGTTGGACCAACTATCTAATATTGTTTTGGATTTGTTTATAATTGTATTTTTATCAATTGATAAATCAAGTAAGGAATGGATAGTTGTTCCACCTATTAGTAAAGTAACATTTGCAATGTATGCTGTAATGCGTATTTTTTTTTTGTTATTTGTTTTCAAAAAATATTCTTTGATAGCTTTGATGATTTGTGTTTTGCTTGTACTTGCACACCCCCTATGTATTGTAGTAGTTGATTAGTGGAATTCATTTTTATGAATCTTTCAAAGGCAGAAAATTGTAGATTATTTAATTTATATTTTTCGATTATGAAATTTTTTAAAGATATGGGTGAATCAATATTTTCGTTATTAGATATTAAAATTTTCATGTTGTTGTATAAGGAACCTATTTCTATTTGGACATTGAGTAATTCACATATTTAGGTTTTTGTGGGTTATCATTTACATGCACAAGTTTTTTTTTTTAACAATATGGATTTTGAAGTTGTAACATTGGTGTATCAAGTTTGTTTTTTTTGTAGATCACTTAACATATCAATCCATTGTTTGTTATTGTTTTGATTTTTTATGATGGTATCCATATCATAATTTTGAATGTGTTGAGTTTTTGTTTCATTTTTCATAAATTCTAAGGTTTTAGTTATTTTAGAGACATAACATGTTGTGCTTGCATTACACAACATGTACTTTATTTGTATGCTTTCATGGTTGTAATTTTTTTTTAGGCCATTTTGTTGGATTGATATGTCATGAATATCTTTTTCTGTCAAAGTTTTCGAATTCATCATCATAAAATGAGTGTTTTGATGTAGCATGTTTATTGTCTTCATCAATGTTGTTGTCAATTGAAGCTCTTAATAAATGATCAATGTTTCTTGATTCTTTGCATTCATGTAAGATATTGACATTTTTAATTTTTTCTTTTGGAAAATCAGAAAATGTTGGATATGAAGTTTTTAATGTTATATCCCAAGTTGTGAAGTTTTTTTTGATGTTGGATAGTGTCCGCCATGAGGAAAATAAAATACATATTGTTCTAGCATAATTTTCAAGGTCATTTACTTGTGATGGTATTGTATAATTTTGTATTACTAGTATTTTAGATATTTTATATTTATATAAATAGTGTGTCATATTGAGGGTGATTTTGATGAAATCGATTACAATGTGTGTTATTTATTTTATTAAATTTACCAGAAAATTCATATGGAAAAAAAGATTCAAATATATTAGGTCTTTGTTGGTATTTTATACAAAAATTGTGTATGATGTATTATATAATTTATGAAGTTCTTTCAACTGTGAACGTTTCAAAATTGTTATCAATGTTATTTGTTTTTCAATATGGATGTTTTGCAGTTTTTCTTCTTCTTCTCTTACCCAAGTTGATAAATTGTACCAAGATATATGAGTGAAATCATAATCAATTATGTGATCAGGCAAGTTCAATAAATAACTTACTATTATTGTAGCTAATATTTTTTTATTGAAATCTAATTGTGTTTAAACATCTAATGATCAAACATTGATTTTTATCAATCGAGTCATATGATTTTGTATTTTCAATAATTGTGGCTATTTTTTGTACTGGTATTTATTAAAAAGAATAAATGTGCATCATGTAAATGGACAATTTCGTTATGTAGTCTATAATATAATAAATTAGAAATTTATTATCTTTATTCGTTGTTCTTATGAACTTTAGATCATGATTACATTTAAATGTTAATTGTTGCAACCTTAGCCTTGGGCTTGCGACCAAGGCAAAAGGCTTACAAGGTTGCAAGCCAAGAAAAAGCCTGGGAGTCACAACGCATGCTTCCGGGAGTGTAAGAAAGTGTGAGGGAATGAACCCTCACACTCCCAAGGCAACTCCCACTTTGGGAGATGGAGTCTTGGTGGACTCCCAAATTTTTAGAGGGCGATTGTAAGGGTCAAAACTCAATGGATTGAAAAGTTCCTTATATCATTGGAAAGCCCTTGGAATGTAGATGTCTAAATTGGGCTTGCATGACCCATTTGGACATTTGAAACACAAATTATGGCCAAAAGAAAGGTTCGGAGTCAAATTGACAATTTGATTCCCGACCACTAAAAGTCGAGAATTGACCTGATTCCCTTGTGTGTCGCACGCCACTTTCACGCAAGGGAATCGGGTCAATTCCCGACTTTTAGTGGCCATAATTACAAGGTCAAAATCAAACTTGGGTTTTTAATTAACATTAGGGTAGATATGGCTCGGATGGGATTAGATACCTTGTCATATTTGTGGCAAGATTGGCCACATATATATCACCTACACTTCATTACTTGACAATGTGACCAATTTCATTAACACATTCCACTCAAAATGTTAGATTCCACTATAGTGGAAATGGTGCAATTTAGTGGAAACAAATTAAAATGTGAAATGGGTGTACAAATTACTATAGTGACCCCCGATTGTAAATGGGCATTAATTGGCTTGCAGATATGGGTGAAAACACACTAAGGTGACACAATTTTGGCAAATTAGAATCCTTTTTCAAGTCCTTTTCTAATGCAGTTGAAAATTGGCTTAAAATATGAATATTTAGATGATATTGAATTTATTTTTTTTCCATTTCCAATTTCCAATTTCCAATCATGATGTTATAAGACATATAAAATATATATCAAAAGAAATTATTTTTAAATAATTATTTTTAAATGCTTAAATTTTTAAAAAAATAATTATAGTTTTTGGAAATTTAAAAAGTCCATAACATAATGAATTAAAATCACATTCCATTCATTCAATGGATCTTTAGTTTCTTAAACATAATTCATTCAATATCCCAAAATTTCAAACACATAAAATTAACACATTGTAAGATAAAAATCCATATCCATGAGTTTTGTAGGTGTGATAAAAAATGTGGGCAAAATTCAAAAGTCCATTATTTATTGGCTATTGACAATTTTGATTGGATTTTTTCATTTTTGGAAGGTTGATTATGATACCTTTAGATAAGTGGGTGCCTTTTTAAAAAATATTTCAAGGGATTTTATTTATTTATTTTCTTTTACCTTAGGAATACGAGAAAAATTGTCATTGTAACGTCCATATAAGGTCATCATAGTGTGCAAACACCCATATGCCTAAATTCAATAATCAATGATTTGAACATGCAATTGGTAATGTAGCAGGTGTTCTTTTGTCCCAAACAAGGTGGTGGGTGGAAATTGGCAAGTAATTGTGCAAAAATAAACACGCACTTTATGGGTGGTGGCTAAAGTTGTGGACTTGATGATTAGGACACCTATAGATGGGGTGTTTGTGGACATGCATGTAGCTAATGCAATAAGAGGTGCAGCAGGCATTGAAGAAGGGGAAAAAATGTTAGCAGCAAAAGTGGAGTGGGTGGAGGCCAATATTATTAAGGCATAAATGTTGGAAAATGATGTTGAAGCTTTTGGAGAACTTGGCACAACTAGGGATTCTATCTTGATATAATGCCTAACTAAACAAAAGGCTTCTTGATGAGTGACACTAATACAATTTGACATAAGGTGTCCACCTTAGTTTGAACTTTGGGTTAGGTGAATCCAAATGCAATACTTTGGAAATACATTCCATCATGTACTGACCCCATAATTTAAGTAATGATACATATTATAATGTTTTACCAAAAGCATGTGTTATAGCAAAAGTGTGGTGGGTAGAGGCCAATATTGTTAAAAATAAAATGTTGGAAATTGATTGTGAAGCTCTTGGGGAAGTTCACAAGTTCATTATATGGTTATGGGATTCCAAAAATATATATGGCCTACATAGCACTTCTACATGGATAACACCAATGATGTGTTTTAAATACCTAGGTGCTTCCATAGTTATGTGAGATGAAATTCATGAGTTGGCATGTGGGCATGAATTTCCAACGTGTACCCCTAGCATTTTGGTAACCAAAATATTGACAACGTTTTTCCCAGCCATTGTGGAAAATGTTCAAGGTTACCACATGTTTAGTCAAAAAAATCGATAAGAGTTTAGATGTTGTGAATGAATCACGAATGAAAAAAAATTATAACCATAGTGGCATTACAGTAGTGGATGACTACATTTTGCAAAAACCACACATTAAACAAAATTACATGTGGAGTGGAGTTCCATTCCCCCCTAGTTTCATTCCAACGGTTGGCCACAAAAGAGATGGTAGAAGATACTATTGATGGGTACTCAGACATTTGACTTAGTTGTGAAGATATCTCCAGACAAATAGATGGGTATTCAAAAAACTATTGACTCGAAATTTGAACAGTCACAAATATGTCTTCATAATAGACTTATTATGCATCATTATTAAGTGCTGTCCTTTGAAATTTGATGGAGAACAAGAGTGTTGGTTGGTTAGTGGGTGTACTCCTATTTGATTTACCATAACATGTTTACATAACAGAACCTTTACTGTTATCATAATAACATAAATGTCAAAGCATTCATAACATAACAGGTTACAGGAGCTCTGTTGTTATCATAATAATTAACGTAACCACAGTCCACACACAGTTATCAACTAACTGTGTTATTCTTCTTCTTAGCTCCTTGTTTGTTTTTGCTCCCATTTGCAAGTTTGCAACCGAAAAGGGAAGTGTCACGTTCTTTGCACAATTCTTGCAAGATCTTTGAGTCTATTCTTGCAAACTTTTTGAGTCTGTTGTTGTTGTTGTACAAGTTATTGGGTTCTTCAAGCGAATTTTTTTTAAAAAAATTGATCGATATTCGCGGAATGAATTGGATTTTAAACCCTTTCCATTGCCAACTTTTAAAGCTGCATTACATGAGCGGCGACAACATGTTAAGCGGCGGCGGCGGCGGCGGCGGCGGCGGCGGCTGCGGTTTTGTAGCCTGAACTTGTGTGTATGTGTGTATCACATATACTATACGTAACTTGCGTGTTAAGAATTGGGATGTTCCTCGTGATCATGTTGAAATTTTTAGTGTCGTGATTGATATCCGATCTTTCTTCTGCTGCTCTTGTGGAAGGTTTCAAGCTGTGATTATATCAAATTGATAAATTTGTCGTTGGTTTATACAATAGAATTTTTGTGGAGCTTGTTCCTCCTGGCTTCAGTACTATTGTCGCATTGTCGTCGCATGTCATGATGGTGGGTGGAGGGGGAGGAGGAGGAGGAGGAGGAGAAAAAGGATCAGGATTGCTCAAGATCAGAATGCAAATTGCAACAGAGCTCGTAGTTGCGGTGGTGTTTAATCTGCTGGTGTTTAATCTCGTGATGTGTGTCCCGGGAGAAGTAGTAGGAGGGGTTGTGAGGCAACATTCCTTCTATGTGAGACCGCCAGCAGCTTCTGCTTCTAGGAGCTTTGCGGTCGACAAGCTCCTGCAACAACAAAAGAAGAGCTCCTCCTCAGGCACTGATCCTGATCAGGTTGGGGGAAAATCTTCCTCATGTTTGCGAAAATGTGGGATGGAATTTTTGCACTAGATAGATTTCCTTGCAGTGTCTACTTTTCTAAGACGTACTACTTTTTCATGCTTGCTTGGTTAATTCATTGATTGATGTGTGGGAAGTCTGGATCTGACACCAATCGTGGTAGACGCCTCGCGCGAACAGATGCATGTGTCTTTGGCAGGGCCTGGACAGATGAAGGTAACATGGGTGACGGCGAGCGAAGTGCCAGCAAGCGTGCAGTATGGGAAAACATCAGGGCAGTTTACGAAGATTGCAAGCGGTGTCACCAAACGATACTCTTACATCTTCTACGAATCTGACCTAATCCACCATGTGATTCTGGGCCCTCTCGAACCCAGCACCATCTACTTCTATCGCTGTGGGGGTTTCGGCCCCGAGTATAATTTCACCACTCCTCCTCCTGCTGGACCCAATGTGCCCATCAAATTCGCAGTTGTCGGTGAGTCTGTTGGCTCTGCCTCTTCAGGGTAGAAGTCACGTGCAGTCCAGTATAGAAACATTTCCAGCGTAACTGAAAGTCGCTGCTGAGTTTGTTGGCTCTGCCCCTCAGGGTAGAGACATTGTGATACACGCAGAAACTGGTCAAATTTTGGTATCCCTACATTCTAGGGTCATGTGTGCAGTTCACTAAAGAAACATTTCCAGTGTAATTTAAGGTTCACTGTAGAAACATTTTCAGAATAATTGAAGATTCAATGATCCACTTGGGCTTCATCATGTTAACCACCACCATGTCTTTCCAATTTTGTATGTTGATGGATGTCATTTAATGGGCAGAGCCATTATGCGACCTGCCGCTTGTTTGTTGTTTTCTCTCATCAAGCTTCCTGTAGTGATTAGCAAATGTCCTGAATCGCTGCTAATTGAATGTGATTGTTGTTGAATCTTGCAATGGTTTGTGTAGGTGATTTGGGACACACTGACTGGACAGCATCAACTCTGGAGCACATTGCAAGCTTTGATTACGATGTGCTGCTGTTTGCAGGGGATCTGTCTTACGCTGACTTCTACCAACCTCGGTGGGACACATTTGGACAACTGGTGTCACCATATGCAAATTATTGGCCATGGATGGTGACAGAGGGAAATCATGAGATTGAGCACATTCCTTTCCTCACAGAAAGCTTCAGGTCCTACAACACCCGCTGGGAAATGCCTTACAACGAGAGTGGATCCTCATCCAATCTCTACTACTCCTTCAAAGTTGCTGGGGCTCACATTCTGATGCTGGGTTCTTATACTGACTTTGATATAAATTCCCCACAGTTCAAATGGCTTCAGGTTCTTTCTCTTGTTCAATCCCTCGTTTAATCCCCTCTCTCATGGTGCAAGAAGAAGAAAAAGAAGAAGAAGAAGGATGATATGTGTTACTGCAACCTACAATGCTCTACTTGCTGCTGCTCAAGCAGTGAAGTTCTTGATGCAACAATATTAGTAGGGCATACTGATCTGCTGCTGATCATCCTTGTGTGCATCTTATTGTGAGGACAGGCAGATCTGGAGAAAGTGGATAGAAGTAAGACGCCATGGCTGATTGCAGTGCTTCATGCACCTTGGTACAACAGCAACTCTGCTCACCAGGGGGAAGGTAACAAAATGATGGCAGCCATGGAGTCTACACTTTATGCTGCCAAAGTTGACATCGTGTTTGCTGGCCATGTCCATGCTTATGAGTGCACAGTAAGTAAAAGCTCCAATGCTGAGAAGAGAAATTGCAAAACTCAGTTACTGGTTTTTGAGTGACAAAGAAATGAACTTCTTGTTGCAGTTTCTTTCTTCTTCATGGGGTTGACAGTTGTTGACCTGCAAGCTTGAAATGGGCTTTATTTTTCTTCCCTTTGAAACTGAAATGGCTCCATGTTTTGCATATAAGCAGCAACGAGCTTATTTGATGAAACCAGATCCTTGTGGAATCATGTACATCACAATTGGTGATGGAGGAAACCGTGAAGGTCTTGCCACCACGTAAGTTGTCTTCACCACTACAAACAGATCATGCATGTCAAAGACCTGCAACAGTAAGAATTTGACCAAGAACTGTGGATCTTTCTACTTTTAACACATTGTGAAGAATCATAATCAGCACATGCAAAGCTTATCTCGGGGTTGTCTTGCAGGTGGTTGGATCCCCAACCTGTGTGGTCAGTTCTCCGGGAGTCCAGCTTTGGACACGGTGAACTCGAGATTGTGAATGCCACACATGCATACTGGAGCTGGCATCGCAATGATGATGCTGAACCTGTTATGGCTGACAATCTGTGGATCACAAGCTTAAGCACAGCTGACAGTAGTTGTGTTTCCAGCAATCTTAAGGCTGTAATTCAGAGCCACAGCACCCATTGACATGTGACGATATAAATTACACACACATACTTATGATATCTCTTCCACCTCTTGTGGATGTATAACAACCATGGCAACACACAATTAGCAACACAAAGACAAGAATAAGTGGCCATGAAGATATTCAATCCAAGCTAATTCTTTGAGCATCATTCAGTCTTTGTAAAAGATTCCAACAAAAAACATGAGGTGCTGTACTGGTCCTCCAGCTAAAAAGTTTGAATTTATACAGCCTTACAAGAGCTGTTTTGTAAATACAAATTGTTTATATCTAAAGATTGAACTATGGAGTGCAATTGCATATCCTAAGATGCTCTCATGTCTTGAGCATCTGTAGCTTGAAGGAGGTTGGAATGTAATGCTTTGATGGCAGTTTCTGGGTACAAGATCAGACATGCCTTATATATCTCTGGCATTCTGTGACCAGGTTTTGCTCTTGGAGGCAATGCAGCCTTCAGATTTTGCCCATGTGCTTCCACCTGCACATCTCATGCCAGCAAAAGTGCAAAAGAACCTATTGTCACAAGATTGGGAAGCCCTCATCAATTCACCCATTTAGTCCACCCAATCTCCTGGAGCTCTTTCACACTAAACTAACTCTCGAAATGTTCAGGTTGCATCTTAAGCGAGCGAGCCAAAAGCTACTATGACATGGCTGCAACAAAAGCTAATGAGAGCATGATCCACTTTGCAGATTGCATGGAGGACACCAGAAACATATTTAGCTCTCAACAAAGATTGTTCCAAATGGCAGACTCATCAGCATTTTGAGCACATAATTTCCTTAGGTTCAGAAGTATACAAGTCTACAAATTTGCTTAACCTGGACCAGAATATCATTGCAACTTATCAGAAATTGTAGAAATACGAGTGGCAAAATTTTCATTACTACTCATTCAAACATTCTTAAGCCAAGAGATCCAAATGTGGCAAGCTAATAAACAAATGATCCATGCCTCTGCCAAATCTACCTGGAATCTCCTCCTCTTGGTCACACCTGCATTGTTCGACTAAACAAATTGCATCCATTTGATCCACACCCACATACAGACTTGAACCCAGATCTGCAATGATAATGAAAGTCCTCAGTGTTCCAGAGGCTTGGGACCAACAAAACCTGACCCCTGATCCCTGAGAAGCCCTCCAACTTCTGGTGTTGGTCCTCTCTCTGCTTGCTTGGATAAAATGCCTTGATGGATGATCCACTTTGATACTCAAATTAATATAGTGCTAACCCACCATCCCAGAGTCCAAGCTTCCTCCAAATTGCTGGTCCTGTTATCCCCAACCTGTCCTCTATAACTCGCACTGCATTCACAATGTCTTCTCATCTGACAGAGATGTTACACATTGGAAGATTCTGGTGCAATAGAGCATTCAGTGTTGTATCAACCAAATAACTTGATCTGGACATATTGAGAAACCAACCACTGGAAATCACCAATAATCCCGGCAGGAACACAGACCATTTTCAAAGTGATGAAAGCGATTGGCATCCCTTACAATGATCACTCTTCCAACAATCTTTGAAATGAACTTTGTGGCTGTGTGGCAGTCACCACACACTCGTAGATTCTTGAAAGTGCGAAGAGAAGTACCAGGAGGTGTGCTGATCAGTCCAAATGCAATTGCTAGTTTCTCACTGTGGTGACATAAACGAGAAACCTTCTCTTCTTCCTCTACATCATGTAACACAAATCTGGTGTCTGGCACATATCCTAAATTATTCATGGGCACAGACAACCTCTTCAGTTCTGCATGGATTTCAGATATCTGTGGATGTTCTTCATCATTGACTATGAACGAGTGCACCTCATTATTTACTTCAATCCAGGTTCGACCTGGCTCTTTCTTCACACCCCTTTCCAACCTTTGTCGATGAACATTTGCACTGCTGTCCCACTTGCCAGCAGCAGCATAGATGTTTGACAAGAGCACATAACCTGCAGCATTTCCAGGGTCTGACTCAAGAACCCGTTTTGCAATGCGTTCTCCCATCTCCACATTACCATATATTCTACAAGCACCAAGCAAGGCATTCCACACAGAACCACTGGGTTCACAGGGCATTGTTGCAATCAGACTCTCTGCCTCATCCAAACAACCAGCACGACCAAGAAGATCAACCATGCAAGCATAGTGCTCCACTGCTGCACAAACACTGTAAACTAAACCCACGGATTCAAAAAAGTGTACACCTTCATCCACTAGGCCCGCATGGCTGCAAGCTGACAGAAGGGAAACAAAAGTGATGTTGTCTATCTCTATTCCTTCTTGACACATCCGTTCAAAATGTCCAAGAGCTTCATGACCACCCCCATGCATTGCATAGCCTCCAAGCATGGTTGTCCAAGCAAACACATTGCGGGTGGACATCTTGTTGAAGACTTTGCATGCATCCTCTATGCTCCCACATTTGGCATACATGTCAACAAGGCTATTACTCACAAATATATTGGACTCTGCCCCACTTTGCATGATCTGTTTGTGGATGTGCCTGCCCTCTTCAAGTGCAGCTACACTGGCACATGCATTCAGAACCCCCACAAAAGTGACATGATCTGCCACCACCCCTTCATGCTGCAATTCTCGTGACAATACCAATGCATTATGCCCTTGCCCACATTTAACATATCCCAGAATCATCGAATTCCAAGCAACCACATCACGTTTTGACATGGTGTCAAACACTCTACGAGCATCCTTTATACTCCCACATTTGCTATACATGTCAATGAGGCTGTTACCCACAAATGCATCAGCATGGCAACCACATTGAATGATCTGTTCCTCAACACGCCTACCTTCATCAAGTGCTGCGATACTGGCACATGCATTCAGAACCCCTATGAAAGTGACAAGATTTGGCTCCACACCTTCATGTTGCATTTCCTGAAATAATTGCAATGCTTTCTGTCCTTGCCCACATTTTACATGTCCTAAAATCATAGCACTCCACACAACAACATTGCGTGTTGGCATCCTTTTGAATACATATGAAGCATCATCTATGCTTCCACATTTGGCATACATGTCAACAAGGCTACTTGCCACAAACACATTAGACTCAAAGTGGCATTGTCTGATCTGTTGATGAACTTGTCTGCCCTTTTCAAGTGCCATTAGACTGGCACATGCATTCAGAACCCCCACAAAAGTGATTGCCACTGGCTCCACCCCTTCACTTTGCATTTGCTGAAATAGTTCCAGTGCTCTCTCTGCTTGCCCGCATTTGACATGTCCCAAAATCATTGCATTGCAAGCAACCACATCACATGTGGGCATCCTATCAAAGACTTGCCGAGCATCCTCAATGTGCCCACATTTGGCATACATGTCGACAAGACTAGAACCCACATAGATATCTGATTCATGTCCACTTTCAATGATTTGTGCATGGATATGTCTGGCTTCTTCAAGTGCTTCTAAACTCGCACAGGCATTGAGCACAGGAACAAAAGTAAACCTGTCAGGAATCATGCCTTCTTGTTGCATTTGTTGAAAGAGCTCCAGTGTCTTCTTGTAGTGACCAGCTTTGACATTTTCTGTGAGCCTTCTGTTCCATGGAAAACAATCCAATGATACAGCTCCTGCAGGCATTGCAGCCAGCTCTGTTTCAACCCATGTGGGGTTCATATTGCCATCCACCCAGAGTCCCTCATGTGTCTCCTTGTGTTTGAAATCGGGATATCTTGCATTTGCCTACACCCAAAATCCACATCCAGCCAGCCTATCAGCTGCACATTGTTCACAGCTTGGTGCACATCAGCATGCCAACAGAACTGACAAACCAAGAACAGATCTATGAGATTGATTGATTGCAGGAAAACCTCTGCAACAACAACAACACTTGACAACCAAGAACATGAACCTTGAATTCCTGCATCATGGACAGGAGGAGGATGTTGTCAGCAATTATTTCCTTTTCATTTTACCTTCTCTGACCTGTGATCCCACCACTGCGAAGGATCCAAGAAGAACTCCCGCCAACGTTTCTCTACAATCCTTTTCTGGTCTGCTACAAACAACAGGAACTGGTGAGAAATCTCGGAAGATCACCAAACCAACGCTAAGAGGGCAAGTCCTCGTAGAGAGACAAAGACGAGACAGCTTACCGCCGCGGCCGCCGCCTTTCCGTGCTTTCTTTTCAATCCATCGCGTCGGGAGCCGAGCAGAAAGTTGTTCGCCATGGTGCACAGGAGGCGCCGCCGCACAGTGAGGAGGAAGAGGTCGCAGCCTCTTGCGTGCCTTCACTCTCCATGTGGGGACATTGTGAAGCTGTAGAGAAGGACTCCTTCCTGCACTCAACACTTGAACTTCCCTCGCTCTTGAACACATCATTCCTTCCCCGGAAAACAACATCATCGACGACGACGCGCACGGACTCCAGACACACAACCTACCAAGACGCAAAGAAAGATTAGATGTGGTGTGGTACGTTCGTATCCTGCAACCCGGAATCAAGGAGCTTGCAATTCAGAGGTCGAGAATTTTTCTCAAAGAGCTCCTCTCTTCCTACAATCCCCTCTCGGCATTTTCCAGCGCCGATTCTCCTCAACGACTGGGACTCGCAGGGTTTTCTTGGTTCAGTTTTGTCCAGAAGAAGGATGGGCCAAATTTGGCTAGAGGTTACATACGAAAGTAAAAAAATTAGTATCCTGCTTTGTTTTTGGCAACCTCCACAAACTGGGTGTCTAAATATGGCGACTTCTGACCCTTTTTTCCTCAAAATATGGCAAAACTTGCTCATTTTTTTATTAAAAAACCCCTTTAGACAATTCGCAAGGGATTTATGTTTTTTGTCGCCGCATTGCAAAACTTTCGCCAAAGAAAATAAAACACTGACTCGGAGTCCGATCTGTTGGAAGTGAGCGATGTCCGATCGGCTAGGTTTGCTGAACAAGATCCTCTTAGCAATAACCGACGAAAAACGGGGCGAAAAATATGGCGACATTGATTCCGGGAATCGCGAAGTGAGCTGGGAAGGAGGTGGACACTCCTGATGGAGGAGAACAGTACTGGAAGGTTTGCAGGAACAATTTCCAGAGGAAGCAGCAGACCTTTGAGGCCAACAACACGAAGCTCCTTATGCCACATCGCTATGCAACGGCGGCGGCTCCATTAGAAGAGCTGCAATTACACTAACAGGGTTCATTTCGGCTGCCTTTTGTGCAGGTCTGTCTGTCTTCATCTGATTGAGTCCACGGCTACGATGGTCGAGTAAAAAGGAGAAGCGACTGAAGATACCCTCCTGCTGGCACTTGTTCTGGTTTTCTGTTTGAAGATCGGCTAGTGATGAGTCTTCTCCCCCTCTTGGCGTCTGCAAGAAAAGAACGCTCTCACTTCCTCTTGTTAGAAGCAGATTATTGGCGGATATGAAAATGGAGCCTGCTACTTCTGTGCTGACACCTGCTCGTGGAGCTGAACGAAATGTAGAAGAGCTCAGAAACAGAAGAGATTGCAGCTCAGAAGCCGAGAGACAAAACTCACAAGCAGAAATGAACAGAGTGAATGCAGTTCAGGTCTGGAGGGAATCCGTGCATATAAAGCAGCAGGTCATTCAAGCTAGAGACTTCAGGAAGCTGGAACTGTCCCAGAAGATCCACCCCCAAAGCATCAAAGGATGAAGATGCAAAGCAGATGACCAGGCATGTGAGAATAACAAAGGCTTGTGAGAATGCAGTGTGAGGCAGGAAGCTCATACATACAGTTCATTAAGTCTAATTGCTGCAAAATCCTGAGATGTACACACAGAATTGAGGAGAATGCACATGAGGGAAATGGAACCTGGCCAATTACTAAAATCAAGATAAATGCTCATGAACATGCTTGAAGTGCAGGACAACGCTCTGACTGAACACTCAAGACATTCAGAGAAAAATGAAGCTTCACAAAACCAATCAATTCATCACTTTTCTGGCAGATGTTTAGGTTCAAGGTCAAACACACTCTGAATTTCTGTAAACACTCACAGGATCCAAACAGTTGCTAGCCAAGAAAACCTTCCGAGGCTTTCTCAATTGAGTACTCCTGCTTTATCGGCTACCTTGGGATAGCACTTAGCAATGGAGTGATGGAGAAAGTAAAAAACAGGACCTCGTAAAGTAAAAGTTGTCATGAGATGGGATCTTTACACCTGCATGATTGTTGAGTTCTTTCGAAGTCCCATCAGCACAAATGCTTCACATTGTGTTTAGCATTCAATATGATGGCTCTTCATGCTAAATTGTGCAGCAGTATTGTGTTCTCCCCATTGACTTGATATGCTGAAAGGGTTTCATAGCTTTGAGTGATGGTTTGTACCAGTGTTGAGTGCGTGTTGTATATATTCAAGAGACCAGTTGGGTCCATATATCTAAAATCTTGGACCTGCTACCAGCACGGATATACAAACAGCTGGGATATCACCACCTTCAAAGTGATTTGCATCTCTTACAACAATTGCTCTTCCACTAGCTTTACAACAAACTTTGTAAGTGTGGCAGTCTCCACACACAGAAGATGTGCTGTGGAGTACCATGAGGTGCTGATCAGCAAATACGCAATGACCAGTTTCTCACTGTAGTGAGACAATTGCCTACTCTTCTTCCTCATCATGTAACACAAATCTGGTATCTGCCACATAGCTTCATCTTCACAAATAATCTCTGGAGTTCTGCACACATTTTGACTATTTGGGAATGTCCCTGGCCATCCAGAGTAAATAAATGGACTCCACAATTGAACTCAATCGAGACGCATACTGACTGTTTATTCACATTCCTTTCCATCCCCTGTCAATGGACAAGTGTCCTGTCAACTTATTTGCCAGCAGCTGCATAGATGTTTCCTAGCAGCACATAGCCAGCTGAATTTCCAGGGTCCAATTCTAGAACTTTTTTAGCAATGCTTTCTCCCATCTCCACATTTCCATGAATCCTGCAAGCACCAAGCAAAGCCTTCCACACAGAAGCACTGGGTTCACAAGGCATCATCTTAATCAGATCCTCTGCATCATCCAAATGGCCAGCACGGCCAAGAAGATCGACAATGCAGGAATAGTGCTCCAATTTTGCTGGAATACTGTAAACTATGCTCATGGATTCAAGGTAGTGCAGCCCTTCATCCACTAAGCCTGCATGGCTACAAGCTGACAGAAGAGACACAAAAGTAACATTGTCTATCTCCAGACCATCTTCACACATCTGCTGGACATGTCCAATGGCTTCCTTAGCATGTCCATGCATTGCATAACCTCCAAGCATTGCATTCCAAGAGACAATGTCACGAGTGGGCAGCTCATTGAAAACTCTAAACGCATCATCTATGCTCCCGCATTTGGCATACATGTCCACAAGGCTGTTACCCACAAAGACATCATATTCACAACAGCTTTGAATAATCTGTTCCTCCAAACACCTGCCTTCTTCAAGTGCTGCTATACTGGCACATGCATTCAGAACTCCCACAAAAGTGACAGAGTCTGGCTCCACCCCTTCTAGTTGCATTTGTCGAAATAATTCCAATGCCTTCTCACCTTGTCCACATTTTACATGTCCCAATATTAAGGCACTCCAAGCAACCGCAGTTCGTATAGGCATCTTGTTAAATAGTCTCCATGCATCCTCCATGCTCCCACATTTCACATACATATCAACCAGGCTATTGCCCACATACACATGTGACTCACAGTTGCTTCGAATGATCTGTCGATGGACACGCCTGCCCTGTTCAAGTGCTCCCAAACTGGCACATGCATTCAGAACCCCCATGAAGGTGACATAGTCTGGCTCTACCCCTTCCTGTTGCATTTGTTCAAAAAGTTCCAACGCTTTCTGTCCCTGCCCACATTTTGCATGTCCCAAAATCATCGCACTCCATGCAACAACATCACGCAGAGGCATGCTGTTGAAAACACTCCAAGCATCCTCTATGCTTCCACACTTGGCATACATGTCAATGAGGCTACAACCTACAAACACATTATCCTCAAACCCACTTTCAATAATCCGTTGATGGACATGCCTGCCATCTCCAAGTGCCCCTACATTTGCACATGCATTCAATGCACCAACAAAAGCAATAGCATCAGGCTCCACCCCTTGACATAGCATTTGCTGAAATAGTTCCAATGCCTTCTGTCCTTGTCCACATTTCACACATCCCAGAATCATGGCATTCCAAGCAACCACATCACGAATCGGCATCCTATTGAACACTTTCCAAGCATCCTCTATGCTGCCACATTTGGCATACATGTCAACAAGGCTATTACCTACAAAAACATCTAACTCACAACCACTTTGTATAATCTGTGCATGGATACGTCTGCCCTCATCAAGGGCCACGACACTAGCACATGCATTGAGCACCCCCACAAAGGTGACAGAATCTGGCACCAACCCCTCATGTTGCATTTGTTGATATAGCTCTAATGCTCTCTGCCCTTGGTCACATTTCACATATCCCACAATCATGGCATTCCAAGAGACCACATTGCGTGTGGGCATCCTGTTAAACACTCTGCTTGCATCCTCAATGCTCCCACACTTTGCATACATGTCCACAAGACTACTACCTACAAACAGATGAGAGTCACAACCACTTTGAATGATCTGTTTATGAATAAGCCTGCCTTCTTCAAGTGCCCCTATACTCGCACATGCATTTAGAACCCCCACAAAAGTAACAGTGTCCAGCTCTATTCGTTCCTGTTGCATCTGTTGAAACAATTCTAATGCCTTCAATCCTTGGCCACATTTCACATATCCTGAAATCATGGCATTCCAAGCAACCACATCACGTGTTGGAATACTGTTAAAAACTTTTGAAGCATCCTCTATACTCCCACATTTGGCATACATGTCAACAAGGCTATTACACAGATAGATATCTGCATCACAGCCACTTTGAATGATCTGCTCATGTACACGCTTACCCTCATCAAGCACTCCTACACTGGCACATGCATTCACAACCCCTATGAAAGTGACAGAGTCTGGTTCCACCCCATCCTGTTGCATTTGATCAAATAGTTCCAATGCCTTCTGTCCTTGTCCACATTTCACATGTCCCAAAATCATCGCACTCCAAGCAACAACATCATGTGTGGGCATTATGTTGAACACTCTCCAGGCATCCTCTATGCTTCCACATTTGGCATACATATCAACAAGGCTACTGCCAACATACACATCTGATTCACAGCCAGTTTGTACAATCTCTGCATGGATGTATCTGCCCTCTTTGAGGGCTCGTAAATTAGCACACGCACTCAGGACACGAACAAATGTGATCCTGTCAGGAATGATGCAGTCTCGTTTCATTTGCTGATAAAGCTCCATTGTCTTCTCATACTGCCCATTCTTGTTATATCTTGCAAGCCTCGCATTCCAAGCAAAGATGTTCAATTGTACAGACCCTGGCGACATTGCAGCCAGCTCTGCTTCCACCCATGGAGGATTCCAACTGCCATTGAGCCAGAGTGCCTTCTCTGTCTCTTTATGCTTGAAATCAGGGTATTTTGCATTTGCCTGTAACCAGAATGATTTGATTCCCACTGATCAGGAATGCCCACAGCACGGGGTTGTCGATTCCAAAAACAAAGACCTCTGTACAGACTCCAGAGTTTCAATCTCAACAAGAGAATCACAACAGCTAAAATCTCGAGTTTCAATCTCCACAAGAAAAACCACAACAAGTCGTACCTTTTCTGATCTGTGATCCCACCATTGTGAAGGATCCGAGAAGAACTCCAGCCAGAGTTTCTCTACAATCGATTTCTGACCTGCAAAACATTCATAAAAACTGGTGAAAAGCATACAACCAACCTCGTGTCACGCAGCAGAGATGTGAGAGAGCGCAATAGTAGAGGGACAAAGAAGGGCAGACAAGCTTTACCACGGCCATGGCCTCTCAGCGCCGTTTTCTTTTCAGCCGATTCCGCTCCGGAGAGTGAAGAAGAAGATGAAGAAGAAGAAGGCCGAGTAGTAGCAGACTGTCGACGTTGTTGTTCTTGTTGTCGCCCACGGTGCATAGAAGACGCACAACAAGGAGACAGGTGGGGCGGGATCATGCGCAGTCTGATGCCTCCCCATGTGCTGCTACTCCTCTTGTACTGTTGTCGAGAAGAAGAAGTGCTGTTCAGTGCACTAAGTACTTGAACTTCCCTCGTTGATGAACACATTCCTACCTTGAGAAACGTCAACCACTTCAGCAGAACACGAACGGTTTCTGATTCCCCACACCCACACACAGAACGCAGGCACACATACCACTGTAAAGCAGGGAGGGAAAGCCCTAAAACCCTAGCTGTTTTTTATTTACATAGTGGTGGTGAACAGCACCTTACTTTATTCCTTTTTGGTTTGAGAGCATGTAGCTTGTGAGTTTTGAGTGTTTGCAGCAGCGTGCTCCACTCTACACATGAGCTGCTGAGTAGCAGAAGTAGATACTAGTTAGAAGATGATGACATTTTCTCTCTTGCTTGGCTTTCGGAGGTTCTTGTTTCTTCTCGTCTCTATGTTCTCCAGGGACTGCTGCTGCTGGCTGTTGCAGTTGCTATTGGCTGCTTTGGAAGAAGAAGAAAGCTGCAGTTTCCAAGACCCCAGACTTTGGCTTTGGCTAATCAATGGAATTATTAGGGTATGAGAGAGGAGCAGCGACAATTGAGAAAACAGTAGTGAGTGGAGTTGTTAGGGTTTGAGAGTGTAAGAATAGTGGCAGTACTTCTAGTAGCACTAGTGTTTAGGGCAGGGCAAGGTTGAGCGGATAGGGTGAGGCAAAGCCAGACAGGAGCAAGGCAGAGCAAGCAAGGCAGTTGAGGACAGCCCTTGAGCAATAGCACAAGCAAACTAGCAATGGCGAAGCTGCAACTAGGTCCATTTGCTATTCTCACCCATTCTTTGGGTAGAATGGGTTCTTGTGAGTTTGCTATCATATATGTTTTTGTTGTTTTTTTACTTTGTTTGTAAGTACACCTCTTTTGAAGCAATAGTTTTAAGGTTAAAGGGGATTAAGGGTGCTTTTTCAAGTTGGGGTTTTGAGATTAAGGTTTAGGGCCTCGATTTTAAGCCAATTATGCTAGGCCAAGGATAGGTATGGTAGACCTTGTGAGCTATTTGTCCTCAAAGTGTTATCAAGCATCCTAACCTTCCCAATCGTCCCAATAGGCACCCAATGGAAAGTTAGTCGTTAGCTTTACCCCTATGCCCATATATGCTTTAGCTTCCATCCATATGTTCATCATTTTCATCCCTCCGAGGTTCATCAATCCCCTTTTCATCTCACTTGCCACACCTTCTAAAAACTTCACTTGTATTTGTCATGTGATCCTCTCCTCCACGATCTCATGTTCCCTATTTCTTTTATTGTCGTCTATTCAATGTAAAGGGGGTTTAACATGGCACCAACTTTCATGCATCATTCATAGGCAACTAATCTATCTCAAGGGGAGTGTTGCCCTTGACTTTGCCATGTTTTTTTCTCTCTTCAACATGGACATGGATTGCATCCATAGACATCATTGATATTTTCCATTTGGGTTTATCACGTCCTCATTCTTACCATCATATCCCATATGTGCTTCAAGTTGACGTTCAATGAGCTTTGCATATCCATTTATCTCTATTAATGTTCAATTTTTTCGATGCTATAATATGACATTTTTTTTATTATTCCCTTCTTAGAGTTTGTCTTTTCCTCCATGGGGTGGTGAAAAAAACCACCAAAAGACTTTCATTCACTTACGTCAATACATGGGTGGCAACTAGGAGGCATTATAAGAGAAGCATATGATTAAAACAATCATTTTAGCTTTTCACAAATGTTTGGAATTAATTCCAAATCCTACCCCACTTTCATTAACATGATTATGCCACGAAAGAGCCCCTGTTCATGTAAGAAAATATGCTCAAACAATATGCACATTAGTTTTGAACACACTTGTAGCTTGATACAATGAAACCATAAGAGTCCTTCACCTTTTCCACCCACTTGTTAAGGTTGATTTCTCCCTTTTCATTAATGATTTCCATCTTAAAATGGAGGTTAGTTCAGTTCGAAAGGCATTTGTAGTGGGTAACCCCAAAATCTTCTAAACTGAAATGACTTGAAACTAGCAAAAAAAATACAAATGATGGATACAATTTGTTTATTTTCACATTTCAAGTTTATTCTTGTAAAGAAATAATTTGTTTCGATAGAATTGTATCAAATCAATCATAAGTTTTTGTTCAAGATTCGTAAATGAACATGTTTATTTACATCAGCAACAAAACTCAATGTTCTTTAAAGAATTAAAGACCAAATCTCGCATAATGAATTAAAGATTTAATTTTCTTCCACACACTTTAATAAGAAAAACCCTAATTGAATCCTAGCTACTACCTTTGAATTACAAATGATTAACAAAAAAACCATACAAAGAAGGGAAAAAATGCATACCTTAAGGTGTTTTGTGTGATGTAAATGTTGAATAAGTAGATGTTGTGAACTTTCGAAAGTTTTAAAAATAGATACTTCATGAGCTAATTCTTTCTTAGAACACAATGTTGACATTTTGTTTCATATGTGATTTGCCCAAAAACTGAATAGAAAAAAAATGAAATGGAAGAAAACGAAATTATTTAGTAGGTGATCTTGTAAACAAATATGTAATGTATTAATATAGTTAAACTCAATGAGTCAGAAACAATAGAAAGTTATTTAAATGCAATGAGTGGGAAACACGAAGTGATAATATCTAACCCACCTATGGATGTTAAAATGTGATATGGGCATGGATCAAGATCGACATCGGTCAATCCAAGACCAATAGTAGTTTTGCCCAACATAAATGGTTAAACATTAAAATCCACAACACCCTAAGGGGTTGGTATCATTGTGTTGATGCCCCCCTTAAATGAAACACTCCTTTTTTATTGTCCACAACTACAACCCTGGGAATAATTGGCTTGATCAATGGTTGGCCGTGCTCAAAGGTCATGAAGTTTGGCATAGTTGCATGTCAATATTCAAGTTGAACCTTGGACACCTCCATGTGGCAGTCTTAAAAACTAAATGGGGAATTGCAAGAAACACAAAAATGTCCTTAAACCTAACCATCACATTTAATGTTCCACCATTTTCATGTAATGTGGCCACCACTTGAAACATGGTTGTTAGTTGAATACATGAAATGACCAATGTCTCAGTACAAAACAAGGATGCCTAACACACTGCTTTGGCCACCCCAATAAACTTGTGGTGCCTTGGACTTAGGAATAAAATTAAGTGTCTTCCTTGACATTCCACTAGAAGTTGATACCCCCATGGGATTGAAAATGGTGTCTATTAACACAAATGATTATGAAAACTGCACCTAATGTTAAACCTCACCACATTGAAAATCCAATCTTTTATTAGCATGTGATTTTGGCACCCATGCATTAACTTTTATCACTAGTGCAACTGTGGAAATCATCTCATTAGGATTTGGAACATAACATGGTTTCCATCATCTACTATCCACGATTCATGATTTCTTGACATATGTGGCTTCGCTTCATTTAGTGTCACTGATCTCAGAAAACTAGTTCTACAAAAAAATCCTTGATTTACATTTGACCCATATGATTGGTTTTCCTTGGCTTAGATGCACAAAATGTCACCTAGATCGTCATGCTTGTGACTAAGGCCTTCAACCATGCAAACTTAATTTCCATGGTGTTGGGTTGGCCTTGAGTTGGCTTGGTGGCTGACCCTTTGTTGGCCGCACCTTTCCCTTTTTGGCCTTTCCCAGATCCTTGACCTTTATTTAACATTGGTGTTCTGCGATTAACCTTGCCATAATTTTAGGTGAAGTGTGAAGCAATGATTAGCATCGTGCCCATATGCATGACAATGGGAACATGGCTGGTTGGGATTAAGTTTGGAAGTTGTAACCAATGGTGGGTTGGGACAATCCTTTTTCTTATGAGGCCCACCACATTTCTACCATTTGTCTTCTTCATATTTTTCCACTGAATAGGATGTGAAACCACCACTTGAATCTAGTTTGGCCCCCTTGGCTTTAGGTGGTACAGCTTGGGTGGGTTCACTTCGTGATTGTTGACCTAATGGTGCTAAAAAATTCCTTGGGTTATCCTTGTTGAACCCAAGGATGACCACCCATTCCTCCGCCATGTTCATCTCAATCATTTTTGCCAATTAAAACACACTAGTCAATGTGGGTTGGGCAAGCTATAATAAAATGGCATCCTGCACTCGACATTTAAGTTCTTTGTTTAAGATCCCATACCAAAATTGAATTGTTTGGATTTTTATGACACCTTATATCACCATGATTAACCTACATATTTGTGCATACACTTTTTGCAAACTTTCATGGGGCTTATGTTAAAAATTGTGCAAATTCTATAACTTTTCAATTTTAACCCTTTGGTAATTCTGCCACAATTCATAAAATAATTCCACAATTGGGTTAAATGTAGGCAATGGACCTTGTCTATTACTAGACGCTCGTGCACCACCACCCCTAGTAGTTCCACCACTTCCGGTGGTTCCATTATCATTGGCATTTTTACTTCCACTTTGTTGAACTAATGTTAAGAGTTACCATTGCACCAATTGGGGCCACAATTCCCATAGTGATAGAAACATAATTGGGAGACCACCATAACCACCACTCTTCAATTTGAATTTCATGGGCATGCATAAATTCACAATAATCATCCATAGGTGGCCTTCCAAATGTTAAAACAAACCCTTCCATGCCATGAAGTGTGTTAATAGTTGGGGATTATGCATTTGCTACATAACACACCAATTACTAAACTTTTGAATGAAATCATTTTGTTCAATGGTGCCAACCACCCTTGAATATTGACGAGGTGCTTTGGTGGCTCCATACATTTCTTCCATGTCCCACAACAATGGTGGGGTTACAAACCTTAGATAAAAATATGTATTAAAATATGAAGAATCTCTAGTAGATGATGATGAAGGTGGTGTGGGTGGTCTGAATTGCACCCCCCGCTTGGTGAAACCACTAATAACAATGTTTTTTTCCTTTGAATCTCTTGTCACCTTTGTGATGAACCTTAAACCCTAACTTGGGTATCCCCCATAAAATCCAATCACAAAAATATGACACACTTGCAATGACTCAAATTAAATCTACAAAGATGTTGAACCTATTATGGGTTAACAAAACCTTCAAAACATGAACCTAGGGATGTTGCACCTATATGGCTAAGGCACTTACACCCACAAAAACATTTCACAAGGCCAACAAATTAGGGCATTTTGTGAACATAACAAGGTGGTCTATTAGTTATCAACCCAATTTCACCATAACAACAAATAATGGGACTCCTAATGATCAAATCTAAACATATCCACAATTGCACCTCCCAACACAACCTAAACCCTAATAAAACCTAATCAACATGTATGGGAAAACTAGGAATTAATAAGACCTATTTAATGATTAGGATTGGGTGGTAACCTTGCCCCATGCATGGCCATAAACCACACCAATCACAACCCCCAAGTTCACTACAATAATAATGGCATGTGTGAGAAAACACATAACCTTTCACCTAAAGTTTCACACAAAATAATAATTAGCACACACTATTAAAAGGTCAACCTGAAAGCATGTGTTCACCCCTAAGTTGTAGCTAGATGGCACACACTTTGGTAATCCCTTTACCCCTTGAAGGCATATGACAACCCGACCAACATGTTAACATGCCATAAGCATAACTCAACAAACATAAATGGAGATGTGCAACTCATGCAACACAACTCTCTACTTTTGTGATTCCTACACATGAATCACAACATGAATTCAAACCCTTTGCATTTATTGATGACGTGGCATTCCATCACCTGTAAGGTGTAAAAAATATAACTCACCAAAACAATGTTGAATCGCCAAATGTTTGGTATGAAAAAGTTGACCACACACCACCCAATGCCCTAGAATAAACCTCCAAAAGTGCTTATCTCTAACTGAACTAAGAACTCCCACGTTAAAAATGCTCCTCACCAAGAACTAACTACCATAGAAAGCCCCTAATTTCACCTTCATATGGGTGAGAACTAAATTCCCAAAGTTGAATGGCAAATAATTCCACAATTACCAAATCAACTTCAAGCCTCCAAAACTTTTTATCTCCAAAACTCTTGTCATTTCACATGCATATAATTCTTTTTTCCAAAAACTCAATGGTGTAGACATTTGTTAACCTAACTTTGTATGGGAAAAATACGAATTTCTGAAGAAATTCAAAATGAAAAGTAAAAAATGAAAATGAAATTAATTAAAAATGTCCGGTCTTAGGGGTCAAATCCTCCAGTGTATGTTCATAGGTGGGTTGTTTCTTTACTAGCCTATCCACATGATTACTAACCTTTGTTCACCCACTAACTACCTCTAATTATATGAATGATTTTTTCATCCAAAATTTGGATGAAATCCTTCAAATGGATGAAATAAAAATAAAAATGTTGGTAGGTTTCAGATTGGTGCCGAACATACACCCTAGGTTTAGAAATTTGGAAAAAAATGAAAAATAAAAAGGGAAGTTCGAATTGGACCTCCCGACCCTCCTTATCCCAACCCTCCCCTAGACATCATGAACCTCTTGACTTGTTGAACCTAACATTTTGGGGGGACATTCGACTGAACTAGGAGTTCAAGGCGATGGTGTTGTGGAGATGCATGCTCCTACCATAATTGCCTTCTTCCAATTTTTTTTCCCTTCTTTTCCCCCTTCTTCCTCTCCTCCTTTTATTTCTACTTCTTTTATTTTGTTCCAATTGTAGTTTTTCATCGAAAGCTATTGAAAATGTGGCCAAAGAAAGGAGCTCCCCATTGCCTTTTTGTTGTTGCATTGCGCCAACAAAAACAAGGACGAGAAGGCAACCTGCCCCCCCCTCCCCCCGCCTTTTGCCCAAGTTGCAATAACAATACCAATGTCGAGTCAAATAAAATAGTTTGTTGACTACTGGCTGTAGTTGTATTACCTACCACAACACCATTTTTTTGGCGAACCAATGTTGATGGCTAAGTAGACAAAAGTTTAAGCTGCTACCAATGGCGGTAATGGTTTCGATTACTACTATCATTGTTATACCTACAAACAAAAGGGAGAAAGTAGTAGGAGAAAGGGAAAAAAAATAAAAATACATATATAATAAGAAAGAAAGACAAGGGGGCCCTTGTGATAGCAACATGGCCTTCCTTGCTTGTTGTGATGTCTTTTTTACTTTCTTTTCAACTTTAGGGTACTCAAGCCTTGTTTGGGGTTCAATTCCTCATGGAGTTTTACACAAAAAAACAAGTACAAAAACATTGTTTTCACTAGGCAAGCTTTTTCAATTCAAGAAACAAACCAAGATCTACAAACGAATGGTGTTTGCACCCCAAGCAAATCTCTTGCATAAAACAACTTATAATAACACAAACAACACACAACTACCCAACATTTGTTGCTAACTAGTTCTTGTGCCTAACAAACACACATTTCCCAAGACATAAACCCAATGCAAAAATAAATAAATCTAGCGCAAGCACTATTGAGCTAAACCCACTTTTGGTGATTCAAAACATTGCTCATTTGTAACAACACAAGAATCCAAGCCCAAAACATAAAAAATCAAAACACTTGCATAACAAAGAAAATTGCAAAACATAAAATATGCTTTGAAATCTTAAATCACCAAAAGTGATTTAAAATCACATAAAATGGGATAATATCCCATGACAAATATTTCAAACTTTGTTCACACATGAATTGGTTCAAAATTAATTAATTGACTTAACTAACCCAATTTATCCCTAATTAACTAAGATTTAATTGAACAGCTAAACTAACACACCTAACAAAAAATTTATGCAATTTGGCCCCACTTCCTTGACAAAGTTGCCCCAAAAAAATAAATTGAGTCAAGTTCTCAAAGGAGAAGTGGAATTCAAACCCCATGTTTTCCATGGGGAAAATGCAAATGGACCCAAAGTTCCTTAGGGAACATGGTTTGCCTTGTGCAATAGGAAAACATGGGGAAACCATGTTAGATTAAAAGAACTTGGTTTCATTTGCCCCAAAAAACTTATGTTTCCTTGGTAACTTTGGACTACCCTAGGAGCTTTTTGTTGCATGTTTTGTTTTCACAAGGAACATGGGGAACTTGGGCCCATTTGTTCTTAGGGAACTATTTTACACTTGAGAAATACACACCCATCATCCCCTAGGAATGACTATCATAACTTTTTGGATGAAAAACCAATGAAACTCTCCATTGCCTTTCTTAGATTTGAACACAAGAGCTCCCATTCAAAGTGACAATCATTGTGCCATATCAATTAAATTTACAAAATTATAGAATCCTAATTTAGATAAGATAGTCATCATAAATAGGGAACAACTTTTCTTTTTCGAAGATTAGTTTCTCATTAGTGGGTACCTGTGTCCTTCAAACACTGTGAAGTCCTCCGGTTTCTTTAAACCAAGAGAGACACACACAAAGGCACAAAGCAACTAATTTTATTTTTATTTTATATATAAGCGTATTAGAGGCTTAAGGCGCCCTTGCAGGTCTTGTGCGCGCTGCCCAGGCCGGTTTGGCCCGGCGGTTATCAGGTCGCTTCCTTGGGGGGTCCCTCAAACCCAAACATCCAAAGATCCGCCCTCTGATGTAGACACTCATCTAGCCGTGGTTTCAAATCTTTGAACAAACTCAAATAACTACCTCCAACTGCCGTCGTCTACCCGGCTTTCACGAAATCCGATGAATTTTTATTTCTCTTGTGCAAAGATTTTTCCTTTTCCAAAAAAATTCGGAATATCTATTTTGTTAGCCATGTTTCTCCCCCCCCCCCCCCCAAAAAGGAACTGGAGGTTATAATCACGGTAAGATACCCGCCCAGCCCGGGTGTGTATCTATAAATACCCCCTCGTTTCTGTCAGCTACGTCGATTGGTCGAAATAAACTATGTTTTCCATC
The DNA here is from genome assembly GCA_963920785.1 of Sphagnum contortum. NCBI lineage: Eukaryota > Viridiplantae > Streptophyta > Sphagnopsida > Sphagnales > Sphagnaceae > Sphagnum > Sphagnum contortum. The sequence goes on from OY987286.1 coordinate 8,962,806, forward strand.
TGAGTATGTTTTCCAAACCTAGAGAATAGGTAGGGGTTGCAGAATCGGCCTCGCAGAGACTGTTAACAGGTCGAAACACCATGTCACAAACAAACTAAGTGAATTAATATATATTTCTCATTGGGCATTCATGTGGCCCCTGTGTATTATTTACATGGAAGACTCAGCTGCATTTAATTGTTATGCATGTTTAGTGCTTACCTAAGGCTTGCTTTACGCTAGGAGTCAGGCCGATGTTCAACCCAAATCAAGCATTTCTATTGGTGAAAAAGTTGAAATTGGCCCCAAGGGCTTTAACACTAGGAGTTTTCAAGGCTGAAATAGAAAAAAACTTTTCAATCTGCCCCAAGCTACTAATAAATGCTGAACTTTATGGCCATGAATTGGCCCCAAGTATACTTTCGATGGTACACTTTTCTCAATGTTCCCAAAGAAAGAGAAATGAGGATTAAATTTGGGTGGGATATGGTGCAAGAACTAAAGCCTGCCAATTATTGAAAATGGAAGATCATATTGATTGGTTGTGAAATCTCCTCATGCTGTGAGGAGAGGATTGACAAATGCAAATGGAAGCAAGCCAATTCTTAGACGAAAAATCCACAGGTGATTTGCACCTTCAAAATGAAAGCTAACCAACCAATATCAATGTTCAGAGTGGGAAAGGCACAGAAAGCTTGAAGTTCACAAATGATTAAATCGGTGCATTGTGAATCATTTGTGAAAGGGACACACATGTTAAGGCTCTTTACTTGCTTATGCTTTGAGGTAAGAATATTTTGCTCAATACATGGGGAATCAATCAATTTCCAGCAGTAGCCTATATGTACCTATTCAAGGAACAAGAAACGGTGCAAAAGCAGTCCATGATTTCCCTTCACAAATATGCTAACTTCAAAATGCAGTCTGTCAAGTACAAACCCAACCCAAGTAATGTACAAGCGTGATCAGTGAGTAAACAATCAAATTGTTGCAAAATTTGATTTCCTAAGCCAACAGAATTTTGTGATGGTAGCAGTAGTAACCTGAAGGTGAAGAACCTCAACAGTCACATGTGCTGCTTCACATTTCATGCTCAAGCTTCCTTGCGGAGATTCCCACTTTGCAATGTTTTATTGTCAGTCAAATGATGAAGTGCATGATCAACCACACGACTGCTGTAGCATAGGGGTTGGGAATTGGACACAAATATCATGACTGATTTAATTTATCCGTGACATACTATACAGCAAACAAGAGTAAGGTGCAACAATGAGTTGATGAATTGTTGACACTTATTGAACAGCTAACTAGTGAGGTCAACCGTCACTTTTAAAGACTTATTGTAAGAAGGGATCATAAACAAATACACAATCCAGTGAGCTCACTGTAGATATGCTCCTAGAAACAATGCAAACACAGATAATTTTACAATTAGGTACTATGTGGAAGATAATAGGGCTAAGAGGTTGTAAAGGCAAAACATGTCTTGATGAGTTGAGGCTTAACTGAGAATACTTTTTGTTTGCAGAACTGAGAAAGGCTTGTGGCATTTGTCAAGTGCTTTCTTTTGATGCATGAATCTGGGGATGGGCAGGATAGTCAAAATGGGAAAAGTTCATCCATACTGCAAAACATCCCACAGAACAGCCCCTGTCAGAAACACTCACCCAGATCCAAGCACAATATTACACGGGAATCCATGAAGCTCCTGCTTTAGCATGAGATTAATCAGTGTGGGATTGTGATTTGATCTGATTTTAGAAATTTAGACATCTGGACCTGTGCAGAGAATTGCAACAAAGAGAAAAAGGATACAAAGTGTCAACCTGTGGCCAAGGCATTCTATGATGTTGCCAGTAACAGTGCTGCGCTTGTGTTGTGCAAATGCATTGGCAGCTGCTTTCCTACATAGCAATGACCCTGCTAGTGCACCGACCATGGTTGGGTTGCTACATATCCTGTCCATCAGTCTTTCATCAGTTGCTAAAACTTTGTCATGTCAATCATACATCCTTTGCTACAAGTTTCAGATCCTTTCACAAGTCATGATGTTTGGGAATGCTGCAAGCAATGTCACCAATATGTACTGCAAAGGTCAATACAAATGTTTGGCATAGAATGATGACCTTTGCTCAACAAAATTTCTTCCTTCAGAGTCTGCTTTACTCCAAAAATCCCTTGCCCATGATACAAAACAAGCAGTGCTGACCACTCCACACAATCTTTTGTCAAATGATAAGATGCTCAAGACTTGGAATATTCTAGTTTGTTTACATGAGGTTCAAAGTGGCAGGAAGTATATGCACCTATGATCTGAAGAGTGGAGATGACTTTCTGTTAAGGAGATCATTATCAGCATATTCAATGTCTCCAATGGAAAAAGGCAAGTCTTCCTTACCACCCAGATAAGACATCTCCTTGTCCACCACAGCGACGAGGCGAACCAAAAGAATCTGAGCTTAGCACTGCAACACAGACCCAGATACTCATTCCAAGGTTCCAAACTTACAAGCTGTAGCTTGATAAGCCAAATGTGCATTCCTGTTGTTCCTTACATCACAAGAAATCCTACTTTTCCTGTTTGACAGAAATAAGTTTCACCTAGTGAAGATGTCTGCAATAACAGTGATGCACACCATTTTGATCCTGACCAATTTTCATTTGCTCATTATTGTTGTTCCATAATCACGCACATCAAAAACCAGAATGCATACAAACTCATGTCCTAAGCACAAGTTTAACATTTCCTCCCCAGCTGCCAACTTTAAAAGAATATGGTTCTTAAGGGCGTGTTCACTGAATTCTTTGAAGACCTACAAAATGCATAATCACCATTACAAACACAACCAGGAATCATGTTTCGCAACTGCACACACCTGTTTTACCATCACTAATATAGTCTATCTTGCCCTTTTGTACAATAGTGACTCCTCCCATCCTGATTAAAACATCAAACAACATGATACTCTTGAGTCCACAACCAGGTCTTAATAATGCCAACCTGCAGGTTGGCATGTGTACTTCATGAAAGTCCTCATGAAAGAGGGGTGTGGAAAGAAGATGGAAAAGAAAACCCGAAATTACCTTTTTGCAAGTGCTTGCAATTGGCCAGGAAGATCTTCATCTGACACTTCATGCCAGTTTCCAGAAGCTTCATTATTCTTTTCCCCAAGAATCTTAGCCACTAGTCGCTTGTGCTCAGTAACATTGGGAGTCAAAGTAGCAAGTGGGTATCCAATTACCAGCTCAGGTTCTTTGGTGATCAGAAACAAGCCATCCTGTAACAATAGGCATGTATTTTTAGAAGGCATTAGAGCAGTAGCCAACCAGAAACCAACTTCAGGTTAAATACGCTTTCAGGTTAAAGGTTATAATCAAGACAGTAAGGAGCATGATGGAAAATGAAAGTATCTACCATGGAACCTTACAGCAATCAAACAATTGTGAGGATATCTGTTGGGGTCAAGAAAGTAAGAGAGGCTTACACCATCAAGCACAAGTGGTATGTTGAGGGACTTGGCTTTCACAATAATTTCAGCTACACAATCCTATCGCCATCATGCAATCATAAGAGTTAGCAGCAGACACCATATTTTCTTCCACCAACATATTTCAGGAGCTGTACTAGATGATTCTAATTTCCATCTTGTCTTTGTTGCCTTAGCATGCTCCTTGGATTATGCAGACATCTGAGAGAATGCAATATAGCTTGCAGTGAGCTCACAAAAGAGATAGTCTTGTTCACAGCAGAGTAGTCACATGACTTAAAACTTCAATGCATAATTGCACATAATAATCACACTTGGAACAATTCACTAGCAACAAGCCCAAGCCAAATGAAAGATGTCAACATCCAAATGATACTCTCTACACATCAATCCTTACCTACCAGTTACAGGCAGATGTTACAAGAGTGGGAAACTGGAACACACCAGGAGTAAAGAGTCACGGCCAAGTCCTGGACCAATAACAATGCAATCAAATCGCTCCAACCATTTACTCACTTCTCCCATAACCTTATCCTTTACATCCACCCTCTCTTTGCCTCCCAATTCCCTGTGTTGCATGCCAAATTGCCATGGATTACTCTCCTCCCCAGTGGCTGTGTGCCAAATTGATCACAAACTCAGTGTAAGCTCTCTATAGCCAGAAGGCTTCACAAACCCAGCCACTGAATAAACTCTGTGCTACTCTAAAGAACAGTACAGTGGTCTCGTTTACAGTATGTGGAGAAGAAAAGCCATCTTGATGTTACAGTGGTGCCTCCAAGCTGTAGATTGGACAAATACATAAACTAGTTTGAGAAACTAAAGCAAAGCTCTCAGATTCACTCAACATCATCTTTATGTAAGGGGACCCATAGTATCAGCACACCTCTAGAGTAACAGAATTTCCATGAGTTTCAGCATACCCAGTGTCATATGATTCATGGAGAACTGGATGGACAATTATCTCAGGGCTGTAGCTCTTTATCGCTGTAGCTGCCCCTTCAGTGCAAAAAATATGGGCAAGATCTGCCCCCTGTATGCACACAACACTTCTTGGCTGTAAACAACAGCATTGCCAAGAACCCAAACTTCAGAGCCATTGGATCTGATTCATTAGAGAGCCACACTATCTGATGTTTGAAACCTTTTCACAAAATTCAGAAACAATTGCCTTTGCTGTGAGTTGTTGCATGAGATAGCTAAGAACAGTTGTTTTATGCACCATCCATGCTTTGAAGGGAAAAGAAAGGGAAGCAAGCAATAAGAAACTTGAAGCAATAATGTGTGAAGACTGTTGTCCAAACCATTTTCAACGCAGAGATGGCAGAAAAATATGGTGCACCCGTATACTCCCGACAGCCTCCAATCACAGCTACCTTGCCTGCATCTCATTTCAAGACTGGTGGGTGTCACTTCCCAAAACTGAAAGCAAAGTAGGAAATGGTTCTTTGAGATGTGCACTGTCTTTTCTCTCCGGAGCCCATACCTTTGTGAAGAAAAAACCAACTCAGGATTCTGCGACCAGAGATAATAACAGGGTATATTGAAGAGATGCACACCCGCTTGGCCTTTACGTCGGTCAGGGGCAAGAACAGGAACGACATGCTGCAATGCTGGCAAGATATGCTGCAGCTTCAATCCTCCATCCATCACTGCAGGAGCGATTATGTCACAATCCTTTTGCGGCATCACTATTGCAGGCTCGCTCCTCGGATCCTTCTATTCACAACCACCCATGAACTCCACACCTGCACAAAGGTAGTAGTATCGTCGAAACAAGAAGAAAATGTTATAGAGATGTAAGAAGGAAGGAAGGAAGAAAGCAAGCATACGAGTAATTCAGATGGGTACGTAGAAGGAAGCAGCTCTTTTGTCTGTGAAATCTGCGAAAACCTGAGGAGACAACAAGTGTAAAAAGAGTTGTCGATCTGGCGTAGTAGCGATGCACACAAACGGCGGCCATGGCACCGATCCATCCGCCGGCACCTGTGCAAAATTCCAACAAAAGCATCCAGGAGCGAACATCTGTAGTCTCCATTTGTGTAGGAATTCTTGGCAGCAACTGTTGCTTCCTGCCACGTTCAGCAAATGCTGAAAGAGAAGAAAAATTGCACTTTTCGCTACCGATCATGGAAGCTCAGGAGGCAGTTATCAAGAGCGAGACACTCAGGTGTTCATGGTTGAAGAGTTCACGTGAATCACGTAGTCCTTCCTCTTGTTCTTTCCACAAACTTTTCCCAACGCTTCAAAGCTCATGGACTGGTTCACAACAGCTGCAGTATTATGTTGTCATGGCAAGCACTGCGTGGAGGAGGAGGAAGAGGTTTTCTTCACAGAAAGAAATCCCCAAAATATAGAGTTTAGATCCCATCTCAAAACATTATGCAGATAAAGCATATGATGTCCAAAACAAGAGTGTTGTCTTCTCTTCTCCTTGAGCTTTCCATCATTTACCCCCTACAAGCATTGAAGAAGGTGGGAAAAAGAAAACAGTACAAGTTCTCATCAAGAAACAAGCATGTATATCTATGTATATCCAACTTCCCACATACAATATGAAAACTTGAAAGTGCCTTGGTATTCAGAATAGGCCTCCACAATCTCGCAATGGGTTACTTCACATACATGTAGCAGCATATCATTGAACAGATACAAAAACACAGCCGCAGAGAAACTCACTGAAGGCACCAGATTTGTGTATTGCAATTTTGTAGCCAAAAGTTCCATTGCAAGGAGAATCAAGTATGGCACATTGTGAGCTACAGAATATGAGCTATGTCCCCCATGTGCACAATTTCTATCAGGAAGGTGGAGGTGGAGTTGCATTCTTCTGTTTGGAAAGATGGAGTGAAGTTGGTTTGCAAACTAACTGAAAAGATCCAAGAGATTGGTGACAACAGTCTTCATCATCATATACTGGTGGTAAAATTCCATTTCCATGCCACTTTTGCATCACAAGTCCAACATTTTGGATCATCGATTGCAACTTCTGAAGAAGTCAAAGCACTCCATCATAAGGAACTTGATGATTAAGCACTCCATTATTGCAAGGGGCATGCTCATGCACTTCACAGCAGTGAACACTAAAACCAATTCCTTGTTTTGTCAGAATTGGATTGGGACTAACTTTTACAGTCTCTTGCCTTGCAGTGGATGTGAAGATCACCCTTATTACTGAAGCTCAAAGAAGAAGATGATCAAGTTCAAGCCATGGATGCAGTGGGGAAGCAATACCTGTTTTTCCAGAGTTATTTGCCAAATAACTTCTTGACATCCAGTACCTGCAGGAACTACTCCACCAAGAAAGTTGACAGCAGTGATAGTTACAAGAACAGTGCAGACTGGTGAGTCTGAGAAAACCATAAAGCACAGGCAATTTATCTCAGAGAAAATTTTCTTTCAAAGGGTGTGGGTGTTCTGATCTACAATCTATGCATTTCAAAACACACAAACAGTTAAATGTCAGACTGCAATCAGGAGAAAGCCAGACCTTCAAGCAAGTAGAAACAAGCGAAACATTGCTATTATGAATCAGATAGACATTTCCATTTGTAAACCAAAAAGCTTCAGCTAGTTTCAGATAGTTCAGCAAGTATACATTTACAAATAACAACAACATTGTATCTGTTCAACAAATGGTGCAAAATGAGGGAGCAATCAGCAGGTTTCAGCAACTACCAAGTGATCAGGGTTCAAGGCATCCAGAAGTATCACAGGTAGAATTCAGGAGCTTTTCTCTTCAATTTCGAAGATCTTCACCGAAGTATTGGATTTAGCTTACAAAGAACGAAACAGAAATCATATGGTTGCTGAGATGCATACCGCACTTAACAAACCAAATGCAGACTGTGTGATGAAGACGAAGTAGAGAGGTGCTAGTTGCTTGGTCATGATGATGCTGGATGGATAGTGAGCATTCCTTCTCAGGAGGCCAGTCTGGAAGGGGAACGGATTTGTATGCCACACAGCAAACAGGTTCTTCCCCCTTGAGCACCCTTTTTACTTGGTGATTTTGCTGCACGAACTGCTGGACTTGGGTTTTTCTGTCTCTTCTGTAATAGCCAGCTTCTCTTCTTCAAGACACCTTGTCCAAGAGTGTTGATCTGAAACAACGAACCATCATCAATGTCTACTGCCTCCTCTCTGGATGAGCCAAACACCAAGGCAGGACCGCAACAACACTAGAATGGAAAAGACTTCCTACACAAGGTCTTGAATGCAAGCAAACGAGACTGTAGACCATCCGGTGCTCAACCCTAAGCCAGGATATAGAGAAGATTTAGAAGATTCTCAGGTATAGAGCTCTTGTAAATCTTGGCTATATCCTGGCATAGAGTTCGAACTAGGATGTCATGGAGCTCCGTCGGTCCGTCCGTCCGTCCGTCCTCTTGATGCCATCTTTCTTCTTTCTTCCTGCAGCCATTGTGGTTATTGTTCCTCACGAGGCCAAGGAAAGCCTCTTCACTTTGCCAACCTGATTCCGGCACTACTGTCTCTTTCTCCTCTCTCAGCTTTCGTTCTCAAGATCCCCAAGCTACCTGACCTTTCCTCTCTCTGTGCGCTCTGCCTTGCCAACATCTATTCTTCTCTTACCCCCCCCTTTGCGACTCTTTGGAAGATAGCCAGCAGAGACAGAACTGACGCGCACAGTTAACGAACACAACAACATCTATGCTTCGGTTTGCTGACCATCATGTGATCAGGTGATACACTTGGGAGGTGGTGCGGCAGCAGAGATCGTTGTTGGTGATAAGGCTGTTGCAAACGATGATTGGTCTCCACAGCTGCTGCGGTGACAAACAAACAAACATCACAAAATTTCTGTATGTGCCTTCTTACTAGTGATAGATAATCTCAGATTAGTTGCGTCATGAATCCGTGGAGGTGGAAACTTGTACTGATTGTCTGGTTTTTTTGCAAGCCATTTACTAATGAGATTGCATGAAGCTTCGTTTCCTGTATTCTGGCTGCAATTGTGGCAGTGAAAAATGTTCGTGAAATGAGTGAGAGCCTGTGACATATGAACAACGAGATTGCTGAGAGATTCTGTGTGTTGTAGTGTTGTGGTGAAGTCTATATAATCTCTAGAATGTTGGGCATTGGGGGGAGTATAGCAGGTGAGTGAAAAGCTGGAGAGACATATAACACATGAGACTTCTTTAGGATTCATGTGCGAGTATCAAGAAAAAACTTGAATTTCCCTATGCAAACATGAAATGATTTGTTTGACAATGTGAAATTATAATGATTCCTCCATTTCACTTAGAATGAAACATTGAAATGAAATATTGGTGCCACGATTCCTTTGGAAAACTTTCTCTACATTTTGTTGATTCAACTTTAAATTGTCCAAGGGTTCCACTCTTTTCCCTATTGGGACTGCAACAAAAAATTCTCATGATACAGATTTTGTCATCGGTCTTCTTGTATCTTCACAGATTGACTCATTTGAATCTAAATGATACATTTATTTGTGGGTGGGTGGTTTTTGTGTTTGCATTTACGCATATTTCAGTTGTTTTGTAAGTATAGGAGAAGGGTCTAAGTATACACCCTTCACCTATGTAAAGGAACACCTTTTTTTTCCAGCTTTTTTTCACCATCTTTTCATCTTTTCGCCCTAAAGCAAACTCCAAAGCTAATGGCAACATCTAATTGAATGACGAAGAGTTGAGGTTGTCTTTCTTTTTCTTTTTGCTATCTCATTATTACTATGGGCAATCTTCCTCCTTTTCTTTCTCTCTTGCTTCTCTATCATCCATGCTTCTTCCTCTCCTACTTCTCTCAAGTAACTTTTCCTCCTCCTTTTTCTTTTCTCCCTTCTCTTCTTGTTTGTTTTTTTTTTTAGGTTGCTACTTGTTACTTGTTTCGTTCTTCTTCTTTTTTTAAATGCGTGACATTGTGGAAATCACCAATGTCTCTAGTGGATTTTTTCTTTTCTGTTGTTGAAAAATCTTGATGTCCTCTTCTTTTTTTTAATGTCTATGCATGGTGTAATAAGGTTTCTTAATTTTTTTATGTTTCTTGCAACACAAGTTGACACTTGCTTGTTTTTAATATATTGTTTTCATTGTTTGTTCTGCAAATGCATAATCAAAGTTGCTAATGATATTTATTTTTCTTGATATTTTTCTTATTATACCATCATCATCTTACCATTTGCAATTGTGCTAGCAATGTTTTTCCTTTGCATTGTCAAAAGATCATGATGATTGTCAAATTTTGCACTTTTTTAAATCTATATATATATATTTTTTGCAAATGTGTGGTGTTGTTGAAGTCGTTGTCATTTTCAACAATCTACTTCCAAGTTTTTTTCATTATTGTTGGAATATCTTGATGATCTTTTGGTGTTTTTTTAGTGTGTTTATGCGTGGTGCAACAAGGCCTCACATTCCCCACCAATGCTTGTTTTTTTTCTTTATTTCTTGTAGCACTTTGACAAATGTGTTGCATGGTCAAAACTATTGTTGTCTTTGGTGGTCTTCTTTCATTTTTTTCATGTTGTTATTGCAATATCAATGTCTTCTCTAATTATGGTTGTGCTAGGGTTGGGCAACATTGTTTTTTTTTTCCAAAGACATTGTAATTTGTAAGTACTTTTAGTTTTTATTTATTTTGTTTTTTGCAAAAGCTTTTGTTTATCGATGTTACATGTAGATGAACTAGCTTCCAAGAATTCTATAATGACCTTTCTCAAAATCATGTTATCCATGAATTGTCATTTAACCAACCTAACCTTTTCTTTGATGTTGAGGCTTTTAGATTTGGTCTTATTACACCATGCACACCTTCTCCTTGTAATTATGTAAATGATGGTTTTTTATGGTTTGATGATGAATTTGATATTTATTCATAATTGCTTAAATGTGCGAAATCTACTTAGTTTCTATTTAGCAAATGTGATCTTATTGTTTTGCAAACCTTTACAACCATTTAATGCATTTGGTTATTGAAGACTTTGATTTGTCTATTCCATTTCCCAGTGTTTCTTTTATTTTTACATAAAACTACACTACTGTTATTATGTCTAACTATGATTCTCTTATATTATTAATGTTTTCTTAAATTCTTGACCTCGAAATTGATGAAAGAAAGTTAAATAAATGTCAATGAAAGAGGGTGGAAACATACAAAATTATGGGCAAAAAATGGATTTGACAAATGGAGAAAATTTTCATGTTACCATAATAAAAAGTTCATTACAAATTTGTTTTATAATGAAGACACTATAATGGGCCTTGTGGATATGTTATAGGATGGTAGTTTATACCCTCTAACTAGTTTCTTTTTAAAAAATCATCTTGTTTTCGTTTTCATTTTGTAATTTTATGTTTTATTTTGTAGTTTTTTTAATAATTTCATCTTATAGGTTTTTATTTTGTAATTTTGTAATTATTATTATTTTTAAAAATTTCTTTTGTGTTATGATGCAAAACATCTAATCCTTGATTAAAGGTATTGGCAAGCTTATTAAACAAAGACAAAATAACAAGTTATGAAAATTGGTGTAGCTTTAGCAAGTGTTTTCAACATTTTTACCAAGTCACCGACTCAAGGTACCATCAAGTGAAAATAATGGACTCTTTTTATGCATGAAGAATGGAAAATGTTAACACAACCATTTGTTGGCCAATGTCTTTTTTTGGTCTTAATTTGAAATTTCATTCATTTTACATGATGAATTTTTAACAAGGTGCTAGTTTGAATTCAAAAATGTTAGTTTGTAAAATTATTTTTTAATATAAGTTCCTATTGGGTTAGTTTTAAAATTTTGTCAAGGTGTTTCTAAAACTTGAAGGATTGATATTACAAAATGTTCAATAAATATGTACAAATTTCCTCATGATTGGCTCATGGATGATGTGATTGCACAACTTTCAAAGAATTGGCTTGCCAATGTTTACTATTGGCTTAATGGTAAATCAAGTCTTCACATATTGTTTTTAAGCCCCAAACCTAAATGGAAAAAGAATGATGATGTATGATTCACTACATCCTTAATTGACCACAAACAATTACAACTAATTATTAATGGTATGATTTTCCTATTTTGAAAACGAAAGGTTCATCAAACAAAATTGGCTAAAAGGTTGGGATAACTTACATGGAGGGGTTTCATTCCACATGAATATGGTACGAAAATGATGAGTCACTGGGATGTTATATTTTATGGGAAATCAATTTTCCTACCTCTTTGTTTTTTCTTTCCTTTTTATTGTCGCGAGTTTTTTTTTTTGCTTTTGTTTTGAGTCCATGCTTTCATTCAAGGTTTTCATGTCTTTTTTTCCTTTCTTATGTTGGAGGCATAATCAGATTAATAAACATATCAAAGACAAATTTTTGTAACATATATTTTTGGTGAATTGAAAAATGATTGTTGTTTTTATACAATGAAGTTTTCAATGAAGAGGCATTTGAGAAGACCAAGGTAACTATTTTTTTTCTTTTTTTTTCTAATTAGTAAATTTTTAATTTTTTGGTTTTTTTCACTAAATTCATTTTGAAAAGCACCACATTAATTTGGTTTTTGCGAATTCATATGTTCTTACCTAGGAGATATCAATAGTTGTTCATGGTGTTTCTATACATGTGAGATTTGTTGGTTACATGATTTTTGTTTTTTTTTCCTCTTGGTTTTTTTTTTTCCTGTTGTTTTTTCAAATTTAATTTTAGGTTTTGTAAATATGTTCATATTCAAAATCTAGTTGGCACATTTTTTCTTAATTCATTTCTTCCTACCGATGAAAGAGGTACGGTAGTTAGTGACTATGTTCATAATACTAATGTTATTTCTACGCAACAAAATATATTGTTATTGTTATTGGTGATCTTGGTCTAGAGAGACCAAATGTTGATTTTGTTCATGTTTTTCAAAACAAGATGATGGCGTAAACCCCAAAACCAAATAAAGAACATGTTGATGTTAATGAAACTTTCTGAAATGAATTATTTAATGTGGACTTCCAAAGCACAAGTAGAAATTAAAGGTGATTCATGATCAACAACCACTTGAAGTGTTGAACATGAATGCATCACATTTTTAACCATCTTCAAAATTGCCCCATTACAATCAACTTCCTTGTTGATTTAAAGATAATTAATGTTTGGTAAAAAACATGGTGGACAAGATTGCAATGTGATTTTTTAAATTTTATATTTAATCTTCAACATTTCAAATTTTAGATTCATGTTTTTTGATTTTCACATTGAGCTTGACTTAAGCTCTTCATTTGTGCTTGGATTTTTTTTCATATCGTGTAATTTCATAGATTAAACATTTGCTTTCATATTATTGTAGTTCCATAGCTAGTACATTTGATTTCTTACAATCTTGGAAGATTATACAAAACTTATAACTTTATTTGTTGGCATTAGAAACTTATTTTAGTTTGGAAATTCACACATTTTATTAACATTATAAGCCAAATACATTTAATTCCATCAAAATTTCGGAAACTTTCTAGAGGATTCAAAAACAAAATTGCAATTTTTGTACATCAAATTTCAATTGAGTAATTTGGAATATATATATATATATATATATATATATTTATTATTATTTTTTTTTTCAAAATATTTTTAAAAAGAAAAAAGATGTTTTAAAAAATCACAATTATACTTTCCAAAATCCAAAAGGCTAGTTGATAGGTTGTATTGGGCATTATTTCAAAATGTACAATGAATATTTGTGGTGTGGGAACATTTTAAATTAACCTTTTTTTAAATGCACAATTTTTATGGGTGTATGTGACTGCTACAAAATGATGAATATAAAAGGTCCTCACCTTTGTAAATAAATTTCATTTGGTCCAAGTAAAATATCCATAACAAAAAGTACTCATGAAATGATTCAAAATAATTGATCCTTAATGGCCAATTCAAATTATTATAAAAACAAATTGCAAAAAATTACGAAGTGGTGAAATCCCAAGGGGTTGTTTGACACCCCCTTCTTAAATCAAACATATTTCTAAGGATAAAATTTTCATATTCTTAAATCGTAAAATTTAGGGTAAGGTTTGGAAATCATTCCAAGGTAGATTTTATTTTATCATAAATCACTTCCATTTGTTTTTAATCTTGTTGATGTTGATATTGGGCCATCTCACATCCACTTCCATCACCATCCCCCCTCTTTTTGGTCAAGTTTCATAGTTAATTATATTTCATTTTATGTGAATTAAGTGAATTTATTAGAATGATTTGTATCTAACCTTGCAATCAAGTTTTTGAGTTGCAATGACGATTCGCAACTTCATTATGACTCAAAATATTTCTATGAATATTATTGAGCAAGTCACATGAGTTGCAACAAAGATAATTCATCATATATGGAATTGTATATCTTGTGCAACTTAATTGCAATCATGTAGGAACAACTACTATGTAATTTCAATGCAACTATCAAGGACATCACTTCCACACAACAAATGGAATTCATTCATGAGTCATGATTAACTTGCGTTTCACTTTTAATTAACTTCTAGTTCATTTAAAAATCATTTCAAATTCTTTTAGTTAACTCATAATTTATTTTTAAGTAATTCATAGTTTATTTCTAATTCATTCTCAATTAACTTTTAATCAACTTATGATCAATCTTTAACTTACTTATAATTAAATCTTCGTTCACTTTCAATTTTAAATTTTAGTTCATTTATAGTTCATTTATAATTAAAAAGTCTTTAAAAAGCTTCCCTAATCAGTGGGTATATAGAAACTCCTACGGAAACTTCTTTGAACTAGATCTTTAAAAGGGTATAATAAAAGTAAATTTCCCCATTATCTTTAGTATGTTCAACATTAGTTTGAGCTACATTCTTATTCTGTTCCTTCTATGTTTAAGTTTGCTTATTTCATTGCAATAAAATTTTGTTTTTGCACACTTCATGTTCTTGATTTTAGCTTTTATGTTGTTTTGATCCGTTCGTTTTATGTTTTGAATTTAGATTTAGACCTCTTCTTTTGTCATCCATCTTGGTAATTTTCATGCATGTGACAACAACTACCTTGTAATGTCATATTGACATTGTTTTTTATCCATCCATCTATCAATCATTACAAAAAACCACAATTTTTCAAATGGTTTAAGTTGATTAAAGTGTTGGTATTGACTAAAAATATGTTTGTTTCGATGAAATGCATGGTATATGAAAGACACATGATTTTTTTGGTTAGTTCTTTTGATTAAAATGACAATTTTGACCAAATGTTAAGTTGTACATTTAGTCAAGAGGACAATTTTTTAAAATGGTCCATCAACTTTCCCATGGCTTAATCAAATCAGCCATACTGAATGACTATGTTTAGCCAAATTGGCCATATTCATTTGGTTAATTAACCTACTTGTTATGCTTATTAAGCTACCTACCTACGTACCTATTTACCTAATTTTACCTACCTACATCCTACCTACTTATTTACTTAGATATGTCTTATCCACCCACCTATTTATTTAACATTTACCTACCTACGTCCTACCTACCTACCTAACTAACATCTAGTTACCTATGTCCTACTTGTCTACCTACCTAGCATTTATTTACATATACTAATGTCAAACACTCATTTGGTTAATCAACGCAATAGTAAAGCAAAAGAGCAATAAATTTAAATCTGCTTGGTGCTATAGTAAAGAGAGTTGTCTTTTAACTACAAAAGTTGTTGCTTGAATTTGTAGTTGTGAGGCTATTTGCCTCCAGGTATAATGCTACACATGCAAGTGATTGGGTAATGAAAAGCCATTTCTATTGCTCCCTGATACTCTGCATCTTTATGAAGTAGCTCCAATTAATTGGAGGCCACCATTGCTGATTGACAATATATGGACATTTCTGGTCCAAGATTTCTGGACTAGCAAATGGCTTGGGAATGGAGGACACCCATGTTAGTGTTGACATAAGAGTTGAGTAGTCAGGGAGTGTTTACTTGGCATTCTTGAATGTGAAAGAACAAGGTTTCAAAGTGGCTATGGGTGGTTACAGAGTTATAATAATGGTTGATTCTCATTGAGCTGGATGAATACTACTTAGCCTGCAAGGCTTGCCAGGAGTTGGATTGAACATGAACCCATTTCTGCATTGCCGAAGAGCATCTCCAGCGATGCTCAGTATGTAACCCTGGAAACAAATTCCTCACATCCAAGTTTAGTTTATAATTTTTCCCAACCCCACCAACAAAACTAAAACTGGGGCTGCAAGTAGGTCATAGACTACTAAAAGCAACTACACTCTTTTCTGGCATGGGTACGGCTTTGCTGTGCCTTTTACCAGTCTCAGCAAACTATGCAAAAATGTTGGGCCAAAACGATTTTGCTGAGCCAAACTGGCATGGTTTGACTGCTCTTCATCCAATTTTAATTTGTGGGCTCACATACTGAGCACAGGTAGAATTGCTCTAGGAAATCGTATTTGAGAAATGTCATATCCAACCACCATTCTCGGGTTTAGAGTACTAGATGAACTAATTGTGTTGCAGGTTCCACTTCTTGACCATCACACTTTCCATGTTGCGATAATTTTCATTCCAACGCATGCAATTATCAAATTTGTGACTTCAAAACGATTCACCCATTAATCGACTTCAGTGGGATTAAATAATGATATGCTTATGTGTATGTTTCTAGTATGGAACTTCTAATGTTTCTATTGTTTTATGAAAGGCAGATTTCTACATTTTATTCATCATGCCCCAACACCAGAGAGGTGTATGTTCTTCCAAATTGACTTTTTTCAACAATTAAACTCCAAACTGTTAGGAGAAGTAGGGACTGCCACGTTGCTAATATTTCAAGAGTGATAAGATCTCACAAAAAAGAACCCTAAATCTAATAACAACAACAAAAGCTACATTATGCATGCAAACTATGAACATGTGGAAAACCAGCATGGAGCTGAAAAGTGGATGGACATATGTGCTAATATCCTACTTGTTGGAGAATAACAAGAGTATCTGAAAGCCAACTGTGGAGGACATTGGATGGAAGGTTTTGAAGTAAGAATGGCTAATAAAGCTTGGAATCAGAGTGTCTTGAACAAAAAGGAATAGCAGTAACAACTAGCAATACATAAAAGAAAGGGTGTGAAGAAATATAGGAGTTAGTCTCCAATTCTGACACAATGGCAAAGTGAAAGTAACAGCACTTTCCTGTCTCAACAGATGAAATTTATGAAAGATGGAGCAGCGCAACATGTTACCAAGTAACACAATGATCAAGAAGTCAAATTGGAATAGAGAAGAGAAGAAATCACAGAAAGAAGATTAGATGAAGGATGCAGGGGGAGTATAAAGTTGGACTGCCAAACTTTGCACATGACATAAAGAGAAGTGAATGTAAATCATAGAAAAAGTTGCAAGCTCTATATATGCACACGGAGTTGAAAAGAGTGGAGAAAGGAAGACTCCATTCTTAATTTCCTATAGCTAACCCATATGATTGTATTGAGCAAGAACAAGTTTTTATGTTAATACCAAACTCAAACCACCCTAAGTGAGGAACTTGATGCTGTTCACCTTCTTTAATGTGCAGAGACAAAATCCTCACTGAACTTCCACAGAGCCTCAGCAGCTTTTGGGTCTTGAGCAACTTTTGTTAGAACCGGTACTTCATTGCAATCCGTGAAATATTTCCCTGATACTCCCTTCAACTGAGGACTTGTGGCGACATAGCATTGGGTTGCTGCACCCTGTACATCCACATCACATTCCATGTTTTAGATTCATGAATCATCATGTTTGATGTGAAACACATTGTGGGTCATAAATAAGAGCCCTGATAAATTAGGAACAAACCAGAAGAAAAGAGAGCTTTGGTGCTAGATGAAGTTGGTGTTTTCTATATACAATGCAGATATTACAGAACTCTCGGGGTAGGCTACATATGTTTGCACACCATTTTCTCGGCCAGTAACCCATCCTAGTACTTTTTCCCTATCTGCTGTACTTGGTTTCAGAGTTTCTATGGGATCTGATATACACACCCCAAACTAGCCACAATCTCAAAGCAAGAAATTGTCTTTCATGCAACTACAGTTAGGTGTTTGTCCAAGACTAAACTTTGGATCTCTTCAATCCCCATGCCTGCAGATGCCAAAATAAACATAAACTACATAAATGACCGTATATTGCAGGTCTAAGATGAGAAAAATGTTTGAAATTGTACTTGAGGAATTGTCCTCTCCATGAATGGGCGTGAGGCAGTCAGAAACACAACTGTCACATATATCATAAATTAGTACTTATATATTAAAATAAACTTCATCACAATCTTTCCAGAGAACAAGTAAAATCCAACTTTTAATTGTAGATCATGATGCAAGGCAAGGCCATAAGAGACAAAATAACTCAAAACCACATTCCAAACTATACTTACTTTTGAATAGATTATCAGATCCTAGTGTCTTGCCAAAGTTGCTGGCACTAACAACTCCAGGGTGGACAGAATTTGCAGTCACATTTGTCCCTTCCTCCTGAAGGCAAATCCATAGACCTCATGTTAAAGCTCATTTCTTGACCAAAAAAAACCTTGTATTGCTCTTATGGTATTGACCCCAGGTTACCCTTCGAAGGTTTCCATGAAATATGTATTAGGTAATGGCCATTGGGAGGACCTGGCTGAGTGGCGGTTGGCCATAAGCTGGGTCTGAGGTCAATGGCAATTATCTGGACATAATTAGAGCTTAGGAGAGATTTGCCACATCATTAGGAACGTTGGTAGACTATTTGCTAAAGCTCAAGATGTTCTGTGTGCCAGTCACATGCATTTGAAATAGCAGTTGACCCTATAAAGAAGCTTAGCATGAAGGGCGGAATCTCTGATGAGTAACAATTATGAAATTGAGAGATACTAATGTGGAAAGAACGTATCAATTAGTTCAGATTGCCAAAGCATTAATTAGAGAGCTTCTTAATACCTCAGAATGTAACAATTTGGTTAGAGAGGGCATTTGACTTAACAGTAGTACTTGGAATAAGAACTTCCTCCCAAATTGCCACTACATGAAAGCGCTATAAATCTTTTGGCAGGTGTAGCACTTTCAGACCTGGAGACGTCGACTGAGTTCATTGGCATGAAGAATGTTAGCCAGCTTGGTGATTCCATATGTTGAACCAGAACTGTACCTGCTTAGTCAAGCAACACAGAAAGTTTCAACACCCTAGTGAAACTCCTTTCTTGCTTTCTGTCCTTTACCTTAATGTACCACCACTTAGTGTGCTGCAACCTCCAAATCATGTTACAACTCTCATCTTGGAGGAACTTTGTTAGGGCACTCTTGCAATCACTCAATCAAGAATCAAGTCATTTTGTAATTGTTTTTCTTATTTCTACCTTTTGGTTTCAGAGTTTGTCATCAAGAGTCTTTTTGTTACTCTTTATTTTCCTACTACCTTTTCTTGTCATTTAGACTGTCATAAGGTATTCCCTTTGATGCAAGAGCATGAGCATGAGATGCAACCATCACAATACGCCCTTCCTCTCCCGTCTCTTTAGCAGTTTTTTTCATGGTATCAAGTAGGAGATTGGTAAGCAGAAACGGACCTGCAAACAAAACCCATTAACTTCATTTGAGGACTTCAATTCTTCTTCCACGAATATATCTCTAACGAATTTGGCTAAATGGCCAAAAGTAAGGAAAATGTCGACTTGAAATTAAGCCCAGCACACTAATAGTCCATAGGAAAAACAATGGAAGGTACAAAATGTTCTTGAAAGTTCTAACCGATGTGGTTTGTGGCAAAAGTTTTCTCCATGCCATCTTCAGACAACTCAAACTCTGGCAAGACTGCCCCTGCATTGTTTCTGCAAAATAACAAACTCAACAATGACAATCTGAAATCCAACAATTGACTTTCTTCTTACTGTCAAAGAAAAACTTTCTTCTGAAACAAAACATATTGTGGGACTCAATTCTATGTCAAAACACCTGGACCTTGAAGAAGCCACAAGTTGATGCCAGTCCAACAATCTAAACAATTGGATTTGCTGAATGGAAATGATTACCCACATAAGTATGTTTAGAGGGAGGTTTTGAGCTCTAAAATCCCCTGCAAATTTGCGCACAGATGCCAGAGAACCCAAGTCCAGCTGCATGACATCTAGAGTTGCACTGGGATCCTCTTCCAGAAATTTGAGCTTGGTTTCTTCCCCTGCTTTTGTATTGCGAACAGCCATAATCACATGTGCTCCTCTCTTTGCCAACACCCTTGCTGTTTCTTTCCCTACACCACTTGTAGCTCCTGTAGTACAAATTTTTTGGTATTCATTCAGGTTTATAGATTTGATCTACATAATTTTAAATGCTCAACCTATTAACAATGGTGACCTGACTTCAGAATTCAAATGGAAAGATTTTAAGTTTCTCTAATAAATTAGAAGGTCTACTATACCTACAACAACAACAACAACACACATGGATCATATTTCATTGTCTTGAACTAAATTGCAAATTTTTTGATACATGGGGGAGACTCGCTGTTTAGATAATGTGATGGATGACCTTGTGCCTCGTGTTTGAGACGTCCATATAAGCAAAAGACTACAAAATTCTTTGTTGCCAACTACAGACATACTGGGGATGCTGATCCGGCAGACATAGCCAAAGAACTTACCAGTGACCATTGCAGTTTTGGAATGCAAGTCGATGTTAGCAGTCACAAATTCGGCAGTCGAATTGGGCCCAAAGCCACTGGGACCCGGTTTCTTTGAGAAAACACTCCATGCCTGTCCCATTTTTTTTGTCTCCTTTTTTCTTCTTTCCAGATAATATGTCTCTGCTCACACACACACACACACACACACAACACGGTCAAATCAAAACCTCGAGAACCATCAAATTCCAATGAAGTTTATTTCTTCCCACTGACCATGATATTCAATTGCAAATGTGGGAGTGCTCTAAGAGCAAAGAACTGTCAAAAAATTTGCCAAAATTTGACCACTTTCTTCAACACAAGCTAAAAAATAAGGCTCTCAAATGGCATATGTGTGTGTATATACAACACTGACTACACTCTTACCCGTCACCTCGTTGAATTTGGTAGTGAGCTTATTCAAGCTTTTGACAATCTCCTGCAATAGAAAATAGTCGATTCACTAGAAACATTCAAAACAAAACAGGAAAGAAAAAGAGAAAGAACGATGAATCCCCCCATCTAGAGCAGATGGAATCCGACTGCACAAATTTTTTGGGAACTTGCTCTCTTCTTGTCAGCAACTTCAACGTATTGAATCCCCACCGGGGAAAAAAATAAAATAAAACCCATAACGTTGAGAGCACACAAAATCCATCACATCAAACAAGAGAGTGCGAGCAAAATGTGTTTGATTATTTTTTCTTCGTTGTCCTCATTTGTGTTGTTTGTGTGGACAGAGTCAAAAAGACACTTTGGGGAACGAACGTACCAACGTACAGTTTTTCCGAGTTCCCAGCCTTCAATCGCTCACCCGTGATCTACAATTTCTCGACCACAGCCAACCAAAAAGCTGCCAGCGCACCATCGTGTAACATGAGGATGGATGATATAGTACATAAGAGACCTCGGATGGATGATATAGTAGATAAGAGACCTTGGATGGATGATATAGTAGATAAGAGACCTCGGATGGATGATATAGTAGAAAAGAGACCTCGGATGGATGATATAGTAGATTAAAAAACCTCTTTTTTTCATTGGGTTCTAGTTCCTTACCTAACCATGGTTAGTTTTAGCTTAGCTCACGCTCGTGACCCCATGTACATGCTCTGCTGCAGGGGCTGGTTTACTGGCCTTTGTGGAGCCTGCCATCGCATCAACCTGGCTTGGAGCAAGGCTTGGCATGCGCGCATGAGCATGCGGCACCCACGTCTGCCCAATGGCTAACTTAATTACTCAGCGGTATTCACCAGTGTCGTGCGTGTAAGTGTCAATAGCCATCCATATATACCGCGTGTAAAGCCAGTGCAAGTGTAAATCATTTACACTTACACGTCCAAATCTTATTACACTTACATGAGGCCAGTGTAAATATTTGTCACGTACACTTAAACACCGCCTGCCCCTTGTAAATGTTTTGGGAAGTGTAAGTGTAAAATACTAAAAAAATTATTAATTTATAAAGTCACCCTGTCTTTGGGCCTCCTTTCACTCCAAAACCCTGCTTCTCTCAGGGGGTATCGATAAAGTAAGGAAATTTATTAGATCTGGGTATGAAATGCTGAAAACTCCGCATTTAATGCACAAGGTTCAAGACTAATTATATTGGCTTTACACGTTAGGAGGAGCAGGAGTAACGAGGCGGGAAATCCAGTTCACCACGTAAACTGAGGTCCTCCCCCACCCTTGAATGCTGATGTTTTTCATTTTTTTGAATCTCCTCAAGTAAAAATCACATTTTTTACATTGTTATATATTTACATTGTTTTACAAAGCCATGTAAAATCATATATAAATATATATTTTTATTTATTTAATGAATTTATTTATTTTACACTTACATGGAGTGTAAGTCCCAAACCATTTACACTCACAACACTGGTTGTCACTTAGCATTTGTCATTTTTTCCTTCTTCCTTTATTCACTCCTTTTTCTTTTCTTCTTTTTTTTTTGGCCTTCACACCCCCCCCCCCCCCCCCCTCCTTTTTCTGGCACATGGAGCGAGGGTTTTCAATATCCTTACGTACATTGACTTCCAATTTTTTAAGTGAAAAAATAAA
Source organism: Sphagnum contortum (assembly GCA_963920785.1). Classification (NCBI taxonomy): domain Eukaryota; kingdom Viridiplantae; phylum Streptophyta; class Sphagnopsida; order Sphagnales; family Sphagnaceae; genus Sphagnum; species Sphagnum contortum. The sequence continues at coordinate 8,984,969 of OY987286.1, forward strand.
TTACTTAACTTTGGCTCTACACTACTCGTGCATGTGAAATGATGAAAAAAATGAGTTGATTTTGTTAAAATTAAACTCCATTTGAATGAAAATATTGAATGACATTGCACACAATTTGTATTGAATACAAATTCACATTCAACTTAGTTTAGATTCAATTCAATTTGATTTTATTTGAATTCAATCAAATTCCTAGATTCAATTCAATTTGAGTTGAATTGGAGTCAAAAAACATATTGGTTTAAATACATTGAATGCAATTCACATTCAACTTAGTTTAGATTCAAATGAATTGGATTTGGTTGAATTGAATTCTAATCAAATCAAATTGAATTAATTTCTTTTCATAATTTGATTGAATTTAATTCTAATTCAACAAAATTCAAATCAAATCAAATTGAATTGAATTCTTTAATAATTGATTGAATTCAATTCAATTCAATTCAATTCGCCTTTTCATATCCATGTAGGTGGGTCAAATTAATGAGGTAGTTAGGTTTGGAACCTCATAATTGTCAAGTTCATAATCATACCATTGGACTCATACATGTTTCACCAAACTAGTTTGAAATATCATCATCACTAGAATTTTTATTTTTATTTTTTGAGAATTAACAAAAACTTCAAAAACATATTTCTAAAATGAACAAAATAATTAGATACATGCCTATATTTTATTTTATTTCTTTTTCAAGTCTTTTTTATAATTCAATTGAATTTAAGGTAAAGCCCCAAATGAAGAAATAAAAGGCCTATGAAATGTGATTCACATTTTGAGGAATGACCCCCACATGTGGGCTTTCCTCACAATAAAGCAAGAGGCAAAGGTTATCATGAACCTAAACATGTGTAGATCACAGGATTAGGAAGGTCTCTACACTTACTCCTTCAAGGGCCCTTTGCAAATGAAAGATTAAGCATAGTATAACACCTTTCACCTACATTAAGTGTTTTTTAATGTTTAGGTCTTTATGTACATGCCTTTCTTTCTTTGTCTTCTTTTCCCTTTTTCTTGTGTTCTTTTCGGGGAAAAAATAAAATGAAGAAAGAGAAAGGAATATTCATTCCAAAAAATAAAAATAAAAATCATTGGAAAAGTAGGGATAGATAAGAACATCAAGTCATCTCTTGGTTGTTTTTTCTTGTTGTTTTTCTTTTTTGAGTTCACTACCAAAAACTTTATCAAAGTATATGAAAAGAATGAAAGCATTAAACACATTGTTTCCTTCTTCCTCTTTATGTTTGTTTTGTTTGTCCTAGTTTTTCCTCTTTTTTCAAACTTTTTTTTTTTAGTGCCTGTATATGAAAGAATGTAAACTAAAAGTTATAAGTACATGACTTGTTTTTCTTTTCTTATTCTTCCTTTTCCAAAAACATTTTAAAATTGTGAAGACAAGCAAAGAATGTTAAAAAACGTAAATAAAGGAAGGCATGACATGATTTGAAAAAAGAAAAAAGTCTCATACAAACAATTGGACTTTGATACAATAATTTTTTCATACTCTTAGGGTAGGAGGTGGAAATGTGAAAGGAGGAAATGGGCAAGAGGTGTACAAGGCATGATTGACACTCGGTAGCTAATGAAGAACATTGGTCACCCTTGATGGCGTCTTATTTTTGCCATTTAAAGAGGCCTTTGTTAGCATTTGCACTTACAAGGCAAATGTAATGGCAAATATTCATGTGTGCTATTGTAAAGACTTGACCATTTGTTTTAATGTAGTTACAAGGCATCTTTGAAGGCATAATGTGGTGGTGGGCATCTCAAAAAAATAATGCTCACATAAGCAAGCATTATGTTTTTTGAAAAGCATGTCATCATTTTTTTCCCATGAAGTACCCATCAAGTATTGGGGGGTAGGGGGGGAAGAGAAAAATGATAATTGGCAATTTTTACACCATGTAAAACCCTTGAGGGGAAGCTTTATTCTAATAAAGCCCAGCCCTCAAGCTTTATCCCACACTTAATTTTTTCTATAAGCTACTTTCCTACTAATACATCATTAATCTTTACCTATGACTTAACCAATACATGGGTCAAAGGATGGTTGGGTTGTCAAAATGGAAAGTCTTGTAAAATATTTAATGGATCCTTGAATTGGAAATGTTTTTAAAACTTAATAGCACAATCATGTTAGGAGTTTTTTTTTTTCATAGATAGTACATTACCAAATTATTATCAAATGCAAATCATTTTTTATTTGAACAAAGTTTAAAAATTCTTAACAATTACTAGGAAGAAATTCAGAATTTTGTCCACCTTGGCAAATAATGGTTTAAAGACTTGTAATGAATGTCTAAACATGTTTTTTCCCCCATTTTACACCACAAATAGGTTAGGCACTAACGTGTATAGAACACTTGAATGTAACAAGAATCAAGTGCCCTATTTAATGCACAAAGTTTCAAAAAGTGAAAGTTTTAGAAATTTCTAGACATTGATAAACATATGGCCTAGATTGGATAAATTTTATTATTCCTACTTTCATAAATGAAAAAGAAAGTTACTCCATATGCACGTATATAATTTGAAAAGAATTTATTGCATTTGGCTTGATGAAAAAGGGAAAATCTAGGATAGTTTCCAATTTTGTGAAAAATAAATAAATTTGAGAAGTCCTTGAAGTCCTTTTTGTGTTTCAAATGGAATATCCCAATCATGCTTTGACACACATGCATGTATTTACATTGTAACAATCCATTATCCCACTTACATACTTACATGCAAACCTATCTTTTAATGATATCCATTTACTTACAAACATGGCAAATCTTACTTGAACCAACTTAAAACAACAATAATTTCTAGATGTATTCCTTACTTAATCCCACATTTGATGGTCTAAAGGACGCCCTCTTGTTTCTACCCCTTCTTATCGATTTTCTTTTCAATTTTGTAGTATTATAGCAATAACTAGTGGCAAGCCTTCCCAAACAAATTTCAACTTAATTTGTGATAGTTTTGCACATGACTATTAACAGTGTGGCCAATAAACAAACATGTGGTGACATGTTCTCCAAAAAGTGAAAAATAGGCAAAAATTGGGATGTTGGTTTGCTTGCATGGACTAGAAATGTATAAGTATTACAATATTTTGGAATACCAAAAAAGTATTGAATTTTACTAAAATCACAACTATTCCCATGTGTCCATTGATAAACTATGTAAATATAGCTATTGTATGCCTAACTTATATATATATAGCACATATTCTACCAAATACAATGAAAGGTGGTGGCCCCCCGTGAATATAAGATATTTTGCTAGGTGGACAAAAAGCATGCCATTCCATTGCATTACTTCCATCTTAGGGGTTCTTTCTTGTATGTAAATCAGCTAATAAGGTTCTCAAAAATTGAATTTATTATCATCATTAGTTGATCTTAATTGGATGAAACATCCTTTTTCAAGTTTCCAACTTCCAAACAAGTCTAATACTTACAAGTATTTCCTCATCAAATATAAATTCACAACATCACTTTAGTTGAATTCCATGAAAATTTGTTGGTATGCCATTGACCTTCTTGCTTTGGACTACAAGATTTTTATTTGGCTTTTTTAGTTCTCTTATGGTTAATAGTATTTCACATATTCATTACATTCAAAACTAGGACAACATTTTTGGTTCATTAAAGGAAACCAATGCCCAAGTTTGGTGATTTGTTTTAGCAAACCAAAAAAAAACAAAAAAAATCACCAAAAACTTAAATCAATGTTGCTTTTTGGCGATTTTTCACCCAAACAAAAAATTGTTTCTTATTAATTATATTTTTATGAGGACACTTTAAGTATATCACTAGTAGGTTCTTACCCCTTTTATTACACCAAACACCATGTGTCAAGATAAACAAGATAATGTTCAATCAGAAGATTTTCTTTAACCTTTGCACTACATTTGAACTATCCATTCTTGCTATTAAGACTTGAGCCCTTATTTTTCTATCATCATGTTGCTTCTATTCTACATTCCAAACTATGTCCTTAAAGTGCACATGTAGTACATGTGTGTAGGCGAATGGGTGTGCACAAGTTTTGAATAATTTGGCATGCATGCTTATGTGGAAATCAACATCGACTAGCATTGATGTGGCATAATGATGATGTGACAAGGGGTGGCATGGCGTTAATGTGGCGCTGTGGTGACATGGCAATGGGTGATGTGGCACTATGTGCCTTTAAATAAAAGCCCAGGACCAAAAAAAGATGAAAGGAGTTTATTAAGAGAGGATATTGTACCATTAATGTTCAATGGGGTTTTGGCCCTAAATGAAACCGCATCCATGGATAGATCAACATGGATGTCATTAAAGAAATAAATAGTAAACCCTAAATAATTCCAATGGTGGATGCCATGAACCACAATAATTTTAAACAACCAAGTACACATGATTCTAAACAACCAAGTACATATGATTTTAAAAGAAAAATACAAATAGCCACTATTGAAGCCAAATATTCAAACACATATTAAATGAAACCTCAAGCCTAAATAGATCAACATGGATATCATTAAACAAATAAGCATTAAGCCCTAAACCTTAAATAATTATAATTGTAAATGCCAAACACCTTAATTATATAATCATCTACACATGCCCAAAAATTACAACCATTAATTAAACCTTAATTTGGAACCCTAACTAAGTGAAATAAACAAATGAATGGAAGCCATGGTGTGTCTTTTACCTATTTGTTTGGTCTATCAATGTGAGCTTTCCTCTACTCTCTTTAAGAGAAAAATTTAAAAAATGAATGTGTTTTGTGGCATATATGTGCAAATGCCAATTTTTTTCAAAAATCCATATTAGGTCTAATTTTAATTAAGCTTAAAAGGTGCAAAAAGTCTAAATGTTTGTTGTCTCCATAACCCAAAATTCTAAAACCTTAGTATTAAATAACATAAATTATTATAGAAACATAATATTGCTAAATTTAATCCACATTGCTTAAATACACCATTGAAATAAACAAATCAAATTGTTCAATCTAGGCTTAATTACCTGATGAACTTGAGTACAACATCTATTAAATGCATTTGAATTGAGTTGGAACTCCATATTCCCTAGACATGCACTAGGTTTATAATACCCCTATCATGGAAAACAATATTGGAACACAATTTGCAATACCCTCATTGGGGGGTTGCACATACTTTGAATTTTCAGAAGTTTGTGCAATACCCTTAGAACACACTAAAACATCATGTTTAAAACCAATGTTTATCTGTAATACCTTTATACAACTGGTGACAAATATTTTAATAGTGCCTTTAATTATTTACTCAAATGAACAAGATTAAGCTCCATGCAAAACTTTCATATTATTCCTTTTTCATTATTTTTAATTGTTAGGTGTCCATTAAAGTGGCAACTAGGTAGGTAGGTGTAGCCATGTAGGTCGGTTTTAGTAGGTATTTGCTTAAAGTGTTGGTAAATAGGAAGGTGGAAAGGTAGGTAGGAAGATAAATAAATGGGTGGAGATGACAGTAGCACATTTTAAATTTATAAGTCAATAGGTAGATGGGGGAGAATCTATCTTTATTTAAATATATAGGTGAGTAGGTTGGTGGGGGATAATGGGGGGTAGTAGGCGGGTGTGGGGGAAACGTTTTTAAAAAAAAAAAATTTTAAAACTCGGTGGGGGGTGGGGAGAAAATAAAGTTCCAAAAAAAATTGAAATTAAGGGGCGAAAACTAGGAAGGAGGTGGGGAGAAAATAAAGTTGCAAAAAGAAATTGAGATCATGGTTGAGAAAAGGCTAAGAAAAATAAAAGAAAACCATATAAATTTTTTAAAAAATGGGGACCCATCTAGAAAAAGTACAAGGCTAATGAGAAAATAAGTAGACAACGAAAAGAAAAAAGAAAAACAAACAAACAACAAAAACGAAGTAAAGACCTATGCAAAGAGGATTCATGATTACGAAATGACAATCACTGATAACAAAAAAGACCTAGGATGAAAGAGCTGTCATCTACCACAAATGGGATAGTGATGGAAGTGCATTGGTTATGATGTGTGGGAAAAATCAAGAACCCCAACCCAGTGCAATAGTTCGCTGAAAAATTGTTATGGCTTATGCATGCTGCAGGGTTATAAACACGCACTCTTGATAATAAGAAACAAGCATTGATGGTTGACTAAAAAAAACCAATGATGATGTGCAATAGTAGTATTAGCACAAATGGTCAAAAATGAATCAAACAAAAATGAATACACCCATATATTTCAATAGCAAAGGGAATGAAGTCATCACCTTGTGCTTGCTCAACATATGATCGTGTTTTGTCCTGAACAACCATCATCACTACATGTGTTGTCATTGTTGCACCATATCTATGCAAGTCAAGTTAGTAATGATGACATCCATCAAGGTTTGGAAACCATCTTTGGTGATAAAGATATCCACTTGTCATTGGATATGGCAAGGGAAAAGGTGGGAGACCTCCTTTTGAACATGTGTTCCACTTTTCAAAGTAATAGTTATGACAATATCCCAAAATGTATTGTGGGCTTCTATACGTTCACTCTTGCAGGGGGATCGAAGCAAATGGGTACTTAGATCATCAATGGTATGACCACATTAACATTGTGAAAGATGGGCCACTATAGGATGTGGCAAACCAAGATAAATATGTAATGTTGTAAGGAAGTGGGCTAGGATTAGGTGAAATGTAGGCATGGTAGGATGAATTAATAACCAAGTGTTTGCCCCTGAACCCACACATGAATGGATATGTGTTGGCATGATATTTGAAAAAACATCTATTAAAAGCCTAGCAAACTCCTACTCATGTAAACAATCAACCAAAGAAACCTACAACTTAGGATAAGACTAAACCGCTAGTTTTTCAAAAGGTGGGACTTGAGAACAGATGACTTGGGGTAGAAAGATTCGGGTATTTCATAGTGCCATTTGGGATGGAAAAATGTTAGCCTTCACATGTACTATTGCATCAGAAGAATAAGGTGATCATCTTGCTAGAAATGAGTGATAAATGCAAGAGCGATTAGTGTGCAACATCCCAAGAATGCAAGAGTAGTAGTCCAAATTATAAAACAGAGGCTAAGCCCACCTAAAGAAGCAAGAAGAATGGCTTGGTGATGAGTTAGGTAATTTTATAGAACCACCAAAAGATCTTGCACCAAGTAACTTTTCCAATGTAATTATGGTATGAATATCAAATTCAATGTAATGTTGCAAAATACTTGGAGATGGAAACATTGTAAAAAGCAAATAACCAAGGCGTTGGGCATAATGCAACGAGAACATCGCAAAAGTCGCTTGAAGATCTACAAACATAAGGAAATTAGATGTCATTTCAAGATTTTCATGAAGAGCCTTAACCATGAACAACTGATCTGGATCAAGAAAAATTATAATGGGGATGGGCATGCATAAAATTATCAAACAAATGGGAAAAGTTGATCCAAAAAACGAGACAAAAATCATAACTCTTGAAATATGGCCAACCATAACACCGAATTGAAAGCATTATGGACATCCCACCTTTAGCACCACCTAATTTGAGTGATAATCTAACATCGTTTGAATGCCATGAACCATTATCTTACACCTGCCATGAATCGTTACACTGAACTAATGAGGATTAAAATGCTTTGCAAGAGTATCCTTAAATTGAATAGCCAATATGTGTGCAACTAAACGATAAGTCACCTCACCAATCGTGATGATGCATGCTTTTAAACTATTTTTCCAACATTAATAATCATGATGCAAAAAGTAAACACGTTATTAAATGTGGAACATGACCTTGAGCAATGTGCCCACATACCTAAAAAAAAGACAAAGAAAAAAGTCAACATGGGATCTCACATGGATAAAAAAGAAAACCCCATTAGTGCACCATCCATCCATGTTGGTGCATTAATGAATGCTAGTTCACTTTGGCAATGATCATCATTTTGGTTGCCTATAACACAGGTTTGTGCAACAATGACTTTGATCATCATTGTTTTGAAAGGCCAACCATCCACTAAATCAGGTTGTGTTGATAATTGTCAATTTGACAACAATTAACTGTGTTTGTGCAATAATGACTTTGATGATCATTGTTTCAAAAGGCCAACTATTCATTAAATTAGGTTGCGTTGATAATTGTCAATTTGACAACAATTGAATATGTTTGTGCAATAATGACTTTGATGATCATCAGTTCAAAATTAGAAAATGGTTTGTTGTTATAATGTTTTTACAAAAGATTTGAAATCATGACATGTGTAATTTATATGCAAGGAGTGGAGACTTGAGAGTTGTGTGATTTTAATGGCTATTGTATTTATTATTGCATGCACCAGCCTTCCTCAACTAGGGAGGTGGAATGTTGCGAGCTTGGTAACGTGAGCGATTGATTTGTTGAGTGATGACATGTTTTTATGAAGGTGAGCAGTTGTTCTGTTGGGTGACAACAAGTTCTACCAGCACCTGTTCCAAAACATAAGGGGTATTCCCTATTGTTGATTAGGGTCATTGATCGACCCCTAAACATCAGGAGAGTGCCAATCTACACCGAAAAGCAGTTCATATTGGGTTTGTCTGATGTTTAAGTGTTCATAGAGTTATCCATAAAAGTAATGAAAACACAGCACCAGAACCCTGAGTTTGGTCATACAGGGGGTGAGATTAAAGAAAAACTTGCAAAAAAAAAGTACATTAGCATTTGACAGGAGCTGAGACTCAGAAAATCATCAATGTTGGTGGTAAACTAATGGAAATCTTAGGAGCATGGGAGAAGCTCAGCAGAATATATTCTGCAATATATGATTAAAACATTCATTTGAATGCATTTGAGTTGTCCTTATTGTCAGTGCCTCTTGCCCTTGAGGAACTTGGGTTTTTCACCCTTAGTTCACTGGTTGGAAGGCATTAGGGTAGAGAGGCTGGTCATAGTACATTTAAGGTAGAGTTTCTTGCTGTTTTTGTAGGATGTGTCTCATTGTTTATGGTGTCCAAAGAGTAGATGGAGCCCTGCTCTTTGTGCATTTATCACATTAAAAATCGGCAAAAATGGATTAGAGGCAAAAAAAAATTATGACCCTTCAAAATGGGGGGGATTGTTTTTACAGAAAATTCTCAATCAAAACACTCATAGTCTATTTTCAAACCTCTCAATAATAATAATAATAAATAATAATAAAATAAAAATAAAAATATATATAATTTTGTTGCCTTTAGAGTTACAAGATGATTTGTAAAGAGCTTAAGATGACGATTTCAGAACAGTTTAAATCACTCAATTTGAACCTCAAAAAAATGAGAAAGTTATGCACTAATGAAGTAGGAGTCATCAAACTGAAAAAAAAAGCCAAAGTGTTCGATGATGAGTCAGTTTACCCTAAGAGTGTTGGCTTCCCTTATACATAAGCTAAAATGGAGTATAATTACACCCAAATAATTGAGGCAGGTTTTTGCATCTTTTCAATTGGAAAACACATCCTCTGATTGCTTTTAACATGCACAGATAAGATCCATTCTTAGGGATTTTCTATCAAATCTTTGTGTAGAGAAACATTGATGATTTGGGATCCATTTTTTTGAGCTTAAGTTGATATGGGTGGGCTTTTTTTTAAAACAACCCTTATTAAGTATGAATGTGCAAATTGAACACTTAAAAAGCTTTTAACTAGATGTGAAAGTGTATGTAGGTGAAAACATGAGATTAACTCAAAGAGTTCAAATCAGCCTACTAGGGTTCAATGCTGTGGTGGTGCTTTAAAAAAAATTAATTTTCTTCAAAGTTTTTTTAATGTATTTCATTTGATTATCAATTTCTTTAATTATGCCAATGGAGAAGTGGGGGTTTTTTTCAGTTTTTTTTTCTGATTTTGCAAAAGTGGTCAATTGTTTGTTGGGTGTGGAAAAAAAAATTCATTGAAAAAAAAATATTCTCCAAGGGTTTTTAATTGTTTTTTAAAAAACTTGACAAAAGAACAAAAAATCACTACCAGAAAAATCATGTAATAGTTTACTAGTTTTAATTGCTTGAATTGAAGAAATGATTGTTTGAAACTAATAAATAACAATCTATGGTTTATTTTCCTTTAGACATCAACTTGGATGGTGATATGTGACTCCAAAAAGGTTTGAAAGGTGAAAATGGATTTAAAATGCAGCTAATTGCAAAAGTTAAACATTGGATTATATTTGAGTTGGGATGTTGGGAACTTCAAGAGAAAGTTGAATCTATGAAAGACTATCAATTGAAGAAAATGTAATGCATAAAATTTAAACATTACATATTCTAGTTTGGGAACTCTCCAAACAACAACATATAGAACCTAAAGTTGTCTTGCTTAAATTAATTCCAATGAATTATTGTCACGGTAATAACTAAATAAAATAAAATACACAAATCAAGAAAAACTCAAATTAAAAATAAATAAATGAAACCAAAAAAAAATCTTAACTTAAAGAAAAAGGAATAAAAAAAATAAGAACCAAAAAAGGTTTTAATTTGATAGGGGCAAGGAATGAAATGAAAGGAAATTTACTTACTTGAAAATGTAGTCAATTATTTAATCATCACATCTTTTGCATCAAAACTTTTGATATTGCAAAAATTTGGCGAATTTTTCCAAAACAAAATTAGCAAAATTAGTCAAATTTACACTACAAAATCTAAATTTTGCAATTTCTTCTGTCGAAAAAATTACTAAAATTTTCCCAAAAAAAACATTTACTTGGAATTTACAAGTATGAGAATTACCTATTTTAAAGCAAGGACATGGAAAACATTCATAATAAGTTGTCCTGATTGTTATGTTCTTTTGTGAAATGAGTTCTCGTGCTTCTATTTGCCTTGTATTTGTTGTAGATGGGTTTTCTTCCGTGCCTTTTTTTTAATAATATATACAGGGTTTTTTGTAAAAATTTACACCCAAATCATCATATGATTGAAATAGCCAAAAAGCATTAATTAATTGATTAATTAAAATTAGAAAAAGGCATTATTAGCAATCACTCTTCAAACTTATGTATGTACCTATAGTTACATTGGAGACATAGCTAACATTTTAACTCATGGCACTCGTTTGGTGCCTCATCAAAGGGCATTAATGCATCCATTTATTCTTACTTCAAAGTCAAAAGGTACAATTATCAAACAAGGGGGCATTATTGTTGCTCTCCCACACACAATCAATGTGCCACACAATTCTCAAATAAACCAAGTTCTCGTGCCCTTAAATCATTCATCATTGCACTAGGTGCACTGGGCGGGTATTTTATTTTATTGATAACCACCGACTCAGGATTCGAGAGCCATTAGTCTTGTTGAGTTACTGGGGGGGGGAAACAAATCCCGGAATCAAAGAACCGCTGGTGCCCTGGAAACATCGGCTAAGAAAGAACCGACGTGGTTAGTTTTGAGACCCGTCGGTTCCTTGATATTCTTGGTTTATGTACCAAAATCATTGGGCCAACGATAGCAACAGTTGATGTTGTGGTTACCTTGTGTTAATTATGGTGGTGCATTCACACTTGATGTGTTACGTCAGTGTTAAATGAAAATCTAGGTGGCATCCTAGGTGGCACCCCCAATGTTAAATGGCCGACACCTTAATATTAAAGTGAATGTTAGGTTAACATAAACATGTTCACACTAAGTGGGTGTAAGTCTTAAATGACTAGCATGGTGTTAGGGGACTCTCAACACTTGGAATCCCTAACTCCAAGTGTGAATGCACCTTTAGGTCACTAATGAAATGGAGGTCGAAGGTTATTGGGTTGTAACTCATAACCCATAACCAAGTGTGAATCAGAACATCAAGATAGTTATGATCCAGTGTTGTGTTTTTTTTTTCAATATTCTTTTCATTTTATTAGTATTATTAAAGTTCAAAACAAATTGATCAAGCAAAAAATAAATAAAAAAAATAAACATGAAATTATTGAATTTTGCTTTGATTTGTATTTAATGTAAACTATGTTTAACAACTATCCTTTGATTACTTATATTTCAAAAAATTGCATTCAGAAACACATCCAAGATTTAAACTTTTTTTTTTTAACATTTTTAAAAATACGAAATTTTTTTTTAAACTTTAAATTTTGATACCCAATTCAAATGATTTAAATAATTTTAATTCTCATCTAATCATTTGGGGGTGTTTTTGAACCCATAAATGAGCAATTCCATCCCTTTGTCTGGGAATACTTTACTGAAAATTTTCATTATATACTTGCCTTATATTAATATCAGGTTTATAAACTGCCTTACATAATTAATGAGGTATATTAAGATATTATCAATAATACCTGAATATGCCTTATATAATTAATTATAAGGTGCTTTGTGACATCTGAGGTTGCAATTTATTCTTCAAGTTGAAGAACATTACTAAGTTGCTTTGTTTTGGGTTTTTGGAATGCAGAGTTGTCCAGAAGCAAAAGTGGTGGAGAATTTGGTGAACTCATGACGATGATGGGTGTGGGAAGCTGCAGAGACGAAGAAGAAAAAGAAGCCGATGAGAGAACAGCGCTGGAGGTGGCCGAGAAGCAAGGAAGCGCTGCTGAGGATGTGTTCTTTGTCACTTCACTCGGCAAATGTGCCATCGGACCCCCTTACCAGCTTGTATGTAGAGGAAGATCACAAAACCCCCTAGTAGTAGTAGCAGCAGCAGCAGCTTGCATGCCTGATCTATGTTTTAGGTCCGTGCTTCTGAGCATAGATTTGCAGTGCAACAGATGATGATGATGATGATGATGATGATGATTATGATGTTGATGTTGATCAGCTAAGATGCAGTTGAAATGGCCGTTGCAGCTTCAGATCATAGCAGAAGCAGTAGCAGCAGAAGAAGCTTGCAAGAATTGATGAAAATCCTGATGCATGCATGCATGATGCAGGACATACCAAGCTATTTTCTAGCGTGTTGTGCGAGCAGAAAGTGGGAGCTGAAAGAGAAGATGGTGTTGGAAGGTGACGAGAGTGGGATGTTGTGGAAAGTAAGGATGGTGCTGAGGAGGTGCAAGGACAAGAGAAGATCTAATAGAGTTCGTGTACGAGCTCATCTAGCGAGAGGTTGGAAGGATTTCGCACTGCAGAACAAGCTCAACACTGGAGATAACCTTCTCTTCACCCTTGTGCGTCTAAACCGCTTCGTTGTCAAGTTCTTCCATCATGATGGCAGTCAGAAGAAAGGGTGGCTGTGCAGCAATCTGCAGCAGCCTCCTGCAATCCATGCCCACAAGCTGCTGCTCCCCTGCAAGAATCGTGCAGCAGACGCAGCATACTTCAAGTACATCGACCATATTACCTCCGGTGGGCACGAGTATGTGGAGATTCTTGACAGCAGCAGTGGCAGCAGCAGCAGTAGCAGCAGCGATGAAGAGGAGATCAATGAGCAAGCGGGTGTAGCAGTAGGATTGAGGGTTGATAATGATGCTAGTAGAGATCACCTGCAATCTCCTGCTGCTGTTCACAGGACCAATCCTTCTCGATTGGGTGCAGCAGCAGACAGGGAACTCGTGATCCGCGCTCATCAGGTGATTTACACCACCAAGAGGCCACGAGAAGTTACAGATGAAGAGAGAGCCAAAGCCACAGTTGCTGCAAGAGCATGTGCAAGGAGCCTCCCCAACATCAGTTTCATGCTCATCATGCGATGCTCTGAAGTCTACTACCACTTTCATTTGGTGGGTACTCAACCATTGCCACTGTTTCCTGAAGAAATCATACACAATTTAGAAAGGATTGAGAGAGAGAGAGAGAGAGAAAGAGAGAGAGCAATACAATAATATACGCCACAATAAACCCCACCTATTGTCCATTGTAATGGATGAAACCACAAAGTTTACCTCACACACATGTCATGAGCCGCAGCTTTTTGCGTGAGAAAAACCACATTCTCTTGTGGTGGAGAAAGAGAGAGAAAGATCCAGATCTCATGGGATGGTGGTGCACAGGAGATACCGGTCCAGTTTCTGAAGGAGACTAAGCTGCACATCCCCACAAATGGAGAAATAAGCTGGATAGCACTTGTGGACAGCAGCAACAAGTTATGGCAGGTGTTGAGCAAGCAAGTGGCGGAGTGCAACAAGCAGCAACAGAACAGGCTGCAGTTGAGCCCCGAGGGATGGGCACACTTCGCTCTAGACCACATCCTGGAAGAAGGGGATGCTTGTGTGTTTGAGCTTTTATCCAACTCACCAGAATTACCGATGTTTCGTGTTCATATCTTCCGAGCACTGCTGCCAACATTAGATGATGATGACACCGGCAAGCTGGTTATTGCAGACAGACTCTGCTGACAACAACAGAGCCTTTTGGAATGCAGGTTCTGACTGGACATCACCAATTGGAATGGGTACACAGTGGATTGCTACATCTGCATTACGAGAGCTAATTCCAGACAATTGTAGGCTGACTAGCAAAAGACTACCAACAGCTGAAGCCCCAAACCCCAATCTTAGATGTCCTTCATGCAAAACCCAAAGCAATAACAACATGCAAAACATGAATTGAGGGATGATGATCAAAGCATAAGTGTTTTTTTCTGGCATCATTCTGCAAATATTTCATAAGCAAGTTAGTTGCAAATCTTCAGAAACTTACCATATGGAAAGCATACCGACACCCATCCATCACCTGCTGCAACAAAACACACCACTACCAAATCAGAAGACAATCATCCTACCAAAAACACTACATACAGACAGACTCACAAGCCTTGAATCTGTGAATGCAAACAGATATTTGAGTCCACGAAACAAAATGCTACATAGCAGAAAACTCAAAGTATCATCATCACTGGGAAGGTAAAGGAGTGTGGCACCCTAGATTCAATCAGCAGCAAGAGGATTTGTCTATCTGGAATTGGACACGAGTGGACTCCAGTGGGCTGCCCACATTACACAAATGAAGAACAGATGGCTCATCTGTGAAGAAGAGAGATTTTTCTTATCATCAAACTGCAGCAGTATGATTCAATTATGTCCTTAAGCCCTAAGTGCTCAGGAGATTTGTAGATTGTGCAAATAGGGGTTCATCAATCCACTACAAATGCCTTCGAGGAGAGACATAATGATTGGTAACTGCAGTCTGTCTTATTGAGCATGTTTCTCCCACTCTTCATGGAGATCTTCATGCATCTTTTCAGTATGCTGGTAAGTTGCAGAAGCTCCTCTTTCTCTTTGCAAGATTGGAGCATATTTCTGGCTTTATTAGTCCAAGATGCAGGTTGCATTTACAGTGGGCATGCTCAGATGTGAAGATTTTGGCAGTATCAAACTAGTTATCACCTATCTGTAGAGAGGTGAAAGGAATGTCTGTTTGGGAACTTCCTTCTCTCTAGTCTTCTTCATGTGTGGACATAGGTATTGATGTGCTGATGACGAAGGAAAATTGTGGGTTATGAACAGGTAGATGTCCATCACGTGCATCAGAAGAAGGGTTACACGTGATCTTCTGCACACAAAACTCTTGCCTGGTTTTGGATGCTTATCTACCAGAAAGCAAGTGACAGAGGCTCTGCCACCAGCATCTGCAATGGACCCACCAATCATCTCCATTTGCATGATTTTCAGCACCAACATTTTGACTTGCCTCTTGCAGGGCAGAAAGGTCATCATCAAGTAAATCTTCTTCTCTGACTGCTTTGAGTCATGTTTAACACTTTTCTAAGTCTGTTCATTGTGAGTTTAGGTCATCAACCTTCCCTGCATGGATCCAGGAACATATCACTTCCCATATATATCCAGGCTGATGGGAGAAGAAAACAATTTGTGAATATGGTGTGTCCACAACTCCAGGCCCGGATGCTTAACAAGGTTTAAGGTTTGTGGTCAAGCTTGGAGCTGAACTAAGTGATTGACCCAGTTCTTGCTTTTCATAGTATTGGGATCAAATTGCTAAAAAATATTGAGGCCATTCCAAAAGAGAGAAAATTGAGAGGGTACAAATCTGTTCACAAAGGAATTCAGCATACAATGAGCCATTTTTCATAGTTAGATCCATAATTGATATTGATCATCTCGTCCACACATTGCAATTTGCTTTGTCAACATGATCTAGATTACGGTAGAATGAACCCAATTTGCTGAACCCTGATCTAGATGCTAATTACCGTGGAGTTCACAACTCAGTCCTTTTGCATCTGATTCAGTCCATCTTGAGGGCCTAGCTTCTTTGGTTAAGATTGATTTGTGTGATAAGATTAACACTGGACAAGTACAGTATAAAGTAACTCAGATGCTAACATGCATACATGGCTGAGTGAATCCCAAATGTCCGTTCAACTTATTCTACACTCTTGCACAGCTTGCACTAGCAATGTTCATCTTCCCTCAGTTTCAAAAAAGAATCCCTTCAGCAGCTGTAATGTCTCTAGGAATGAGTGTAAGCTGAAAATAGGCTATGCAGTTGTTACAGGTGCTGGGCAGATGATGGGACTTGATTAACACTTACTTGTTTCTTGCCTTGAACAAAGAAGTCTTGTAATGCAATCATCTCTACTGGGCTGTGTTTCAAACCCCTGACAGCCTCAAGGCTGGCAAGCCCACCAGCAATTGTAGTAATAATCGGCACCTTGTATGCCAGGGCCATTCGTCGCAGTTGTCGACCATCAATTTGGTCTAGCGCATCCCCTGCACTAGTGATGATCAGAAGTTGAATGTGGCCATTTGCTAACACATCACCCGCATGTGGGCGTCCCTCATGAAGCTTCAGCACTCTCTCAACAGTTACCCCAGCCTTCTCTAAGAAGGCTGCTGTGCCTTCTGTGCACAGTATCTTGAAACCAAGGTCATGGAATCCTTGGGCTATGGGTACAACTTTATCTTTCATCTGGTCGTTCATGCTGATGAAAACAGTGCCCTCAAGTGGTAACCTCTGATTTGCAGCAAACTGGGCCTTGGCAAATGCTTTATCAAACCCATAATCAATTCCCATGACTTCCCCAGTGCTCCGCATCTCAGGGCCTAGCAGTACATCACATCCTTGGAACTTATCAAACGGAAGTACTGCTTCTTTTACTGACACATGTTCAGTAAGAATCTCCTCCTTGAAGTTTATGTCATCCAAAGTTTTCCCTGACATCAATAATGCAGCATAGCTAGCCAATGGATGCCCAATTGCCTTCGAGACAAAGGGAACAGTACGGGAAGCTCGAGGGTTTGCCTCAATGATATACACCTCTCCAGCTAGCGTAATTGCATACTGGCAGTTCATTAAGCCAATAACTCCAAGTCTTTGTGCAAGCTTGACTGTAGAATCTCTGATCTTCTTTAATGCCTCAGGTCCAATATTTTGGGTGGGAAGGGAGCAAGCTGAGTCACCGGAATGGACACCTGCTTGTTCAATGTGCTCCATAATGCCGCCAATAACAACGTTTCCCTCCCAATCAGTCAACGAATCAACATCAATTTCCGATGCATCTGTCAGGTACCTGTCTACCAGGACAGGACGCTCCGGATCAACCTCGACAGCAGTCTCCAGATATGTCTTCAATTTCTCATCGTTGTATACTATTTCCATGGCGCGCCCACCAAGCACATAGGAAGGTCGTACAACAACAGGATAGCCCACCCGCTTTGCTATGGCCAAAGCATCTTCTTCACTTCTGGCAATGCCACCCGCTGGCTGCTTTATGTCAAGTTCATTCAAAATAGCATCAAACCTCTTCCTGTCCTCTGCAGCATCAATGGAGTCTGGGGAGGTGCCCCAGATCTTCACTCTGCCTTCCCCACTTGCAGCAGCTGGTTGAAACTCATCCAGGTACCTCTGGATTGGGACCGCCAACTTGAGGGGTGTCTGGCCCCCAAATTGAACAATAATGCCATCTGGTCTCTCCAGGTCAATGACATTACACACATCTTCTGCTGTGAGGGGCTCAAAATAAAGACGGTCACTTGTGTCATAATCTGTAGACACTGTCTCGGGGTTTGAGTTCATCATAATAGTCTCATACCCAGAAGCCTGCGGAATGTTCACTCATGTTAGAACATTGTGAACATGCAGATGGCAAACATGAATCTGGGAATAACATCTTGTCCTATGGCCCCAGCAGAGAAACAAAGTTTGCGATAACAGATTAATGGTCATTGGACTGCACCTCAAGAGCAAATGCCGCATGACAGCAACAGTAGTCAAACTCGATGCCCTGTCCAATTCGATTAGGGCCTCCACCAAGGATCAACACTTTCTTCAGATTATTGGGCACTGACTCACACTCATCGTCATATGAAGAATAAAGATAAGGTGTGTGTGCCTCAAATTCAGCAGCACAGGTATCTACCCGTTTGTAAGCTGGGATTACACCTAGTGCTTTTCGATGGGCACGGACTTCTTTCTCTGTTGATCCTGTTGCATAAGCAATTTGCTTATCACTGTAGCCCTTTCTCTTGATCTCATACAAATCATCCTTTGCTAAGTTGATGAGTTTCAAACTCTCCATGTACCTCTCTGTCTCCAGAAGTTCACCCAACTGGGCGAGGAACCATGGATCGATGAAAGTTAGGTCATGGATTTCTGACTGTGTCATTCCCCTTTTCATTGCAGCATAGACAGAGTACATCCTCTCCGGGTTTGGGACCCGCAGGTTATACTTCAGTTTTTCCCAGTCCCAGTCCGTCTCATTCACTTTTTCACAACCCCAGCCATTGTGGCCAGTCTCCAGAGAGCGCATAGCCTTCTGAAATGACTCTTGGAATGTCCGACCAATGGCCATTGCCTCTCCTACTGATTTCATCTGTGTTGTGAGAACAGGCTGTGACCCCGGGAACTTCTCAAATGCAAAACGTGGAATCTGTAGAAGCAGGAAAAAACAAAATAAGCCCAACGTACCAATAGTAAGGCATAGTTTCTTTATGCACTAATCCAATTCAAGAAAGAGGTAATATCCTCACACTCATATATATTGATGAGTGTCCATTAGGAGCAATCAGAAAAAGAGCAAGACAGGAAATTTCCACTTGGAACAAGTTCACAAGGGGGAAGGGCAAAATAGAGATAGTGGAAAGCTGCTCAGCAACAGGACAAAGAATACATAAAAGGGATTGCAGAGGAAACTCTAAAATAAAACTTTTGAAGGTACCTATCATGTTCAGTTTGGGCAAAGACAAACAAGCAAAACAAGAATGAATGCAGTCATAACTTTGGGATGGAGTGGCACTCAAAAAGTATCAAACCGTCACCTTTATCAGACATGGTGACAATCAGTGACTGTTACTCAACAGCATATCATCAATTCCCGACAAAAGGTTCAGATAAGTGTATAATAACCTCTCAAAACTTAGGGCAAACAAATGTGCAAAACTATGTCATGAGTATCTCACATTTCCATAAGCAACAGGAAGACTCAGTCATAATGTCAGCTAGCAAGAGTGCAAAGATTTCAGACCTTTGTGACAACATAGTCAATGGAGGGCTCAAAACTAGCAGGTGTCTTCTTTGTGATGTCATTGGGTATCTGATCAAGGGTGTAGCCAACTGAAAGTTTTGCCGCCATTTTGGCAATCGGAAATCCAGTTGCCTTCGATGCAAGTGCTGAGGAACGAGAAACTCGTGGGTTCATCTCAATCACCATAACTTCCCCATCCTTAGGATTGACAGCAAATTGTACATTTGAGCCTCCACACTCAACTCCAATTTCTCGGATGATTGCAATTGATTGATCCTGCACTTAAACACAACATAAAACAAGTCAGATTTTCTTGTTGTAGACTTTCCTGACATACATGTACTTGAATTGTAACAGTTAGTCTCATGCATACAAGACAGGAAAGTGAAAATAAAAACTGGCACAGTTAATAGGAAAGCAAACACAGCAGAAGGTAACCTAATTCAATATTCTAATAAGTCTAACCAACAATACCAGGATCTGCATTTTAGCATATTGCAGATAGAACAAGGATAGACTAAAAAAATTTAATTGTACAAGCTGTGGGAGAAACAGTTGACACCCTGCTTCTTAAGACAATGATGCAATAAACTAATCCTGAACTTCAATCTAAAACTGGGATAAGCACAAAAAAGAGGAATTCAAAGGAAAGCAGACATACTC
The DNA here is from genome assembly GCA_963920785.1 of Sphagnum contortum. NCBI lineage: Eukaryota > Viridiplantae > Streptophyta > Sphagnopsida > Sphagnales > Sphagnaceae > Sphagnum > Sphagnum contortum. The sequence goes on from OY987286.1 coordinate 9,004,990, forward strand.
TTAATCTCTGGTACTCTTTGTCGGTTAATGTTTGTGCTGGTGCAACAGTTATTGAGTCTCCAGTGTGGACACCCATCGGGTCAATATTCTCAATGGAGCATATAATCACCACATTGTCAGCCAAATCCCGCATCACCTCCAGCTCGTATTCCTTCCATCCCAGAAGGGATTTTTCTACCAACACCTGCAGTACACAATTCCGACATTTATCAGAATAAGTACTCAAATTGCCTTCGCAGTTTCACAGCTTCAAAAATCCAAGGGAAGTCTTAGATTTTGTCTTTCAAACCCCCCCCCCCCACAACAAGAAAATCCTGGGACTTACTCACCTGTGAGTAAATACTGGCTGTAAGGCCAGCTTTGCAGATCATCTCAAACTCTTCTTTGTTATAAGCTATCCCCCCACCAGTCCCTCCCAGTGTAAATGCAGGACGGATAATCAGGGGGTATTCTCCAATCTTCTCAGCAATTTCAAAGCATTCATCAAGGGTATGAGCAATTCCAGATGGGGGAGTCTTAACGCCAATCCTTGCCATAGCTTGCTTGAAAAGGTCCCGATCCTCAGCTTTCTGGATTGCATCAAGCTTTGCACCTATAAGCTCAACCCCATATTTCTCCAGCACGCCACTTTCAGCAAGTGCACAGGCAAGGTTTAGAGCGGTCTGTCCACCCATGGTGGGCAGAATCGCATCAGGCCGTTCCTTCTCCAGCACTTTCTCCACCAGCTCTGGGGTCATGGGTGTGATGTATGTTCGGTCTGCGGTTTCCGGGTCAGTCATGATAGTTGCAGGATTGGAATTGATGAGGATGACTTCGTACCCTTCTTCTTTCAGGGCTTTGCAAGCCTGTGTACCCGAGTAATCAAACTCACAAGCTTGCCCAATTACAATCGGACCTGAAAAAACAAACCAAAACCGCCCATGACACAGATTCCCCATTCCACCCTCAAGAAAGTCCAGAAAAACTGTGGAAATTTGAAAACGCCAGACATGAGGAGGAGAAAGAAAGAATTTTCCAAGCAAAAGATAAAACCTCTGAAATCAGACCAGAGACATACCTGCTCCTAGAATGAGAATCTTCTTGAGGTCCATTCTTTTCCCTCCCTTAAACCCTAAATGGCTCCAATCTGCTGAAGCTTTCTGTGGTTCGATTGCAGGTTGGGCCACCTCCTTTTCGGCTCCAAGTACAGATGCGACCCTCCATTTCCTCCACTCCTGCTGCTTTGCCGCCCCCGCAGTCTCCTTTGCTGCTGAGGTCGTCCTACGCTCCAGGGGTTCAACAGTAAACACAGAGGAGGAAGATATTTCTACTGATCTGGCGACGGCGGCGCCCTTGACTCCTCCACGGGAAGAGGAGGAGGAGACCCAATGAGGGAAAAAAACTGGAGCTGCTGCTGCTGCTCCCAACTTCCGCCCGCTGCTGGCACCACCAGCATCACCACCAAAGAAAGAAGACGACAACAGCAAATGCGGAGGCTTGACAGAAACCGCCGCTTCCGGCATTTGAATTCCAAGTGCCGCACGAGCCAGCATTGTATTTACCATCTTCAAGAAAACACTAGTCACCCCACCAGTCTCAAGCTCTGTCTCTCTTTCCAACCCCCCTCCTCTCCGGTCTGCCTGGTTCTCTCTCTCTCTCTCTCTCTCTCTCTACATACAAGCTCAAAACCCCAGAACTTGATTCCCAGGACACAAGGACAATCTGCAGCAGTGGGACCTGTTTGTTCCCCGTTTCTCTTCGGTTTCGAAAATCTAAAAAACACAAAAGAACGAATCCCAGCAGAAGAAGGAGAAACTAGAACTACTTACTTGAACTTTCTTCTCTCACAGAAGAACCAGAGTATTTATATATATATCTCTCTCCCAAAGCTTGTCACCAATCCAGAGGGGAAAAAACAAATTTCTGGCACAATCGGCGAGAATGTCGTCGAGAAGCGACGAAATCGATCCCCTTTGGGAGCTTATCTTGTTCAATTTCTATGTCAACTCCGCTTGCAATCCGCCGCATGCATGCATCCCTCGATGAAGGGGCAGTGAAGGACGGCCGTCCTCGCCGCAGCAACAGCGGCGCTGTAGGGCAACAAGGACGGACGGCGGGGACCGGTCGTTCGTGACACGTAATCCTGACATGTCAGCAATTGTTGCTCAATAGCACACAAATCTAGGCACTTTTTGGAACTACTTGGCCCAACAGGACAACTGGACCCGCCTACCCCTCCATGCCACTTGGTCCCACCGTGGCACATCTAGCGTTCCTACATGGATGGCCACCAGGAGTCTATTACCACTTTTGTTGTGAGCTCTTGGATTGAGTTCTCTTTACACGTGGCGTAATCGTGGCCCCAAGTAACCTTCAGTGAGTAGGACCAAATATAGCGCCCTTTATGCCTCGTCATCTATTGGGATATGTGTACGTTGGAAGCGGTGTTCACACGGTGGGGCCATAGCAGAGCTGGCAGATAAAAGGAGAGTTTGGAATTTTAGGGTTAGGATGATGGGCGGTGGATTTGAGAGTTTGCGGTTGGTAAGTACACAGCGTTCTCTTAAGTTCCCCACCCCCCCCCCCCTCCCCTTCCCCCTCCCCCCCAAAGGTCTTTTTTTTCTTTTGGGGGATGGGGGGAGGTGGGGGTATGTGACTAAAGAGTCAAGGCTAATGTTCAGCACTGATTTATTCGTAAAGTCACGCAATTAGGGGGCGAGAACAACCAGTTTCGGCATAATAGGGCATCAAATGCATAACTAGGAATGAAAATTTTACAAAGCGAAATAACTGGGACCCAAACTAGTTTTTCTGTAACCAAAAAGAAAGAGGGGACCCACAAGTCAGACAGCCAATACACTGCCTACTGCGAACCCTTGCCGACCTCACTATCCTGCTGACTGCATTGCTCATCGACGGACACCCATCGCTCCACAGACTCAAACCATCACCTCTCTACTGCTGATCTGACTGTAATTCGACAGATCCATCAACATACTGCTCGACTCAGTACACACCTCTCACAAGATCTTCTCACACAGACACATCACTAAAATGCTTGCATTTCATTCACAATATGTACACGCTCCGAAAGCTCAAGCAGGTTTCTTTAACACGAAAAATGACGAATCTGATCGTTCTGGTAGTTCTTGTTCCTCTCCTACATCCTCCACTCTCCTGCAGCACGAACCGAGCTACTTATCAGACGCAGCGGAAAATCCAAGACATAGCCGAAGCTCTGAGCTACAGAGTTCTTCTCTTCTCAAATCCTTCCATCTCTCTCCAAAATTATCTCGCTCTCCTAGAGCTCAGCATACTCAGCTGTCTGAGATCTATCTTTGCTATCTGTTGCATATCCTCTATTATCTGTTCTATCTTCTACCTTGTCCCCAAAAATTGTCTTCTCCCCCCTTACAGACTCCCGATCTTTCTTCTCAAAAGGTCCGTTGCTTCTTCCAGAAGCTTCTCCAAAACGTTCAATTCCGATCCAATCCAATCTAGGATCCGCCGTCTTGCCACCTTAATTGAACATACTTCATCAATGTTGGCCGCCGCCATCTCCATCCCTGCACACAGCTCAAAAGAAAGCCATGCAATCTTCATGCAATACTGATGGGGCGCTATCACACTGAGTCAGTTGATGCAATCATACTTAGAACCCTAAATTAGATTAGAGCTCAAACCACCTCCTTTCGCATTACATTTCCACCAATTTTGGTGGTAAACTGAATGCATTTCATCCCCTCTTTCCTTTGTCCTGATCACCTTCACAGCTAGCTGCTACATATATTTTCGCTTCTCCTACCTGTAGGACTACTATAATTACTCTGCAACCTTGTGCATTAAATGCTGAGTTTCAACATTTCATATTGAGATGTAAGAAAATTTCCTTACTTTTGGGCAAAATTTGCTAAAATTTTGACATCACAAATACGGAAAAAAAAACAGTGAGGGGAATAGTTTAAAGGTTTGTGGTTTTTTTTTGGGTTCGTTTTTTTCTTCCTCATCATTGCTATGGTTGGCATTGTGCTCTTATTTTCATTTCAAAAACAAACAAACATGCATTAGATTATTATTTTTGGTGTTCTTGGTTGTGAATCGTGTTCATGGTTGTGAATTGTGTTCATGGGTTTTATTTTTGACATTGGTCTATATTTTTTTCACAAGTGAGGATAAGTTATTTTTTTACCTGTTTTTTTTTTTTCAATTGATTACCATCACTTTCTTTTTTGTTCCTTTTGGTTGTGATTGCCTTGTTGGTCTTTTAGGTGCATTTTTTAAGTTCACCGTCATCACTTTTTTTTAAAAATTTAGTCGTGATTGCTTTTTAAGTTTTTTTATCATGATTATTGGCACTCGTCATCATTGCCATCTTCTGATCTTCTAATGGTGATTTTTCTGTTGTTCACCCGTGTTTTTCTTTTGTTTTTCATAATCATGATTGTTTTGTTGGTCTATTGATCATGGTTCCCAACATTCACTATTATCACCTTATTTTTTATTCTTCTTGGTCATGATTGTCTTGTTGGTTGTTTAATTGTGGTTTTGGGCATTCATTGTTCTCACCATTTTCTATTCTTTTTTTTGTGTTGTGATTGCCTTGTTGGTTTCTCAGTCATGGTTATTGGCACACTATGAGAAATAAAGTGATTTGCAATCAACCTTGTAATTGGGTTTTTGAATTGCAATGATCATTTGTAATTTTTTGCATTCATTGTTTTCACCATTTTTTTTGGTTTCTTTGTCATGATTGTTTCATTGGTCTCTTGGTCATGGTTCTTGGTGCATTATAAGAAATAAGGTAATTTACAATCGGCCTTGCAATTGGGTTTTCATATTGTATTATTCACTTGCGAATTTTGGCATACATGGTTTTCATCATATTTTTTATTTTTGTGTCAATTGCCTTATTGGTCTTTTGTTCATAGTTCTTAGTGCACATGAGAAATAGGGTGATTTGGAACCAACCTTGAATTGGGTTTTTGGGTTGCAATAACCACTTCCAAATTCATGCAACTTAACATATTTCTGCAACATGAACGCTATCAAATAAATTGTATGAATTGCAATAGACACAACTTAGTATATGTGAAACCATATATGTATACAATTCATGCAACTCATTTACAACTGTGTAAGATCAATTACTATGCAACTAGTTTACAAGTACCGTTGTAACATCATGTTGATGTTGTTTTCCATTCATCCATCAATGATGAATTATGTTGATTTCCAATGCAACTATGAATCTAATGGAAACACATTAATGGTTATAACTAATTAACAACATGTGGCAACTCACATCAGCACAAGGTAGTATTTATGTGTAACTATAATGTACCAAATCTGCAAGTGGCAACTAAATGATTATTATGGAATAACTAAGTTAAGCAAGTCCATCCATTAAGGAACTAATGTTTATGTGTTTTTCATTCATCCATCAACAAACCTAATGTTTGCATGATTTTTCATTCATCCATTGACAAACGAAATCCATTGATGTTTTTTTATAACTAGGTGAATTCCAATGTAATTATATGATAATTGATTTTAATAATATTGAATAACTAAATTACAACTTACAATGGAAATGTATAGACCTTGCACACACATTATCATTGTTCAAATTATGATAGATAGTGTTGAATTGAATTCCATCACTATTTATGAACATAAAATTGATCTAAAGTTGTATGGATTGACATTCAAGGTTGGAGAATGCATTACAAAAGCATTTTTTTTTAATTATTGAAATATAATTTGACTATGAATCTAAATATATTGCCCAAGTTATTTATAACAAAAAAAATCATTTATCTAAACAAAAGGTAATCACAAAAATGATGAACCACAATAGTCAAATATTGTCATCTAAAACATTATATTTGTATTTAAACTATATATTTCTATTAAAATGGAGATTTCTCATTCCACCTTGTTTGCTTAAAAATTGCCAAATTATGATATTCATGAATGTCACATGGAAAATGAAATCAACAGCATATACATAACATTATTGTGTAAAAGATATCTAGATGTGCATCCTTTCAGTTTAAATAAAATTGGTTTACAGCTGCAATGTCATTAACAAAACTTATTTATCACTCAAATGCAAGATACATTACATTGTAATGCAAAAGATATATAAATGTCCGTCCTTTCAACATAAATAAAATTAATTTATAACTAAGTGCCAGTAACAAAATTAATTTATCACAAAAATGCAAGATACATAATATAGATACAAATTAAACTACAATCAACAACATTTGCATACAATGGTGGTTTATAAAATAAAATGCACCGCATACTTGGAGTATTGAGGTCAGAATTCATTATACCTTTGTTGTTTTGGATTTGCCTTCTTACATGTATTGGTTTGGATTACTACACAACAAATAACATATTCAATGACATAGTTATTAACAATTTAACCAAATTATTAAACATCAAATGTGCATGTCTTTTTATTCAAGACTATATTTTTCAAATAAAACCATCATATTATTATTATTTCTTAAATTCAACCACCAAAAACAAGACAATAACTTTCAACTTCCAACAACAAGAACAAGTACATTCAACATCCAAGTTTTCTAAATAAACAAGCAAACTTATGACAACATTTTAGCTCTACTTTTAAATTGCAATTTTTTTTTTAAAAAGCACATGAAATGATAATTGCATCAACAAAAGATTTTTAAATGCATAAATTGTTTAGAGAAAAATATCTTATTCTTTCTAATTCATCTTAAGTTTCTTGATAATAGGCATAGGTGCATGAAAGTTGTTGATGTAGCGGGGAAGATTTATTGATTTACTGCCATGTGTGATTTGTTTAAAGGTCTTTGCCCAAATTTAATCTTTCAAATTTCAAAACCCAAATTGAAATTTAATTGTATACTAGTTGTCCACATGTTTGTTTGGTTGATTTGTCTACTTTGGCTTACATGTTTACTAGATGTTAGTTGTTATAATGAAAAAAAATAGTCCTTTGTAGTTCATTTAATTTTTTTTATAATAGGCATAGGCCCATGATTAGTTTAAAAGAATCAACCCTTATTAATGAAACAATTAGATTTTGGGGTACAAAACATTGATTTATATATAGGTAGATCCATTTGCACATCCTAATTGAGTTTGTAATACAATATACACACTACTTTTGATTTCAATTCAAAAACAGGTTTTCACCTTCAATGAATTATATGGTTTAACAAGTCCATAAAACAACATGATATTGTGAGTTACCATGTAATGAAATTTTATTTATAAAATAGCTGAATAATAGTCACAAAATAATGAAAAAATATTTTTTATATAATGACAACCTAGTGGCACAACTAATTGTATCAATGGGAAGTGTAATGAACAATTAATTGTAAATAAGTTAAAAGTGTCATATGTAATGGGTGGTGAAATGTGCCATGATCATATGTGTCAAGGTCATACACTAGTTGCAAAATAATCATTAATTGGGTGTTACATTTACCCTAGTTGTAATGTAGTTGTCACATGTTACTAAAGGGCAACTTGCCAGCAAAGTCAAACATAGTTAACTACAACCATATTTATGGTGTGTGCATTCTATTATATAAATGTTTATCTTGCAACTACAATACCATTCTTTGAATTTTGACATGGCATTTTATTTACTAATTCCATGTATTCCATGGGACACTTGTAACATAGTTTTATATTAATTGTTTTGGAGCTTTAGTTGTAGGGCAATCTAATTGCTGCAAACATGATTTATCATAGTGGCATTCATTGCCATCACTTTCTTCTCTACTCTTCAAATGGTCATGATTGTTTTGTTGGTTTCATGGTTGTGGATTCGTATTCATGTTGTCGTTTACTTTTATATTCCTTTTAGTTGTGATTATTTTATGGTCTATTGATCATCATTTTTGACATTCATCACCATCACCTTCTTAATCTTGATGATCTTTACATAATGAAAATGGAACTAAGAGAAAACCTATAACCAAAAGTTAGCAAAACTTGAACATTAAGTCAAAATGGCAAAGTAATAGGGGTACCAAAAATCAAGGTTGTGAATAACCCCACAACCTCATAGCAAAAAAAGATCATGGAAACATGGAATGGCAAAAAACTAACTACAACATATAGCCCATTAAAACTTTGATGTTCATAGAATATGTAAAAGTTTATTTTGGATCACCTCTAAGTGGATAATTCAAAAGTGGCCCAAAATTAAACAAGAACATGATGAATGATTCTTATGAAGGTGATAAAAATTCTAGACGATTGGTGGTAGCAGAAAAGCCAATGTGCTAACTAGTTTTAAAAAGAAAGTTGATGTTCTTGGGGTCAAGTATGCAATGTGATGACAATATTTAAGATTGAAGTTCATTTTGTAGTTAATCTTTGATTCTTTTGCAATATTTGAGTTCTTGTATTCCTTGATAAAGACATCAATTGTGTAGTAAAAGGAGTTATGATATATGGGTTTTTCTCATTTCAACAAATAATTTTCCTAATGGCATCTAGTACATGTTTGCTTTCTACTAGCCATCACATTATAATTGTCACCAATACCAACCTCCCTTCACATTACATTGAAATTAAAGCTTGGGCATTGTCATCCATGAATGCTTTGAATCAAATGTGATCCATGCCATGCGGTTCACTAAATAAAAACTATCATTTGCAACTAATTTTGCAACAAAAAGTGTTGTTTGCAAATAACATCTTTTAATTGCAAAAAATTGGTTACAAAAAACCAATTTTTCTTCTATTTATTCATTAGCTTCTAGAAACATTATTATAACAAACATTGCAAATTTGTATCGTCTAATTGCATGTCACATATAATAATGGTTGTGACAAGGAAGGATCATATACATGTGGTAACCAAATGTGGTCCAATATTTTCCTTCATTTAAATGATCAAACATTATCCATGCATCTTGCAAGTCTCTTCTAAATTACGTCATTTTAACCAATTCAACTCTAAATCTAAGTCTGATCATTGACATTTTGAATAGATATACTTATACAAACCCTAACTAAAGAAAACATTGTTTTGTATGATATTATACATGGTCCTCTTCTTAAGTTCCAAAATCTTATCAATATTACCACATGTAGTTGATTGACCACGAAACAATTGGGTTTGATTATGCAAACTTGGGGATAAAATAGTTTTGAGCTTTTCTATGGGCTCATCCTTTGCTCCAAACACATGACTATCCATCCAAGACTTGTCCATCACCAATGCAATTGTAAACAAAAATCTCTAAAGGCATTTGGAAATCTTCTTTAATACAAGAATGCAAACCAACATAATTTTTTTATAACAATCACTTAAGTCCATTGGGTGTTCATGTTTCCTTATGTGTAAACATGTCGTAATTATATCATTTCTTTTGTGAAACATGTAATACATATTTGTAAAGCAAGTGCAATACAATGTTTCATATTACAATGCACACAAACAACAAAGCAATCCGAGGCCTCCATGAAACCCACAAAGGGAGGATTCACAACTTGCCCATTCCAATGTGTACAATTTGGGTGCCCATTGTGCTTCATGTATGCACATCCATTATTAAAACAAACCAAATTACAGGCACATATGTTGCATAATGGAAAATGAAACTATGGTCATTTTTTTATGTTTGATGTTCTAGTGGATGCTTTATCATGACCATCATACTTGCGATCCATGCCCAAAAATGCACTTCACTTGCCCTCCTATGACGATATTGTGGTAACTGAAAAACAATGTTGCCATTGAACTCCATAAATAAAAATGACACAAATTGACATGCAATCTAGTCAAAAGACCAATGTCACAAATTTCATTAAAACACCTTGGGACTTTTTCCAATTTTTGGAGCACATCATTGAGTTTTTAAATATCATTTTGGCTTGTTGATAGAATATTGGGTGAAGGCCAAAAACATTCAACTAAAGGGTTATGAAAAATGGACACTATTTCAAGTGAAGGTGAAAAAATTCCCTATCAAAAATAGAACAAAGAAAACCATAGAAGGTGATTCCATGCTAACACAAGCCACACCCACCCCCTTAGGTGAATGTTTATCTCATGATATTTCCAAAATATCCCCATATGTAAGATGATAATTTTTTTTTTCTTGTGACATAATAAAATGTTGCATTATACTATCATGTAAAGATATGTTCAAAGAATCTCCCCAAAATAAATTTCATTTCAAGAATCTCCTTAAAGATAAAAGTCCTTACATTGATTTTAAAACATTGGTTATAATGATTAATGAATGTTTTTGAGTATTTTATTCTCATCGAATTCATTCCAAATCATACCACATGTTTTCATAACATATTACAAACATTATCATGTAAATACATTAAAATTTTACAACATGAATACTTTTTAAAATGTTAAAACATGAAAAAACAAGCATTGTTTACAGTTGTTGTGGTATGTGTTACCATGATTGCACCCTAAACTATGTATCTACTACATAACAAATAACCATACATTGTTTCCTTGTGCACTTTTCTCATGTGGAAGAGTTTACAAAATATCGCATGGGTCCAACCATGTTCAAATTATAAGCCAATATGTTTGCTTGAAAATAAAATTCATATTAAAAAGGGAATTTTGAATGAATTTTTTTGCAATTTTTTGCAATAATAGCTGCTCCAATATATCACATTTTTTGTGTTAATCATTGTTGAACACACACACACACACACACACACATATATATATAATTTTTTTAAATGTAAATTTTGTTAGATTATAAATTTCATTTTGAAAAAAAATGATTGCAAATTCAAATAATAATAAATTATTTTAATTATTTTCAGGCTTAAAAGACTATATTAGAAATACTTTGTTTTGTATTTCATGAACATCACACTCCATTTACATGTGGTAAATTTTTTTTGGAAGTTTTGATATTCAATGGAACATACTTTATATTTTAAAGTTTTTAAAATTCCACACTTTTTAAACATTGAGTGTTTTTTGAATGTGGGGGTTATTATCATCTCAATTTCATTACCATAAAAACTTCTTTATTGAAAAAGTTCTTAACATAGTCATTTACAAAATTGTTTTTATTTGACAAAGTTGTTGAAATTCAAAAGTCTTTAATTAAGGGTCCAACAATGCTAATAAAAGCCATTGATGTTTTTAAATCACATTTTGACAACATAAAAAGAAAAAGGTTTAAATATTATTTAGACAAATTTCTACATTATTTCACTATGATTTCTAAACATGAAAAACATTAGTTGCAAACTTTTAAATGCACTGAAATGCATTTTATATTTATTGGATTACTTTCAAACTTATTTTGATATTAAATTGATATAATAAAGAGGTGGGTGTACATAATTTACAACACAATTTGAACATTGTCTTAATTTATTAGCCTTGAAAGCATGTAAAAAAAAGGTTATGCCCAAGGTGGCTCTTATTAACATCATTGGACCTTTAAATAATTTCTTATACAATGCCAAAATGTGGCATTTACGACTACATTTACAACTACATGATTCTGTAGTCCAAATACCACGTTGTAGATGCCACAAATTGTTAAGATGGTCACAGTTGTAACCACCATTGTGATTGCACCTACGATTACAAAATATTATATATATATATATATATATATATATATAGATTTTGCAAAAAAATATTCATTTAAATTTTAAAAAATTATTTATATATCATATGCATATGATTTGTACACAAATTGTATAAAATTTATATATGATATATAAATCATGATTGTATTATATGTTATTATACATACCATTATTCAAATATAGTCCACATGGTGAGAACAAGTATTAATCCTTGGACTTCCTTGAAATGGTCCAAGGCCTTTGCCATCCACCTACCACATTACATGTGACACAATGTCATCACAAAAAACTTTATCATGTTCTAATGTTTGAATGTATAAAAATACAAAGTTTAAACTTTAATTTTTTTCCCAATACTTACTCAGATGAAAATATGAATATGAATTATTAAACTTTGGAGCATAATCTACATATGTGGACCCACTAAACATTCAAATAACAAATTTTGTACATAGGAAATCATTTTGGAAATTTTAAAATTTTAACATATCCGTTATGTTTCAATACATGATAAACTTTAATAAATATATGTATAATTTAAATATATACCATTGAATATTTCTAATTTATTTTGTAATTCTGAAATATGAATATAATATGATTTTTTAATATATTATATGTATCATATGTATATAATATACACATGTTATAATATATGTCTACATATATATGCATGTATATTCAATATTTATACTTTATATACAAATATTTAATTTTCAGTATATGATTTAATTCAATAATCATATATTAATTCCAAATTAATATTTATCTTCATAATATAGTAAGTTGAATAATAGAATCGAAATTTAGGAAATATATATTACCAATTAATTTTATTATATTTATTATAATCCAACGCCTTAACAAACATTGTAATTGTATTTGTTTTTCATTATTTCATTTTTTTATAATTTTAAGTTTACTAAAATCTACACATTTAACACAATATATATACATACATATGTAATGTTATATGTATATAAATATTTAGTGAAATATGTTTTAAATATTATTTTATCATATTTTTGTAAAAGGTCATAATATATAAATATGAATTTAGTATGTTGTAAATTTATGAATATTAAACCCATAGATAAAATTGGTTTAAATAGCATGAAATTGTTTGAATTGTGTTATATTTGTTATTAAAATAAAATATTTAAACTAAACTTGGCTAGACTAAGGTTAAAGTTCATTAATTTTGTTTAATTTTTGTTGGAGTAATAAAAATGAGATTAAAGTAGGTTATTCTAGCTAAAATAGGATAATTTTTTAAAAAATTTGATAAACTTGGCTACAACTTGGTTAAGCTTGGTTAAATGAAGATAATTTTCTTATAACTAAACGATTTTGGTTAAAATTGGCTAAAATTTAAAAAATTAAGTTAAATTTGTTTATGTTTTTGGCTAAATTTTAATAAATTTGGCTAAACTTGGATAAATTAAAACATTTAGGTTAAACTTTGATACTAAAGTTAAATTTGGTTAAAATTGGTGAAATCGTACTACATGAATGTACTTAAGCTAAACATGGTCAATTAAACTTGGCTGAATTTTTTTGGCAGATATATGTTTTTAATGTATTTTTCTAGAATTAAGGCCAACTAGGCTAATTGAGTTAATTAATCTAAATTTGGTTAAACTTGGAGTAATTTAAATGTTATTAAAACTGGTTACATTTTGGCTAAACTAAAATAAATTAGCTTACATATGTTAAAATATGTTACATTAATCTAAAATATAAGATTATTTATAATAAATTAATTTATTTAAGTTAAATTATGTTACTTACTTTAAACTAGCCTTAAGTAGGTGAAATTAGGATTGGATTAAATTAAACTAAATTAATTTAAATTAAACTAGGTTAAAATAATGTTATGTAATTCTAACATGAAAGAAATTTCAAAAATAAACTATTCAATGTTTGAAATTTCTTGTTGATCACAATTGTTGGAGATTTCAAAATTGTTGTGGGACAATCAGCATCCTCTTAAGTGATACAATATTGCACTAAGGAAGTTAGGCAAATGTGTAACATGGTCTAATTTTTATAATCCATGAGAAAAGGTGTCAACAAAGGAGTTTAAATATTAGAATTGCAAAGCTAAAGTTTGCAAAAAACTATGTACAATATTTGTAAAACAAAGATCACTTTGACAAACATTTTGCATGTACCCACACATATGTTTCCATGGGTTCAATATGGTGTGAATGTCATTAATTGATTTGTGCATGGATGTAGAAATATTAGTCCTTGAATTTTGTTATATGTGTGCAAGATATTCATTGAAGAGTTGGGAATAGAAGCTAATCATTAAGAATCAACAACATTGCTTAAAGCTTGCAAACTCAAATATAATGTAAAGGGTGAAATAATTTCGGGTTTAGTATAGTGTTAAGATATCTTAACAAGGGAAAAAATAGATTAGGAAAAAAAATGATACAAATCATTAATGACTATTAATAGCTATATCCAACTTGGATCCAAATTGTTAACAATGGCACCATAAAGGATGTAGATCGTTGTGTAGGCAATTATGATAAATCTCACAAATGTTTTTACAATTCATAGAAGTGTTAAAATATTGATTATTTGATAAAGTCCTTAGAAAACTAATTCAATAATGTAAGCTAGAAAGTCATCAATAGGAAAACTAATTATTTAAAATGTTTGCCAAAAAAATTTAAACAAAATTTGTTTAGTTTTAACAAAAAAATTGGGATCTTAAGAATTTTTTTTTTTGTAAATTTGACTAAATGTAATAATCTTTTGGAAAATTTTGCCAAAATTTAATGCCACAATGTTTTTAAAAAAAATTAATTTTGTTTGCAATGTATTTTTTCTATGATGTGTAATTTTTCAATGTTGAAAAATATGTCCAAGCATGTAATGAAATTGACGACGAAAAGACAAGTTCATAAATGCAAGAAACTAAATAGACATCATTTTATGTAGTGACCAAAATCGGTGTGTAGAGGGGAAATAATGATTCCATGAATTATCAAAATGAATTTTCAACCTCATAAATATTGGAGATTCATATGATTTGAAATTTCAAAAATATTGTCAAAGCTAGCCACAAGATATAATATGTCTAGGTTTAAGGTATGGTGAAAATAAAAACTAGTTAGCACAATGATTCTAGGTTATAGGGTAGCAACCACAACATGAGGAAAAAATAACCTAAATCAAATGTGATTGTCACTTCCACATAATGCACAAGGTGATTTGTAACACTTATTTTACATGCTAAATCAATCTCCATTAATATCAAGCTCCTCATTGAGTAGGCGATGAGGCAAAAGACACAAGGGTCTTTTCTACACTTCTGTTAATGTAGACACAAAGTAAGGGCTTGAGTACAAGAAAAGAGTTGTATCTTGAAGGATGTTCTTACAATCGACACCATGGGCAAGAAATCACTAGAAGTTCAAAAGAAGCGGGTCCAAGAAGAGAGCACACACATTGTTGGTACAACAAACAAGTTGAATTATAAAGGAGATTTGACCTATGGAATATGTGAAAATGAAAGAAATCAACAAGAAGGCAAACCTATTAAAGGAACAAGAAACAATTAGAATGTGGGTGGGGAAGCATGCAAGCATTAGAGGATCAACAAGACATTCCAACATTAGTGGAAGGAAGTGAAGATCATCTAAGTGCCACTCCTTCCCTAAAAACCATGTCCACTTTAGTGAGTTTGAATAATTTTACACAATTTGAAAGGTTGGTAATTATGTACATTAGGATCAAGGATTATCATTTATGCAAGCTTATTTCTTGTAGGGTGAACAAATAGAAGTGGCATTTGGAAAAATGTTGTACAAACAATGGTATGTATTTTCCTAACCTTTTTTTTCAATATATATGACAAATGGTCAAAATTTCTTATGAAAGGTTGTCCAATATTTCTTATACAATTATTTATAGATGCATGATTTGTCTAAAGAATGAAATGGGTTGCAAACATAAAAACATGACCCACATCCACCTCGTTCATGATGTGGTTAAAAAACAATGTGTGAGGTAATCAAGTTCAGTAATAAAAGTGGTTATATAAGGAAACTATTTATCAAATCCGTGATTTAAGAACTTACATGAAAATTATTTTAATTCTTGTGATTTCAAATGTCATGGTACACTATACCATAATAAATTTGTGTAATTTTTTATTATTTATGATTGTAAGTAATCAAAACATTAATTATGTTGTTTTAAAAGTATTTTTTGGTACTTCATGAATTTCATAATTTTCATATTTATTTCAATGTTCCCATAATAAATAAGAAACATAATTATACATCAAACATTTTCAATATTAACTGTAATTGACATTTAAAAACATGTAGAATTAAATTTTAGTTGCACTTTAGGCGGGTCATGCTTTTGTGTTTGCACTCAATGTTTAAAGATGTTTTTATGAACCTATTGATTTTTCAAGCTTCCTATCATTATCATTTTCACATATACTATTCTTTTTTTGCCATTATAATGAATTGTAATAGCTTAAGTTTTCTTTTTATTTAAGATGTTTATTTCATCCATTTTCAATACAATTAACTAGTTCAAATAAATTTGGACATATTGAATTGGTTTCTCAAAGTTGTGTCTTTTTGAGATGTTGTAATAACTTTTTGGACGTTTTGGACATATGTTCAAAACTAACATTCATTTTCCCTCTTCATAGCTATGATTTATGTTTAGATTTCTATTCAAAGCATGTTGTGAAAAACACATTTAATTATCCATGTTTATTAGTAATTAAGGACCCCTTGCTTGTACCTTTGTTTGTTATTATCCATAGAAGATTTTTTAGGGTTATAATAGCTTTCATAAATGATCTAAATGCCCAAAATGCTTTTGCTTCTGGGGTTTTTTTTTTTTTTTTTTTTTTTTTTTTTTTTTTTTTCAAACCTTTTGTTTTTCACATATGATTATGTTGATTTATCAAAGAAAAATTTGTGGTATTGGTTTCCATGTTTGAAAAATCCTTGAGGATTTTTTTGGTTTCTTTATCAATAGTTGTAATTTATTAGCTAGCACAATTCTCCATGTTTGTATGGGCAAACCTAACCTTGGGTGGTACCATTAAAAACCACCTCACCAAAATTCAAGGAAAGGTGAACCTAGTTTAATTTAATAAATTTACTATTGACTTGCACCACATGGGCTTTGCATTCTCCACCCTAAAACAAAAAAATGAGGATTATTGCAAATTTGTTAACATGGGTGTAATTGTGTTTCAAAACCTCTTTGTCCTAACTTAAAAAAATTGTTCAAAAACTTATGATTGCTTCAATCTAAGTTCTCTATTAATCAAAATTTAGAAAAAAGACCATTTTAAGGCTTCCTATAATACTTTAATATAAAATTTGAAATAAGAAGCCTTCTTTAAATGAATCCAATGTTATAAAAAGGTTGAATGGGTCTAATAAATTTGAGGTATGATGCTCTTAGTGGTACCACACAAGGATGAGTTTGCCCCAATAATTCATCAAACTATAATATTTTAATTTTATTTTGAGATTTGTGGTGAATTAGGTTGAACTTGCATTGGATATCCATATCCATATGCAAAATTGCAACTATTTTTTTTATGTGGATGCATATTTTAAAGGATATTCTTATAGTTCTTAGATTTTAATTTTATTTTTTTATCACTATTTTTTGGGTTGTTCATGGACTCAAGTAGTATGCCACCTTTGTGGGGGGAGGGGATAATGTTTATAAATATTTAACCTTTGATATATTGAACTTATGAATATTATTTATTCATTGGTCAATAAGACTTGAAGTTCCTTGATTTTTATTGTATAATATTAAAGAACCACATGTTTTAATACAAATTTCACTATTTAAAAAAAGAAGTACATGAAAATATTTGTCCCACTTTTACAAAATATGGTTTCAAATATATGCAACTACCACTTTAATTGAATTTTTCATATTCTCGAATTGATAAAGCCTTAATATGCATTCATGTTTATGCATAACTATGATAATGACTATTGTTGGGACATACTTTTTAGCATACTTTACCATGCTTATGCCCTCTTTCCAAATTCACAAATTTAGGTGTTACCAAATTTTCGGGATTGCACAAGCCCACTATTTAAATAATATGTTTGTTTTGACAATGACTAAATTGGTAGATCTATGTGTTGTACATCTCAAGGCAAATTTCAAATATAGCATGTGTTTTTTATAGTATACCATACTCATTTTGTGGATATTCTTGGCTTGCATTAGCTTATCAATTGTTGAAATTATTTTTCCATCTAAACATTTGTATATGTGAAACAAGCTTTCAAAGGTCCCTTGACTTTTGTGCTACAATGTATAATTAGTTGATAGATCTTCCATTCATTCAACATGGCATGGCAAATTTTTGGGCTTTTGCAAGCTTGTCAAATTTTTAAATTTCTACTTTGCTTCACATTCATTCTATGGTTGAATTTTCAAATTTTGTCCAATATAGTCAATTCAAAAATCATTTGATCAAAGTTGTTCAATCAAATGGTGGATATTTTTTTAATACATCACATTTGTTCTGGTTGGGTTTCAAGGAGATATGTATGATTCTTTAGATGAAGAATAGAATGTCAGCTTGCTTCACCTAACAAGTATGTGGGATAGGCCCATAAGGGGAGGTATTCCTATTGGATTGGATGCAAATGCAAACATCAATGAACCCAACCATGATGCCTTTATTATGGTAGATATTATCCATGATGAAGCATGTAAATAATGTCAGAGATTTTCTAGTCATAGACTTTGAAATATTTTGTTCATGAAAAAAAAATGCAATTTTGCAACTAGTCCTTGTCAATAATTTCTAGTCATAGATGACATTCATGACTAAAGTCTGACTAGTTGTGTTGGACACATCACATGTAACCATAGTCACAAACAACATGGATTTTGGATGGAAGAAATTTATGACCAAGTTCTAATTATAAAATATATCCCATATATTTTGTCCTCATTTTTAGTGTTGTAAACTATATTAATATATGTGCATTACTAACATTTTAAAAGCAACTGCCATTTGGGATGAGCGAATCAAAGAGGCTTGACCTTAGAGGTCGAACCCAATATAAAATAAGATCTTCATAAAAAAATCCTACTTGCCTAACTTAGGTCTACCTACCTACCTAACTACCCACCATAAGCCTATTTTATTAACTATGTACCTACTTAATTAACATACCTACTTACCATTTTAACTTACCTACCTACCTATTTACATTGGTAGATAGTGGGTAATATGCCAAAATTGAATGACAAAATTCCTCACATTCTTATCCAATTCCAAAATTGTTGTAAAGTTTGTGTAACATGGTTATTTTCAACATACTAATATGTAGATCCAAGGTTTAAGAAGTCAACAAAGGAGGTACAAAGACCCCACTAGTTTTCACTTAGTTGAAAACACCAAAATAAGATTTTAGAATAAATAGATGCCATTGTTATTTTAAAAAAATCTTCAAGTAGGTGCACTGGCTAGGATCTTAAGCATTAATTAGTAATAAATGGTGGTTGTCTTGGTGGATTAGTAGATCTTTTTTGCAATCCTGCCTAATTTTGGCAACCTACAAAAACACACTATCTAAATATGGCGAATTCTAAGTTTTTTTGGTCAAGATATGGCAATTTAAAAAAAAAATCTCAAAAATCCCTTTGTTGGATTCACTAACCTTTTTTTTGGGTTGCTAGGTTGCAAAAAATTTCCAAAAAAAAGAACATTAATAGATGCATAGGAAAATTATTCTTAACATCAAGTAATACTTAATATTGGGGATATATAATGCCCAAGGTATTCACAAGATATTGATCAAGTAATTGCATTATTAACTTAATTGACAAACCTTTTGCAATTTTTATGCAATTAGACTTAGAAATTGACATGAATGTCTTGTTTCTATATGTTTTATATTTAACCAATACTTACAACCAAAAGAATAGTTTGCCAAGAATTCATCCCTTGTTGCTTAGTGTGTATATTGTTAGAGTTAATTTTGGTCTAATATTTGGTCATAAACCTTGTTGAATGACATAAAGGTGTTATCCAAATACTTCACCAAAGGATGTATGTACAACTTGGGTTAGTTTCACAACAATCATGAAATCACAATAAAAATTTCCTTGACTTAAACAAATTTGATTATCACATGCATGGTGTGAAAAAGTAGCATCAAACAATGTAGAGAATTAGCATGATGTCAAGGTCAAGAAGGCTTTCCAAGTTTGTTTTGGTTGTAGCAAATGTTTTTACTTCTTGAAACATGCAAACAACCAAAGCACAATAGTCTTGCAATATTTTATTTGTTGGTGATAACCAGTGTTGGGCGGGTATCACAATTATATGATACCTTTTAGGTACGGGTTTTACAAGGTAATTTACAAAAGGGTTTGGTTTTACCCCCAAAAAAAAATTTCAAAATTTCTACATCGGGCAAGGGCATCAACATTTAAAAAATAAATTGACATTGGTTTTCACAATGCTGATTTTCAAAATTTTAAGAATAGTTGGTTATCTTTTATCGGTTCTCACAAACCGAGTATTTCTTTTTATTTTAAAACATTAATAAATAATTTTAAGAATAAAAATAAAATAAAATATTATTGATTTGATTTGATTTTTTAATGACAATTTTGGCTTTAAAAAAAAATTCAGAATCAAATTACCTCCGATTCAAGGTTTTTGAAAGATTTATACAATAAATTCATGTTTTGGGTTTTTGAAAAATTTCAAAAAACCCGATTGGTTTTGTGGAAGAACCAATAAAAGAACCAAAGCTTTAGGGGCTAAGTTCTTTGACCAATTCTTTTGGTTTTTTGAAATCTATAGTTAGGAGTGAAAACATGTCCTTTGATTTTTAAAAAATTGTTGGTCATGGATCCATAATACCCACACCTTACTTGCTAGTTCTTTCTTCGAAAAAAGAAGATAGGACAATGATGTTTTGGGAATTTGTTTTTTCAAAATGACAAAATTTTAGGATTTTAAAGGTTTTTAGTTGCCAAATTTATTGTCATATCTGCCTAAATAGTCACTTCAACTACGTCACAAAATAAAAAAGAAAAACATTCACTTAGAAGTTGAAAGAACAACCAATAATAATGTTAAGTGTCCAAACATCATTACCATTTGACGTGGCTTATTATTAATAAGTAACTACCACCAAATATTAGCCCTTCTTTGGATCTCTCATCTCCTAAGGCAAATTAAACATGATAGGAAAATTTTGATGTGAGTTTAATGATGAAGGTGTCCTTTCTTTAACCCTAATAAAATTAAGCTGACTTAACATCGTACCTCCAAGCAATGAGAAAGAAACAATGGACCTTCATAACTTTTTTTTCATAATTTTTTTTTTCATTACTTGTATTAATTTTTCATGATGGTTAAACCTTGAAACCCTAACATGGGTAAGGGGTCAGACCTTACCTTATTTTTAGATTTACTTTTGTTTAATTTAAAAAACTAGTTCTCACATTTGATTCTTACACACGTGAGAATTAGTAGTTTGGTTTTTAGTTAGGGCATCACTCATGATGATGCCCTAAGGGGATTAGATTGGGATGCCTAGGTGATATCCGAGTGATGCTCAAAGGTATTTGTGATACCTGCCCAACACTAATGATAACATGTTTAACAAATAGATATTGACACTTTAAAGAAATTTTAATTGCTTTTGTTTCTAAGGCCTTAGTGAGCTTCTACAAAGTTTCAATTTTTGCCTAGTAGATTGTTGAAAATATACATATATTGTTTGTAAAAGACTTTTAACCTTGGAAACTATGGGGGGGGAAATGAAATAATCTAAATTACAAGATTTTTTTCTATATTCAACACAATGAACACCAATCATATGAGGTGTTGGTCCTTCTCCTTTAATAATGAAAACACGACTTTATGTTTGCCCTAGAACATATCCACATAATCCACACCAAATTAGATCGTTTTCTCCCCTAAGTTAGCCTATGTCATTCCTCCAAACTTCAACAATGCATAAAAAATGACCTTAAAGAGACTATTAGCTCCTACCCTTCCTAAGACCCTAAAGTTAATAAAATCAACATCTTTTTCCATCCCTCAACAACATACACATGCACAAATATGCAAAATTGATGGTCAATAGTCGAAACACAAATAAACAAAATTTTTGATTTTCTCCAACACCACATCATAAATGGATTTTGGAATTCCCAACCCATAATTGTCACTATATGCTTAGAAGGAATATTCTTGATTTTCAAAAATTTGAATTTTTGTGGATTGATTTCAAATCAATAAATGGTTTGCCTCCCGTCAAAAGATAAAAACAAAAACAAACGGAAGCACTTTTTTTTGGAAATATTTATCAACACCAATTTTTAATTGTTCAACCATAGTTTTAGGGTTTAACCTAAAACCCTTTGATACAAAAATTAGGAGGAGGCACAAGGGGGGCCATAACAACCTACAAGTGCAACAAAAAAAACTCAACAACCAACAACTATATTTGTGCATTCACAAATCACAAACTTCAAATAGGTTGAAGCATGCAACACAAGCGATTCATATGAATCTTAGCTTTCAACTTTCAAATGTTAAAACAATCATTGACACTTTAGACCTTAATGCAACACTATGGAATCTAGTCCCTAATGCCAACACTAAATAGCAACATCAAATTGCAATATGAAGTTTGAACCCTAATGCAACCATTAAATTGTGTGGCTTGAACAATAACATCAATTTACAAATGAACTTTAGAATCTTGATTTTAATGCAAACATTAAGTAGCCATAAACTTTTTTTTTGGTGAGTAATGGCCATTTTTACATCGTGCAAATTGTTGTTTGTGCATCTGACATCAACAATTTGAATGACTAAGAAGGTCGTTACAACTTGCGTTTGTTCATCACGATAAATTGTTGCAAATTTTCAATACTTTCTCCCATCAAGAATCTTTTATTGTTGAACAACTTTGCAACACCACCATTTCTTAATAATAGTTGTTGCAAGATTTCAAAGACAAAATGTCAAAATGTTGTGAACCTTGACATCACAATTTCAAAATCACAACATCATGTGCATGTCATCACAGATTCCCAACTTTGGATTTGGAGTCCATGTTCACAATTTAATGCTTCATTGTTTGAACTCATGAAAGAATATGCAACATGCACACAAGAGATAGGATTCAAGACACTACACTTGTGAGTTGAAACAAGCCTTGCAATGTGCATTGTATAATTTTTACTGAAAATTGAAAAGCCTTTGTTGATTATAACTTGTGACAACTTAACTAGATGCTAGGTGCTACAAGTTACAACCTAGGACCTACTACCTAGACTTAGAGTTCTAAAGGTGCATTCACACTTGGTGTTAAGGACTCTAAGATTAAATCCCCTAACACCAAGCTAGTCATTGAGAACCTAAACCTAATTTACCACGAAGGTTTTATGTTAAGTTAATATTCACTTAATATTAAATAATCACCCATTTTACCATACCTAAGATGCCACCTAGATTTTCACTTACCACTGACTTAACATAAGGTGTGAATGCACCTTAAGTGGTGAGCATAGGTTTAGGTAGTTCGACCTTCAAGCTACCCACCATCCAATGGTGCATCAAAATTGTTTGGTGATGAAAACCCTCCATTGAAGGGATATAATGCAAATAGGTGGGAGACTAAGGTCTGCTTTACACTAGGAGTCAAGGCCAAAAAAAATTGAGGCCAAGTTTGAGCATTTTTGGCTTGTTGTTTGGCCCCAAGGGTTGCAAATTGGACTCCCAAGTTTGATGGTATCCTTTTTCCAGCCCTTGGGGCCAATACAAGGCCATAAAGTTCAGCATTTATTAGTAACTGTAACTGGTTAGGTTAGGCTATGCTATGCCTTTTACCAGCCTCAGCATCCTGTGAAAAAATGCGGGGCCAAAACCATTTTGCTGAGCCAAACCAACATGTTTTGAGTTTTCTTCATCCAATTTTCTTGTTTAGGGCCACATACTGAGCCCTGGTGGAGCTGCTCTTATTAACTAATAAGCTGATGTTAGGCCCACATATATGTGCCTCTACGCATATCTCCCACCTCCAAAACAGTTTGTAAGTTGTTTTCCCATCCCCATCCATAAACATGAAAGATTAAAATACTCTTGAGTGAGGGAACACTTGAATGTCACCATATGGGTCATTTGTGAACTAGCCAATCGAAGACAATCATCGTCCTTTGGTGGCCCTTTTGGAGAGCCCTCTATCATGAGTAGATTTATAGCTCCAATTTCTTGTTCACACTCTATCATGAGTAGATTTATAGCTCCAATCTCTTGTTCACACTCTATCATGAGTAGATTTATAGCTCCAATCTCTTGTTCACACTATTCAAGTCATGCACTTCATCTAAAATTACTATGGACATGAATGCTATTATGGTGCAAGTGGATGAAATGCTCTTTGGTCGTGCATTAAATAAATTTCTAGAATGGAGGTCAAAAATTTGTGTGAGAGAAATAGATCCTCAACACATGAAAGTTATCATGAAAAAATCCATGAACAATCATAAAACTCAAAAATGATCACAAGCATCAAGTAGCCCCACAACCATATACAAATTTCATGGGCTTTTTTGCACGCCAAACCTTGAACAAATGGAAAGAAGAGGATAGAATGCTTTGAGCTGCTCATAGGACAAGTTGCTCACAAATAAGGCTGACATAAAAAGGTTCATAGTTATGGGGCACCGTGATCTTGGGTTTGTAGGTTTGTACAATTTGTGGCTATGTCGATTCTGCAAAAACCTTCGGCAAAACAACTATATGTTTGAACTAGTCTAAAGTTGGCATTAGTGAGCATGTATGTAACCACCGTGAAAACCAAAATATGAGACAAATCAAAAGTTGAAGACTGACAAGAGAAACAAACCCATTTGTTTCGAGTGAAATTTCTGATTCCTTATTAAGCTTCAGATTCCAGAAGTTGTCAAACAATGTACGAATCCATAAATCTATGAATGCTTTTGACAAGTCTGACACCTTCTTTCCACACACACATAGAGATCGTCAGTCTGGAGTCTGGATCATGAAATGGTACATATTTGAAGGAGAAGGAAGAGCTGTCCCTTTACCCTGACAACTTAGGTTAGATCCCAAGACCTTGAAGCAATAAGCTCCAGGCTGATCATGAGCAAAAATGGTAATGATGCATTTTGATCCTCATCATCAGTGTTGGCCTCTCACTAACTTATGTTTGGATCCTTGAAGGCAGCAGTTGTCACCATGATTCAGTTCAATTCCTGAGATGCCAACAACACACCTTCTTCATCTCATCAAACTGTCGTTTCCATGGAACTCTTGTTGATGTAGTTGAGTGCCTGCTTGTGCCCATAATTCAAAGGCCAACAGAGTTGTAGTGGGTATGTATGTCTTTTAGACAAGTGCATAGATCTTATTAGTGTCTGTCTGTACACCAATGCATTGCAGAGGTTACCAATCTTTCAGCCCTGCAAGATATGGCTCCTTAAGGGAATAATTTTTCCCCATAGAGAAACAAAGATGGACATGTTATGAGGAATTTTTCAATTGTAAATTTTGTAACACAGTTTCTATGTATGTATGTATGTATGTATTCCAAATGTGTATTCAATTGTGAGTGCTGAGACATTATTAGTCAAGAGAATGATATTCTGTTTCCTAAAATGATTTAGGGTTCCGCTATTTCTTGCTCTGTTTCCTCACATTAGTTGAGGTTGAGAAGAGTTAGAATTTGTCTGCAGATTGCAATATGCAAAACAATTGGTTGATTGAACAAAATTTGGGACTAGGATCTAGACCCAAGACCTAAAATTGTCCCCCCTAGTTCCCTAACATTTGCAACCATCTTAACACACACACATGGAGGCCCACACACACACACACACACATTGATAATCTGCAGAGTGAGAACTCCCAAAATTCTTCTGAATTTGACCTCTTGGAGTGCCAACTCAAGAAGCCCAAAAATTCTTCTGAATTTTATCTCTTGGAGTGCCAAATCAAGAAGCCCAAAAATTCTTCTGAATTTCATCTCTTGGAGTGCCAATTCAAGAAACCCAAAATTCTTCTGAATTTTATCTCTTGGAGTGCCAACTCAAAAAACCCACTTTGCAATTTTAGTATTGGTTGTCTTGCACACTGCTAAGCATACAGAATACATCTATCTACATTTTGAAGCAATCCGACAAGCTTTGAGAGGTAACAACAACGCAAGCATTTTCATCTGTTGCATACATGTTTTCTATACATCTTGTAATCATTTTGTATGTGCATCTCATGACAATATCTTCATGTACACCGTAGACAATTCGCTATTTCATACGAGACAAGAAAAATCAAACCCTTATTAGGTCCCAGTTTGTAAAGAAATCAATGCAATTACCACATTGTACCTACTACCAAACTATATACATAGTGTACAACAAAACACGTAGAAAATGGAGTACAATTTGCTAAGAGATTGCAGTCAACAACAGTTGATACTCTTCTCCTTGGGTGTAGTATTTTTGATGTTGTTGGATTATGATTTGAGAACTGACATGTTAGTACAATGCAGATCTAACTCTTGTGCCGAATCCTATGTCCATGCAGAAAGAAAGGAAATAACAACGCATTATTTTACCAAGATACTCAAGTAAGGTTTATAACTCATTGCTTAAGCCTCTTTAGTGAGCTAGCCCATCATCATCATCATCATCATCAAGGTATTTTTCAAGGTGCTAAACCCTAAACCCTAAACTCTCTACTCCTCCCTATACAAGTTTTACCTAGACACAAACCCAAAACTGAATTGAATTCATAAATCCCACTTGGGGAAAGATGACGATCAATCAATCGATGTGAGACCCATCTCCCCAGGCACCACCAGACCCTTTGGCACTGATGCTTAGAAGTTTAAAGTACTGACAAAAAAAACTTGTACTCATCCCTAACACTTCACCCATGTAACAAAATACGGAATTGAATCCACAAACCACTTGCAAGATGACCATGAGTCCTCCTCCCATCCAGAGAGGTGCCAGACTAGATCAACATGTATATGTGCTTTGGCACTGACAAAATATTCTTGAACAAGTTGACAAAATTAGGGTATCATCACTCCTGGTGTTTTTGGTAAGTAAGTGCCCTCAAAAGGGAAAGTAAAGGAGTGGAAACACATTGACACGAATTGTGTGAATTATACCATCATACCTACCTATTTATTTATTTATTTCTGCCAGGGTTTTCTTCCTTGTATGATGCCATCCATGGATGGATGGATGGATGGATGGAAAGCTTCACGAAAAACGACCACGACGTCCTTTACTATATGTAATAATATTCAACCAAATTATATTATAGGATGGAGAAATGTTCTCAATTATTAGATACTTGCTCAACAATGGTGGATTTGGCCTGAAATGAAACAAACCCCAAAAAGAAAAAAAGAAAAAAAAAAAAAGAAGCTCCTTGGGTTCCACCAATTTTTGAATTTCCTTTAAAATTTGACAATTTCAAACAAATAATTTCTAGAAAATTCAGTATGTCCGAAAAACAATTTAATTATCACTAAACCTGAAAAGGTACTATGGTATTGACTTTTGTTATTCATCCATGCATCCATCCATCCATCCATCCTCAGGTGTTAGATTTTTGTGTTGTTCTGCAAAAGGCATTGTTAGACTTTTAGGAAAGTGTTAAGACCATAAACCTTCAAATGGTTAATTGACATGCTTAATAAATAAATAAATAAATATATAAATGATTGATTGATTGAGTGATTGATTGATTGAGAAGCTAACAACCCATTCTTCTCATCTCTTTGGGGATTTTTCAATTTCCCAATTTGAAGAAGTACAACAAAGTTTCCAGGTACAAAAAACCTGAGCAAAGACTGACTTGACTTACTACAACTCCAGAAGCTTTTTGGGTTTGTTTTCTCATGTCATGACATGAGAAAAACAAAGAGAACTTCAGAAACCTGAGCTCATGCAGGCTGCATGGGGCAGAGGAGAGGAGGCCCATCATCCATGCAAGCAAAGGGAGTTTTGTCAACACAACTAACTCTACTTCTGCAAGTGTCCCTGCTCTCTCTCTCTCTACAACTCATCTTGCAAGCAGATCTAGTGTTGGGTTTTTTTTACCTCTCACCTCCAAGTAAAGTTGGGATGATGTGCATGCAATTTTGTTTTGGGTTTAAGTATTGATGACACCCAGTCTCCCAATTTCCTTTGTAGAGAAAGTGTGCACTTCAACATATATTAAAGGGGAGAATAGTAACTACCAACCCTAGTAGGTAGCCTTTGGGTGAACCCGTCGCACCCATGTTGGTACCATTGTAAAAATCTCAAAATTGATTTAATATTATTATTTCTAAATATTAGAAATGTCCCATATTTTGACTAAATCAAGGTCTCTAAGTTCAAATCTAAACTTTTTTGGGCTTAATATGGCCACTAAGAGGCCTCACTCAAAAAGGTGAAGTTACCAACATAGGTGGTGGTTTACTCTCCCCTCTCCCCCCCACCCCCCAAGTTAAAGCAAACACTTCAAGGGATTATGTGGGACCTTGGTACCCTAACCTCTAAACACTACCCCTTCCCCTTACATAGGTAACTAGGTTTTGTAAGTGGGAAGTTTAGTGTTGAGTTTGAGTTAGGAAAAAGCAAGGTATCACATATGCACACCCTAATGTTACATTCACCTCAATTCCATGGAATCAAATGTGGCACACAATGTTAAAAAAAGGTTACCTAGTGGGTGTTATATTATGACCAAGTATTAAAATTTGAACTTTGTTTCAATATCAAAGTAGAGATTGCAATGTTGATTTGCAACTATAAAAAAACCATACACTTAAGTACAAGGTGAGCAATTGATTACAAATTTCTCCCATTTTTTATGCAACTTAGTCTCATTAAGCTTCTGTGATACACATTATTCATGCTTCACCAAGCTTCACTAAGACACATTAAGACATGCATTTCGTCAAGCTTTATTGAGACACTCCAAGACATAGGTTACACTTCTCGAAGATCATTCTTTGTTCCCTCTTTTCTTGTGTGTCATCATGTTTCATAAATAGCAAAAACAAAATTTCATACAACAATGATATGAACAATCTTGAGTATGAAGTTGCAAAAAACAACACAACTACAAGTGAATAGTTTCTATCAAATTAGTTTCTACATTGGCAAATTGTTTCAAGCTTATCAAAAAGTTTCAAGATTCTCAAAATCTTACAACAATAGGAGTATCGAATTGTTACAAAAAGTATGCAAGTTTGCATCTATAGGAAAACAAGAAAAATCACTAGATTCATTCATTCACTAGTAGTTTTTATTTAGCTAATTTGAAGTGCTTGAATTTGTACACATAAAATAAATTGGAAACACTTTGAAAAGTGCCCATTATCAAATGGACAATTTAGCAAACATAATAAGTCTATTCTACTCACTTAAAATGTAGGAGTTGGAAATAGTTTGGATTTATCAAGAGTTTATAGTTTTAAGTGGTTCATTTTGTATGTAATTGAAACAAATATTATTTCAATATCTTTTCAAAAAATAACATGAAAAAACACAATAACATGTGTTTTTTCATGGGCTACCTAGTAATTTATTTTGTCTTAATAACTCTACCTCACTCTTTTTTCATAGCCATTTGCATGGATATGAAAAGGCACATTATCATGTGAATGTTACATAGTAGAATCAAAATTCATATTGACACAAATAATGAACTGTTATTATTTTTATTTGTTTGGTGGTCACTCAAAATTGTTTTATGGAAGAACTCATATTTTAAATAGACAAGGAATTTTGTGATCTCCATTGGGGATGTCAACAACTCTATTCACAAGAAACAAGCAAAGTAAAAAATAAAAAATGGTAGGAAAATGTTGAAGGATTGAAAAACAAATTTCACATATAAACATGAAATGAAACTACCACTACATTATAAGATTAGTATATAATTAAAAATGTGGCATACATATTTCCCTAAAACCTTTTATTAACACATTTTCACTGACTAATTTGTGTATTTTTGAATGATGTATTTTTAATGTTTCCACTAGATCCATTGAAAACTTTAAATAAGGGCTAAATTCAACTCACGAGCTACATTCATAGGCTACATTCTTGAACTTACAATAGGATTTGATAATTGAATGGGATGTAATGGTCTTTCACATATATTCTAAGGATGATATCCCCCCTCCCCCAAATTTGTGATGAAGTCACACTAACAATCAATTTAAGAGGAATACTTTAGGCGAATTTGGCCATCCATGCCAAAGAGGAAATTTAAAAAGTAAAGAATCATACTATGTTTTGGTGATTTGTTGGATCCTATTGTCTAAATATGGCAATTAAAAAAAAAATCTTCAAAATTTGATGACTTTTATCGAAAAATCCTTGTATCTTGTTACATTGGATTTTTTTGTACATGTCACCAAACTATGAAAGTTTGCTGCACACCAAAAAGAAACAAAAAAAAGAAAGATTGTAAGGGTTTACACTTAGCTAAATATTTCATCATTTTGATTGTCCATTTGATGGGTTGACCATTTCTTCCAAATTGGAAAGAAAGTTTAAATATGTTAGTGACATTTGGAGTTGACTTGCATAAAACTTGTCGATTGTTGGGTGTAATTTTAAAGTGTCACATAATTGTAGAATGACAAGGCAAAAGCCTAATGTGTGTTAGGTGCTATCTATATCAAATGAATTGGACATTTGTTTTATGATGCAACATGTGTGATCATGAATCAATAACTTTAACTAATTTTCATAACCCATTGGCCACATTATGTTCATTCATATGAATTTTAAAATTATTGCATACATTGGAGAAAATAATAATAGGATGTGCATGATTACTTCAGAATTGGACTGATGTAGGACTTTGTTACAATATCCATCTATAACATACTTCATTTCCATTGCATGCAAGTTGAATTGAATTCAACTGGATTGAATTAGAACCAAATGCAATTCAACAATTGGGTTAAGATTCAATTGAAAAAAATTGAGATGCATATTGGTGGGGAAAGTATTGAAATTTTGCTTGTGAATATGGTGTTGAAAAGAAAAATTTAAAAATACATAGATAAAAAAATACACCTTTCCATGCTTCTTTACCTAGGAATGGGCTAACAAAAATTTGGACTAAATTTTGGTAAGACAAAACACTATGAAACCTAATAATAGTTCTACCTAAACCAATTTTGACAAACCATCCATCCATCATTTGAAATAAGTACAAACTTTGAAAGTTTTGAAGTTTTTTGATTTCATCTTTCTTTTGTTTTTAAAAACATTCTTAGTCTTGTCTTTGTGCTTATTGTTAGCTTTTTGAATTAGAGAAAATTAAGGTAAGGTTTGGGTATACGAATACTTGATCAACAATTAATTTTTTTTAAAAATCACAAACTAGGCATTGACTAATGTTCTACATGTATCTAAGTGTAAATGACCATGTGTAATAATGTAACTATAAATTATGTACACAAAGTACATGCCCAAGTCTTTGATTGCAAGTGAGTTCCACCCCCATGTCATCTTGCACACTGACCTTTTCATGGTGATCTTGGTTATTATGAAAACCACAATTGTCAATGACAATGAAAGTGCAATACTCACAACTTTTTGCAACCACAAAATTGTCAATGATAGTGTGAGGCGCAATACTTGCATTGGTTAATTTACATTATCTTACACAATTTTACATTACACGTAAATGTCTTTATTTTAAATATTTACACTTCAATAATTTTACATAGCATAAAATGACCTTAGATGGTTATGCACCTACATTTATGCATCGAATGTTATACACTTACAATTAATTGTGAATAAATTTATACCCTTTCAATTATAAATAAATTTCTCAACTACACTTATACAAGTATGCAATGTTTATATCCTAAATGATATACATGCACAACACTAGCTAGAGGATGCCATTTTAGCATCCTATGAAGTTACTTATACCAAGTGACAATCAATTTTGTGGCAATCCATGGCCTTTGATGATTGATTTCTTATATTCTCAAATTCCAAATGTAATGTTTAAATGGTGTGTATATCATGTTTTATAATATCTATACATGTTTATGCAATGAATGATTGATTATGAAACTTGATTTTGCAACCATGTAAAATCTTCAATAATTACCTTGAACCTACAAAGAGCATATGTGTAATCATGTTAATTCCAATTGACAATTTTTTTTGCCTAATTCTTATTTGTGGGGAATATGTTTTTGCATGATTTCCATTTCAAATTTAAAAGTTATTCCACTTCCCCTCTCCCCTCCCCCAAAACAAAAGTTCAAAAGGACAATTAATCAACTTGTTGAATTCATGGTAATGTTTACCCATTCACATTACCATATGTACACAATTATCATTTACAAGACAATGATTCATAATCAAACCTTTCAATATATGTTCCACATTTTATTTTATTGTAATTTAATTTAATTTTTTTTGGGAACACAACAATCTACTCAACAAACAAGCTAATGGCAATACCCCCAAGTTGAGCACAATGGCAACAACAAAGGACTTGATAGGGCCTTGATATGCTCACCAATGGGTTGAAGTAGTTGGACCCATTGGTGAGCTATTACATGTTTTGAACCATGTAGTTCATGTCTTGATGTTCTATGCAAAATAAAAATGTGTGGATCAAATAAATAAATAAAGGAAAAACACTTGACAAGGGAACAAGAGAAACGAAGAAGAAGAAAGGACCAAACTCCAAACAAAAGCCAACATTTGAAAATGCAAAACACACAATGGGGACACCTAAGAGAACAAAATGGAGGGAGGGGAGGAGAGGTGAGGGGGGGACCTAAGAGGAGAAATCAAGTAACCCAAGACCTAAACCCATCATGGTAGCATGAAACAAATCGTGCAAAGAGATGGGCAAAAAACTTGGAAAATGTGTGATCTCTTTTGACACATATTGAAAAAGCTAGGTACCTTTAATACCTTATCTATATTAGGGTTATTTGTTTTTTAGGGTTTGTTTTTATATATATACGTTTACCCAAAACAAGTCAAAACATTATTATGATGAAAACTTGACTCCATATAACAAGGAGCAAAGAAGTGTGGACTCTAGATGTAACTCAACCCATTTCCAAGAGTTATTAAAGCTTGATGACAAAATTGACATCACACACCCAATTGTGTCAAAATTTGCCACATTTAGGATTTTGGCACTTTTGACTAGAGCAATTAATTAAGGCTTCTTTTTGGACATTTCTTGCAGTATGATGGTATATTATTTATTTATTAGCCCACAAAAAAAAAACATTAAATGCCCCATGGGATTAAGGAAATCCAAGTCTCCAATGACATATGACTAGAAATGCCAACAAACAAACAAACAAACAAGCAAGCACCTAATATCCCACTCTCAATCAAGGCATTATGGATTGTTCTACAAAGCACTAGGCTAGATGGGTGAAGGAGGAAAAAGCTTGGTGAAATTTCATTTAGCAAATACCTTAGGAGAGTAGTCTTTGAGGAGGGCAAGGTATTTGCCCGTGGTTATGGATTTTAACCATGGTACTAGTGTAGGTGCTCGTTCACTCAAGGTAGGTGAACTAGCAACCCAAGGTGGTTTACCTTCACTTTTTTCAAGTGAGGTTGTTGCTTAGTTAGTAGCCATATTAAAGCTGAAAAATGTTAGATTTGAACTCAAAAAACCCTAATTTAGTGGAAGTGAGGGATATATCTAATATTTAGAAATAATTTAAATGAATTTAGAGATTTTTACCCATTTTCGGTGAGGCTTTTCTTCGGGACAATATTAAGCCCCAAAAAAGGGTTGGATTTGAACTCTGAGAGTCTGATTTAGTCCATGCTAGGGATATATGTTAGGGACTCGAAGGTTGAAGGTCCCCTAACACCGTACTACCCATTTAGGACTTAAACCTAGTTACCATGAAAATTCAATGTTAAGCTAACGTTCACTTAACATTAAGCTAAGCTATGGCTCGTTTAACATTGGGTACCTACCATCTAGGATGCCATCTAGATTTTCATTTCACACATAACTTCAAGTGTGAATGCAACATAATTATGGATGGGATTGATCCAAATGGGGTTGTGAACCTAGGCCTTGCCCCAAACTCCAACAAGACCATGGGGCTCCAAACCCTAGTGCAAAAAAATTACATTCTCTTGTAACATAAAAGGCTTGTGTCGGGTATCAATAGTGAGATCAAGTATGGACACTTGGTAGCTCAATTGTTGTATGGGAGGCGGGTATGATATAACCCGAGACAAATCTTGTGCCACTACCAAACCCTCAAAGGATCCGAGGTATTGTACCAAATGTGTACGGGTTTTATATCCGTTTCAATACCAGGTATATACCCTGCCTCATACGAGCCAAAAATCAGCCTCGAACCCCAAAATATCAGGACCAAAATATCGGTATTTTCCTAAAAAGTACCCAATATCGAGACTTAGCCTGGTATGAATTTTTTTTTCAAAAAAATACATAACCAGAAGTAACTGGTATTTTCAAAAAAGAAAATACCTGCCCAACAAAACTGGTTGATACATTTGACCATCTTAAGTTTGCAAACGATCTTCCTTCTTTCTCATATCGGCAAAGCAATGAGTGTTTTCAGATGACAATGAGAAGTTGTTTTTGAGCATCAGTTTCCATCCAGTTCAGTACAACAAGATGCCCTCTGTTGTACGCAACTGTCAAAAGGGCTTTTCCTTTGATGATCACCAGTTGTTATGATAACCTTACCTCCTATGACTCTGATTTATGTTCGGCACAAATTCATTCACAAAACGGTCTAGTTGAATAAAAAAAAGGGATAATTAATTAATTAATTATATTGATATTTCTCAAATTTTTTGGAAAATCCAAAACCATTGAGTTTACTATTTATTACAAATGCACAACACAAGATACATTTTTTTTGCATAATTATTAATCCTCAACTATTGAAATTTTGAAAAACAAAAATTGAAATTGTTGAACCCTCTTTTTTTAAATAAATAAATAAATATTCGACAAAGAAGTGCTGAGCACCAAGTCATAGGTAGGTACGTAAATAAATAAGTAGATAGATTAGGTAGGTATGAATAAGCATCAATGTTTTTTTAAAAAAACTATTTGTGATGTCAAAATTTGAGCAAAAATTGCCCCAACAATTGCAAAAATGGTAAAAAATTACATTAAAATAACATATTAAAAAAAATCCCAGATTTTTTTTGTCAAAAAAAAAATCCAAAAAAAAAATTGCTTTAAAAAAAAACATTGATAAATATAAATCAATCATTAATAAGTAAATAAATAGGTAGGTAGGTAAGTAAGCATAGATTTGAATGGAAAGCTTTTCTTTCACTTGGCATTTAGTATCACAATGATATATGAATAACTCACTCCTTCACTTACTATTATGATCAATCCCAAGCACTATGAAATATCATGACTTTCATCTTGTAAAGCTTTTTTGTTGTTACTTGTTTTAAGATTCTTTGTTGTTGTTGTTCTTGTGAGTCATGAGTTGGGAAATATACCTATGCACCTAACCTAACCTAACCCAACCCAACCCAACCCTAGGTTAGTCATACAAACCCAATAGGCTAGTGCTTTAAGGTTTTGTATTTGAGAGCATGCAATAAATTTGTTGGTGGCATTTCCAAAAATTAAAAATTAAATTAAAAATAAATAAAAATAAAAATAAAAATCTCTTTGGCAATGATCATAGTACCATGTTGCTCTTCTGACCCACTTTTGCTTTTTCCAACTGACAAAATGAGTACTTTGGGAACGTGGTGTGGTCATGCTTGTGTGTGTGTATGGTACCTATGACTCAAGTTCCGCAAATCTTGTTGAAATAATTATTTTTTTGAAAAAGAAAAATAAAAAGAAAGGAAAATTAAAAAAATTTTGAAAAAAAAGAAAATTAAAGGAAAGTAATTTTTTTGAAATATATATATTAATTAATTATATTTATAATTAAATAATTCACAAAATTTATGGGGTTGGTTTGCATGGATGGGGTCTGTTGCTGCTGTTTTGCTTGTTAGAAAGTCTCACATTACTACAGAAATCAGCCTTTTTTTTTTCTTTTCTTTTTTCTGGCTAAATTTCAGAGATTTGGCTAAAAGGATTTTCAAAATGGCTAAAATTAGGTACATGGGTTTTTTTTTTTTTTTTTTTGGGTTTTGGTTTTCTAGTTGCCACATTTCTACTACAGTTATTTAAAAAATATGGCCAGATTTCTCTATTTGATTTTTTAGCATTGTAGCCCAAGAAATGTGAAGGGATCTTAAACTTTTAAAAAAAGGTATATATATATATATATATATATTCATATCCTATTGTTCATAGCCAAAATTTGACTAAACTACAGAAAAAGTCTCACATTACTACAAAAATCAGCCCTTTTTCTTTTCTTTTCTTTTTTTTCTTTTTTCCTGGCTAAATTTCAGAGATTTAGCTAAAAGAAATTTCAAAAGGGCTAAAAAAAAAATGTACATGGTTTTTGTTTTTTGTTTTTTGTTTTTGTTTTTGGTTTTGGTTTTCTAGTTGCCACATTTCTACTACAGTTGTTATTTTTAGAATATGGCCAGATTTCTCTATTTGATTCTAGCAATTGAAGCCCAAAAAAATGTGAAAGGATCTTAAACTTTATAATTTAAAAAAAAAAAAAAAAAAAAACTTTCATATCCTGTTCATAGCCAAATTTGACTAAACTATATTTATGGCTAAACTAATCACAAATACTGGAAAAAAAAAACAAACAAACAAACCCTGCAGGAAATTAGTGTGACAACAAACCCTAATTATGTCAGGAATCATCCCCAAAAGAATTACTTAAAGAGAGAGAGAGAGAGAGAGAGAGAAGCACAAACACACACACACACACACACACTCACTGGCTGCATTGCATTTGTAGTTTGCATGGCAAAAATGATGTTGTCACCTGGTGATTGTGTGTGGGGGATAATAGTGTCAGAAGAAGAAGAAGAAGAAGACTAAAATAATTTTAGCTCACCATGAAAGACTATTGAGATCTGCAAAAATTTTGGAGTAGATTTTCAACAAAATTAAGTTGGGATTTTGTTGTTGTTGTTGTTGTTGTTGTTGCTTGTGGTAGTGTGATGCTTGTGTCAGTATCATCATCAGCATCATCATCATCCTCTTTCCTTCTCCTCCTCCTCTTCCTCCTCTCTCTCTCTCTCTCTCTCTCACACACACACACACACACAACACTTACACCCATACACAACACATACTAGTGGCATTGTTGTTGGGTGTTGCAAAAACAAGCTTTTGAAATTCCAAAGCTTTTCTGTACCAGTTCTTCAGCTCTAAATCTTCTGAGTTCCAGCTTCAACTAGACTGGATAGAGCTTTTTCTTTATCTTCTTCTTCTTCTTCTTCTTCTTTTCTTCTTCTGTTTCTTCTGCAAAAACTTTTCAGTTCCAGGGTGTGGCAGTAGTACTAGTAGTAGTAGTACTTGTTGTTGTCTCCTGGTGATTGTGGTCATGGTCATGGCTGATCTTGAAGAATGGATGTTAAGAAATTTCCAGTCTAGCTAGCTCCAGAAGAGCCTCTGAAAGGGGATTTCTTGAGAGAACTCAGTTGAGATATGATCACTCCTGAGGGAGAGGAGAAAAATCTTTGTTGCTGTTGAGCTACAATGAGGAGGAAGAGGAGGGGAACTTGAGGTGTACTCAAGAGTTCAGCGTTGTTCATTCCTGCAGCTCATCAAGAGTGCACTCAAAACCTCCAGTGCAAGCAAGCGGATCAGAAGAGAAAGGAGTACAGAATCCAGTTCCCAATCCGATCCAACAATAATGCTGTTTGATGACCACATGAGGATCATTCCAGTCTTATGATCAAGACTGTGGATCCATCACTACTATTGAGGAGGTATCATCAGCAAACAAACAAACAAACAAACAAACAAACAAGCAAGCAAGCAAGCAAGCAGTAGTGTGAGAATGGAGAAGGAGAAACAGAAAGAGAGTCCACGGCGAAGTAGTTGGCCATGGAAGAGAAAGTCGAGTGAGAAAGTTGCCGCCGCCAACAGTTTTGCTCCTCATGAGGGAGGAGGAACTTTTCTCAATTCATCAGCTGCTGTTGTAGAAGATCGACAACAGGTACTTCAGCAACAACAACAACAACAACAACAACAACCCCATTTCCCAATTTTGCTAAGAAGTTGTCGTCTGTGTCTCAGGAGCATCATCCATCATCTCTCCTCCTGTACTGCTGCTGCTATGTTTCCCAAGTTCTTCTGCTTGTGGTTTCTGCGATATAATAAGAGCATCTCCATCGGTGCTCAATATGTGACCCTGGAGATATATGCACTAAGTCTTGGGGAGCTCGAGACTCGAGACCCCTCTCCCTGCATGTTATGCAAGGATCACATGTGATTTGTCTTTCCAGTTTGAAGAACTCTCTGCAATGTCACAGGGTGATGCTGTTACAGTCTTTCTGCATGACCATATATATCTGGCTGGGGACACTGATTGTGGTTCTTCTTCATGGGTTTTTTTTCCCTTTCTCTTGATCATGAATCCTGGTCAAATTTTTGAAAAAAAATAACAAAGCTCTTCTTCCACCATTTCATGTATCTGTCTGTAGCTTCTTCAAGGACTTGCTCAGCTATGATCTACAATGAATCTGTTTTGTTTTGCTGCATTCTTCCATGTATGTGAGTGAGCATGCAAACCTCATTATTATGTACAGGAAGAAACTTTCCCCCATGGATTTCTTCCAACAGGCACATGTGGGGTGGTTGGGGTGGGGGGCATTGCAGGGAGTGTTGATGCTGCAGAGATGGGATGTACATCATCGTGATTTCTCAGTGCAAATCTCACCTCAAAAGGTGCAAATCTCTCAGTGTACTCAATTTTTCTGACTGTTTTCAGAAAAAAGGAACTTATGTCTGTCTTCTGTTGTTGGGGAAGAAGCACTTTGAGTGGAAATTCTAGCTAGGCAAATGCATGTATGTATCCAACGGAGAAGCAGAGTATGTTTCAAGGTAATATGTTTCATTGAGGATCCCATTCTTTGGTGAGAGTTTGATAGGTGCACGTAATTTTTTGGGGTGTTCGTGATGTCTTTTCTTACCAATTTTCTGTTTTTGTTGTTGTTACAGGATGTGTCTCCAAGGATAGTACTGCAAAACCATGACATGAGGCAACGGCAGCCGGAGGAGAGAGTAAAAAGCATCAGTGAGCAGCTTGCCAATGCACTCGCAGATATCACCACAAAAGACAACTTGGTTAAGCAGCATGTCAAAGTTGCCGAAGAAGCTGTCAGTGGTATATATAACTAGTTCACTAACCCTTCAGCAGCACTTGCAATTAATTGTTTCAGAGAATCATGGTGACATGCATGTGTTGCTAATCATGTGTTGCTCTGCATACAGGGTGGGAGAAAGCAGAAGCAGAAGCTGTGGCTCTGAAGCAACAGTTAGATGCAGCATGGCAGCAAAAACTGGCCACAGAGGACCGTGCCACACACCTGGACGGAGCCTTGAAAGAGTGCATGAAGCAGCTGCGACATGTGCGAGAGGAGCAAGAGCAACTCATTCACGACACATTGGTCAAGAAGACAAGAGAATATGACAAACTGCGGATTGAGATGGAAACCGAGTTGGCTGAAGCTTCTGAGATATTGAGCCACACCCGTACAGAGCTTTTGGAATGCAGAGCTGAGGGAAAGGCACTCTCACATGCATTGCAGGTAAAAAAAAACCACACTTCTGCAACAACATATGTGTGTTCTAAATCCCCCACATTGCCCCCCTATCTATCGGACTGCGTGATGCATGTCTGTCAGTCTTGCAAACTGGTTGTGGGTTGAAGCTCCTCCATGTGCAATTGTGACATAAAAACCAAACCAACTATGATGGGATTAAACTGCTCAATCTTCAAATGTGAGAAATCTTGGGTGTCTCTTGAGTTCTAACCAACATTATGACTGAGAGTCTTCCAGAAATGTAACTGAGACTCAGGGCACAGATACAATCTCCTTCACATCCCAACAACAAATTTATATAATTTGTCCTAAAGGAAACAGGCATTGCTTCAATGGGCATCTTGGAACACAGGAAGTTGAATACATAATTGTGTGAACTGTTGTTAGCTTTCTCTGATTTCTTAACTCGACTCATTCATGCAACCCAGGAGCGCTCAAGGAGCCTTGCAGAACTTGGTGAGGCCAAAGGACGTGCTGAAGCAGACATCAAGATTTTGCAGGTTAGGGTCAGAATTGAAAACAGCTCCAATTTCCAGCCCTTGCACAATGTCTACCAACTAATGCTGCTTCTAGATATAGTCCAATTCGAGGTAGAAAGGAGGGTCTTGAGTTGACAAGAATAGGGTGAGCTGTAGGTACAAGTTGAGGCCATGGAGAAGGAAAATGCAAATCTCAAGTGTAAAGTACATGCTCTCAACAAGGAACTTGAGATTAGAAATGGGGAACGAGAGTACGAACGCAAAGCGGCTGACATTGCGGCCAAACAACACCTTGAAAGCGTAAAGAAAATTGCCCAGCTTGAAGAGGAATGCAATCGCCTCCGACTTCTTATCCGCAAAAAGCTTCCAGGTGACTTGGTGAACTAAGTAAACAACTAACGGAGTTTTATTGTCCCAATGTGACAAAGTTTATATTCTGGAAAGTTCCATGATGTGTTCTTCCAGGTTTCGATCAATGGTCCTCAACCATAAAGAAAACTGTTGTGGAATTTTTCTTTCATCCTAACTTAGCCTCTGCTCACTTGCTAGTTCTGGATCTTAAGGGTTCGGAACTGAGTTGTGGGTACTTGATTTGGTTATCCCATTCAGGTCCTGCAGCTCTGCAACGGATGCGGAATGAGGTTGAGGGACTTGGGAAACCTGGTGCACTAGAAAACAAAGGGAGGCGCTCATTTGGGCGTAGTGCAAGTCATTTGGATCCTGTTTCAATGGGCATGATGAAAGAGAATGCACATGATCCAGGTTACAATAGCACCAATGGTATAGCAGAGAGGATGGCAGCCATGGATGAAGAGATGAAAATGCTCAGGGAAGCACTTGCTTGTCGGAACGAGGAGCTGCAAAATGCTCACATCAGATGTGTGAAGACTGCTAACCGTCTGTCACTTGTGGAAGAGGAACTTGATAAAGCCCGTGGAGTTCAAAGCCAATCCAAACAGCAAGAGATCAAAGCACTGATTAAAGAGAGTCCTCACTCCACAGATGAGATCAGTCAAGATGCATCATCAGATACTTGGGCATCTTCGCTTGCTGCTACATTTGACCAATTCAAGAAGGAGAAGTCCAAACCACAAAGTAATGGCAACATTGACAACAGGCAAGCATCTCTTAGATTTGAGCTCATGGATGATTTTGTTGAAATGGAACAGCTTGCAAAGATGTCAGAGCCTGCAAAGTCAGACAACACTTACTCTGACACTGCATCTTTTGATGGACCACGAGAAAGTCCAATGACGACCGCCTCAGACCAAATCCAAGAGCTTGAGGTCGAATTAGCTTCAACTCGTCGGGAACTGGAGTCAGCCAACAACACAATCTGTGACCTCAATGCTGAGCTTGCTAAAGCCAAGGAACTACTTACAGCTTTCCAATCCAGGAATTCTGCAAATGAGGTCGTGTTGATAAAGTTGCAAAACCAACTGGATCAATTGAACAAAATCCAGTCCAATAAGGAAAGAGGTGGTGATGGACCTTCAGCACTCTCAGATCAGATATCTGGGTTCTTGATAAAAAATAGCCTGGCCACAGGAAGAAGAGAAAGTGGGAAAACTGGGTCTGCATTGGAGACAAGCTCATCTGAAGGTGAGGCTCCAGGAGAGTATGCCTCTGTCTCCGATGCAGAGTCAAAGGTAAGCCCAAATCCATTTATACTTTGAAAAAATGCAGAGGTTTTGCTTGTTGAAAACTGGGTGTTTGGGTTTGGATGAGGTACCTGTTTTGACTACTGGGTTTTCTTTAGCCACTTGTGTTTGTCATTTGGCAGGCAAGCACAGTGCATACAGAGCTGGCAGCATCACTTTTGAAAATTGTGCGGATCATAGAAGCCCTTGCACAAGCAACAGGGAGTGAGTACACTTCATTGGTTTCCATGCCAACTGATGGTGTAAGCAGAGTCCTTGGGGCAGATCAGCATGGAGATAGGGGCCAAATTGCAGGGAGCATGCAATGGAAAGACTCGGAGCTAGAAAATGCCATGCAGAGCCTTGTTCTGGTAGGCAACAAGTTGTTGCAAGGCAAGTCTGATATGGTTTATTTCATTTCAGAGCTTGGATTGACCTTGGAAAGAATCATGTCTCTCAAGCCGTTTGAAATCCCAAGTCAAGGCACCAAATGTGAATATGATTCAGCTGTGGCAGAACAACATGCTGCTGGTGGGGCTGCTGCCAGAATGAACTTGAATGCACTCCAATCTGTATCATTATTACCAAACAGAGAGATTAAGGCAGCAGGCAGAAGAAGTCCTCTGAAAGATGAGTTGCCCAGGACTTGGCCTCGATTTTTGGGAGCTGGTGCTGGTGAGACAGTGCATCTCAGAACAGAGAAAGTTGACATTGAGGACCACTTGAAGGCAGCTGACAAAAAGGTGGAACAGTTGAAGTTGCAAGAAAAGGAGAGACGTTTTCCTCATGAAATTCACCAGGTGATTACTTCCAAATTGCCTAGTCTCTGATACTCATACACTGCAATCTCCTCCAGATTAGTCAACAGTCAGTTCCTACTGTGAGCTGAACTCTTCTCAAACTTGAATGGGATATAGAGAGTAGCAGATTGTCAATGCCGCCTAATTCCTTGTCTTGTCACCTCCATGGGAAAATTCACAGAAAATTGAGATTGTTGGGTATGTGCTTCACTTGTGAGAATTCATTTCCTTTTGGTCTCTAACACATGACATTTGGCAGGATGATGCACCACAAGACTCCAAAGGCTTGTTGAAGGAGGATAAACTTCTGGAGGAAGAGTTGATGGTTCTGTCATCAGTCAATCCAAGACAGATGTTAAGCTTGCAGGTGGCAAGTGGAGAGATGAACCATTTGCATGAAAAGGTGGCAGAATTGGAAGGTCAATTAAAGGATGAACGGCAACAACGTCAAGAGGTTATTGCAAAGATTGAAGACGCACAGCACAAAATTCACCTGTGAGCTCTCAAATTCCCTCCAAGATCTGGTTGTCACATCATCTGACTTCAATTCTAGAATTTTGTGGCCATGAAATTGATTCATCACGTGGCTTCATGTAAGTGATTGTTGTGATTACCATGTTGCAGGAACACCAGTAAGAGTGACCATTCAGGAGGCTCTCGTGCTATGGATGGGGAGTTGGCTGGTCATTCCACATCAGAGGATGAAGACATCAAGTCTAGAAAGGTACATTCCCTGCACCCATCAAACATACAAATGAGCACTTTTGAACTTTTCTGCAATTGTTGCAGAAATAATTCCCTAAATCCTATTTCTGATGCTTTGTTTCACTGAAAGAAACAGGAGAGAGAGGACACAGAAATTGCTGCCGCAGCCCTTGCAGAGTGTCAAAGAACAATTCTTGCCCTTGGCAGGCAGCTGAATGTCATGGGAACTGTTCCTGTGGCCAACCAGAAAGCAATAGAGACATCAGTCAGCTCCTCAACAGATTCTGCAACATCAATTCAGAAGCTGACAGAGAACATGGACTTTTTCCAGTGGCAGAAGGAGGCTGAAGTAGTGGTACGGAGCTTCCCTGACATTGCCAAAACACACAACCATTCTCCATCTGCACTCCGTGAACAGAGCTCCCCCTGGGTTACCACCGGTGGGCCTCACCCCAAAGGCAGCCAGAGCCCACTCATAATACCTGGAAGGCAGCAGAATGAACAACAAGGCTCTGCCAACCAAAGCTTCTATGGACAGCAACATGGTGAAAACAGTCATAGATTTAGAAATGACTACTTGGATCATGGTGCAGGTACCATGTCCCCATCACTGGGGTTGTCTGACTTTTCTGGGCATGGCTTGATGTCAGTGCCAGCATCACCAGCACGGTCTCCATCACCTGCTCTTCGGTCAATTAGGATGCGGACCAACAATGGACCCAAATCATCAAGTGAGGATTCAGTACTGGAGGAAACCCCTGCACAGAAACCACGAACTCCGTCTTCGTTTAGTAGGTTCTACTCTAAGTCACGAAGTGGAAGCAGTGGATCATCCAGCTAATCTCACTATATTTTCTCCATTTGTCAGCAGTACTGAAGCCCGCTGTCACTTGAATTGGTCCAACTCCAAGCTCAAGAGTGTTGGAGTTTGCTTGAGCAGGTGGTGGCTGGATCAAAATGTCAATCGATGCCAGGTTGATTTCTTCTGTCCATGAAAGGCTACTGCCATTTGCCTCTCTACCACTAAGTTGGACACAGATGTAATTCAAGCAAACAACACAGCAATTTTGTGTAATTTGAGGACTGTGTTGGAGCATCAAATCTGTAGTCAGGAACTGACCAGATTAGGGTCCCCCCACTGTTCCCCTGAGCCTCCTTTTCTATGTACACAGAGTTTTGCTCTTTTGGGGATGATTTGCAAAATGATTGTAATTTTACCTGTGCTCTTGCTCTGGCCTCCACATGCTTGTGCACAGTTTGCTGTACAGAAATATTACTCCAAAGCTTTTTGCTTCCCTTGGTGTGGCCCAACAAGGTTTCTGTTTGTCTCTCCTATCTATTTGGCCCTCCACTTCATGCAGCTGAGGTCTCTTGCCCTCCTCAATATACCTCGCTCTTGTCTGCCCAGAATGGAAAAAGCTCAATTTCTTCAATGACCTGCACACAAACTGATCCTTGTCCCACATGCCAAACTTCCTGCAAAGACTTGTGCTTTATGTTTACTTCAGACAACATAGATTTCTGATTTTCAGCAGAACATTCAGCAAATACACAGCAGGTTTGCCTGTTACCTCTACTGAAAATGGTGTCAACACAATCATCAGGCTCTCACAAGTACCAAGCATAGATCACACAATGTCAGTGTCAATCAAGCACAGATCACACAATGTTGGTGTCAACCAAGCATAGATCACACAATGGCGGTGTCAACACAATCATCAGGCTCTCATGTGTACCAAGCATAGATCACACAATGTCGGTGTCAACACAATCATTGGGCTCTCATGTGTACCAAGCATAGATCACACAATGTGAGTGTCAACACAATCATTAGGCTCTCATGATTACCAAGCATAGTTCATAC
Source organism: Sphagnum contortum (assembly GCA_963920785.1). Taxonomy (NCBI): domain Eukaryota; kingdom Viridiplantae; phylum Streptophyta; class Sphagnopsida; order Sphagnales; family Sphagnaceae; genus Sphagnum; species Sphagnum contortum. The sequence continues at coordinate 9,049,838 of OY987286.1, forward strand.
AATAAACATTAATCTCCGAGAGTCAATGTCAATATTAGTAAACACTAATCTCCAAAACAATATGGACAATCTCAATTGGTGTGCAATTTTTAAAGGAATGAAATGGGTGAAACCCTTGCCAAACTTAAATAAAGAACAAACACCCATCCAAAGGGAAAAAGGAGGCACAAAATGAGAGAGGACCAAGTCCTTCCAAGAGACAACACGCCAAAGTGCAAATGCACCAACATGAGCCACAAAAGAGAGCAACATGACTTGCCAAAGGGGGTCAAAAATAACAACCTAGGATCTAAAACTCTCACTCGTGATGTGGAGCATATCCAACAAGGAGATGAGTGGGAAACATGAACAAGCACCCAATCTTGAAGAGGTCTCCCTAGCTCCAATGGCTTGCTGCGATATGGTAACAACTTGATCTCTTTGTGAAATCACTTGCACCTTTTGTCATTTTAGAATGAGCGCAAAACCAACAAAAGAAAGCTTTTCAAGCCTTTGGCCAACCAAACCATGTTAGCACATCAATGAAAATAATTGTCAACTTGATGATGTAAGCACTCAAAGACCTTTATGGCAAAAGGGAAAAACACATCTCCAAAGTTGCTAATCATACATTACATGAAACTTGACATCTATGACAATGGATGCAAAAACATCCCAAACAACATCATGGGTAACCATGCATTTTCCCCTTGTGGGAACACCACAAAAGGTGTATCCCCATCCAATCTATAGATTGGCTACATATGCATATGCATTGGGCCAAGCCATGAGCTATTAGAAAGGGGGAGGCTCAACCTAGTGTGCAATGTTGAAAAAAATGTTTGAAGTCATATGAAATGACAAGATGATTAAGCAAATGGAGAGCAAAGCACCTAAACTTGGGCGTGATGAGGATCAAGAAGACACATCAAAGATGATGTTGAAAACGAAATGTTCATGCAAATTCTTTAGTATGCTTTCCTAAAAACAATCAACTCCCTTGTCAGAAAATTATTTGAAAGAAAGGATGCAAGCATTTGTATTAAAGGAAGAAAGTCAAGTGCTAGCTTCAAATGGGCTTGAAATGGAAAAAGGACTTAAATTGCCAATTGAGGCTTAAAAAATTATCAAATTTCAATGTTAGATGAGGTTGAGATGAGTTTTTAGAAAAAATCCTTAAATAATTCCAAATTAAAAATTGAAATTAATTTAAAAATCTTTTAAGTGCTTGAAACCCATTCAATTATAAAACCCCTATCCATTACAAGGATGAATAAGAAAAAGGGATGAAATGAAAATCGCATCAAAATTATGGATGTAAACACCCATACATCAATGAAAAACATTTTGAAAATAAAAAGGGTAGGTTTGGATTGGGCCCCAACTTCACTTATAGGAAACATGTCAATTGATTTCAAAATGTTCAAAACTCCTCTATAGTATTGTTTCCTTCCTCTCAAATGATGAGCTTGCTAAGCTAATGAACTTGTTGTGACAATTCATAGTAACCATCATCCTTCTTGAAGCTACATTCAATGAATGTCTTTTGTAATGCATTATCACAATAACCCTCCCAAACCACTAAATGTCGCAACCCTAGCCTTGGCTCGCGACCAAGGCAAGGGGGTTGCAAGGTGCGGGCCTAATAGTAAACCCAAGAGTGCAATTGTGTGAGAGGAAAACTCTAAGTGTCAATGAGGACATTGACCTCTTCTTCTAGTGCGGGAGGGTGTCGCAACCCTAGCATTTGGCTTGCGACCGAGGCAAGGGGGTTGTGAGGTTGCGGGCCTAGAAGTAGACCCGGGAGTCACATCACATGCTCCCGGGAGTGCAAAGAGTCCAGAGAGTGTGAGGGAATGAACCCTCACACTCCCAAGTGAACTCCCACGTTGGGAGTTGGTGAAAGTGGAGTCCCAAAAGGACTCCCGAAACTTCAGAGAGCGTTTTAAGGGATTAAAACTCCATGGCTTGTTGCGTTCTTTATATCAATGGAAAGCTCTTGAAACGTAGATATCTAAAATGGGCTCGCATTGCTCATTTGGACATCTGAAACACAAGTTATGGGCAAAAGAAGGGCCGAGAGTCAAATTGTCAGTTTGACTCCCGACCACTAAAAGTCGGGAATCGAACTCTTCCCGAAATCCGATTTGAGAGTGCGACACGGCTTTGGAAATCTCTTGACGAGGGCTACAACTTTGCTTTAGACCGCGTTACGATCGGACTCTGCAGTCGGGATATATCGGCGTCCAAAGTTCCGAGACTTCAACCCGGGACAGTTTCGGGACTCCCATGCGGGAGTCCCGGGAAAAATAGCCATTTGGATGTAGTCTCCGCCACGAGCTGCAGAGTATACTATAAGGGGGAAGGTGGTGGCTTCCCCCAAGTCCGGGCCATGGTGAGTCTTGTGTGTCCATGTTGCCTGTGGCTCGTCCTAGCACGAAAGGTGCTCTAACTATGCACTAACCACTTTATGTGGGTTATGTGCAGGCCCATGTGAGTGAATAAGCTTATCAATTCTTCCTAGTCCCATCTCGGAGCTCCAACACGGCCCTCTACCCCTCCAAGTGTTGTGAGCTAGGGAGCGGCTCCAAGTTCCAACTCCTTCCGCATTGCCGCATACTTGGACCCTCAAGTGGGTCTACAAGGAACTTGGGAGCGCGTCACTAAATCTTGAACCTTAACCTTATGGTCTAAACAATGCTTCTATGCAAACATAACAAATGTTAGTTTTTTTTTAATATTCTTTACAAATCATTAAACAAAATCATTTTAAGTGTTATAATGGGGCATATTGTTTGAAGAAAAACTACTAAGTCCATTTTGTGATCATGTGAAAAAAAAAGTTGTAACATGTGCACTCTTTTCTCTCTGATTGTTGTGTGCATTTTATTTTTTGCCCATTTTCTCTTGTTACAACAGTCCACCCTTTGGCCTTGTCCTCTAATGTTGAAACTTAAGTTTAAATATATTTACAAGATGAGTAGACAAACATTTGCCTCTTGTCAACGTTCAATGTTGGTTAAAAAGAAAATCTAAATTAATGAAATTCTATCAAAAGAAAAACTTGGAGTTTAACATTTTAATTGTTGTGGAAGGTTTGATTGATAAAAATACATGAGGATAGGCATACAACTTTTTCTCTTTTTTCTTTCCTTTTTTCAATTTTTTTTTTTACAAACGTAATGAAATTGTAAATGCAAAGCATAGTGGGCAAATAATATGCATGATTGGGCTTTCTTCCAAAAAACAGATTTGAAAAATTGTGTGATGAAAGACAAATTCTTACCTTATGAACAAATAGGAAGATGTTTACTCAATGCAACCATAGTTCTATTTTTACTCAAAGGTGAGAAAGACAAGCTATTAAGATACAAAGCACATTGGAATTTCTTATAATTTAATGCAAATGTTAAAATCTTATCCTTGGGGCTTGTGTTGATGCTATTAAGACATGACAAGGGAAACAAATGAAAACTTGTATCAAGATTCAAACACATTTTCACAAGTGTGAAAATGTGCAAGAAAGTGAATCCTAACACTCCTTAATTGATTCCACTTTAAAAATTAAGATTTTTGGAATGTCCCAAACATTGAAATAAGGTTTGAGTTTCAAACCTTGTTCAAATTGGGTAATTTTTTAGATTATTAAAAAGGCCTTGAAAAGTACATATTTAACAGTGGGATTTCAATCCTAATTTGGAGATCTAAGACACTAGTTATGACCACTTGAATGGTTACGAATAAAATCAACAATTTGACTTTTAACCATTAAAACATTGAACAAAAGGGTCAAATCATTGACATATATTACATGACATCTTAATTCCAATTGAAATACACTACGATGCATCATTAGAATTTTTTTTTCAAGGACCATAACTTTGTTTTTCAAAGCTTTTGAATCAAAGTTCATATGAGGGAATTATGAGCTCACTAAGTAATGAAATTCATGATTTGAAAATTTTAGGATTCACTTGGAAATTATTTGTCACTTTAATGTAATTCCCATTCCCATTTACAAAATATCATATAAGAAGGATAGTGGTGACTCCTTTGAAGTTTAGGCCATGGTGAATAATGTTAATGTGTGTCTTTTATGATTTCATTCATGCACCATGTCAACATTTTCAAAAATATTTTTATTAATTTTTTCTTGGTGCAAATTGATTTCACTTTGACTTTAACATTGGTATTTTTCTTTAGTTCCATCCTAAAGGTTGCAAATTCTCATTCTTTGTGAAAATACACCTCAGGTTTGCACTCCATTATATAATTAAAATTTGATAAGATTTTTTACCTTGGATATCATTTGACAAACCTAAAAACCTGTCATTTATAAGAATGTTAACCAAAAAAAAAACTTTAGAAATGTCAAAATATAATTTTTATTTATTTTTTGATATTCCATTATGCCACATGCCAAACTTTGTGACAACTTCCTTATGTTTGCATAACATTTGCATCCATGACTCTCATAGCTTTAATATGGATCGAGCTTTGGAAGTTCAAACCAAAACACAAGCCAAAAAAATACAACATTTAATAACATGAGAGAAACTCATATTTTTAAGGTTATTAAACAAGCAATCAAATAAATGAAGGGGTTACAAAATTCAAAGATAACAAATGATGACGAAATTGACATGGAAGGCATAATATCAAGGTAAAGATGAAAATGTGTTGATAACTATTGAAAATAATCCGAGCAAGAAAGCAAAAGAAAATAAGATTAGAATGTTGGCCAAAGCTATGAAGGTTCATGAAGTTTTAAGAAAGAAACTAATTTGAAGCCAACCTTGAAAAATAATGGCAATGTTGCCTTCCACAATACATCTAATTTTGGGTTAGATTTTGATGGTGTCATACAATCTATAGCTTATTTATGAGATGACCAATTTGGGCATCTATATTCTTGAGTGAAACATTGATTTCTACAAAAATGTTGCAACATTGTTTTACCATTTGCAAACATGGTTAAAAAAGTGCTTAAACACATCCATCTTTTGATTCTTGTTTTGTTTTCTAACTTCGTTTGGAGTAAGAGGTTTGTCCATTGACTCCTTATTACCATCATCAGTTGAATCACAATCACCTTTTGTTTGGGATTTTGAATTGCTTACAACCTAATCAATTTCATTTGTAGTGACAATCACATGTTTCACCACATTTCCATTCTAATATGATCAACTATCCAATGCATCATAAAAAAAGACATTTATGAAAATCCTTACCTAAAATACCATTTGCAATCACATCATTTTTGTGTTGCTTATAGATGCCATTAAATTTCTGCTTGAAAGCAACTGGAATCTTTGAGAAATCAGGGATTGAAACCAACATTTGAATATGTAATTGAATCATTTGTTCACCCTTGAAATACGAAGCAATTAGAGTTTTTAAAAAATGATCTCTGACTTGAAAATTGACCTTAAAATGAAAAAATCATAGTTGGCTTGCATTCATGAGAGACATGCTATTCATGTCATCATTTCATATTTTAATAGCTTGGTGGTTAGTTCCTCTCCTCCCCACTGAATTCATGCTTCAGATACTCACATCCAGAAGTCTTAAATATCAGGTGTGTCAGGACCCCCTACCTGCATTTGAAAATTATGTCCTGTTGGGATCCAAAACTTCACAGCTTGTGACTGCTCAAAGCGTTAAGGCTTTTTCTGCCAGCATTGTTTGAAGAGCCAATATCACGGAGATTCAGTGACCTGTTGGGTCATTTGATTTGCATCCAAATAACCAGTGTGTAGAGAACTGGAAACAGATTCCTTGTAGAGAAGAGGAAGAACCAACCCTTTTGAAATCTGAATTGAAAATTGATTGCTGTGACTATGATTAATGATCCAGAGGCAACTCTTCCAAGGTCTGGACACAAGACCACAAACATCCTCCTATCAAGAATTTCTCTGCCTGCCAAGCTCAACCAGGCAACCAGGCAACTTGATGAAAATCCCTGCTTTTGAAGACATCTGAAAAATCATGCACTAGAGATGCATGAACCATCTCCCAGATTACCAGCTACTACTTAAAACTACCTCTCTTCTCTCAAAGTTCCATCATTCCTATTAGTCTGGAAACCAGACCTACCAGACTATCAGGTATATCAGACTTGAGAGCATTCTGCATGCAGCCACAACTCTTACTATGATTGCTTGATGGAAGTCTATGTTATTTGCCAGGTGACCCACAGAGGGGATTGTACTAAACTCCTGGAAGCTAAGTTTAGAAGCTTGTCAGCCATACATATGAAGAGACTAATGGTTCCTTGAGAGACTGACTGCAAATAAGATGACAATGAACTGTATGAAAATTGCTACAAATAAACAAAGTGGCCCACAAAGGACCTCTGGATCCCAGAGTTTGTCATAAATGGTTTCACTACAGAAAGTCCCACTGTAAACACAAGTTTAACTGGGCCATTTCAAGTGAACATCTACAGAAGGCCTGGCTGCAGATCAAAAATATGTGGTGTCCAGTTCCTGCACAGACAGTTAGCACCCTCTCAACTGTGGGTTTCAAATCCATCTCACATGCAAGCTATCCAACTTACATACACAGAAATATGTGAGTGCAATATCCCACCTCCTTGACAAACCCATAAAAGTGCCCCTCTTGTCACTGCTTCTCATGTACAGTTGCATATATCAACAAACCCCACATAGATCTAAGTGGCTGCAGACCCCATAGTTTGGATTCTAGATATCTCGAAGCCCAGCATCCTCTGACTAAGGTTCCTAAAGATTGCAAAGCCATGTTGGACAATTGTCAATAGAAGAACGAGAAAGTCAAACATGATGAAGATTATGACAGAAGTGGGTTCAGCAGTGTTCTCCATACCCAGGCAGCTTGCTGCAGCACCCGTAGAATCTCTTTGCAATGCTTTCGATTCACTGCAACATCTTCCTTTTCTTGCATCATCTCCTCAAACAAACTCTCCCTGAACATTTGAATAAAATAGTACTACCATCAGGACCCCAAGGACTGTAATCAAAGCTTCATGTAAGCAAAGAGTATGACTTGGGCCAGAGCTAAAGTTCTAGGTCAATGATGTGGATCAGAAACAGAGAGGCTGGACTGAAGTATCTGGTTCACATCTGAGGTGATATACCTGTACAGCTTTCTGATAAAAACACTGTGGAGTTCCCGCCTTACATGGTTGACCTGTACATGAACAAAATTCAAGTTCAGCCACTAAAATGAGTGCCAAATAGAATTTTAAATGCAGGTTCAAGCATGATACCTCCACATTTGTTACAACTGAAGCAGATTGAGATGATGCTAAACAGAATGAAGCAGTACACAATTGTTTTAAAACTACCGTCCACTAGTTTCAGCACCTCTAATGGTCAAGCTTCACTGATTGAAAATATAAAGCTTGACAAGACTGAAGACAGCACATCCTGGCTCAGGGCCTGGATGAAATTGCAGCAACCCACCAGAAAATGCATGATGGCTTTGGGCACTGCATCTTGAATGATTTTGCGTACAATATCATAGTAAGATTTCAACAGCAGTCGTGTTACAGCAATCTCCAAAGTCTCTCGCTCAGTTTGAGCATCTGATGACCTAAGTACTGCTGGTGGCTGCAATATATACACAACAATCCCATAAGTAATGTATCTTGTTATCTAGTTGTGTTGAACATCCTTTGTCTGACCTTTATGTCTTGCCCATCCAATACTAACATGCCCAGTTTGCCTTAGCTGCCCCCTGTTGTTTGCATGCTATACTTATCTTTTGGCATTACGACAAATCATAGCCAAGGAAAATCTTCCAGCACTAATGACAATGAAATCCATGAGCAACAGGGCTTATTTATCTGATCAGCATGATAGAAGCTGCTATTTGCAATTGTGGATATTACTCCTTTGCAACAAGAATAGGAAGATATAGTCCTTCCAAACTGAGGAATTTGAATTTCCAAATACATCAATAAAGACCTGTTGTACCTTCATGAGAATTATCCAAGAAAGCTAAAAACTTGCGAGGAAACTCAACACAAATCAATGGAGATGCTAACCTCATGAAGCTGAATGGTGGCAAACACATGCTCCGCAGATCCTTGGACATCTTCAGCATACTCACGATTAACTGCTAGTTCTCTATTGATGCTATTTGATGTCCGCACCTCACTGCTAGAAAATATGGATGTAATACCCCAGCTTCCTCCAGTTGCAGAGTTACCTGAAATGAAAGAAGGCAGGCTCTTTAACATGGATATCATGTAAACTGATTTGAGGAACCACCACTGGTAGTTATAAACTTCATGTAAGGAGCTGTGGTAACTTGAACATCTATTGCAGCATTGTAAGCTGTGACTCCATTCTGGATGACATGCATCTGGAGGAAATACTCACTTCCAATATCATCCTAGGGGATCTCCTGCAGCTTTCTAGAACAATCTTGGTCAAATATTGCAGCCCAGGGACTTCTGTCAAACATTGCCAGTAACCTGCCCCAAGACTGCAACAACCATCTGCAGCCTCCTTTTAATCTAAAGTTAGAGGTCCAAAATGAGCTGCACATGTTTACCTGAGGTACCAGGCTTCTCTTGATGCAAGCTCAAAGGCTTTGCTGCAATCTGTGAAAGGGAATGAAAACACCAGATAGTACACGTAAATAGAGGGAAAAGCTTCCATCCCTTGCCATTGCATGATTAGGAGGAAACAATTTGTTGTTATTAACAATCCTGAAATGGAGAAACCATACTTCCCACATTCGGCTTCCACTTACATAATTAGTGACTTCTTACAAATATAAACATTGACTCAGCCACAGTTGCTTGCCAAAATACAATGTCATTATTACATACATGTTCATAAGCATTAATTGTGGATGCATTTGTACGGGCCAAAATTGCTCGTGCCTTGGCTGCCTTCTCTGGTAAGGGAAGCCTGTCAACTCCAGGCTCCTTCCAATCATGAACATCCTGCAGGATCACAAACAGAATGTTATTTTGCATACCTAAATAATTAATACACCAGATAATCCACTAGGAGCAAAATGAACTTGACTCACACTGCCTAACCATGGCCAGGAAGAGAAATGAACAATCTGGAAGCAGTCTGAATTCACATTTCCACATGCATGCAACTGCCTTTGCAGCATGTTCACTACATGAGAAACAACTGAGTAAGTTACCAGAGGATAATTGCCCAAAGGTACCATACTTTGTCTAACATAATATATCCCTCTTCCTCCCCCTGCCTCCCCCACTGAAAATAGAATGTTAAAGAAAGAAAAGAAAAGACACAATTGCATGACATTTAGAAGCCATCATCCCAAGCTCATGAGGCTCACATTATCCCAATCAATAACCCTTGGTTTTGGCAATGTCAGACATTGGCACCTTAACACCCCGTAGTTCCTGCAGAGCAATGTCCACAGCCTTATTGCCTCCAACAAAGTTTGGATGTGATGTATTGATATAGTCCATCTGCAAAGTATAGACCCATCCCTCCATATCAAACTACCAGTCTCATGGTAGATATGAATTGTGATACATAATGGACATTAAATGACCAGCCCTAGTCCAGACAATCCTTGAGACTTACCAGTTACAATGTCAAAAATGAGGATGCCCATGTTTGAGTGTCAGTACTTTAAAATATTAGGACCACACCTGACGGCATCCAGAGGGTACAACACATTGATCAGCTCAGTTTTCCACTGTAAATCTGTTTCTCAGGAGAGCTTTTACTGCAGTGGTGTAGTGAGCCAGGATCTCAAGGCCATCAAGGGTTAAGAATAAATCACCTCCATTTCAATGAGATGGCTGATCATGGTCTCTGCAGGAGCCAAACCCTCTTGCAAGAAACTTGTGACCACCTCCTCAATACGCCTTTGCAAATATGGAAAGCGTTCCAATTCAAGTGTTTCACACCTACGTGATATCTGCAAAGCAAAGTGTTGCCTCACTGATGGGCCTTATCCAACTTGATTTGGAATTTTCTCATACAGTGCATCTTGTATATGAGTGTAACATCAAGTCAGTTATGACTAGCATTGAGTACATTCCTTAGAATTTGTCACAGTTGGGGGCATGGACATCCATGAACACCAAATACTTCAAGGGGAAATTAACAAGTCTTTATACAGACTGCATTGACACTCTCTGTACCGCTCAGTGATATGGAGATGCAGAGAGAGATACAGGTGTCTGCATTACCTTGACAAGCTCATCATAAATAAAACAAGCACACTGCAAGCTTGGTTCCAGTAACCGTGCAATCTGGCGGCGAACCAGTAGCTCAAATGGTACCTGAAGTAACATAAAGGGACACCATAAATATGCTGGATTCTTTTGTTTCTATTTCCTAGCCAACTATATCCTCCATACCTCCGAGGACAACAGCACACATGTTCATTGTCCCAAAGTATGTCCTCAATATACTTGACAAAACATGAGAATCTTGAATCCTAACCTCTGCAAAATGAGATGCAGAAAATGGCTAAATATTGAACTGAGAATTTTGTTGACTAGGAATCAGGTCACTCTTAGGATGTATAAGGGGCTCCACTCAGGGTATGCACCTGGAACCACATGAAAATTCTCCCAGACACATACAGATCATTTTCTCATAACTGCTAAACATCATGACTAAGACTCCCCAACTCCCCAGTCTACTAAAAACTGCAGTTATCTTTCATGACTTTCTAAGCAGTAGTTTCCACATCAACTTTACCTCTGGAACAAAAAGAGCATTTCTTGGCCCAGTTGAATTATGAATGGCTATTCGAATGTCTTCATCACTCAATTCTTCACATGGATCAACCTCCTGCATCATGAGAAAACAGTGACTAGACCTTATCAACAATGACCTTTACTCGTGTACTACAAGTAAGACTAGACTATAGACATATACTGTTCAGCTAAGTTGATGAAAGTTTGGATAGAATTACTGAGAAACCTAGAATGGCAACCACACTCAATTGGCACTTTCTCGCTGATTCAGATAGAAAATGTACGAGTCACAGCCAAGAACACAAATTGTCATACCAGGTACTACAAATGGAAATGTGTTCATGGTATCTCTCCTGCATGACAACCTCTATCAGGGTAGAGAGCATACCTCCAAGCTCCTAACAAATATAGCTTGAAAGATGTAATGAATGCGTGCTCCTCCTGAGAGCTCTGTTGTTGACCATTCTTCATATTTGCCATCAACAATTGATTGAAAACCTGAATCAAGGTAAAACAATGTCAAGGTAAAATTTCTTGATGTTAACCAAAAAATCCCAAAAATCCCAAAAAGACTTCTTTCCCCCTGACCTCTTCATATGACATGTCAAAACTTGCAGCTTGAGAGCAGTCAACAAACCAGCAACATCATTTTCACACTTCAATGTCGGAAAAGAGATATCAATTATTCATGAATTCTCTCTTTCTTGGGTGGACTTTAAATCCAGGACATAGGCCTGGGCCCAAGAAAGCAGGCTTCATCAAAGGATAACTTGTTTTGCACCATGTCCAGCAATGTAAGAAAGGGGAAAGATGTCAATTGTCAGAATGTTATTGCAGGGTCAACCATGCAAGTTAAAATTAGCTGGGACACGAAAAAACATGTTTTACCATAAGAGTACTTGGTGATGATGTTGAGCAACAATGCCCCTTGGCCTGACTGCAGCCCCAAACATGAAAACAACATTTCACTGGTCAGTAAGCTCTACTGTCATCAGCATGCATCTATTTTTGTTTCCATTCTGGTCCATACTCCCTGGTTGCTTGCACACCATGTACAGAAACTTACATAGAACAGATGAGAAAAGATATCCAATTCACCTTGGAATCTGTGACCTCCCCATAACTTGCAAGCTCTTTCTGCAACATGATTATTTGAGTACTGATACGCACTTTCAAATCAGGAAGAATGGCCCTAATGTGTTGCATCAAAATCTGGGCAAGCAGCAAATCCAGGTGGTAAGCTGATTGAGCAACACAAAGATGCTCAGAAATCATGAACCAGCAACATTGCCAAAAGGACTACTTACTGAATTTAACTTCTTTGCAAGCTGAGGAACCCCACACCGCTCTGACAAACTGTGATATACCTGCAAAATCACCTCAAAGTGGCCAATCAAACTTTCCTGATATCAACAAGTACCAAACCATGTTCAGAATCTTCATAGAACTGTATTACTACACAAAACCACACCCATGTATAGAATTATATCTTTCATAAGAAAAGAGAAATCTCCATTCTCATGATAAAGAAGAAAACAGCAAGGCTAACACTTCGTCAGGAAGCCACAGAAAGAACCAAACAAGGGGAGACACAAAACAAAACAAAACACGAAAAACACACAGCGGTATGAACGAAGCCAGTCTCACACCTGTTCAGGGACCATCAACAGTAGCATGTATGATAGTGACTTAACTATCACAACTTCCCCACTGACTTCATCAGCTCCCTACAGTGGGTAAAGGACAGTGACAAGCACCAGCCTGCGAACTGAGTTTCTGCTGCAATTCTGGAAGCAACGGGAAGACTCAGCCATACTACTGGCTAGCAACAGACCCACAATGAAGACCAGACAAAGAAACAAAGAAAGACAGAAAGGGAAAAGAACAGGGGAAGACTAAGAACAAGTGGGCTTACAGGAAGCTCCCCACTTACATGACCCGAAGCAAAATCATTCTGAAAATGCCAAAAGCCGAAATTCCAAACAGGAATTTTTCGTTAAGAACCAACCCTCTAGTTCTCTTTAGAAGAACTTTAAAAGGGTAGCCTTTTGCCTTCAGAAAGGTAATAAGATTGACCATCTGGAAGACAAAAAACTTCTTACAACTACAAAGTCTCAAGAATCTGTAAAATTGACTATTGATAACCCCCAGCTTCGCAGTCATTGAGATATTGGAATGAACATGCGTCATTCTAATCATATCAATACCTGCATACTCTGGTTGAGAGCGTTTGTCAAAAATGTCACAGGATAAACCTTGAGGACTTTGGCTCACAGTTAGATCCAAGAAATTACAAGAGAAGCCTTTAGATGTACAATTCAACTCGCAAGAGGTTTTTGGGTATATGCCGCCACCAAAAGAATTCTGTATAGAATTACTTCATAATAGGTGAGAAGACAGGGCAAAAAGAAATTACTCACAGGTCGGCTCCGGAAGAAGTTCTCTTCATAGACAAGAGCTTCAGAAATGCTTCTGTTTGCAGCAATATCCTGTAGATGCATCCATAGCAAGGTGCACACAACAATGAACCCAAAATTCTTCTGAGATACAACTTACCATTGACTGACCTCAAGATTTACATCGTATAATTTATGTTTGTCTCCACAGGATGTTAAATCCAGTTTTAGAAACCTTTCAATGTTGGGGGATGCTTGTAAGTTAGGCTCACAGCCTAAGTGGAAAGGTCTATTTAACAAGAGAGCTTGTAGATCAACAAGATCCTTCCCTTACAGTCTTCTTCCCTTTGCAGTTGTCAAGATTCAGGAAATAATCTTAGCAGAAAATGAAGCTGCACCCTTACCTCCTGACTGCGGTTGACAACACCAACATAGCCAAGGCGTAAAGGAACCACATTCCCTAATAAAAAGTTGCGAGCATTGGTTCCCCTATCCATAATATCCAACTGTGCACCCCACCCCACATCTTATACATTGCCTTCTCCTTGAAACCTTTTGTGCAGTACCAAACCACCAGATTCAAATCACTATACAAATGGCTTGCTTCATAACAACTCAAGCACATCCACAAGTATGAAGGATTAAACTCAAACTGATGGAAACACATGTGAACTCATCATGCTCTAGAATGGGGTTGATGAACATTACCTTTGTAATAACACCAATTGTTCGAGACCCTGCATCAGAAGAGTTTCCATTACAGCCTTAGATAAGATGGATAGATGATCTAATGGGACATCATCTCTCCAAGGTTACTGATTCTGACAGAATGACTATACAGACAAGATTGTGAAGGGACTAACCATCAGGACATCTATGACAGTGCAGAGAAAACTCCATACTTTGGAGATATCTATATTGTATCAGTTCCAGCAAAGTCAAAACAAACATGACAACATCATGGAGGGGACTAACCATCAGGATCTGCAATTCGAGCCATCTGCAAGGCATCTGAATTGGCCAAGTCAGCATTTGCAGGTGAGACTGCCAGGATAATACAGGTCTCATGCTTAATGTACGATAGAATCATGCTGCGCACACGTGCCTCTATGTCTGATGGTTGGTCACCAACAGGCACCTTTGTTATGCCAGGCAGATCCACCATTGTCATGTTCAACACATGTGGAGAAAATATCTTCAGCCGGAGCTGCTTTTCTGAGATTCCCTTGTTGCTTCCCAGTTCACGATCTGTCTCCAACTGCAGCAAAGAAAGTGAAAAATATTGCCTCAAAGACACAACATACATCCCTTGAGCGCCTTTCGAACCAAAAGAAAGCATACCCTGCTTTTGCCACAGTGGCCGGCCTTCATCCAATACACAACAAATGAGAATAAGCCACGACCACTGAACCAATGGAATGAATTTTCTGTATTGTTGGCATCACAATAAGTTCCCCACCTGGATCTCTTTGCGAATTGCTGAAAAGTCTGAAAACCGGCGACCAGGCAAGTGTAGAAACTCTCCCCATTCTATCAATTCACTGCTCTCATCAGCCTTCTGCACTGTCTGTACAAGCTGCAAGACCAGAGGCCGTCGTGTGCAGATATCCTGACCTCTTGGCAAGAAGTCACGACCAACAAGTGCCTCCAACACACTTGATTTGCCACTGCTTTGACTGCCTACTACTGCAACCTGGCAAAAGACCAAGCTATCTGTTGTCTGTAAGAACCTTACAAACAAGTACTGCTTGTCATTACAAACTGATGAGTTACACTCATCTTGCATACATCAGCTCTCATGATTGGAATCCAAAATACAACAGCATAATTTCACACTTCACCTGTGTGCAACTGATGCACAGGACTTGTGCAACCACAATACCCTAAGAGCATCTCCACCAGCACTCAGTACGTGACCCTACACTGAAAATCTTGAATGAGGTACAGCAGTCAAATCTGATCAATTCACTGGAAGCCTGCTGTGGCCCTGAAAAAGTGCACAGCTTTCAGTGCCCTGGAACATTCTAATAAACACAGTCAACTCATATTTATTGACTGCCTCATATCTCTCATTGGCTAGATAGATTGATTCACCCAGGTGGGTTGCCATTAGTGGTCTTCCACCCATTTGCAGTCCCAGTTTCAGTTTTATGGGTGGGGTTGGAAAAAAGTAAGTAACTAAGACTTGGATGCAAGAAATATTTTTGCAGGGTGACATACTGAGCACTGCTAGAGATGCTCTAAAGTCAATCTAGGGTGCTACAGAAAACTGAAGAATGTACCATGCTTGAGATGATATTGTGAGCAAAAACAGTCACCTTTTTACAATAGAGCTCAGATAATCATGTATAGTGACTCGCTGTGCCTAGCAAAAATCTTGTCTGTTTGCAATTAAAAAGAATGACATCGCTGAAAGAAGCAAGCTTCCAGGCGTTCCATGCAAGTATCTCAGGCCACTTCTTTCTCAGAGGTATATACATCACCGAAACAAAAAATGGATAACGTAGTACCTGAGGCAAATCAATGGTCGATGCGCTTCCCAGCTGTGAGAATATGTCCTGAAGCTTGTTGACTAGAGGAATTACTGACTGCCCCAAGAATGGAGACGAAGCTGATGATGCTGGCAATGGAGGTACAGTAGTACCATTGGCTGGTGATCCAGACGATGCGCCCGATGCTAGAGGTTGAAGCTGAGGCTGTTGCGACATGGTGATGATGATGATGCCTTTCTTTCGCCTTTCGTCTTCCACAAATCCCGTGTTTCAATCCTCCCACGGCCCTCTCAGCCTGGCAACAGAGATATCTTCCGAAACTCGTTACCTCTGCCTCACAGTTCCGTTACCGTGTTATGCAGTTTCTTGATCCACCACCCCTGTTGTGCATGCACCGCGCTCTTCTTCACTGCACACGAGTCCCCCTCCATTGGACCAAAATCTGGAAAATAAACAACTCGAGATCCGAGATGAGCTAGATCGTAGGACTAGTGAAAAATAGGGTGGGAGAAAAAAACAGAAGGAAAACAAAACAGCACCGATTTCGGTCCAATTTCCCTCAACAATAAGTTGCCCGTCCGCTCTCCGACTATTCTTCTATTATGCAAGTCCTCTCTTCGATCGCCTCCCGCGAAAAACACCGAAACCACTCCACCCCTACTCTCCCCACGAAGAAAGAAAGTGGCGCATGGGGTCGCAAGGGAGAAGAGGGTTTCTCCACAGCAAGAGAGACAAAGTTCCCCAATGGAGAACTTTGGGAACAATTCGAACCCAAAGTCCGGAAGCAATGTAGTCCAATTAGTGAAATAAAGTTTTTTGGAAAAATTCGGAAAAAAATAAAAATTGCATCCACGGGTCCAGTTCTGGTCTCAGTTTCAAAATATAATAATAATTATTATTATTTTCAAAAAATTCTGTTTTAATTTTAGAATTGGATTTGTAACTTGATGTAATTAGATTATTATTTATATGATTATTTTAAATATTAACTTTGATAATTTACTTGTTGAATGGATTTTATAATTTGATTATTATTTTAATTAATGTGTATAATTTTTAATCATCATTCATATGTAAAACAAATTTGTTACATTATTTATGTATTGATTCACATATAATTTATTATGTTTAAAAAAATTGTTATATTAATGTGCATGTTAAATCACATGGTTTTTAAATCTTATGGGGAAATATATGATATATAAATGAATGTTGATGATTTTTAAAAACACGTTCATTTTTTTAAAAATAAGTTTTTGTATGAGCACAAATTTCATGAAATAGAATCATGAAAAAAATTAAAATTTTAATTTCAAAAGTTTTAACATAATTATAAGTGTGTCAAATTCATTCATGATAGTTATACATTAAAAAAATATTAAAATTTAAAAAAAAATTTAAAAAAAAGATGAAAATTTATTTGTATATATCATAACATAGATTTTCATAACTATGTATTAAACATACATAATTTTGATTTCTTATCCACTTGTTGATTTACAAGTTCAAATTTACAAGTTTTAGTACCACAAACTGGTGACTCAAACTTCACCCATTTTACTTCTTTCCTTGCAATAACATTTGTATGTATCTTCATCAAGTCCAAAAGTCTAAAACAAATCTTGAATTATGATTGTGATCATGTGCCCTATGCAAATCCTGATAAGTGTAAGGTGCATGTGTCAAAAACTAGCGTTAGATTCCACAACATAGTTCACATAGTGTGTTAATAAACATGTGAACAAGATAGGCATTCAGATAAATCTCCAGATTATTGTTTCTACCTTTCAATAGTAATGTAGTTGCAGTTTCATATTGTGTTGCCAAGTTTTTGCAAAGTGTTGTAGTTTGATATTCTATATCTGAACTAGTAGCTATATAATACTTCCAGAACTTGTGATGTAAAAGGCTTGTGATGGTGTGTACTCTTGCTGAAGAAAACTGAATGCCACTGGCAATGAAGGTTTCTATTCTGTTTCTTCTTGGGACAGTAAGATGCCTGATGCCCATTATTCGTTACATGTATAGCATATCCCTTGAAATCCACTGCATCCCAAATTCCACCAAAAAAAACAAAATCACCTGTTACTCACTTGACTGCTTCATCTTCTTTCTTTCTGAGATTGTAATTCTACCAACTCTTATATCACTTGTCACTTATGCCAGGAACTTCAACATAGGCACACCCAAAACCATATACATTTAGGAAAAGTCTGCTTCATCCTTTGAGCATGCAGTCCTGGAAGCTTGGATCTCAACAAAATTGTACTTGTAGATTGTTCATTACCCACTGCCACTTCTGTCATTGTTAGCAAATGAGCCTCGTCTTATGCTGCTGGGTCTGCTACCTCCTTTGTGGAAATTGGCCATACATGTTAGTGTGCCCTCTTGACTCCTCCCCCTAAATCTTTGGAAGCTGTGGTGAATAAAAACATTTTGACTCCGGACATTTAATAAATTCAGCCTTTACCCACCCATAAGCTCAAAGCTGGCTAACAATGGTCTCAGAAACAAATATGTGGAAAGATTCAAGCTAGATACAACGTTGGCACAACAAAGACCTTTCTTTCTTGTCAAACTTCCATGCCCCACACAAATAACAGATAGCATTCTAGCCATCCCTCTTGCCATACTCTTCTTGTCAGAGGACATATTAGACCACTTTCTGACACAAAAAGGAAAGTTGGAAGCTGTTCAGAATTCTTACCATTTTTCAGCACATGAATGACAATCTCAGAATTTTCTGGTAATTTCAAGAGCTCCTCTGCAACATCTTCAGGCACATCAAACACAGCCCCATTCACCTGTACTTTAAATGTTCTACTATGAATTCAAATTATATTGGATGAAAGTTTGTTGATTTTATGAAAGATCATGAATTTTTTTTTTCACATTTGTGCTAAAAATTTAAAGTTTTCAAACCATAGAATTCATTGTGCATAGTTAGAAATTGCAACCATAGTTTCATTGTCTTTTCTTTAACCATACAAATGAATATAAAGTTATAAATAATTATATTATTAAGAAAATTCAAGTTTTTCAAACTTGGGATTATGTAAACAATTTTTAGCAATGTGCATGAGGTATTTCAATGTTTGAAACAAACATCAATATTGAATGGATATAATTTACATGAAAATATTTTTATTTGTGGTTTCATTTTGAGGTTTGAGAATTTGGTAATTTTATTTATTATTTTGGTCACATTTTGGATTTAGGTTTTCCGTGAAAGGTCTTTTGTTATGATGTTTGACGGGTGTATATGTGGATAAAAAAGTTGTTTGCTTTTTTTTGTCTTGGTATTGATATTTATGAAAAACTTTTTGCACGTGGTCCATGAAAAAAAATGTAAAAATGCAAATTCAAGCCACAAGGTGCCAACATTTTGGAAGTAATTAATTAGGTGAAAAATGCAACATTTACGTGCATATTTCCACAAACACTACACTTTAAATAAATGGAGACATTAATGATTTTTTGTTATACATTGGAAGTGTGTTCAATAATCTAAATGCAATATAAATCTATTTGTGAAAATTTGACCAGTATGCTTCTATTACACCAAATTTGCATTCATTTCTAGGGACATTTGCCCATATAGGGTCTAATTGATATCCAATTTTTGTGGTGTTTTCATTAATTTGTGATTTTAATTGGAATTTATCCATGAAATATAAGAGTTCTTGTTTATTTTTTCCTTGGTTATTGTCTTTTAGAATATCAACATTAAAATCTCCCATAATAATGATTGGACAATGTTTGGGAGACCGTTGAATTAAAATTTGAAGATTTTTTAGGAATGTAAAAATTGAACATGAATGAATTTTATACACACATACAATATGTATTGTTTTTCATGTACAAATATTAAAAGTTACTACTATATATTCTGAACCATCATTAGTTATTGTATTGAAGGCATATAGGTGCATGTGTATGGCATACATCATCATTAACCCATGACCATCATGGATTGAAATATATGAATATTTCAATGAATTTATAAATTTATGCACATATGTTGATGCATAATGTATTTTTGTTTTTATAAAACATAAAATATGAGACATTTGAAGGTTATGATCATGATTAATGTCTTCATAATGTTGATGTAAAGAAGTTGTATTCAAGGCTTCTATAATTACATGAAATTTATGTAAGTTCTTTAATTGAGAAATTAATGGTATCCAAGTTGCAATGATTTTCAATTTATTCATTTTTACATGTACTCTTGGATCCATGTTAAAATTTTCATGTTGGTGAGGAGTTAACAAAATAGCTTTTCTTTTGTTTGAATGCAAAATAATGTTGCATATGTTAACCCATGTATCGAAAATTAATTCATCTAATGATAATCCTTGAAAACGATGAATGGTTTTTGCTGATACAAGTTGAATTGGAAATTGAATCTTTGTTATGATAAATGAATGGGATTTATTAACTCTTGTATCTTTGAAGATAGGTTCGATTGGTGCCATTTTGATTCAATGTCGTTGTTATAATAATGATTATTTTTATTTTTTTTAGTGTTCCAATTTTAGAATTCTGAAACATTATTCATATAATGATTTTTTCACAATATGTTGTTGATGATTTAAAAATGTCATTAGCTCCATTCACAAAACCATTTGATGTTGCATAGTTACTAATACATAATTCAACCAACATATATATCTTTATATTCATTGTAAAATGCAAATTTATAGTTTTATTCCGATCATTTGAGAGTTTGTAAAATGGTGGGCATGATTGATGGTTAGTGGTCATTGCTTTGAAAATGAACATGTTAGTAAACACATTTTCATTGTGTTTTTGCACAAGTTTATTTGTATAAAATAAATATGGAATAGTAAAATTGTTGGGTGGTTCTTTGTTACAATTTGAATTTATAAATTCAATATCCTTTGTATTTTTTGTTGTAGTACAAAAATTGTTCAAAGTTTGTAAAAAAACCATATCAAACTATTGCATAACTTTATTTAGTTCATAACATTAGACATATGTTTGCCAAAAACTTGGTGCTAATGCATTAACATTATCTTTGATATTTTGAAAGATCCAACTATCTTTCACAAGAGGTGTTTGATAGAAATCACATGTCATAATAACATCAACACCACCAAAGAATTTGTTTTGAATGTGTTTTATGGACCTTAGCAAATAACATTGAACATTCTAGCACAACAAATGATATTTCATCTATCACAACATGTTGTAATTGTTCATATCGACATGTAAACCTATTTAATGAATCTAATGATAAGTTTGGTAAACTATATAAGGATTGTTGAACATGTATGTTCATTATTGAATGTCTTATTAAACCGTCAATATTGAAGGCAATTTTACTTGTTAATGCCATAAATAAAGCCTTGGTTTTTGTTAAGTCAAAAGATATGTCTCTATTGTATAATCATAATAATCCTTGAATTATGAATTTTAATGTATACGTTTTACCAATTCCAACACCCCCTGTCAAAAATAGACATATTGATGTATACGGGTACAATTGTTTTTTAATCATAACATCATCACATATTAATTTTTTTCTTCATTTCATTTTTCAAGTAAACTATGATATTAAGAAAATTCCATCATTATGGAATATGATGATTTTGTGAAATTTTCATCTTTTAAAAATTGTGATTTTTGGTTTGACCCATTACATGATTGAATGATAAAGTTACATTAAAAATCATAATGTTCAATATTGATTGTGTTTGTTATAGGAATTGTAGGACGTGGATCATTTATTTCATTATTTATATTGTGAGTCTAAATGTTAGTTGAACATAATGATTTTGAATCTATTGAATCATCCATTTATTCTATATTTGGATATGACATTTGGTGGTTGAAAATAAATTTCATCATGTGGTCGGCAATATGCATCATGTTAAGTTACATTAGTTCCAAATTACAAGTTTTTAAAATTTTGACATGGTGAATACAATAAAACTTGTTCTCTTGACCAATTTTCAATTATCTATGTTTATTATAATTTACAAAACTAATGATTTCAGGTTTGCAATGTTTTGAATTTATTTTTTTAATGTTATAAAATGAAGTAAACTTTACTAATGATAACGATTTATATTGATTAAGACAATTGATTTTTTGTTTATGATCAATGAACACATCCAATTGATTGAATGCAACTTTTGATTTTAACACAAAAACATGTTCTTCAAAAGGAAAAGTATTTATGAATTGAAATGTTCAAAAATGAATGATATAATGGTAAAAAAAGCACAAAGTAAATAACAAGTAGAGCAACCATTTGTTGGGCATTAAGAAAAACATTACTTAACTTTTGAATTATTGTATTTGCATTTATATTATTTGTGATGCATTTTTTAATGATAGAATATAGTTTTGATGTTATTTATTTATTTATTTTTGTCATATATGATGTGCAATATGTTGTAGTTGCATATGGGTCCAAGATAAAATGATTATTTGTATTTTAAAATCACAAATGAACAACACGTATACTAAATGCATTAGTTTTTATTTTTTAGGATTTTGTTGTTTTAAAATGTGCGACTTTGTTAATTTACTTTTCAAACTTAATATATGTGTACTTTTATCAAGGTTTAAGGAATTTAAATATTCAAAAAGGAGTTATTTTATCATTTAAAAAATATATTTTAAAGATTGAAATATTTTGTTTGTTTTTGTGTATGGAGGTATTGTTATGAAAATAGATCATTTTCATTTTTTGAAAAGGTTTAAATTTTTTTGTTTCATGGATAAGAGGCAATGGGTATTGAAATCTACAAACAACATGGTTTTTCTTCTTACATGTTGGAGAACACACTCGACTTGTGAGTCAAAGGTGAGGGAAACCGCTTTGGAACAGGTGCTGGTAGAACCTATTACCACCTAATTGAAGGTAACCCACCCTATGGAGTCCACCATGGTTGTGTAGGAAGTGGAAGGGACATGTTCCTTAATACATAGAGCGTAGTTGGGCCTCATTTAACAATGCTTTTGCAAGAGGAGGTTCTTTCACCTCAATAAGAAATGGTTTGTGTTTGGTTATGAGAGGCACTATTGTGACTTTAGGTTTAGCATCATGAAAGATTGTCACACCATTTGCTCCAAACAACTTAGTTTGTTGGCACTCCAAAATAAAAACATGTCCATTTCAGTGTACTTGAATTGGGTTTCATGTGATTGTACAGGTTAGCTTGGCAATTCATATAACATGAACAAGCCTTTTATTCTAATTTATAATGTTTATTACATCTTTAAAGCATTTTATAATGTAATTTTTGTAACACCTTCGGAAAGAAGCAAATGAGAATAATTAAATGAAATATTTAAAAGTAATTTTTGAGAATTCATTATTATTTTTTCTTCAACAATAGTCTACATCAAGAGGCCCAGTTTTTTGCGCAATTCTTAAAATTTTGATTATATGTTGTGGTTTCTAAAAATATTTTTTATAATAAACACATTGAGCGGAAAATACATAACAGCTCTAACACATTTGATTTGCATGCCCTACTAAGAAGGGAAGGGCTTGAGTGAGCCAACACCCACCAATGCACCATCCAAAAAATCCCATTATGGGATTTCATGGATGGGATAAAATTGTCCCACAGGGGTCGGTTTACTTGGTGACGCGCTCCCAAGTTCCTTGTAGACCCACTTGAGGGTCAAGGTATGCGGCAATGCGGAAGGAGTTGGAACTTGGAGCCACTCCCTAGCTCACAACACTTGGAGGGGTAGAGGGGCGTGTTGGAGCTCCGGGATGGGACTAGGAAGATGTGACAAGCTTATTCACTCACACGGGCCTGCACACAACCCACACAAAGTGGTTAGTGCATAGTTAGAGCACCTTTGGTGCTAGGACGAGCCACGGGCAACACGAACACACAAGACTCACCACGGCCCGGACTTGGGGGAAGCCACCACCTTCCCCCTTATAGTATACTTTGCAGCTCTCCACGGAGGTGACATCCAAATGGCCATTTTTCCCGGGACTCCCGTGTGGGAGTCCCGAAATCGTCCCGGGTTGGAGTCCCGGGACTTTGGACGCCGATATCTCCCGACTGCAGAGTCTGATCGCGACGCGGTCTGAAGCAAAGTTGTAGCCCTCATCGAGAGATTTCCAACGCCGTGTCGCACTCTCAAATCGGATCTCGGCAAGACCTCGATTCCCGACTTTTAGTGGCCGGGAGTCAAATTGCCAGTTTGACTCCCGGCCCTTCTTTTGCCCATAACTTGCCTTTGAGATGTCCGAATGAGCAATGCGAGCCCATTTTAGACATCTACGTTTCAAGAGCTTTCCAACGGTACCAAGAGCGCAACTATCCATTGAGATTTGACCCTTCAACTCGCACTCTGAAGTTTCGGGAGTCCACCGGGACTCCCTCTCCCAAAATGGGAGTTGCCTTGGGAGTGTGAGTGCGCACTCCCTCACACTCCCTCGCACTTCCTTAGACTCCCGGGCTTCCTCTTGGCCCGCACCCTTCCAATGCCTTTGCCTTTGCTCCCGGGCTTCCTTCCTTTGGACTCCCGGGCTTCTTTCCTTTGGACTCTCGGGCTTCTTTCCTTTGGACTCTCGGGCTTCCTTCTTTTGGACTCCCGGGCTTCTTTCCTCTTGACTCCCGCAACCTTGCAACCCCTTGCCTTGGTCGCGAGCCCAAAGCTAGGGTTGCGACACTTGGTCAATAAATTTATTTATTTTTGTTCCTTTTTTTCCTAGCTAGATATTCTTCCCTAGTTCAGTTTTTTTTTCTAGCAACAGTTTATTATTATTTTTTTTTTGGCCCACCCGTAACCCAAAGTTTTTTTTTGGGAAGCTCCTACCTACCCTCCAAACCTAAACCCACCTTCCTCCCTCATCCTGCTTGCCCCTTCCCAACCCATCTCCTTTTGCACTCACTTCCATTGCCAGAGCTTTAAGAGTGCTACTCATTGTCAAGAGCTTCAATGCAATGGTAGCTAGAGAGTGAAAGCAAGAGGAGCTAGGTGCTTTAGGAGTGCTGCTTGTCATTAGGAGCTTCAACGTGGAGGTAGTAGGAGTGCAAAAGTAATAGGAGCTGAAGTGGGAGCTTGAGGGTAAAGCTCCTGTCTACTCCTTTTTCTTTTTTTTGCTATAAAGAAGACAACAATGGCATCGTCATCCTCCTCTTTTCTTGCATTACAGGTGTGAAAAGTGACGACGAGCAACATAGCTATTCATTGTTGTTTCTTTATGGTCTTGTTGTGAACATCATAATAGCTATGGGTTACAAGCAGGAAAAAATGATGACGAACAACGTAGTTGTTTGTCGTCATTTTGCTATGGGTTGTAGGTGTTCTTGTAGGAGCAAGAGAATGATGACAAGCAATTGCACTATTTATTGTCATTCAATTTTATTGATTTTTTTACAATTGTGAATGAAAATGATGAGCATGGGCTCATCATCCTTTCCAAGCTCTGAGGCAGGCATAACTAACAACGATGAAAAGCAATTTTGCTCGTCATTGATCTAGTTCTTTTCCGAAAGAAAGAACAATGATGAATAACCGCATTTTTCATTGTCATTTTTATTTTATTTAAAAAAAAAATTATAGTTGTGAAAGAGGATGGCACTCATCGTCCTCTTGAAGGTCTGAGGCAAATGCAAATAATGATGATGAATAGCATTGTTGCTTGTTATCATAATTCATTCGAAGAGAAAAAACAATGACGAGTAGGTGCGTTATTTGTGATCATTTTTTTAATGTATTTTTTGTAGTTATGAAGGAGGACAACAAGCTATGCTCGTTGTCCTTTTCAAGTTCAAAGGCTTGCATAGGTAATAATGACGAACAATGCACCTGCTTGTCGTCATTCTAATATTTTTCCAAAAGAAAAAATGATGAGGAACAATCATGTTGCTTGTCATCATCCCTTTTTTTGTTGGTTTTTTTTTTTGCAATTGTGGAGTAGGATGACAAGTGCAACTCATCATCCTCTTCAAGTTCCAAGGTAGGCGTTCGGTAACAATGATGAGCAATGTTGTTGTTCATTGTCGTTCTAGTTATTTCCAAGGTAAGAAACATGGCCATTCATCTCACATTGAACAATGAGCATTCATCATCATCAAATTTGTTTGACTTGCTTCCTATAGGCTCCTAGTGGTCTTTTACTTCACATTTGCATAGTTGGTGAAAGAGTGGAAAATGAACTACGAATTAGAATAATGTTATGTTGTTTGTGTTTTTGTTAAATGCAAACTTGGAGGAAAGCAACAAATGTTGGAATAGATCAACAAGTTTCAACAGATGTTGTAGATGGCATGGGAGGTGTCATGAATGACAAACATTTGAAGGCTGGGGTGATGGGACAACAAATGAGTGTTGAAAATGTGGTTCCATTGCTTACAAGTGAGATTGTTGAGGAAGAACAAGTGCAAGCATGTGAAGACGTTGGGGAAACATCTAAGGGAAATGTTGATCAAGTCGAAATGGATTTGAAAAAAATTATTTTAATGATAGAGGACTAAAAAAATGTAGTTCTTGCTACTCCATAGCTAGAACAAGAAAATGCAAATGAGGATGTTGAATTTCATGCACATATTGATGGAAGTGACATAGCCATTGAACTTCATTTATTATAATTATTACCTCACCCATCCTCTCAAGTGGAGACGATGGGTGGGGTTTTTTTTTGTCAAATTTGTGATTGCAATACAATCCTTAATTATGGTCATTAAACCTTTACATGCCCCACCTTCCTTCTCCATGTGAGAAGGTGGGTGGGGCATTTTTTTTGGTCTAAGTTTATAGGCAATACCTTTAGATTCTCTAGGTGATATTGTTATTTTTAGGGTTTTCTTCATTTCATGCAAATTTCAATACTAAAGTTAACAATACCCTCATCTTGTGTTTTTGTTTTTTTATCTCTCTGTGCAATACCTTCATTTAGTGTTTTATTCTTCTTTCTTTTGTGCAATACCCTAATCTTGGGTTATAATCTTTTATTTTATCTATGCAATTACTTTCATTGTTTCATGCATAACCTTCATCCATAATATTAAGTCTCACATAAGTTTTTTATTTATTTTTTTGATTTTAGATGTGGTTGCCCCTCGTTTGATTGCCATAAAAGGTGTCCATTGGTCAAGGGATGGGCCCAAATTTGCTTATAGGGTTGATGGGTGTGATGCATCCTACAAGGCCAAATACAACTTGGTGCAACATTTGTAGGCGCATCACAATGTTACCATGGATTTGGGCATGAAACATAGTTATGTGTCTTAACCTCTTTGTTTTCCTTAAATTTTCACCTATAAACCCATTATACCCCCACTCAACTTTATAAACTAATTGTGTGCCCCATGCATGCTTGTTAAACCTAAAATCATACATGCATATTTATTAGCTTAGGGCAATAATAATTTTTTATAACATATAAAACAACAACAATACAAAAAAACTAATCAATAAAAATTAATTTCATTATGTTTTTTCTTATTAAATCTTCATCAAAGCTTTATTGAAGTTTTAAAAATAACATTAAATTGATTTTTTAATTAATTAATTATTTAAAAATTGATGTGTTTTATTGTAATCAATTATTGAATAAATTTTCAAATCTCATTTTAATAAGATTTATAGGAATTGAAGTTAATTATTTGTATGTTTATAAAAAAAAATTCAGTTAAAACATTAATCGTATGAATTATTTTTTACATTTCATAGTGATATGAAACCTATGATACTAAAAAGGCTAGTGACAACCCAAAAAAATAAAATGATATAGAAACATGAGTAAATCAATCACCCAACAATCATATTTTGAGAAAAAACCCAACAAGAGATGGGTAGGCTTCAAAACAACCCACCAGTTGGATGGGTGCACCCAAATTTACACATGCCCATCCATTAGCTTGGGCCAATAAAAAACTTACATGCAAACCTATAACTTTATCCATTCAACCAACTTTTGATTCTCCAACCCCTATACTTGTTCAAAAGGTGTTCCCACAATGCTTTTGTAAGACATTGCCAACAAATGATAAAATGAGGATAATCTTATATTGAATCATTTGGGTGAAAATTAACGACAAATTTAAATGACATCTAAATCATAAAGAAGAATATTTTAATTTTTTGAAATCAAGGGTCAAACTAATCTCCATATTTCATCATAATTTGAGAGCAAATCTAGAAATGTGGGAATTATTTATTCTTAATGCTACATTCACACTTGATGTCAAATCAATATTAAATGTAAATCTAGGTGGCATCCTAGGTGGCACCTGATTTTAAATGGGTGATAGCTTAATGTTAAGTGAATGTTAGTTTAACATAAAATCTTCCTGATAAGTAAGTTTAAGTTTTAAATGACTAGTATGTTGAGAAGGGACTCGACACTAAAGTCCCTAAACACCAGGTGTGAATGCACCTTTAGGAATAAATTATTTCAAAGCATTTCTCCCTCCTTAACCCCAATGATTCATCACTTGTTGACTCATTTATTTGTGTTATATTGTTCTTTATTTTGTGTGAATGAGGTAAATTTAAGGTAAATTTATTCTTTTAAACTTGTTATCTCCACCATTTCAGTGTGAACCAAGCTTAAGTGTAACATACCTTCTCACTTTTGAATCTCATAGTGCATGAGTCAATTCAATAATCCATTGTTGAATATTTAGTTAATTTTCAAAAACTCAATTCAACACCGATTTCTTAAATATTTTTTATATTTAATAAAGATTGAGATATTAATTAAGAAATAAATAAAGATTAAGTCTCAATTATTTTGCAAATTTGAGGAGACATATTGTTTTGCCAAATTAGAGGACACAGAAACGTTGTCAATTATTGGATACTTGCTCTCCAATGGTGGATTGGCATGAAGCAAGAAACTCCTAAATTGCTGCCAATTTCTGTATTTTTCCCACCTTTGTAATTTCCTTAGATTTTGGCATTTCTAAAACACTAAAGATTCAAAAAATTGGCATTTTCACTGAACCTGAAAGTTACCACAGTCTAGGGTATGCTAGAATCAACCCAATAATTTGTTCAAAAAACCAAATGATATAAGCAACTGAGAAACCCAAAGTGCACAATTGAGCAAAAACTTATGATGGAAGCTCCATGGTGGTGTAAAATTGTTGAAAATTAAAAGCACTAGGAACCTGATTCCATACAATGATTATAGAAGTCCATTGTGAATTACCCCAAATTGATGCAATGGATTCACAATTAAATGCGATATACGATATAAACTAGAATAGCATGCTTCTGCAACAATAGTATAGTCATGACTAAGAGGATGGACCTCTAATGAGGAAGAATATCAACCCATGGATATACTAGTTGCAGCCACAGCCCAAGCCAGTGTTGGTCAAATAATGATAGTGGAGGCAGACCATTGGGGCAAACAAGTTTCCTGTGTAATTCACAAGTGGCCAGATTTTCCATAAATTCAGATCTGAAATGAGGTCAAAAAAATGAGGTTGTCAGAGAATAAAGTTTTGTTGCATCTTGTCAGAAAAAGAAACATGCACATATGTTTTGCAAAGAAGGAGTAGCCTCATTTTCTATGTGGCTTCAGTTCTACAATTTTTGCAAGAGGGTTTTGTCAAGAGCACTTGGCTATGAAGGAGAAAATGTGTGTATAGTTAACCCAATTTATGAAAGGTTTTGTGATCCTCTGAACTGTGAATCAATGTGGTTGGATTGCTGTTGTCAAAATTGGAGAAACCTCAGTCTCAAGGTGGATCTTCCAAAACTTGGTTTTGTTGGATGACAAGGAGCTCTTTGCTAGCTTCAATAAGGAAGTCTGCAGCATCCTCAGCGACAGATTGTCTTTTCAGTTTTGGCCCCAGATCAGGAGCTATGGTGCTGCCACCACCAGATCTCTTTCTGTGGTTCTGCTTCTGGTTTTGGATCTTGCTCACTTCCCACATTCTTCTTTTTTGGTCTACAATGAGAAACAGAACACTGTTCATTGCCAGAAAGCTTGCTAAAGCATAGAAAATAGATGAGTGTCAGTTTCAGCAAGACCAACCACTGACTTTATCAGCTGCTGACAAAGTGGCTGTACATAAGTAGGTAATTAATCTGCCCAGAATTTGGGCAAACCATTACACAAAATTCTGCATCCTGAGTTTCTGTTGAATTTCCAGAATAAAAGGAAGACTCAGTCATGGTGTTGGCTAGTACTCAAGGCAAATAGCTAATTAAAAAATGTCAATAGCATCTTCATTCGTTGAAGCTGCAAAAAACTTGTGAGGGTTAAGCTTCATTTCACTTTTAAATTGTCCCTGTTTGAGCAAGCATCTAAGCCTTTAAGCCATAGAGACAACTACGTAGATGGTAAAAACTACCTCTATGAATGAACTCTCACAAGAAAAATTTCAACTTTACCTGCAGATAAGTCAGGAATTGCGTGTTCAATAAACCGATTTGCTGCTCCCACATCAATAGCTGATGTTGGCTGCAATGCACCTGCAATCAATACAAAGATTTAGCTCATTTCATATCCAATCTAGACATGCAAACCTTACAACCTCAAGATGTGCTTGCATCCAATTCACTGAACAGAAGCTCTTAAGACAATGAATGGCATCACTACTGCATACATACTAGAATACATTCACATAACTTCACCCTTTATAGTAAGAAGATGCTTCTAGTTGTGAATCTAGCTTCAGCAGTTTGAAAGAGAGCTTGATCCATCTCCTTCCAATTAGTCTGTAGAAGTGACCTATCCTTACAGAATTAAAAGTTTGTATCCAGTATTTCTTAATCTACCAAATGAGGAAGAGCTCAATGTATTGCACCTTTGCTTTGGTCAAGAGCTTTCATAACCTTGTCATGATATAGACTCACCCGCTCCTGCAACACCCCAGAACTAAGAGATTGATCCCCAAAAAGAAAATGGCAGTCACACACAACTGCTTGTGAACAAACACCAAAAGTCTCTTGCAGATGCTAATCTCAACAAAATGTTAATCAAAGGCATTTTTTTGCTGTTCATGTGAGATGGAAAGGATGATGGAAATACAAGGAAAGGAAAAAATGCCAGTGATGCACAACTGCTTGTGAACACTAAAACTTCTTGCAGATGCTATTGTCAACAAAACATGAAATACATATCTTTCTCATGTAAACACAGAAAGGTTGATGGAAATACAAGGGAAGTAAAAAAAACAGCAGTGACACACAACTGTTTGTGAATGAACCCTAAAAGTGTCTTGCAGATCCTAATGTCAACAAGATGTCAATCACATGCATCTGTTTTCCTGTTCATGTGAATACAGAAAGGATGATGGAAATACAAGGGAAGAAGAAAAACCAGCAATGCCACACAACAGCTTGTGAACAAACCCTACAAAGCTTCTTACAGGTGCTAATGTCATCAAAATTTGAATCAAATGTGGTTTTCTTCATGTTCGTGTAACATGAGAGGGTTGATCAAAATGCGCAAGGGAAGAAAATGCAGGAAGCATGCGAGTGTTATTCATACCACTTCAGAGTGTGCAGCATGTTTCTCTGGACATATACCACTTGTCCTCAGATGAACTGCAATCATGCACAGATTGCATAAAAAATACATGAGATTTTCTTCTGCTTGAAAAAAGACACAAATTTGATGTAGCTCTTTCGATCAATAGAGCAGAAATGTTTTGCAACCATCTTCAAACCCCAAGAACTCCTGAATGCACAAATGACAACAATTCACATATGGTGGGGATTTGATAGAGCGCTATGTGTTCACAAGATTATACATCAGTGTTCACGTAACTAAGATTTTGAGCAGCAAAGAAGCTTCAAGATTCTAGTGAAGGAATTTCTGAGATTAATAGGCCTAAACCCTAAACCCTAAACCCTACAAACCTGCTTCTGCAAAAACCCGAAAGGATGGTTTGCAAGAACAAGAGAAAGAACAAGAGATTGTTTGCGGAAACAGAAGGAGGATGGGAAAATATGAAATGAATCACCAGCATACATGAGAAAAGTGTTGTCAGGGCTTTGGAGAGACACAGGAAAGTTGAGGCTCGCTCGACAGGTGTGAGCAAGGACAACGACTGACGCCGGCAGGATTTCAACAGCACTCGCAGCTGTAACTCCAGCTCCATCACAGGGCCGTTCAACTGCTTCACGTTTTCGAGTACCTCGAAAGGGAGAACCGCCTCCTCCGCCATCGCGCCACGAAGAGCTCTCCCACAGAAGGACGGCTGTTTTCTTCTTCTCCTTCTCTTCTGTCTTTCGTAAGATCCTGGACTCCCAATGAATGAAAATCTGCGGATGATCGGCAATTTTGCAGGAAGTTAAAACTGAAAAGGATGAACAAATAGGGTCGAAAGATCGTACATTCTTTGTGTTTGTTCTAAATTTTGTAACTTGTACAAATAAATAGATAATTATCAAATATATATATATATATATGAATTAATTATCTTAAATAATCATTTGAAATCATTTGAATTATTATTTTAAAATTAATCAGTTTAAATTGTTAATTGCTTAATGATTGCGATTTATTAGTTATTTGATTTCAAGTAATTTATTATCAAGTAATTAATTAATTATCTGAACTTTTGGATGGATAATAAATTATTTGAACTAAGTGTTTTTATTAATTAAGTTAATTTCAAATTTATTTAATTATTGAATGATTTATACATTATTATTTGACTTGATTAACTAACTAATTGTTTGAATTCAACTAATTAATTCAAATTGACTATCAAATATTAATTAATATCAAGTAATTAATAATTTATTGAAAAAACATTATTAAATATTAAGGATTAAAATATGATTTTTTTCTTCAATTATTAATTTATTAACATTTGAACAACAATCACAAAAATAATGGAAAGTAATATTTTTATAGCGATAAGATAATGACAACATAATGACAAAATTGGTTGTATCAATAAGAATCACAATTGACAATTAATTACAAAGGCCATATTTAATGGGCGATGGAAATGGATATACATGGCATGATTGTATGTGTTGACATTATACACTAGTTATAACATAGTGTTTGATTAAGTGTTACATTTACAAATTAGTTGTAATGTAGTTGTCACGCATAATTAAAATGCAACATTTTAAGAAATCAAACATAATTGATTACATCTATATATGCAATATGTACATTACACTATAGTATAGGTGTCCAAAGAATAACACATAATACCTTTCAATATTAAAGTTCGAACAATGATGGAACATGTTTGATGCCATATACCTTGGCTAAGTCATTAAAGTGAAGGTGTCATCTTCTTGCATAAACATGTTCCTCATGTAAACCCCATTGGAGTACATCACCTACTTCCACTTGGGGTGGTGCCATTCGAATCTCATGAATACCATCAAATGTAGCAATGTTCTTTCAAAAGTGATGCATCCATTGGTAACCATTGACAATGGCTATAATTTTTATTTTTATTTTTTTGACATGGCTTTGGAGTGACAAGATAATGTGTGTAGAAAGGTAGATAAATTGATTGAAAATTACTTTTTTTTAAAAAAAATTAACAAAATAAAATGCTAACATTGAGTGGGTTCAAAATGTAGCCATTACAAACAATGATTTCCATGTTGAAAGAATTGAACAATTCTTATGTGAATGTTGATTTCAATTATCTTAAAATAAATTTTCTTTTGTGACCTACCCAAAATATCTTTTTAGGTACATTGCATAACATATTATCCTATGGTCAATTGCAATTCAAACCTTAGGCAATGCAAATTGCTTTTACTTGATTGGCCACATGACACATTAGGTGTGTTAATTAAAACCAATTGTGGTTTTTTGTATGTGTAATTTTGTTGACTTTCACTTATGTAAAATCAATATTCAAGATTTTATTAGGTTCATTTAAATGTCTTCTCCTTTCAACATTTAACCCTATTATTTTACATTGTCGAC
The DNA here is from genome assembly GCA_963920785.1 of Sphagnum contortum. Classification (NCBI taxonomy): domain Eukaryota; kingdom Viridiplantae; phylum Streptophyta; class Sphagnopsida; order Sphagnales; family Sphagnaceae; genus Sphagnum; species Sphagnum contortum. Next base: position 9,083,279 of record OY987286.1, read on the forward strand.
ATTATAAAATTGTAAAAGCCTTAGTTATTTTGCCCTTTTTTTTTATAATGGAAGTCATTTAGAATCATGTGTTTATTTTTATTTTACTCTATTGATATGAATATTAAAAAAACTTCTTCACTTTTTTGTGGATTTAAAAATAATTTTAACATTACTAAAATGTACTCCTAGTTTTGAAAGGTTTCAAAGAACTTAAAATTTTCATTATTTTTTTTTGGTAATTCTATAAAAACAATATTGACAAAATATAAGACCTAAATAGGAGTAGGAATTGCACAGGGAAAAAATTCAAAAATAAATTTCAACAATTCTCAATCATGAGTTTTCAAACGTGTGTAATTATAACAACACCAAGTAAAATTAATTAAATACATTATATACTACAATTTTTTAATATAATAATCTGAATATGAAAATGTATCTTGAATATTTTGTTCATTATTTTTTATTTTGTTGGTTTCAGATTAAATTCAATTACAAAAACTTTCATCACAATCTTCCCAAACAAAATTGTAATGGCAACTATATTTCCCAAAGTAATGCTTCACATAATTTGAATAAATGAGTGATATTAAAATCATTAGAAAAAAAAAAAACTAGACTCAATGAATTATTCATCTTGAGAACCTTCAACAATGCATGGAAACAATTGTAAATAACACAACCAAATGCTTGGCCATATGCCTCACAAATAAATAATGTCAAAAATATAAATGGAAAAAAAATGATGTATAGTGAAATTTGCACCATTCTATCTTTTGAAAACAAAATTCAAATAATGAATCTAATGAAAATTCAAATTGAGAAATCAAAGTTAACATATTATGCAATTAAAAGAAAAATAAATGATTGAAATTTAAATTTAAATGAGTTCTTTAAAAAATAATTTGTTGTGTTAAAAAAGTGACAACAAAATGAAATTTCGATACAATTCAAGTTGCTTCCAACATCATTCAATATTATCATTCAAATGGAACATATTTTCACAAAATTTATTCATTATTTCATTGTAATTGGTAATATGAAGTAGGGATATCGATCCATTGGAATTGGTTTAGGTAGGACAACTTTGAATTCCACAACTTGTAGTTGTCATTTGAACAATTCCAAAATGGAATTTGTTTATTTCATTCCCAAGTAAAGAGGCATGGAAAGCTCATTTTTTTGGATTTATGTTTTTTAAAAGTAAAGTTTTGTTAATTTTTTTTTCAACACCATATTCATGAATTATATTTTCAATACTTTCACCAATTTGCATCTTATTTCTCGTGAATTGAATTGAATCGAATTTAATCTTAATCCAATTATTGAATTGAATTGAAAATTCTATATATTGGAATTGAATTAAATTTTTAAAAAGTAAATTGTATTAAGGAAAGTGTTGGTTTGAAGGTAGCCCAAAAAAAAAAAAAAAAAAAAACACAAGAAAATGTTTTTGGGGGAAAAAATCAGGCATTTGGGCGGCTGACTTAGGTTTACGTGTCAGTTGACTAGGACCCTGAGGTACCCTCCACGCCATAAAAATTGCCAGGTGTCACCCAAAATAGGGGAAAAAGCAAACAAGCACGTAGGCCAATTGCAGTCCCGGGGTACAGTCAGCCAAGTCAGTCAGCTGACACAGGCGATTTGTTTGTAGATATACATTGGGCAGATTATTTTTAAAAAATAAAAAATAAAAAATTAATGGCCTACTCTAGACTTCAGCAAATGGCATTTTACGGTAGGTGGCAGATGCACCACACCACATGGTGGAATTATTGGGTGTCGTGTTCAAATCTCATTGGACTCCACATGAGAAAAAACCGGTTCAATGAATTTTGTGGGGTACTTCTTTTGGTATTTTAATATTGAAAGAGCTTCCGGAAGTGGGTTACGGTTCTCTCTCTTTCTCTTACGGAACCTGGAACCGGCGGGTAAGAGAAAAGTATAGTACCTAAAAAAACCCTTGACGGGTAATTTCTTAATAAATAAAAAAAGCCTTGGCTGGGTCTGACCCTTGAATCTCGGAACCAGTTTGAAACTTAGTCAGAGGTCTAAAAAAATTCAAAAGAACCTACCCTAGACTGCAAGTTCCGATGCCCCTGTGTTTTCATGAAACCCACTCACTGGTCGAACTTGTAAATTGCAAAGTTCAAAATGTGCATAATATGGATCCAAAGTGTGTCCTGGGGGCCATAATCCTTCTCTTGCAATGGGTTTAGACCGAAGATAGTAGACAAGGAAGAAGAAAAGGAACGGTTGCAATAAGGTAAGGTACCCATATTGTGATTTGAATTAACAGCTTCCATGGTGGGGCCTTCCCCCAAGTGGTAACAAGGGGTGGGTGTGTCACACTTTGGCCTTGCCATTTACATTAAAAAGTATCGCAAGACAAAAAAGAAAAAGAAGAAGAAGAATCACGAAAAAACTCAAATATTTCACCATGTCAAAATATAATCTTCATTTAAAATCCTCTAAAAGAAACCAAAATCCCTTCCAGAGATATTATTTAACTCTATAACTTAATCTCAAGTTTGAAACAGAAGCCAAAATATCATTCTTTCAAAAATCCTCATATCAAAATAGACAAACAAACAAACAACAAAAATCAACTTTAGGGACCCAAAATATGTAAAAGCAAGGATGGACCCTATCTCTCTCTCTTGGGCGACAGAATATCCCTTACCGAACCTGAAGTTTGACCTACTCAATTCTCAAAGCATCCTCCTCTCAGCACATGGGCCCCCGGGCACATGGACAAAAGGAGTCCAGGGGTGGGGGGGGGGGAACTTTACGTAGATATACACTTCCGGCAATCTCTCTATCAGCTTAGGAAATCCATGAAATTGAGCTTTGCTGTGTTGTAGCTTCCTTCCTTCCTTCCATACACGATCTCAAAAGGAATCGTTATCATTGTCACTGAGTATTGCAATAGGTATCATCTGATTGAGTGTCGGGGGATGGAGAAATGGTCCAACTATAAACTTTGCAACTTGAGGGAAGGCAAAGTTTGGGGGGGGTTTCGGGTGATGTGGTTATGCCCGTATGTACTAATTTGGTCATTCCCCGTTCGTTGTTCTTGATAAATTGTCGGATTCCGAATCTGGTTGCAGTGAACAAACACATCTTGGCCAAATTTTTTTTTTGGTACAAAGACACCACACCCATAGGAATATTGTCCGGCCTCAGATTTTTTATTTATTTTTGGTATTAGATTTGAATGCACACTGCCGAATCTGCACCTGACATCCAGGCATTGTCGATTTCCAAAACCTTTGATTTCTGAAAAACAAACCAGTGACGACAAAATGTACACCGGAATGGCAGACGACCTGGCCCCTTCCGGTGCGTAATAAGACAAACAAAGTGGGTCTAGTATGCAAACCCAATTGGCGCGGATTATTATTCTGGAACCATCCTTGACCTCCTCGGATGCCAACATTTTTGAGTTGTGGATCCACACCTGAAATTTTGTAATATATCACAGAATGGATTATTAACAAAGTTGTAATCTGCAAATTCAGATCATTATGGAAAAAACAAATCTACCAATTCAGCCTATTCTGGTTCTTTGAATCTGCCCCCCTGAAGTGAAAGATACTCCATGAAGGCTGGTTTTCCTTGCTGACTTATGAAGTTAGTTTTTTTCATAATAATACTCTTTTATAGGGACCTTTTATAATAAGAACGGCTTGCTGCCCGGAACATTAAAACACAGCCGACAACTGCCCATCAGGTGGTGGTCACCAATGCAGCCCTAGTTTGACACTACAATCCCTGTTTCATCCTCAATTCGAGTGTCAAGTGAGTTAAATTACTTAATGAAATTGGGTATCGGATCACAAGATATGCACGGCGGTTTTTAAAATCTTATTGCAAGAGGTGCGAATAAGCCAGCAGTGACGATGCAGGTTTGGGAAATCCAAAACTGGGGCTGAATCTCCTTTGGGGATCAAATTGAGGCAAGAAAATCAGTTTGGTCCCCTCTTTTCTTGTTGTTGTACTGTTTTCATTGATTTTGGTCCCCAGTTATGGAAAAAACTATAGCCCAGTACCCCCTCCAGTTTGGAGTACTTTACTCATGAGTGTGCATGTCACAAATATATCTTTTGTTTTTTGGCACAAATGGGGCCACTTACGGTCACAAATATTGACTGCCTAGTGTGCATCAGTGCACACAATTTTGCTGTTTTGTATATGAGAAGGGCCCTTCTGTGATTTGAGATCTGTGCCCAACCAAGCCCAGTCGGCCGATTGAACAGGTCAAAAATCACGGAAGGGCCTGTACTCAGGTCCTTTTCCTACGCACAGCAGAGCTGGGATTTTTTTCACTTTTTCAGAAATAGTGACAGGCTGGCTGGTCAGAAGATTGGCTAATTTTTTTTTTTATAAATATGAAAATTTACAACAAGTTAACACTGAAAATTATGAAAACAGTGAGTTTGACCCCAAAAAAAAAAAAGAGAGAAAGAAAATAAAACTTGAAATTTATGAATATATGGAGTTTTCTAATAAATTTAAACCAATCACTTACATAAAATGTTCAGCCTACTTATTGACTTTTTAAATAATAAAAACTTGAATATGTCTTTTACCTTAAAAGAACCTGAACTTCTTTTCAGGAATTTATTTTCAAAAGGTTCTGGTCCCCAGTTCTGGTTTTTCCACAAAAAGTCAATTCCAGAATCCAACCCTGGGCTCCAGTTTCACCACAAGGGTGGCAGGTTCAGGTCCAGGTCACAGAAACTGAACCAAGAGTTTGACACTGGAAACATTCGAACCTGCCAACACTGGGGTTCGAACCTGCACCCATTTGGGTAATTATATTCCATGAGCCTCAGTTCGCTTGGCTTACATAGGATGGAAAGTCAAAACTGTAGATGGATGGCTTTCATCTATTTGTGTTGGATGTCATCCTTTCACCCTCCATCATCCATGCAGGAGGCGGTTGAAGAACGCGCGGGGTGATGAAGGAAGCAAGGAAGGAAGACGAGAGAGAAGAGCGAGAGGGCCTCTTTGCGGAAATGGTTTTGTGCAGGTCGTTGCGGAGATCGAGTAGTGGCCAGATGTTTGGTGCGGGAAATGGAGTGGTTTTTTTGTTAGAAGGTTTCCTTTTTAGCCTTTTGCGGAGGAAATTGGTTTAGAATTGACCTCGATTTCGAGCAAAAGACGTGCGCCGAGGTAGGTACCTCCTGTTCATGCCCCTGGTGCCTTGGGATACACGGGACGCGTGTTCTCGACATGCAGGAGAAAGGCGGAATGGAGATCGAGAAGCTGTAGGCAAGAGGAGGTTTGTTTGAGTCACCTTGTGGTGTTGCTGGGAAAGATTATCGTGTTTGTGTGTGTGATTTCGTTGTTAGAGAAAGTTTTAAGGAGGGGTAAGAAAGAAATAGACGTAGAGGAGCAGGAAATAGGAGAGAAGAAGAAGAAGAAGACGAAGACGGAACCTATGCGGGACGGCAAGGGAGTGGAGCGATGGCGGAGGCGCTGAGAGCAGCGCTGCGGTTGTTTCCCGCTGTGAAATCGGTTCCTGGTAGCAGCAGTGCGTGCACACGGGCGTCGTTAGTGAGGCGCAGCAACGGACGAGTCTCGGAGCAGCAGCAACAGCAATCCGTACTTTTCCCCTTCCCTTCCCATCTCCGGCAACAAGAAGCCACTTCTATTTCTTTGGCAAAAGACGCCGGCCAGCCTGTGACCGGGTTTGCGCGCTTCGCTCGTGCTGTGTTGGCGTATGTGGGAGCGGGCATCTCTGCTGTCGCTGCCAATCAACTCGCAGGTCCCTGCTCCGTGCACGGGAAGTACGTCATTTCTACGCCCCTCTTGCTCCTCAATTGCTAGAGTAACGCGATCCTCTCTATGTCTCTGTGTCTCTTTCCTTATGGTCCTTTGGGTTCAAATGCAAGGCTTTCTGCTACGTCACACGCCTTTCTCAACGTGTTTGAGATCTGGCATTTACATTCCATACTCGTTTATGCAAGCGAAGGACAATGTTTCCGGCTTGTGTTTCTTTGGCCTTGGCAGTCAAGTCAAATCTAAGCTTTCTTGCGGTGCCATATCTGTCTTTTCTTGTACGGTTTTTTTTTGCACGGGGTTTGCATTATGATCATCACTCAAATCTATGGATTTGCAATGATTCTCTTCCTAGCTTGACCTTGCACTGTGTGCTGCTTCCTGCATGTCACAAACCTAGAAGTGAGGAGGATTCGCCTATGGTAGAGCTCTAGAAAGGTTTCCTTCCAAAACCGTACTGACATCCTTGTGTTTTGTAACATTGGAGATCCATTGAATGCACAGCTTCTGGGATCTTGTGAGCAACATTTTTTTGTTGTCAAATTTGGGGCACTGTAACTACATGGTATTATAGTCTTTCCAACTACCATTCAGTGCTTGGTTTGGGACCCAGAGAGTGTTGAACCTAGATCTTGCCTGCCTGAGCTTCAGACTCAGCTTTGAATTAGATGTGTCTACTAGGATTTTACCATGGTTTTCAAAAGCTGGCAGTTTGGACCTTTGTTGCAAGAAGTTGAACTGTGAATGATATGATGGTGATTGCCGGGTTCTGGTTACATGGTTGGGTCTTACTTCATCTAATCAGCAAATCAGGGGTTCAGGACTAAGTTCAGTGTAGTGACAGAAGAAGTCACAAGCTTATGATGAAGTATTTTAAGAGGAAAAAAATCTTTCACAGGATGCAACCGAGAATTAATCATCAAGGGAGTTCAACATTTAGCTTGATTGTATTTGTCCATTTGTGTACATGATGGTGATGTGTGGCTGATTTGTAAACTACCTCATGAACAAGAATAGACCATATGGGGAAAGTCTGTGCTGGTACAGAGAGTTCCATGTTCACATGAGCTTTGTTTCAGTAAATCATCAATTGGGCTTTTGGTTGTAAGGGTGGTTTGCCTTATGCCTGGTTGGAGCATTGGCATCTACCTGTCTGTCTTTGAAGGTGATAGATAGATGAGTTTTGCACAGCAGTTGTCCATACACCATTCAGATTGACCACAGCATGTATGACTTGGCATTTCTGCAAAATTGGTATTTAGTGATTCTTGGTGACTATCCACTTTCTTTTCCTGGCTGATTTTCTATGTTTAGTGAGTCTCAGTATGAAGTTGAGACTTGCAATGAAAGAGTTTACTATACAAGACCTGAGTACATTTTATGCACCTCTAAGCAACTGAATACAGCAGACTGGGATTTGCAAAAGATAAAGTTCCATTGCCAGAGACTTTACCTTAAAAGACTTGGAAGAGGATATGTTCATCACTCTCAGTATTACAGTTGAAGTCCTCTAGCTGGGAACAGAGGTTCGGATTGAAGGGCCAGCTCATCTTTCAATGTGCAGAACACAGTGTAATACTCCCTTCTTTGATGTTGTAGAACATTGCTGTGTTTTTGCAAGGTTGTACTCTAGCTATAATTCTTGGTTAGTGATAATTTATGGTGACTCACAATGGTCACCCATATTGTGTGTAAGGGAGAGAGAATTGTTGCCATTTGTCTGCACCAATTGTCTTAACAAGAAATATTGTGAATGGGAACAGGCTTTGTTTTGGTTGATTCAGTTCGATGACTAACATGCTGATCCAGGGCATGAAATCAGAGCCCCTGGTTAGGAATTTCACCTGCCCACTTTGACAATTTACAGCCCTCAGTTACCGGATAGTACAGTGCAGCCAATCTTGTAGTAATTAAGCACTTCAATACAGCCTGAGATTTGTGAAAGGGTGGCTTTCAGAAAGAAGATGACAGTCCCTGACTAGCCTTCAAAAGTGAAGCCCAGAATTGGTATTGAAAATAAGTGTCATTACTAAGTCTTCAGTAGCTTCCAGAAATGTGATGGATACTCAGGATGCAATTTTTTTATGATTATTTGCTTTAAAATTTCAGGCAATTGCTTGTTTGAAACTTTGTGTAATTTTTAAAACCCTCTCTAGACCCACCACTGGCAGCTGATGAAGTCAGTGGGGAGTGATGGCAGCTAGTAGCTGCTATTCATGATGAAGTTGATCGTGTGATACTTTGTGAGACATTGATAAGGTTATGACCACATTCATTCTTGTTGTGTTAGTTTTGGTTTTGCCTGAACTGACACAATCATTACCTTCAAACTGTTGTTGTGGAGTTCTCTATACAGTCTCATGGATTTGCAATGGCTGTTGTGATTGGGTGGTTTTCTTAGATGTATGCGTGCTTGTCCATTTTATTGCTCGACCCTCTGTTTACCAGTTCTTCTCACCTTCACATTAAATGTATGCTTTCAGGTTTTATGTTTTTGTCTCCAGGTCTGTTTGGTCATAATGCAGACGTGATGCTTTCATGTTCAGAAGAGCATGCGTTAGCTGGCTGCTTGGAAAGCCCAGTTTTCAGAATTGTTTCACCCAGAAAAGAATGTGTTGTATATAGAGGGGTAGTCTCTTCTGATCTACAAGCTTCTTATCTCAATTTGAAACTCTTGTAGGGATCTTCCAAGAATTGAAGCTGCAGATAACTACACAATGGCTGCAGCAGAGGGCCGTGCTGCTTGGCAGCGCACTAACCGTCACCTAATCCAGGAAGACTCAGTTCGAGCCCCAAAACTGTCGCACTGCCCTTCTCTCTCTAAGGGGCAAGCAGAGTTTTGTCATCCCAGCACAGGCCGAGCTGTTGAAAATATCCCATCTTTCTACTCAACCAACAGTTGGGGCTCCTCTGACAGCAAAATAGATACACAGTGGCAGCAGCTGAGCTCAAGTGCACAGCACCATGATTATCGCTCTGAGTACTTTGGCTTGGATGATGTACTTGGATCCCGTTTCAAATCTGCTGGCCTACAGGCTCTTGCTGTAGAATGCAGCAATGTGAAAGGTGGGACTGCAGGTCAGTGTTTTATGGTGTTCATGTTTTATTTTTCTATGAGAACTGCAAGTGGATGAAGCAGTCTTTGTAATGTGTTGCTGATGAGGGTCATATATGGAGCTGGCATGCAACTAAGTAGTAAGGCCTTTGCTCTGGTAAAGGTGCAGCATTGTTTGTCAGTTGTTCATAGAGTTACATATGCTTTGGAAGGATTGGAAGTGGTTAAGGAGCCAAAATATAGACCCATAGCTGTCTATCTGGATTGGGTGGCATGCCCCTGTATGTTAGTGAGGTCTTTGCATTACAGTGCAGCAGCATGAAGGGCATTTGGACAACTTGCATGATGAGACTCACTCTTTGTTGTGTTGGCAGAAACTCTCCTGTATTGAGTGGGATTAGAAATTGTTTAATACCCATCCTGTTGGTTTCAGGTTACATGGGTGTGGCACCGGAGTATGCGTCTGGCGCAGAGCTTGAACTGGAGTGGCAGTTAATTGTGGATCCAAAGTTTAAGTCAGGGCACCCTCCTGCATTTCAAGCTGCAGAAGCCATTAGGAGTGTTACAGAAGAGGGCATGATTGATTCAATTGATGAAGACAAAGCAGCAAGGGATGACACAGAGGAGGTTAATGTCATAAGAGGAGAAATCATGGCTAAAAGCTTAAAGGAATCAGGGGAGATATTCTCAAGTACTGATGCCAAAAATCCTCAGACTTTGTGCTTTGGGGTCCAACAAGACCAGATTCTGGAGAAAACGATGGAGAATTGTATGAGTATGGAAGGAAAGTGTGTTCTCAAGTTGGAAGAAACTGTTGTGGCATCACCTGGAGATGCATTTGCAAAGTCCTCTCCAGTCAAAGCTGGGGTTTCGTGGCGAACAGCCAACAAGGAAGCCTTGGCAGCATTAGTTGCACAGAAGGGTGCAGAATGTGTACAAAACTGTGATCTTCCAACACCACAGTCAAAGCCTGTTCTGAAGACACCGTTGGAGAGCTGCGATGTGATGGATGAGACTGCCCTAGGGGTTTCAGGATCAATGGATCAGAGCTTAATGGCTGCCATTCTGCAAGCTGGTGAACCCACTCTTCTGGAGAGCTTGAAACTACCAGCTTCCCCATTTGCATCCACAAAACTGAGCCCAAAGCCTTCAACATGCCATTTCCCCATAAGCTCTCAGCCTCTTGCCATTCCAGCCCTTCCTAATACATTTTCCCCTCATCGTGGCAGCCGTAGTGTCAGGTATATAACTGACAGCCCTCCATTGAGTATTGCTTCCTGGTTCAGGCCTCTGTCTATCTACTGAATGGAATCATGATGCAGTCGAATCTTTTGATGAGAAGGTTACCTCAAATTATGAGAATAGCAAAGATTATTGGCATTCAGTTGTGGTCAAAGAGGAATTTGTTTCTCAAAGGTTAATCCTGGTTTTTTTGTGAGGGCTGTCTTAACATTGCAGATTTGGTGGTTGATTATTTAGTCTTTACCATACAATTGCAAGAAGTTGACAAGAAACTACATATGATGAGGATGTAAATCTGTTCCACACTGCTTAAGATAGTGATTTTTAAAGAGTCTTGTTGAGTGTGAAATTTGCATTGTCAACTGACCAGATTTCTTTATGAAAAATGTAGCAGTGCTGATAACAGAAATACAAGCTGGAGTGGTGGTGGGGGAGGTTCCATTAGCAGTAGCCCTGGCAAAGGGTCAGGGCCACTTGGGGAAGCTCTCTGCCATTCTCAGACCCGGGCAAGAGAGGCAGAGAAGAAGGCTGACCAAACATTGCAAGAATACAAGAAACTATCAAAGCTCTTTTTTCAAGAGGCTTCTCTTTCACTAACTTACCGTCAGTGGGTTACCTCCCTGCAAGCTGAAAATACCCGGCTGAAAATGTACCTTAAAAATCAGCAAGCTGCTGCTTGGCTTCAACGCAGGTTTTTCTCTCCTTTTGCTGCCCTTGAACGCCTGTCCAGCAATCACTGGAAAAACATTGGCAAGAAGCAGGCTCGCCACCAAACGCACAGGCACTTTTCAGCTATCCAGCCTGATAAAGATCCTCCTCGTGGAGATGTTGCAGCATCCTGTAGACAGACTGGGGCTGGTATCATTGTGGGTTGTACTCTAGGATTTGCATTTGCTCTTGGCCTCAGCCTTGCCAGTGCAGGGCTAGTGCTGGGCTGGAGCATGGGGTGGATTGTGTTGGCTTACTAGTTCTGCATCAACAGTAAATATAATGTTTTTCAGGTTTCCTTTTCATATCAGCTTGGGCTTAGTTTCCCTTTGTACTTGCTTTTTTGAAGGCACTTTCAATTTGACCATGGTTCTCTAATTTGTACCTCCTATTGTGTTTGTGGAGGGAGTCCTTTTTCTTTCCCTTGTGATAGAACACCTATTGTACATCTCTCTTTTTTTCCTGTTCCGTTTTTGTTTTTGACAGCTTCACTTGTTTTGACCATTGACCAGTTCAATTGGTACAGACCTTTTTCTATAATGGAAAGTGTAAGAGCTGGCACGATTGTTGCAATGTGTAAGTCCAGAAAGACTGTTACATTGCAATGTGTGGAGTATCATATTTTGGAATGCAGTTTTGTTGCAAGAAATTGAGCACTAGGGTCCACAGCAGGTAGAAGCTCACGATTGGTGCTTTTGATTTCAAATTGCAGCTTCTTGTAGCTTGGAGGTCATCACGGTCAGATTCTTTTGGATCAGGATCATAGATCCAGTTCATAACCTTGATGATCATGAGGCTCTGTATACAGGGACTAAAAGGTAGCTTATATGTGGGGCTGGCAAGTTGGCTCCCATGCTTCAGATCAACCCAGAATAGGAGCAATTTGTATAAAGGACATTCTCATACTACTGTGTACCATTGACAGATTTCAGGAAGTAGCATGACAAACAATGGTAGACTAGCAGGAAATACATGGGGTGACAGATTTGCATGCAGTGAAGAGCATGAGAAGAAAGATCAAAGTTGCAATTTGTAGATTCCAAGCAGCATTTCTTGCTGCATGGTTTCCAGTTCCTGCTTCTTGGAGAAATTGTTATGTCAGGTAAGATGATTCCTTCCTGCAAGTTTTGGATGTGATGGCTACCAGGAGTATATTGCTTAGGCTGCTGAGTGGTCAAACTTTAATGGTGGAGTTCTATAAGCGAAATTGCTTGTTTTCTCATTTCCATTCCACCTTGAATTTCATGGAATCCAGGTGAAGTTGCCTTGTTGTGATCTTCAGGTTGCAGAGGCAGAGTGGCAGTGGCTCTGTGTTCCAAGGTGAAAGAAACAATTTGCCTCATTGTTATTTCCAGGTTGCAGAAGCAGAGCAGCTGCTCTGTGATCTCAATTGAAAGTAACAGTTTGCCTTAATTGTGATGTTTAGGTGGCAGTGGTAGTAATGATTTGCATGATTGTGATTCCCAGGTTGCAGAAGCAGAGCAGTGTGGACTCCATATTGTGATGTGAAAGTAAACAAAACCTATGGAACCTTAGTCTTCTCTGACACCCATTCTGCAGCAAGACTAATGAGAAACTCATGAGAAGAGACAGGGGATTGGGAGGTCTTTCATCACAGTATCCGGAGTCTTGGGTGTGATTTAAAATTAAAATCACACTGTTAATTAAGAAAAAACCAGCTTGTGAAATCTGATAACTCCAAACAAAATGCAGGTGGTTGTCTTGAGTAGGAATGAAACTTTCTGCATACTACAGGAATGATTGTCTGGATCAAGATGTGATCAGCAATTATGGTGTTGGGAGACCAGCTTCTGGAGTTGGAGATAGCAGCAGCAGCAGCAGAATATTGTGTACAGTTGCAGGTACTGTGAGCTGAGAAGGACACCGATTCCCTCTAACATTAATCATTGATGATGCAAGTTGTGGTGCTGAAACAACTTGCTTTTGATAGCTTGAATTTTATGCAACAGAACCTCCCTGAAAATTATAGTCCAATTTTGGTAGAAGCAATTTGACAATGATCAGTTTCTCTTGATGCCTGGCAAGTCCATCATGGTTTTCATATCTGCTACCATTTCATAGCCATGGAATGTGCAGTGCTAGAATCTCTCACATTGTACCATGTATCTCTGTTGCTAGAATCTCTCATATTGTACCAAACATCTGTAGCTTCAAATTGGGCTTAAAAATCTCTGTCATAGAGATATCTGCCTTGAAGATTTGCCAGATTGATTGAGGAATATTATATGGGAGAGAAGAACTCTTCACTTGCCATGATTTTTTCGCTAGCTATGAATGGTACACAGCTCTCAATGATTGTGATTTAACAATTTGCAAAACCAAGTGTATGTGAGATGAAGACTTTTGTCTGTTGGTGTGTGTGTTTTGTTACTTATTTTGGCTGGGAAGTCGAACTTTGTTTCCAAGGGACCATTTGGATGAAATGGACAAGATTTCCAGAGCAATGTGATCTCCCAATACCTGCGAATGTGTCTGTTTACCTTTAGGGTTTTAGGGTAAACAAGGAAGCTACCAGACCTGTTGCTGGCAGTAGTATTTTGGTGTTGTGCACCTGATTTGATGTGCACAGCTGCTGTCTCTTTGGTTCATTGGTCTTCAAATTGCTTCTGTAACTGCGTCTGTGGATCATGGGTCTTATTAGCAATTGCTTCTTTGATCCATCTTCAATTGTTTCTGTACCTGAATCTGGATTGTGGGTCCATTTAGTTATTTTTTTGGTGAGGATTTGGATAGCACATAGGTCTTGATGGAATGTGCTCTTCTTGGAGTTTCAGCTTTGGGAAAGAAGGTTTAAAAGGAGGAGGCTGAGGCAATACATTGAAGAGACAGGAAAGAGCTGATGAAGTTGGGACCATTTTTCAAAAGGCAAGTAGCTTTTGAGTAGAGAACATGTGTGATGCATTTTTTTTCTGTGTTAGTATTTCCAATGCACAACAAAACTTGCTTGTGCAAATTGTGTGAAGATACATGTTTCTGAGTGAGATCAGCTTTTCATGATGGAGAGAAGTGCATTCTTTTCTTTGTTAGTTATCAACTCCACAAGAAACATGTTTATGCAAATCATGTGAAGATGTTTGCGACACAAGATTCCAATGATGGACTCCTGACAAAAGCTCAACTTGCCACTTCAATTGAATCAGTTCTAATTAACCTGTTCAAGTGTTACATTGTAAGTTCATCTTGCCTTTGTTTTTTGTGTGTGCCTACCCTTATTATTCTGGTCTGTACAGGGTGCCAATGGCTTGGTTGAAGATACTGCCCTCTCAGGATTTACCCCTCTTCATGGGGAGGGGAAACTGCAGATTGCCTAGCTTTAGGAGTGTTGGCACCACTCGTGTTAACCAATAAACCAGCCATGTTTGGCTGGTTTGTTGGTTGTATGTTGAGTTTTGAAGGTGTCGTGCTGGAGACAAAGAAGGGGTTTAGTGAAGTGAAGGATGTTCAGAAGAAATTAGAGTGCTGTTTTAGTAAATTGCAGTTATTTAAGTAAATTGGAGGAAGGCTAACAAAACACAGACATGAAGTTGGTGGGAAACAAGCCTCCAACATGTTTGGGACTGACCATGTACAACAGTTTACTGCCCATTGCATCTGGGACTAGTCATGCTCTTGCCAGAGGATTTTGTTTTCAATCATGTGCAGTTGGGACACGATTCTCACTCAACCAAAGAGGACAGGTAAGATTGTAAAATCAATGATATTCTTAGTTTTATTTTGACATAAGTTTTGGTTTCTGTTTTGATGAGTAACTTACAATTTTGGAATTGAATTGAATCATAGGCATTTTCTCTACATGATGATGGCCATAAAGGTTGGAAAGCAACTTGTTGATGAACATGTCCCGCATCAACTTATGGGTGCTTTTTACAATGTCATCTCCAAATGTCAGTGACATTGCAGGTATGTATGAGTGAGGTTTGTTAAACTTAGTACTATACACCACCCTTAGCTCTTGTTATTGTTTTGTTGAAAATTTTGTTGTGTCTTAATGGATGTTGTTCCTTACCTGATTTTTGGTGTGGCAGATTATCCAATGCAATGGTGGGTGGAGGATGGTGAGGTGGGTCTCAACCAGTTTTTTTTTTTCCAAATTTGTGAATTAGCTGGGTTGGCGATCATGCACAAGAGGACTTGGCCAATCCTCTTGGCCAAATTTGGCTAGAGGTCAGAGGGGGAAGTAGAAAATTTTGAACTTCCTCCTATAATCTGGTGACTTGTCGGAACCTATTCTCTAAATGTGGCCACTTTAGATTTTTTCCCTCATAATGTGGCGACTTGAGCCCATTTTTTCCAAAAAACTCCCTTTGTAGCTTTCACACTTCTTTTTTCTTGCTAGGTTGTGAAAATTCACCAAGAAAAAAAACACTGATCTTGATGTGGTAAGTTTTTTCTTGATGTGCTTAAGAATAACAAAGCATTGCATAATGGGTTGCTGAAAAAATGAAGAATGCATTGACCATTCTTGAGGGTGATCAATTGGATGAGCTCCTGAGGTGTTCTGGTGTTGGTTTCATGTGCCTTTTGCATTACTCAAGGTGAGTTTTTTTCCCTTTGATTTATTTCTTGCATATGTAATTCATATTATGTTGTAGTTTGTGATGCACCATTGCCCAGCCACCCAGAGAGCTGTCCTAAGTTTTGAGAATAGCTGGGTTCTGTGTGATTTTCAGCCAAGAAATTTCAGATGATGTGTGGAGTTCTGCCAGAGCTGTCCAAAAGCTTTCATTAACAGAAATTATCTTGCAGAAATATGTGTTTACTGGGTTTCCATCTTCAGAGGTTAGCCTATTGCTTGCCTTGAACCATCACCAGCCACTCAGTTGCAGCCAATGTTCACAGATTCCAAGGGTAAGTCTATTTGACAGTTGTCCTGTTGGCAGATGCAGGTTACACTGCTCAGTAGTCATTAGCTCTCTATGTTGTTCTATAGCAATGTTGCAGGAGCAGGCAAATATACTCATGAAGGTGGCTACACCAGCTGTGTTGAGTGCAGCTCAATCCACCCGACAAGCTATGGGGTCCACACAAAGACTGGTTCTATGGTCGATGTCATATCCCCACCAGACTGGTTGGGTTTAGTCAGGGAGTTGTGAAAGAAAAAGATTGGTCCTAACTTGTTGCAAGAAGGCTACGCTGATGAGCTGGCCTCTGAAGAAACCAGACTGGAGAAACAAAAAGTTTTCATGTGGACTTGTTGAGGTATAACTGCTGGGATTTTAATCTGCATTTCTCTTCCATCACAATGTTAATAGCATTTGCTCATCAGCTACAATTGTACAGCAACTTGCATCACAATGATGGGATACAGAAGTGATGATCCAAATCATGACTACAGCTCTCATTGTTTGAGGAGCTGGAGATCACAATGTAGAGCAATATGGTGGCTGGGAATTGGCTTGCCTTGGTAAGTACCTCTGACAGGCACATTCAAGTCAAGAATAACCATGCACTCTCTGAAGCTCCTAAGGAAGGAGCAGCTTCATTGCGATGATCAGTGAGAAATTCCTGTTTGGTGTTTGAATATCCAGTACTCAAGACACAATTGGTCACTGGAGTTCAGATACCACTGTTTGCACATGATCTGTGTTTTGCAACCACCAATATATTGGTCAAGCAGCAGACTTGAAAGCAAAGACTAGGCACCTGATGATAGCCAATTGGGACAGCAGCAATCCTCAAGACTTACATCACAGAGGCATTCAACTAACAGAAAGTTCTTGATCAAGTTATGCAGCAACAAAGGTTTAGGAAGAGAAAACTGCTGCGGCATAACAGCTCATTGATGCAACAGCAGATCTGTGAATCTTCATAGGACTGAAATCTTTGCAGGAGACCAAAACATGGTGGATTCTGTGACTGATAAGCAGGGAGTGAACATGCGTGTTTGTTCTTGGAGAGGAGCAAAGAGGAGCTCTCCAGAACAAGATAGATTCACAAGAATCAAGCTCAAAGATCAAATTAAGCAGTGAAATTTCAGTTCCCTTCTGCAAGATCTCTTTGCACAGTTGGACTGCAAAATGGAAACTATGCAATCCTGGAGAGAAATTTGAGGCTGAAGAAGATCAGAGTTAATTGCTATCATGTTGCATTTTTTGGGGTGGCAATGGCATTTATGACTTGCCTTGTGAGAAAACAATGTTTTTGCTTCTCATCTTTGAACTTTCAAGCAGCTAAATCTAGAAGGTGACAAGGGAAATTCATAAAGAAAGTGCAAATGCTAACACAAGGAATCAATAGAGAAAAATGTAGGATGATTGTTGTGAAGAGAGAGGGAAATCAACTTACATTAACCTTGCTAACACTGCTCAGCTAATTGAAGGCCTGTTTCAGGAAGATCTGGGTGTTTCTGGAAATATGATACTTCTTGCAAGGGGTGTTTCAACATGAAGTTCTCTTTGGGACATGTGAGCTTCTTGGATACAAAATGGAAGCAAGGATCACTGGATACATGGATCCAACATGGGTTGTCAAGCCACAGTTTGAGTGTTAGCGTGTTCCCAAAAGTCAACATACTGCTGGTAAGCAGAGTATCACTCAGCTTGTTCATGCAGTACATTCTCTTGTTGCTTTCCCTCTGCCGCCTGCCATCATGATATAAAGTATGCCTGCACTTGTTGATTGATATGGCAGTTGTTATACACAATCACCTATTTGTGAGTTTCTAGATTTAGGAGTGCACTTGTATTTTGGTCAGTATGCACAGATAGCTAAACTTTGCTGTGCTTGCATTATCATGGCAGCACTCAGTATGCTAGGATCACAAGGAAAATTTTCAAAAGAGCTGCTCAAAAGTGAATGAAGAAAGCGGTTCTTTTCTCTTTGAGCTAAGTAACGAGTTGATTATCTTCTACTGTTGTCAAAGATTTAACACAGCCACCTTGTGTGTATACTCATGAGAGTATTTGCAGATTTGCTAGAACTCAATTCACTTAACTGCTCTTGAGAATCATGAAGTGAAGCTTTGGTGTTTACCTGGGATAGCACCAGCATGTCTCCAATTTGCCCATGCTTTCCCTCATACTGAGGTAGTGGCCACCCATAAGAGAGGAGACATAAACTGCGATGTATTTGGATGTATTCAAGGGATTCAAGGATCTGCTTGTAAGTTCTCTCTCTAGCTCCTCCTCCATCTCAATGGGGCGCTGCTGGGATTTGCTCTTTACAAAGAGGGGACCACTTCATCAAAGTACTCACAATACTCACCTTTGGATTCTTGCAGCTGCACTCCGAGGTTGCTTGTAAAAGGTAAGTTTCATAGAAATCCTTCACCTTGTTCCACACCATCTCACTAGGACTCAAGAGATTCTGGGCAAGCAAGTGCAAGACATTGTGCTCTGGAAACATCAGCTCCAGCAGTGGCCGCAGAGTTGGGTTACAGAAGAACCCAACTGCAAAGTGCTTGTTACTGTTTCTGAAATTAAGTAATGGCATCTTCATGGATTGAGTTCATTGAGCTTAGGCATACAAGAAAGCTGTGGTTACTTGGCTTGCTCCCCTTGGAGTGCACAACCTCCACCATATTGCTGCTGCAGTGTTGAGCTTTGGATGTTTCACAGCCATGTTCCTGGAATTCTGAAAATGCAGGCAACTCATCCTCCTTCAAGGACAATCCTTCTGGCAGGGATCCTTGTCCAAATCTATATAGAACTTAGTCATGAATCAACAGTTGCAAAAGTTGATCCAACACTGTGCAACAAATAGATCTTGAGTGGACTATTCAGTTTTGGAAATTGCAATCAGGGACACAAAATAATGTCTGCTAAGTTCCATGCTGCTTGTGACATCCCACAGGCAGTCTAGCAACCACAACAAAACAGACTTTTGGAAGCAAAAATTGTGTGTGTAATGGAACTGAACCAGAACAAATCCATCCCCACTCTCTAATATGCTCTTTTTCTTTCTTGGGGGTGGTTGTTACTTTGTTCCATCTAAATGCTTTTTTTCTCGTTCTCTTGGTTGGGTAGTTACCAGTGTTGTTTGGGTTTGACAAGAATTTTTGGTTCCAGTTCTGGATAGGCAATTCTTTATATTTGATGGAACATGGAACGTTGGGTATGAATTACAAGAACACTATTTTTAAATTCATGAAAACTCCAATTCTGCCATTTTCATGAAAAAAATTGAAGCTCGGTCTGGTTTGGAACAAGTCTGGGTTCCACATACATTACATGAGTCATGGCAAAAGATTGTGTAATAGTTCTGTACAACCAATCAATCAAGAGGTCCTACATTTCTAGAAACTAAGGCCTACCCTTTGCCTTTAAAAAAAACTGGACATCTCTTGAGAAAACTCCCTTGATTTTTGTCCATTGTGCAACTGCTCTCAACTTCCTTGGATGCTTCTGTAAGAGAGTGTGGTCAAGTTCCCCAGTGCTTTTGGGGAAAAGTTCCCTCTACTTTAATCTAACTTCCTTGAATGTCCAACTTGCTTCAATGCAGTCTCTTGCAGCTCTGAAATGTCACTGCAACTCTTTCTTTTCCCAGAGCTTCTTGATCAGCTATTCCTTCAACAACAAGACAAGTCATCCTCCATATTTTTTGCTTGATGTTTGAAATTGTCCCTTTCTTGCTCCCTCCAATTTGTATATTACATGTTGCAATTTCTTTGATGGCAGTCTCAGTATAGAGGAAAGCTTGCTCCACACTTGCATCTGAGCTTTGGACTGTTGCAAGCTCAAAGCTCCAGACAGCTTATGTGGTTAGGAAATCATGCTCGAATTGAATGGTAAGCCTTCTAAGTGTTATCACATTCTCAACTGATTTTTCCTTCCCAAAACCTGGTTTTTTGGGGAATTTATTTGAATTTTCAATGACAGAAATTACTTCAAAACAAATAGCTCCCACATTCTGAATCCAAATCTTACCAAATAAATTCCATTAAATCCTGCTCATCAAGATCTTTCCAACAACACCAAAATAACACATTCCAATTCTTCCGAAATTTTCAGCTATGATTTAATTTTAAATTTCAGTGAAAAATCATTCAATATTCAAGAACTTTTTGCATCTGCAAGTCCAAACACCATGAAACACAAGCCCAATGCACCCCTCCTCCTCAAGAGCTTTTCCAAAGAGACCAAGAACACCAAGAACACGATCTGAAGCATCCCCAGTTCAGTGGATCTCATTGATACAAACAAACAAACAAACTACCTTCCTTCATAGATAGATTGACCACACAAAACCCAATTTAATATTTGACGTGATACCTATGCAAAAAATCTATGGCCAACAACCAATTGAAATATTTGAAACTATTTTGCCATTTACCCCATGATTGCAAACTTCAATGCACACATTATTGCACAGAAAAACCATGTTATCCAATTCCAGTGTTGCACATAAACCCTAAACCCATTGCACATCTTACTTCCAAGATTACTATTTCATTCACACAAACACAAGTGATGTTGTGCAAGTAAGTAGAACATCATATACACTAATTATGTTAATTAGAGGTGGTTAGTTGAGAAAATGGACCCAATGAAAAAAAAACTCTTATCCAACCAACATTCATCCAAAATGGTGCACAGATGTATGTTGGTTCACTTTAAATATGTCTCTCCCTCCCCTCTAGAAACAAGGTATACTATTCTTTCCCTCCCCTTGTAATCTACATCTTGTAGTCTAAAATTGTTTAAATGGTAGGTAAAGCTTGAGGACATGGGCTTCACCATAATAAGGGACCATGCAAGAGGTGGAGCCAAGCATGACCCCAATTTTGATGAGGCCCATACCCAAATGCTCTTTTGTTTGTAAAGATTCGTAGATCTATAATTTTTAGTTTTTCCCCGTATGATACCTAGCAAGTATGTAAGTGTTTTAAAAATGAAATGCTTGACAGAATGAGTATTATTTTTAAAAAATACTCACCTTTCATGGAGGCAAAATTATGGGCTATAATGTGCCCTTCAACTACATTGAAAAAATCTTACAAGGTCTTTATGTCCATGATAATGCTTGACTCATGCTTTACAATAAATAAAGCCCATGGGTTGAAGACATTCTCAATATGCAATGTTAGATTCATCTCCCACCTCGTCCTAGGCCTTGTGAATGCCTTCACCATGGGGGTTTTTATCTTACATTAAAGATACATTGAGGAATCACAAGGTCTATTTTCTTTTTTTCTTCAATATTCATCTTTCCTATCAAGTTCCTATGCCATTGACCCAAGTATATTAAACTCCATGTAAGGTCACATGTCTCGACACTAAGTGGTGGTTTAAATTTAAAGTTTTTATGCAACCTTGCCAAATTTAATTTCTTAATTTGTAATTAATTATCTCTAAATGAAAATCATTTAAAATTTAATAACTTTTGATCCATTGGTTCAAAAATTGTTAAACATCAATGTCAAAAATTGTTTTCCAATATACGAATAATGGAGGAACCACAGTTTGAGAGGGTTATAACATAATCACATCCAAACAAACAAACTCATTTGTATCTTAATATAGAAATATTCAAACACAAACAAAAATTTGCTTTGAACATTTTCAAATGCATACAACACCAAAAACAAAAAGAAAGAGGTTTTTTAGTTCCAGCTTGTTTTCAATAGCAAGCAAAAACACACCATCATTCGTCCTTGGATTTCTTCTTATTTTATCTTGCATTCCCTCTCATCCACTTGCAACATTTCTCCATCAAAGTAGCCTTATCCTCCATCACAAGCTTCATCTCCAAAAATAAAAAAGACAATTGTATCACACCAAATCCCACCACAAAGCAATCATCTCACATTCTTCAATGTAGCCTTCACCAAACTGGTTCAATAACCAAAAACAAATGTGACTTATCCTTTCACCTTGTAGCAAAATGTCACAAAAAAGTTAAACCCTAAACCCTAGTGAATTAATCATCATTGAACACTCAAACCACCAATGCTGAAAATGGACATGACCCCGTAATCATATTTTCATCATACTTAAGACATGAAAAGCCCTAATTAGGGCTACACAACCACTTGAGTCTTGAATTTTTACTTATATTTGTAACCCTATAACTCCATGAATTTGAAGCAATGACTAGTGTTTCAACACCCTATTTTTATTCATTCATTCTTATTGCTTGATTTGCATAATTCAAAGATCTATGACATTATATTTCCAAGACATTTGAAGTTGAGAGTCCTCCATTTGCATACAATCATTAATGCAAAAAATGAGTAAGGAAGATGCCAATTTGGGCCCACATTCATTTTGCATTTGCACATACCAATGTCCCAAAATCATAGGGCATGCATTAAGAACTTCAAGCTTGTAACTATACATGTAGGCATACTATAGGCAAACCATAAACAAAAAAGGGAGCCCATTCATGAACTTTGTGTTAAGCCCAAACATTTGAAGCATATTAGCATACAAAGATGAAGTTAATGCAAAATTTTACTACTTGAAGTTAATCATCTTTTCTAGAAGGCAAAACTATTGAACGTAGAAAACATATATACAAGAAGCTAGGTCAGTGGGTCATTGTTTTTAACATAAATCACCACTATTCACATCTAGATTGACTACTAGTAATGTAAAGTTTTGCCATTTGTGACTAGACATCACTTCTTCAAGTGACCAAACTTTCAATTGACTACAAATGGCAACATGTCACAAAACTTCAAAACAACTAATTAAACTAATTGACTATATTAGGTGTGCAATTAATATTTTACACCTTCCTTCACACCATATTCTTTTTTTTGCATAACTCTACAATTAATTAATTCATATTCAAGATACTCAAACTTGAAATCATTCCAATAGACCTTCAAATTTTGTTCTTCCCAAAGGTTTGGCGAGAAGATCTATTTGCTATTGGCAACCCAGAACATGTTTGATGTCAATTTCCTTTGATAATATTTTCTCACATACAAAGTGGTAGTGGCATTAAATATGTTTTGTCCAGGCCTGGAAAACCTAATTCTTGGCCATCTTGATGTTACTAATGTTGTCACAAAACAAAGTTGTTGGTCTTAGTTTTATATGTCCAATTTTAATCAACAAATTCCTTAACCAAACAAATTTTTTGGTGCCCTCCATTAATGCATAGTACTCAGCCCCATTTAGAAACAAGGTTACCATAAATCATCTCCTTCCACACCATGACATTGGAAAATTTTCGATTTTTAGAAAATAACCACTAGTTGACCTTCTAATTTCTATATCCTTAGCCCAAATACCATCCACAAAAGCCTCTAGATCAATGTTATTCCCCTTCTTTAAAAAAAATTCCATAGTCTATCATACCTTTCAAATACCTTTCAAATTTGTTTCACAACATTTAAATGGGGTAACTTGTGATTTTGCTAGACTTACTATAGAAATGGAGAAGCTAATGTTTGGTCTAGTATTCATTAAGTAGATTAATTTCCCTACCATGTATTTATAGCTAGTAGAATCCATTTTATGTTCACTCGTGTTTGATTCAAATTTGGTACCTTCTACCATTGGTACCTTTGCGGGATTGTAGTTTGCCATCCCAAAACTTTGAAACATCTTTTCAATGTATAGTCTTTGAGACAAAAACACTCCTTCCTTGAAAATTGTAAAATTAACACCAAAATAATGTTCAAATTGTCCCAAATTTGTCATCTTAAACTGCCTTTTGAGCTCCATTTTAAGCCATGCAATCCTCCCTTTTGTGTTCCTTATGATGATCAAATCATTTATGGAAATTATGACAAGCAAAATGTTTCTTTCATTGTGCTAAAAACAAAGGTTACGATTAACCACACTTAGTCATGTGCAATTGTTTTTTTTAAAAATCAATCTTTTCATACCAAGTTCAAGGAGCTTGACACAATTCGTAGAGTGTTTTATTAAGTTAAAAGATTAAGTGTTTAGATTTAGATTTTATGAAGTATTCAAGTTGCCTCATGTATACCTCCTCTTTTATGTCACCATTTAAAAACATTGTTTTGACATCCATATCTGAAATTTCCAACCAAAGTGAGCAACAAGAGCTATCACACTTCTTATTGTGCTCCTTTTGATTATTAGAACAAAAGTTTCTTGAAAATCCAAACCTTCCTCTAGTTTAAACCCTTTGGCAACCAACCTAACCTTATATTTCAATGGTTTGTTTGTGGAATCATTTTTCACCTTGAAAAAGATCCACTTGGTTGTTATTGGCCTTTTTCATACGAGCAATTTAATTGATTGCCATGTCTAGTTGTGTGAGATGGAATTCATTTCATCAACCATTGCCATTTATTATCTGTTACTGCTTTAGAAAAAGTGGTTGGTTCCCAAACATGATCAATAGCTCTTACAATGAAATCATCAAACTACCTAGGCATCATGGTCATTCGTCTCAATCATTTTGGAAGGACATCATTTTGGCTTTGTTTTGTAGAATCTTGTTGATTCTTCCATTTTTCACTTAATTCAATTGATTTTTTTGGAGAAACCTCACGTTCTTGAAAAGACTCACTCCTTCCATCAAATGATTTCCTTGGAGGAGACTCATTCCTTTCATCACATGATATCCCTAGAAGACTACCTCCTACATGTACTTCTTTTGTTGTTGCCTACAACACATTTGGGAAACTTCTAGTGGTATGTGGTCATATTACATTACTAAAATCTCTTGTAGTGTTTGGTTCAAGTGATGAAATCTTTGCCTCCAATGTTTTGGGAATTCTTGGTCCAATACAAATTTAATCAAATGTGACATCATGACTAAAAACTACTTTCTTAGTCCTTGGATTGTAGACTTTGTATGCTTTGGCGTGAATATCATAACCCACTAACCAATACAATTTAGATTTTGGGTCAAGTTTCTTCCTAGAGGAATTTAGGATCAAAGTGTGAGCAACACACCCAAAAATCCTTAAATGTTGTAGATTCGATTTTTGCCCCGAAAACAACTCCCCTAGCATCTTCCTTTGATTGGCTCAAGATGGTGATCTATTCACCACATAATTGGTGGTATTGATTACCTCCAACCACAAGTTCTTGGGTAGCCCATTTTTAACAAATTATGATTTTTGCCCTTTCCACAATGGTTTGATTTTTCCTTTCGGAGACCCCATTCTATTGAGGTGTATGAGCATGATTAAACTAACTTCTAATCCCATTATCTTAACAATATTTTAAAAAATCATTATTGATGTATTCCCCTCCATTGTTTGATTTGGATTTTTATTGTTTTTCCTATCTCTTTCTCAAGTTCATTCTTGAAGGTTTTGAATGCAGACAATGCATCATATTTTTTCTTCAAAAACTACACCCAAGTTTTTCTACTATAATTATTAGTAAAGGTGAGAAATACATAGATCCAGAGAGCAATGGAATGGAGAAAGGCTTGCAAATGTTTATATGTATGAGTTCTAGCACTTCGTTAGCTCTTGAATGTGTCTTTTGGGGAATCATCCTCCACCATTGCTTCCCACCCATGCATCATGTACAAACATCTATAGTTTTAATCAACCTTGGTATCCCCTGTCGCCAAATTCTTGGCACTCAAAGTGTAAAGAGATTGGTAGTACAAGTGCGCCATCCTCCAATCCCAAAGCATAGTTTGACGTGCATCTCCAGTTTGTAGACCTTTTGCTACTACACATGCTTCCACATGTTATGATGTAAAACACTTCACAAAATGAATTTGAAATCAATAAAGTCTATTCTTTTGATCCTTGACACCTTCTACCATAATGATGTTTGGGTCCCCATTGTTTATGACCAAACATTTCTTAGAGTCAAATACCATAATAGTTCCTTTGTCTGCAATCATGTCGATAGACAACAAATTCTTTGAGAGACTTGGGACATAAAACACATAAAAAATAATCTTTATTTTGTTAAAGTTAAAAGATATCTTGATTTTTCTTTTTTCATGCACATCATGGATTTGGCCCCCTATAAATTTTACATTATGGATTTTGACAAAAAAATTTAAACCTTTGAAGCTAGACTTATTTCCAAACACATGCTTAGTAGCACCTGAGTTAAGATACCAAATGTGTGATGTATTTTTATTATTTTCTATCTTTAGATTATTCACTACAATTTCAAAAATATTTACACTCTTTTCATATGCATCTTTGTTCAATTATTCTTCCACCTCATTTGCAAATTAGTTAGATTCAAATGCCTCCTCCTTTTTTTCAACTAAAAAATTGATTGATATTTTGTTCCTTGATTCTGAACTTCTACCAACATTCGTAGGTAGTTTTTTTGGTTTAGGACAATTATTCACCTAATGATCCAGCTTGTCACAATTATGACAATTGCTAAAACACTTGGAACTTTTGCTTTTGTCTATTTTCTTTTTCTTGAGAAATTTGAACTTTAACAACAATGTTTTTTCAGTTTTGGTGTGATCACCTTGTAGCTCCCTTCTTCAAACAATCTAGAGGTCAACTAATCATAGTTTGAAAAAGTTTCTTGAATGGACATTCCTTGTATAGAATTTTTCGTAAGTTTCCAGTAAGACATTTAGTATTGTTAGTACCACTTCTTCATCCTCGATGACATCTCCTACTCCTGCAATTTGGACCAAAAGATCCTTTATAATAAGCAAGAAATTTGACATGCTTGTTTCATCTTGAATGGTCACTTTTGTAAAACTTGTTCCCAAACATGCTTGTCGCCTTGCTATTCTTGTAGACTCGTAGAGATCTTTTAGTACAGTCCAAACTTCATGGGCATTGTCAAGATGAGATATGTGAGGGATGACTTCATCTTTTATTGAAAGATTTATGATCACCAATGCTTTCATTCATTGTTGTGCAACAACAGTTGAATCGTCCTCCATGATCTTCCTTGTGAGATCCAGTGAAACTAAATGCCACAACATCTCGTGCATCAAAATATTCTTCATGTTGAACTTCCAAGTTCCAAAGTTAGCAACCTTCGACAACTTGTACTAGTCAAATACCATGTTGTCACCTCCTGAGTTTGACATTCTCACAATTTTAATTGTAGAGTTTCCTTGGTTAGATGTTGTAGAACTATGCACCCTCACCATTTCTCTCTCTTCTGAATGTTTGGATTGAGGACTATACTGCGACTCTACTAATACAAGACTTCATGATCCAATGTCGATTTTTAGTGTTCCAAACATCGGTTTGGATGACTCTAAGAACAATTGTTACTTTAGTTAATGAAGCAAAAGAAACTTTCAAGTAGCGTATCACTTCCAAAGAGGATCACTTTGATACCGTGCGTAATTTTACTACTTGAAGTTAATCATCTTTTCCAGAGTGCAAAACTATTGAACATGGAAAACATATATACATGAAGATACGTCAATGGGTCACCATTCTTAACATAAATCACTACTATTTACATTTAAATTGATTGCTAGTAACATAGAGTTCTGCCATTTGTGACTATACATCACTTCTTCAAGTGACCAAGCATCAATTGACTACAAACGGTGACATGTCACAAAACTTCAAGACAACCAATCAAAACTAATTTACTATATCAGGTGTGTAGCTAATATCTACAACTACATCCTCTCCACTTCTCAATCCTTTGTAAAAGCCTTGCATCAACTCAGAAGTAGGTGTATCTTCCGCTTTCCATTGTGAGACCACAATACAAGGAACCCCTGCAATCACTAGAGATCTAGGCAAATTCCAAACCCCCTCTGCCTTGACTTTTCCTATAAGAGTGCCGCATCCACTAAGAACCACAATCAGCACTCTCCATTTATACCCACAAGCCCAAATATTTTCTGACTTCAATATTCCAGCATGTTGTGAGACTGGGATGACAAGACTGGTGGTGCTCATCCTGCCTACTTCTCCAAGCCTTGATATATGAGCTTCACCTTGAGGATCCACCATGTGATTTTCCAGTGATGAATTTTCTCCCATTTCAGTCTCATCATAGGCATCATCATGCTCAGAAATTTCATCCTCTTCAACACCGAGCACTCCTTTTGACTTTCCAGCATCTGTCAAGGGAAGATGGTTTCTTAGAATGAAAACTGCTTGGCAAACTGTTCAACTTGTGGTATATTGTGGCTAGACGTTAAGAAAAATCTAAATTTTGCATTGTAACCATAGCCAATTGATATACTTAGTTCAAATGAATGTTTTACTTTTATGACAATTTTCATGTTTAAGGACACATGGCACACTCTCTATATCCTACATGTGTTGCAGCCATATGTAAGAGAATGTGTAAGCATGCCAGGCTTTGAAGTAAAAATGAATCTAGGGAAGGCTATCAAAGGTTTTTGGAGATGGTGAGTCCAATGGATAATCTTCCGCATCAGATCTAGCCAATTCAATGGCACCTTTTTCATCTCTACCACTGTGCACTGATAAGTGGAAAATGGCCTGCTTAACCCCTCTTTTTGATGGATGTTTTTTCTTCTTCAGAACCTCAGATGGATATTTTGCACACTTCAGCACCTCAGATGGAGTTGCAGTCTTTCCCACCAACTTCACAACATACTCCTTACCAAACAACTCTTCAATGAAGTTGGACCTCTTCACCAGATGCCTTGAGATGCCTTGGAGCCCCACGAAATGTTCCATATGCTGGGTCTCCAACTGCAACTGTAGCTCCTTTGTCAAGAAGGAGATCTTGGTCGAGTTCTTTTGAGCATTGATCACAATGTCCAAGCACCCTCAATGATGGTGCAATGCTGATGGTATGGGTTTAGATAAGACAGCCTTGTCCTTCAGGAGAATTGGGCTTCTGTAGTGCCCCAAATGGCACATTGCTGAGTAGCTGCACACAAACAAATAGCAATTTGACTATCATACAATCATAATGGCAAGGTGCATATATGAAAAAGTTTTGGAAATGTGTGGGCACATCATTGTTTACTCTTGCTAGACAGTGGCACCTGTGGACTAGTTCCTTGCATGTGGCTGAACTCTCTTTTTATCACCAAGCTTTCCCATTCCCTGTAATTGGACTTGCACTTGAAAATAATGAAAGAAACCATGAGCTAGAGAATGTAGTGCATGTATTGTTCAAGGTTGTTCAAGGTTGTTCAATCAAAACTAGACAGCGAACATTTGGGCTTGATGCCATTTTGTGAATAAAACAGATTTCACACTTCAGAACATGTGCAAAAGACCATTGACATATTTTTGTTTAGACGACACGAAACTCTGGAGTGTGTCTTGAATTGACAGCAGTTGTCAAAAACCAAACTCCTAGACCAAGATTTAGCATTGCTGTAGATTGAGTTACATACCTCAGGTGCAACAATTATTAATTTATCATCGGGTTTCATGCCATCCAAAACTGTTGCAACAGGGCTGATGATTTCCACAAATAGATGTCCCGAATCTGCATCCAAGTCATTTTCACCATAGCTCTCCATCCCACTCGGCAAAAACTGCATTAGTTGGCTTCATCTTCTGTTCCACTTGTTCAGCAAGTGTTGCATTCTCTTGTTTTGTAAGTCCTGCATAGAAATTTGCATCCCCAGGTTTTCCTTCTTTTGCTGCTGAATTGCTCATGCGCAGGTAATGCCACTGAGCATCCCGTGAACATATGCTCTGTCTGCAGAAAAGCAAAATGGTACCTCTGAATAACTACCTCTGCTGACCTCTGTTTCCAAAATCATTGAGTCTCTGTCATCCCTGATAACTTTCACAGCTGTTGATGCCTCCTCCAAATCATTAAGTAACGTCAAGGCACAAGCCTCTTGCACTTGAGAGGCAATCCTGTATGGATGCCTTCCTCTGTTAAGCTTCTTTTCTTCACATGCCCATTGCAACATGTCTTCAGCCTTGTGATAGAAACTGTATTGGGCATAATTTTTCTGAAGTATCACACTCTCAAATGATTTTGCATTGTTAGTTACAAACTCCTTGACATGTTGCTTCAGCTTTCTAATGTCAGAATCAAGCATTGAACCCATTGGTCTTCTGAGGCAAGCATTAAGGGCTATGTTGATCAGAAGAGGCTCCTCTGCTTCTTCCTCAGAGTTTGAAGCCCACAGGTACATCATCATACGCAGATGATCCAACACATAACCACCAAAATCCAATTCTTGTGGCAGACTTGGTATTTGAAGGTATTCATTCAAAGAGCATAGTGCATATATATAAGCATTTTCAAAATTCTTCAAACAAAATCCATAGAGATTGGCCAACACGAGGTTGATCCAACCCAACAACTAATGATGATAAACCCCATCTGGCAAACTGTTTGAACCACTAGTGTTTGGCATCTCTCCCACTCCTCCACCGCTGCCCACCAATCTCCTGTCTACATAGGTTGTTGTGCAAGGGCATAATGTTCCTGGCATGTGACACCAACTTCTGCAGATAGCTCCCAAAAGTGTTCCCAAAATGCATCTTGTAACTGAGAAAGAGAGTCTGACTGGGTCTTTCCACCGCACTCAAATTTTTTCAGGCTGTGCAGCTCTGGATCTGGATGGCTGCTACCAATATCATGGGCAATATTGTCCTCCTGGCCCATTGCAATGCCTCTTCATCATTGTCATAGAAATAATATTGCGCCTGGATTTTTGAACATAATATGGACTCCGTCACTTCAGCATTCTGCATTACAACTACCTTGCACCATTGCTTCGGCGATTTTGTGTCACAATCAAATATTGATTCAAATGGTGTTCCTAGTACAGTCAAGATTTGGATCATGAGACACTCCTCTGATGCCTCACAATCAGACTTTGAAGCCCATAGGTACATCAGCATCCAAATATGCTCCAGTGAGTAAGCACGTAAATCTAATGCTTGTGGAAGACTTGGTACATCACAGCATTCAAAAAGAGAGATCATAGAAATCAAAATAGCTTCTGCAAACTGTTTGATGGATATGTGGTGCATAAGGAGCTAGTTTATTTCATATTCGGTAGGGGTTCATGCATGCCAGGTTTTGTGCAAGAAATGCCCTGAAACCCTTTGAGACCGAGTCATGAAACAATTGCAAATTTTCAAACTGGTGTACGACTGGGCTGCACACTAAAGGTACCTGGCACAGTAGTAATTTGACCCCAACACCAGACTTGCTTTGTTGATGCTTGGATGGGCTCTTTAATCGCCTTCTTCATGGATTGCTTTGCTGTCTCTGCATCATTTCAACACCACCCAATTTCATGACCTCTGGTCAGCTTCTATTCTTCATGTCAAGGCTTTACACTCATTCTTGGTTAATTTAGGACAAATCAATGACAGTCAAGATCAAAGAATCGAAGGCAAAAGCCCGATCCCATCCTCCAATATGTTGGCTCCATGGCCAAAAGTGTGCTCCAAAGAAAGAATCTGAGGAGTTTAGTCGCTGATCATCCTCATAAGGGGCTGGAATGTTCAAACTTACCAGGCAGTGAGGAGTCATGTGATCTACTTGTAGTTTGAGGATAGCGCAAATCTCCTCGTGTTTTAAGTAGCCCAAATTTGTCGAAGCCTAGAAATTACTCGTATAATGCCACAATCTTCTTTTGCACGCTCTTATCACAGAATGGAAGGATATATGATCCTGCACCCAGCAATGAAGCTCTACAAAACTATTTTTCCCATAACACTCGGTCGCTACTCATCAGATACCTGCTGAGTAGTATCATAAGAAAAAATATTTTAAAATGACATGAGGCAATTCGAGAAACAAAGCACTTGCAAGAGAGAAAAATGCCGCATTAGCTGTTCTGCTCTTTAGCTGCGCATCCAGATACTCTACTACATTTATGCGAGGTTTTTAAGACAGCCTCATCATAAATCCAACACCTGAGCAGAACGTAAAGTGTTTTGTGTGACCCGCATACCCAATCCTTTATATCTGATCTGCATCTTCTTCTTTAGTAGAAAACCATCTGATTTCGCTTGATTTCCAGGACTGTTACAAGAAAACTTAGGATTTCGGTCAAATCTAACTTTAGACACTCTTTCATACCAGAGAACTACAGCATCAACAGCCAATTCTACCATATAATCATCCCCAGCCAGGTCGCAGCCGGTAGAACCAGCATCAACAACTCTGTTAGCTAAACCCTGGCTAAAGCTGAACTGGCTGTTGATGGCCCGTTCAATGAATGGCATTGAAACTTGAAACCCATCGAACACTAAAAGGTCAAGGGAACTTGTTAAGAGTGGTGGAAATGCTGTGCAAATTATAGCATTGCTGAAGAATTGGTTCGGCTTCCTAGTCAGGCTATAGGGGAGCCTGAATAACCCTCAACTTGCTTTTAAACCGAATTTTTGGTGCCCTCCAATTTGCTTGAATACGTCTCCCAAGAAAAGCTAAACTGTGTGGTCGGTGCAAGGTGCAAGGTGCAAAGGTATGGTGTGTAAGTAAGCCCAGGGAAACTCGAAAGTGCAAAGCTTTGAGTACTTGCAAGCTCTTGGAGGCTGTACACTGTACACTGTACCTGTGACAAATACCCACCCAGAGGACCTCCGGTTCTTTTCCTGTTCTCTCATGAAACCCAGCTGTTCTGGAGGAGTGACTGTTGAAAGAACCAAAAATGGCGGTTCTTTGATCCGCATTTTGTCAAATACCCAGAACCGGTGGTTGTTTGACTGGCATTTTGGTCACATACTCATACCCTGTGGTTATTTAATTTCGTCAAATACCCGGAACTGTGTGTTCTTTCATTCCGATCTTGTCAAATGCTCAGAGCCCGTGGTTATTTGGTTTTGGATTTTTCAAATACCCGGAGTGGCAGTTCTTTGGTTTTGAAAAGTCAAGTAACAGGAACCGGAGGTTATGTTTTTGCGTTTTCGAATACAGGAAACCGGAGGTTAGTCAAATATCAAAGAACCGCCCCCACAGTGCACTGGACCTGTTAGGCCTACTGCGGTAGCAACAAGGCAACGTCGTGACGATCGGGACAGAGAGAGCGAGAGACAGCGCGCACGCGCACGCGCGCGGGAGAGAGAATTTGGGAAGAAAGAAAGGCGCGAGGATTTTCAACAACACCGAAAATTTGGAAGGAACGTTGTTCAACAAGAAAAAGCTGCAAGAAAAATTTCCTAAGAAAATCTATCTCCTGCACGACGACACATCATGTTGTAGTTGTTGAGCTTTTTTTTTTTTTGGCTAAAGAAGCCCGAGTGTATTGGGAAACTGTTGTTTGGATCATCTAGAAGGTGAAGGATCTGTTTCAACGACTTGCAGCGGCTTGAAAAATTGGGCGTCGAACAAGTCAAGAAGCGAGAATTTTGTCCGGATTCTTTCCCAGTGATCTTTTGCAACAAGTAGAGGAAGATTTGGGAACAGGGAGGAAGGAGAAAGAGTGGATCCCGCGTCGCGAACAATCTCTCCGATCTGCGGTTGTGTACAGCAACAGAATGTATGGGGCGACTGCGTGACCGTCTCGTGACAGATGCATGTGAAAAACACAGTATAAGGAAATGACGGATCAGAAAGAGCAATCACGCATTGCACCAATGACTTGTGTGCAGGGGCATCAACCGCCCTTGCTGCTTCCTGCACTCATACATCGTGGATTCATTTGTCTGCATTGCTTTGCAGAGTCCGTGACAAACTCCACAGCCTTCGTCACGCTTCGTGCTCGTGCTCTCACCGAGTTTTTACTGGCTCTGGACGATGACGTGCTGTTTCGCAATACTCTTATGCAACATCACCGTCACTTCCTCGTCGCACCATTATGCGAAGGCAGCTGTAATTGCTGTACCGATGAAGCTCTCCTTGTCTCAATGGTGGACATCATCTTGAACATGTGTAGATTGGCTGCTGCAGACGACGAAGGACCTTTGCTTGAAGAGTTTATTGCACACATCTCCGTGCACCTAAGCTCCAGAACTATTCAGTGGCACAGGAGCCATCGCTTCAGTGTAAGTCGCCGAAGTCTGTACTCTGAAATGCGAAGGCAAACCTGCTCGCAATAAGAACTAGCAAATTGCAGGATCGTGACAAATTATCACAGAAATTGTTGCGTGACATAGCGTTCTTCAAGGTGGCCAGATCGCAATTTGGTGGTAGCTGTAGAGGCCATGATCTGCCGGCCCTCTTGTCGTGTTTCCTGACTTGACTCTTTCACTGTATTTATGTTTGTTTTGACAGCTACATGCCATGGGACTTCTGTTGGAGCGTCACCGCTACCACGACAATCGTGTGCCGCAAGTCATGAAAATTAAGCAAGGCTTCGTGCACAACATAATATCTGCCATGCAGCTTCCACGGTAACCTCAAGAAGCAATCTCCGGCTCCACTTCCTCCTTCAGAAAATCAACTGAGCTAACCTACCTTTGAACTTGAAATCCCCTATCCGAGTTTCAGGAATGAGGCACAAAGACATTTTACTTGAAAAAAGCAGCAGAAAGTAGAATGATCTGCTCCTCTTATGCCACAAAAATCTTTACTCTATGGTTGCAAATCGTGGATGCATGCAGCGATGACGAAACTGTGCAAGAGGCGATTCTTTTTGTACTCAGCAAACTAGCTGTGCTTGAAGATGGAACCGAAGAACTTCGGAAATTTTGCCCACTTTTGATCCACATTGCAGTAGATGCTTTGTCAAAGACAGAGAGTGATGGATTGAAGACAAACAGCATTGGTAATCCACTAACCCTAAACCCTAACTGAGTGTAAATGTGCATGTTCTAGCATCATCCAATTCTTTTGCAGATTGTATCATTGAGATGTCCCATGTTGTATGATTTGCTAACCTGAAATACTCCACAGTAGAAAGAATCCCAAGACTCTCCAAACACCTGACATAGATCTAACCTGGTCTTCATGTTTTGTGTGATAATTTCAGCTCTCCTGACTATCTTAGCTCAGGGTTCCATTTTCAATATCAGTCTCCCGCCAGTGATGATGGATGGTTCTTCCTTGCCACGAGAACAATGTTTCACTCCGGCTTTTATAAGGACTTTTGCAGAGGCCATCAAGAGATCACTCATGTCCTCAGACATTGAGATCCAAGTCGCATCACTTCAGTTGATCTGCCATGTTTGTCCTGATGGAGCAGTTATGACCAAGGAGCTTCAGACATGTGTGGAAGAGGGTCTCACAGACTATATTTTTGAGTTACTGCAAGCATCAGGTCAGCATCATAAGCATAGTGCTACAATCTGTTGCAGCAGCCTTTGTGAGCTCAGATTGATGCCTGTTTGTTTATCTGTTACAAATGTCCCATTAGCAGCATACAGAGAGCTCCACAGTCTCATATTCAATGGTTTTTCCTTGCAGGTGACATAGAGCCTGTGGTTGCAGTGGCCATGCATGCTTTGCTTGCACTTTCAACAGTGCAAAAGGAATTCTCCAGTCGGTTTTCACTTGGTCTTGAGCCTGTTATTCGGGTATTGGAACACTCCTTACATTCAGCCTTTGGTAATGTACTAAGGGACACCCTCCTTGTTCTAACAGTAGGTTTGTTCAATCATCCTGGGCTCATCATCACAGCTACCCAAGCCAAGCGACTCATGCTCCTTCTGGCAACTCTGCTCAATCAGTTTTGTAATCTGTTGAAAGGCCACTCAATCTCCAATGCAAGTGGCTATGGACTCTCTCCTGAAACTTTGAATGCCACTTGTTCAGCTCTTGTCGCTCTCCTGTCCACCACCCCTTGCACCAGGCAGCATCCAGACTTTCCCAAGATACTCCTAGAAGCTGTGACATGTGCAATCATGTGCATATCTGAGGATAAGAGTTACAGCATAGAACATGGGGGTCTGAAATCCTCAACATGCCTCCTACAAGCTGCCTACATTTTCTATCAAAAGCAGGCACTTGAGGACGCAAATGCTGTGAATTGCTCTTTGGAAGCACTGTTAGAACTGTGCGACTTGCATCTCCTTTATGTCTTCACAGCACACATTGACAGAGTAAAGGATGAAGACACGTTCAGAACCATCTTTGCAACCTTAAGTGTGATCCTTCAACATGAAACTTCAGTGAGTGCAGGTGGATTGGCAAAAAAGCTTGCCTTGTCATCATGGTTCAGACTGACATTTGATACCATGGCTCGCTTCCCTTCAGAGAACTTGAAGCAGACTGCATATTTCTTCATCAGTGTCATGATTGATAGACTTACTTCTTCTGGACGACTCATCAGGGCAGCCTT
Organism: Sphagnum contortum; assembly: GCA_963920785.1. Classification (NCBI taxonomy): domain Eukaryota; kingdom Viridiplantae; phylum Streptophyta; class Sphagnopsida; order Sphagnales; family Sphagnaceae; genus Sphagnum; species Sphagnum contortum. The sequence goes on from OY987286.1 coordinate 9,119,043, forward strand.
ACCATACTTGCCATCAGATCTGAATGACCTTCTGGTGCTGTTTGAAGAAAAAGGCTTCAATGATTTGCAACGCACAGAGTCTCATCAGGCGATCATTGCTATCTTCTATGCAAGCCAATTACATGACAACAGGTCAAATTGTCTTGCCTCTATGCTGAAAAATGTCTTCAGTAGTGGAATCTACTGCTTTGCAATCTCTTAAATGCTCTCTTGTTGAAATTTACATGTTGAAACATTTGACATCTGTAGTGTAGCAATGTAGTGGTGTGAGGGAAGCTGAGAAAACGATCAGGATGTAGTATTGTGCTACATACAACAACAGATTTGGCACATTTGAAGTTGGTTAATTGTTTTGCAGAATTTTGGTTTGAATGTTGATCTTCAAGGTTGTGCACTTAGAACTTGGGTGTCAGTTGTTTGCTTATCATCATCATATGCTTATAGTGGTTTGAAGATGGTGATCTTAGCACATTTTTCAAGCTTGTGTGTGGAGCTCATGAGAGCTTCTGTTGATGCAGGATTGCTGAAGATGACCTGTTTATTGCTACCCTGGAACATTGTCTTCTTGCCAACAATGTCTCATCAATGATGAAGATTTTTGCTGCTCCCAATGTCCTCAAGCAGTTTCTTGTCATATATGTAAGTGCAAGGGACAGCCTCCAAACTTGTGGTCTATATAGCATGGAAGCCGAAACTGTTCTGCTTAACATTTTACAGTGTGCAGATAACACTGCCTTCATCTCATCGGATACTCCAAAGCATGTCCTGAGGTGGATCCTTCAGAAGAAATGCCTTCATGAAATCAACTCAAAGCAACTTTTCCTGATGTTCAGAGCTGATGAGGAGAAAGATGGTGGCCAAGAAATTCTTGCAGAACTATTTGAGGAAGATGACTGCGTTACAGAAATTATTGCTGCCCTGTTTTGTGAGAGGGTAACCAGGGGAAATTACGATGATATTAAAGTCATTGTGCATACTCTCACAAAGATTGTGAGAACATGCCCAATGTCTGCTCATAGAATGCATAAAAGTGGTGTTCTTTGCACATTGCAGAACTTCATGCTTTTGCAAAGTTGCAAAGCACCTTCAGCAACCATTGTATCATGTCTGGAGCTTCTCTTTCACACCTTGTTCTCCCTCAACAAAGAAATGGGTTCCAGAGAGGCTACTTCTTGGATTGACATTGCTGGCCAGGTACCATGATTGTTGTGGACTAATCAATCACTGATTGTGTTATTTCAAAATCTGTCATAAACTTGAGTATTCATATCTCAGCCTAGGTGGTTGAAGAATTCTGAGTGAATTCCTCTTGGTTGTATGCTAATAATGCTCCATGCGAGTCCCTCACCAACTACAAAATCTTGAACACTTTGAAAGTTATCCCCTGCTGATCTCCTCAGGTTAGGATGGAGATTGTTGATGTTGCATTGTGTTGAGAGTCTAACTTGAGGCTCACTGGATGCAGTTGGTGCTGCTTTTATTGTCAAGGAGTATGATTAAGAATGTAAACCAAACTTGGTTTATGCCTCTCCTCAATTTGATTAGTCTTATATTGCACAAATCTGCTGAGCTCACCTTCCTTATGGGAGCATCAGATGCAATCTGTTCAAGTGAAGAGCTCTGTGCAGTTCTGGAGCTGCAGATCACAACAGCATCAAACATGCCTGCGGGCAGACTCAAGAATCTCGGCACAGATGAAGGACTTGCCTTAGGCACATCTCTACAGTTCCATCTTTTGTGGTTAAGATGGTAAGCCTTCACATGGTTACCTCGTCATTTTAGCTAGTAGTGCAGAAAGACTCAGTGGTTTCAATCATGGGTAAGTACATAACCTTGCTTTTTGGGTTGGTATTAAGTCAGTTAAAGGATGTGTTGATCACAGAGAGGATTTTTTGCTCACTCATAATAGTCCATAGTGTTTTGTCCAAGTTCCGACTCCTGACTGAGGCTTCTGACACTAATGAATGTTGCTTCCATGCCAGTGCTTTCAGACAAAGATCTCAGCAACCTGAGAATCAAAGTAACTTGAATTCTGAAGCGTTGTCAAATGCTTCAACAGAAAACCTTCAGAAATTACCTTTTTCAAAAGTATATCAGACAACTATCTTCTATAAGGATCTGTGCAGAATTCTCCACTTTGGACCACATCCCATCAAGGTTTTGGCATCATCTATCCTTGTGGAGATATTCTCACAACTCTCAGGCACCAGCAGACATGAGAATCATTCTAGCACATCTAAAAAGAGCATTGTCCAAGCATCAACAAGTGATCTTAAGGCTCTGACTATGATTTTCCAAGAATCTCTCTTTGGAGACAACGAACTCCTTCAAGCAAATGCTTCTTTCTGCTTGTCACAGCTTCTTACCACCAACTGCCTCAACCTGCAGCAGATATCTGTAGTTCAAGAAAGCCCTTGGTTCCGCATGTTGGCAGAGAATCTTATGGCAACCCTCTCTTTGCCTCATAGACAAGGCTCCACAATTTGCTGTGGCAAAAACTGTCACATAGCCCCTCTTGTTTCAGCCATCCTGCAAATGTGTCCCTCTTATGACTGGCTGGCCTCAGTTTTCAATCCTCAGGCTATGAGTCAGGTAATAGCAAACCTCCAATCGACAGAGAATATCACACCTGGAGTTGTGTCCGTGTTAACAGCTTTGTTGAATGCCCATCTCCTGGACAGTGAACATGTACAGAGCATACAAGTTCTTTTTCAGGTAAATTGCTTGCAATCCTCAGCAAATTTCTGCCATTATGTCAGCCTGACCAGAAACACTAATCCACAAATCTCATGTCAGATTGTTCCATCATGACAACCAAGAGAAGGAAGTGGACCAGTAATATTCTAGACATGTTTCTGTGAACAATTGCTTATATCTCTCTATTGAGAAGTTGTTTCTCATATGAAAGTGACATTTCATTATGCTAAATTCCAATAGCAGAGCCACTGGCTTAGCTTACATATCTCCATGAAGAAAAAAGAGTTTGAAAGTTGGATATGGCAGGCTTTGCGGAGGAGCATTTACAGATTGAACTCTGGCTTGGTTCACTCTGGGGAAGACCAAGCACCAGGGTCTGACAGATATCCTTCATGCCAACACATTCTGCAACAAGACAGCCATGCTTGCATCATGCATCTGGTTCTTTATCATGGTCAAGACCACCTGACAGGTTCATACACCCACCATCCCTGTGTCTCCAAGCATGACAGTCTAGGTCTACTGGTCAAAATTGATGAATTCTTGCATAAAGCTACAGCTGATACGTAGGCAGAATTGCCATCAAAACTGTATTATGGCCTCAAATCATTTGCTTTCTTTGACTAGAAAACATGCTGATATCTTTGTCAGTGGGGAAGGAAACATTCAATTGAAGATCTACAACTGTAAGTAGAAGATGATGCAAGCTAGCAAGAGGCATTACTAGGAAGTTGAGAAATTACCAGGCAAACAATGACTTCCAAAAGAAATGTGTACATGATCAATTGGAGCTGTTTGGTCAAGCTGAAAACATCGTGTGAGAGAAGGGTGTGTTGTTACAGAAGTTGAAGCTTCACAAACTAGTAAGTTTTCCAATTAACCTTTCCACCTTGAGAATGTAACTTCAATCAGCCTGACATGATGTGATTCTTTTGCATGTCTCAGTAGCACAAATCATCACTACACCTTTTTGTTGTTGTCGGGAACATTTATTTTGAGGGAAGCTCATGCAAGATTATTGAGGATTTCACTGCAACCTACTATTCAAGGGAGGCTTGGAACTGTAGTAAAACTATACATCCCCTTCAAAAGGCATGATTGAAGGTGAATGGCTGCTGCAGTATGCAATCAAAATTATGACTCAACTGCTGTATTACACACTGCATGGCTAATGGCTTAAAACTCCAGCAAAGGGGTCAGGTAAAAAGAGCCCATCAACAACTCTTTGAAGCTTATCCAGCAACAGCTTGATTAGAGAATCAGTGCAGGTGCAGCAAAACTGTAATTCAAGAAGTTGTAAAATGCAAGTGAAGATCCTTGCATTTGGTCTCTTGTATATAAATAAAAGATTAGAACCTGCTACAACCAAATGGAACTAATTTTTTCTGTGTTCATTTGGTTGTAGCAGGTACTAGTTTTATTTGTTGTATATTAGAGACCACAAATTGTATGTATGTCGTCTCTAATATATTGATTGCAATCCTCATCCTCAAAAGCACAAACCGGGAGTTCTCTTCACTAGATAATCCTCCACTGGAAGGTTAGATTACTCGAGGAGGTTTGGAGGAGAGATTGGAATGATTCAGTTCCTTTTTCTTCAGATCCTGGAGTCCAAGGGTTGAGAACAATCAAAGACTCAAGATTTCAAGGTGGTTTTGAAGCAAGACTGAGAGGGTTCATGAAGGTGGTTTGATATGCACTGACAATTGGAAACAAACCAGTGGAGTTTCAAAGATTGATAAGCAAGCGGATAAAAGCTTGAGATCTAGATAAGATCTACTGGTGTTAATTATGTTCTTTCAACATGGGAGTTTGCAACAAAATATCAAAGAAACTAAATATCAGAATCCCATTGGCATTAGTGCCTTTTTTGGCAACAAATTTTGCATCTGGTTGATTTTTCTTCTAAACAGCTAAAAAATCATGCAAAATTGTTTTTCACAATTTCTTGAAACATTTTAAATTTCTCAAAAGAAGATTACACATTTTTCAGTCTTGGGGCAGTTTTGTTTTACCTTTCTACATTTTGGACAGTTATCTACAATCATGTCACCAATTAATGCATTAATGATGCTACATCAATAAACCCTAAATAGAAACTGAACGGAATCAACAGTTTGTATGACAATCAAATGAATTCTTTGCAAATAGTTTGGCACCATGCATTTGTTTCTCTTGCCATCTACATACCCAGAAACTTGAAATCAATTGGGATTGCAAACAGGTACACCACAGTTTAACACCTTGTGAATTAATCATGATCTCTGCCTATAATCTAACCTTGATTGCAAACAAAAACTCCACACATTTGCCTACCTACATGTAACCTTCAATTCAAATCTTTTAAACCTTCTCATTCTAATGAGAGAATCCTGTTTTGCCACATTGCCAACTTTAGCTCAGCTTGTTACCACTAATTCTCAAAAAGATCTAAGTTCCAATGCACATTCTAGTGTGCAAACTTCTGGAGAGACTGTAGAGAATCAGTAGAGAATTGAGACAGGATTCATAGATCATAAACCACAGATCAGGCATTAAACCCTGAAATTCGAAAACAAGATCTTACATCTAATCCAAGACCCATGACCCTGAACTGCCCCCTTGTGACACCCAAGTTCATGCCTTTTTCATATGCAGCAGCTGTTCAGTGTGAATGCCTGACATGAAGGCTATTTTGAACAATTGACCAGCCCAAAAATAGAGCATCCCAATAGAACAGTAGCCTGATATAAGCATCAATGGCAAAAAAGGGAGATGATCTCTAAGAAAGAACGGGTGCAACACTTGACCATAAATTTCAACTAGGACAAGACCTGCTAAGTACACTTTTTCAAATATGCTTAACAGCTGCATTCCTTCTTCTTTTGGTTGTTTCTCAACATTCTTGCCCTCATCAAGCTTCTCTAGATTGCAAGGCTGATGAACAAATGAGTCAGAAATAGGTACGGATGCTTTGTTGGAATTCAGTTCCCCTCTTTCCATCATGTTGTGGGCAAAGCTCACCCACATCACCAATATATACAGGACAAGAAGCAACACTTTAATCGGGTATTCTTTGGCCTCAAAAAGAAGGGGAAATAGTGAATACGTTGCAACTGCACCCAACATCTCAACATCAGTCTACATACATTAAGACATATCATGTACAGGAGCAAATCTGGCAGAGCAAAAGTACTATTAGTTATGAACCAGAAATGCATTTCACCTAAATCAATCCATGACATAGCTCTAGTTTGGTCATAGCCCCCTTTCTTACCAGTTCAGAATTATGCAGACATCTACTATTGCAGAGTCAAATTTAGCAATATTGTTTGGAATAACTCTGCAAACAAAGGCAGGAGTTTATGAAGGAACAACAAAGATCAGAATGTACAAAAAGACAGTATCCAGACTGCAAGATAATAATATAATCTCGAAGGAAAAAGATTTACCTGTTGCAATAAAGATGAAATCGCCCGCATCCTGTAAACTCTGAACTGCAAGGATGCTGAAAGGAATAACCATATGCAGTGATGCCTTTTCATGAACATGCCAACCAAACATAAAGCCACATGCATATGCATACACCACCCATCGGGCCACATCTGTTTTCCTTGGATGCCTCCACGCTTGAACTAGGCAGGGCAGCATAGTGCCTACGACTAGCAACGCTGAAATTTTTGGTGTTATCTGAAGGACACTGGTGATGAAGTTAATGTTCCAGACTGTTAATCTGCCAGGTCATTTGTCATTACACAGATCAAAGCAACACATTTCATCAACAAAAGTGAATGAAACTAGAAAATTTTTAGGAATTAGGTGAGAAAGCATTAAGTGTGTTCATTGAATGTGTTTTAAGTGTGGAAGTATAACACCTTCAGTTCTAGACACATGGATTTAAATGGCTGCACTGTAGGAACCCTAGATTTAGAGCAGTTGTGACATTATGAACTCAACAGTTATAGAAACCCTAACTTAAGACCATTATAACATCACAATTAGAGTGGTGATGATGTAGTGAGTGCTTCAAGCCATCTGATGCTCTTAGTTGGTTCAAAGGGCAATGCACCATAAGAAGAATCTAAAGGCATTGAAGTACCAGGGGTGATGACTTGTTAAGACACTGATCTACAGCGCAACATGACATCAGATCCTTGTTTTCTGCTTATAATATGTGGTTGAGAGAGAAGTTTCTAGACATGCCAAAAAAAAATTGAACCTGAGGAAGCAGAGCATTTGGTGAGAAATCTCCAACAAGACCTCCTGTCAATGCTGCCTGTGGAACATTTACACGAACTCCAATCTTCCGTAGCACAATCGCAGCAGCCTTGTCCACAATGTTGTAAAGTGCCCAGATATTTGGAGCCCAATATGCATGGCAAAGCCCCCGCCCAAATGGAAACAGTCTTTTTATCACTTGTGGGATCTGGCAATGGTAAAAAACACCAAAATGTGTAATAACATAAGAGACATCCAATTCAGAAAGTAATGATAGTCTCTTGGAACCATTCTACAAGGTACATATAGCAATACCTTCTGACATAACCAGATGCTGTTGGTAAAGACAAGTATGAATCTAAGAGTGATATATTGAGTGCTCCCTACCCATTGCCTTCGCATGCACTTGACACATTCTGCAATTTCTCTAATTCCTTTGAAGGTGAAAAAAGAGGGAACAAAAGGAAGAAACATGTGCCATTTAACAGATAAAAACACCACAGATCCCCGACTACAAAGAAAAACCCCCACAAACACCTGAGAAAGCGGGCAGCAGGAAGTACCTGATTGTAGTAGGCAAATGGGCCAAATGCAACAACCAAAACACCAACCACAGATCCCGCAAGCTTGAAAAAACGTAAAACCTTTTGAGGGCCTCTGCAATAATGTCTCAGCAGATAGACAAAGTAGATAGGTCCAGCGACTGCAAATAAATGTTTGAAACAAACAAGAACTGCAAACCAAAAACCTCCAAGGAGATCATGACCATCTTGTAATGCTGCCAGAGATAGCAGAAGCATGCCGAGTAAGAAGCCATTATATTGGAAGTGGATGTGATCAACTATAAACAACCCCGGGGAGAAAATAACAGCCAGAAGAAGAAGCTTCTTTCTTGCAGCTGATAAATGCCGGGAGATTTTGCATACACCCCAATACAGAAACACATCTGCTACCATCACTGAAACTCTCTGGAAGAGAATCACAGTATTGCTGGCATACCCTTGACCGTTTTGAAGATGCGTGATCTGTGGGTCGAGCATGCTTGCAAAAATTGAAAGAAAACACTCAAAGTATGCAAAGAAAGGAGGGTAATCCAGTGTCCATTCACTGGATTCATCGCTGTACCAGTTCTTGAGAGGAAGAGAGTGTGTTATCGCCAGCCAGTTCCGATGCACCTCAAAATCTGTGCTGTGGTATGTAGGAACCAGCAACAATTTCACACAAGTTGCTATGCCTACCAAGCTTGCTACTTCTTGTAATTCTGATAACCTCATTCTCTATCAAAGATTTTTGTTTCCCTTTCTCTTCTCTCCTCCTTTTCTCAGAGAGTCTCAGTAGTGTCGCTTTTAGGGTTTGTTGGGAAGCTCTGATTCTCTCCTTCTCTCTCATGCAAATCTGGGCTTAAGATCGGAGAATAGAGTTCGTAAATCTCTCCTTTTTCCTTCTTCATCAAACTGCAGGGAATCAAATTCAAAGCTAAAAGTTTTGTATGAAAACTTTGTGTTTCAGTTTGGGTTTGAGGATCTAGGGTTTGGGAAGAAACAATATCAAAGTATGAACCTGAGAAGAATTGCAACTAAGATTTGAGGCGAAATCTGTACAAAGATTGAGGAGAAATTCTTCGGTGTTTTTCCGCTATGATGAGCGGAAGAAGCTGTTGACAAATTTCTAAACCCTATCCCCAGAATTCGAGTTTCCAGCAACGCACTTCTTCCAACCCCCAAGGCGAATTTGCAGAAAAGCTTGTGAAACCCTCAAGCGGCCAAAACCCTTCTGAGCAATAGCCACGGATTCCTGACCAACCCCCTCTCGATAACTCCATTCCTCGAGGAAAGAACCGATCTTAGCTACTACTTGTATACATCCGAGCATCTTGTTGAGCCAGGATGATCTTGCTCTGATTCAAGCCATTTGTTTTGAGGATTGAAGTGAGAGATGAAATCTGAGCTTGATTCAAGACAAGTGTTTTGAGGATTGAAATGACAGATGACATCTGAGCTTGATTCAAAGACAATTGTTTGAGGATTGAAATGAGAGATGAAGTCTGAGCTTGATTCAAGACAACTGGTTGGAGGATACAAATGGGAAACGCAATCCAAACTTGATTCAAGACAATTGTTTGGGGATTCAAATGAGAAATGCAACCAAACTTGATTCAAGACAATTGTTTGGGGATTCAAATGAGAAATGCAACCAAACTTGATTCAAGACAATTATAGATGTGAGGATTCAAATGAGAGATGCAATCTCAACTTAAGTTCAAAACAATTTTAGTAAAATGACATTCTTTAAATCTCATTTCATTTTGTTCCATTTGAATGTTATGAAATTAATGATTTGTACTTAGATTTGTTTCTTTTGAAATGCATGGCATGAGGCCTTATTGGAACAATAAACCATGTTTGGTTTCAATCATAACATTCCTTTAATGATAATTTTATTCATTAGATTATTATTATCCATGTTTTTTTTGTTGAACAATGTCTTTTTCTTTTTTTTGTGTATGTGCAATAGGGCACATGCGTGATGATTTGAAGGTTTAAGGTCCAAGATATACAATTACAAAATGTCAATAAGCTTGTGTACCCTAATGGGTATGGTGATAAAACATTTAAGGGTCAACATGTTAAGGATGCAAAATGCAATATTAAGGTTTAGGGTTTAAATCTATCTTAAAGAAATCATTATATTAAATGTTTGAAACAACATTCTTAGCAATGTCAAACCAATTTTACTCATAATTACAACAACATTGTCATTGGTAATGCACAACATAGCAAAGCTATAGTTCCTTTGTGGAATTTCTATAAAAATGCCACTAGTGATGTTTAAAGCATACATAATCTATGCAATGGTAGTGCACAATGTAGCAAAGTCGTAGTTCCTTGGTGCAATTTATGTAAAAATGCCATTGGTGATATTTAAAGCATACTTAATTTGTGCAATGGTAGTGTGCAATGTAACAAAGCCCTAGTTCCTCTATACAATTCATGTAAAAATGCCACTTGTGAAGTTTGAAACATTCTTGATTTCTACCAAGGAAGTTATTCCCCCTTCATTTTTACAATCTATTTGACTACAAGAAAATGTGGTATTCTCAATTTAAAAACCTAATCAAAAAGACCCCCCTCAACCCCTTATCCAACTTTTGAATAAATCAATTAGTATTAGTCCGTTTTAATTAGGGGTTTTTTAACAATGGGGTCATGAAATGTTTAGAGAAATCAAAATGACCAACTATTAATTGGACCTTTAGTGACTTACACCATTGTGATCTATAAATTAATTTAGGTCATGGGTCATCGTTATGTTATGTTATGTCTTTAAAAGAATGTGACATCATATGTTATAAAAAAATAGGTAGATAAGTACAATAGAACCTGTCTAAGTTAATACTGTCGGGACCGAGGGTTCTGTATTAATTTAGACAAGATATTAATAAAGAGAGGGTCATTAAATAATTCTCCGCTCGCGCCATTTGTAACATTTGTGCAATAAAACCTGTCTAAATTAATATTGCTTAAATTATAACCTGTGATAAATAATATGTGCCTGTGGAGTTCAATATAAAAAAATTTGGGACCGCCTGTGAAGTATCAATTATTAACTTTTGGAGGTTTATTAGTAAATGTATGGGGCCCGACTTGGGACTGGACCGCACATATTAATTATCACAGGTTATTAATTTAGACAGGTTCTACTATACCTACCTATCCAACCTTATGTTTAAAACCATATATGATACATGATTTGCTAACATTTGAACTCTAGACTTCATGAAGGCATATCAATGTTTTTTTGCCATCAAACTACACAACCTTTTGTTAATAAAAGATGTGCAATTACTTTAATTAATCTTTTTAATTATGAAATTGTTAAAGAATCCCAAAATTAACACATATTTATTTATTTTCAAATCTTGTTCAAATGAAACAAATAAAAGCATAATGTTGAATTTTATTTAGTATTTTATTCAATACAAATAAATATATTTTATAGATATCCAAATTAAATAATTTAAATAATTTTGAAATACATAAATCATTGACAAATTTAAGCATGTTAACTTGTGATTCTTCTAATTCAACCAACTTCTGATTCTTCCAATTCAAACTTCATTCATTGTATGATTGAACAAAACAAGGTAGGCAAGTAAGGTGGGTTAGGTAATTATGTTATAGGTGCGTAGGATAGGTAGGTTGTTAAGGTAAGTAAAGTAGGGAAGGAAAGGGTTTTTGGGGAAGTAAATATAATACTATGCCAAAATGTTGCATCCATGTGTTTGACATTTTTACAATTATGATTAATTTTAGTTATATTTTTAATCATGTAACATGATTTAATCATGTTTATAGTTATAATACTAAATCATGTCATGAAATTCACAACTACATGACTAAAGCACATGGTTGACTTCAAAAGCATGTTTGACCAAGTAACAAAATGTAATAAACATATCAAAAAGCTACAAAAAATTCATATGAAAAAAAATTGTCAATTAAGTGCATGCATTAATGAATAGTTTTTTTCATAATTATTATTTAAAATAATTTAATTTTTTTCAAAAGTAACCCTATAAATTAATTAAATATTCATAATAACTTATGATCATTGCCCAATTGTGAATGATTTTAAATATTTTTATTCTACACATGAATCACAAACCAAACTTAAATGCAACATCATGCCATTGAGTTTTTTTTTCTGAACCAATATTTAAATACATTCACATTATGTTTTGCTTAAGTTTTGCTTTGATTAACTTAGGTTTAACTTAAGTTTAACCTTCAAATTTAGTCTAATTTTAGCTTTTAGGTTTAACCCAAATTTAAGCTAGTTGTCTAAATTTGAATTATAATTTTAAACCTTTAGGTTTAGCTTAAGTTTAACCTTTAAAATTTAATATAAATTTAACATATGTTTAACTTAAATTTAATTTGTAAATTTAGCTTAGGTTTAAACTCAATTAGATAGCAAGGGGCCTTCCAACTAAAGGTCCAAAATTATTTTTTAAATTTTGATCTAAATTCCTCTTTTGATATGACAATCAAATATGTAGTTGCCTTTAAATTGTTGATATTGACTTTCTATTCAACTCATTGTTGATTCCACTTTGCCTACTACAAAAGCATCTCGGATCTTGGATGTGGAAACAAAATAATACCACCATTTCCATGCTCCTAATTCAGCTATGTAACTTTTCCCCCTTGGCCAGCATCTATTCACGAAGATTGTATATGGTCTAGCTAAAATCAAAGTGTCTATAATTGTTAGGTGTGGAAGATTTAGGTTCAAGGGTGGTTGATGTAGGAGTGGCCTAGAGTTGGGTATGGGTATGCCATCTATCATATTGTGGCATCTTTTCAAAACATTTTTGAAATATGCACATATGTGGCTTTCAAATGTTCTAACATTTTATCACATTGAAATGTTGCCCTCTCACTCCCTCATCATTGAAATTTCCTATCTTCAATTCTTTCAAAATGTCACATAGGCAACTTTTCAATGTTTCCTTTACAAACACAAATTCAAATACTTAGTCTGATAATCAACATACATTAATCTCCAAACCACATTAAAAATTAATTGGTTCATTTGGTTTTTATATGCGTTGTATGTGGCAAGATGTCTAATACATGATGTATCCATGTTGCTAAGGTGGAGAGATTCCACTATTTCAATATGCATTTCATATTTTTGGTGTGCATTTTTGTTGGGCAAAATAATTGATTTAGATTATTATATTTTAAGTGACCATCATTGTCCATGACCTCTATGGTTATCATCGAGTTTTCCATCCCTTGAATGGTGTCAACAAACCAAAACAAGTATGCACACGCTACTACATAATCCATCCTATTTCACTAGCCCAAATCATTATGCTACCTATTTTGTGAAATACTTTGACCATATCCTTCGCCCATTCCACCATTACTATTGCATAATCACCATGTTGTCAATTTGGGCCACTTTAAGTGAGGTGATTTCACTTGTAGTATTGTCATTCAATTTCGATGAAGATCTTCACTTGGAATTTCACCATGGGCTATTTTGGACAACTTGGATTACACAAAACATTAAATTCTCTAAACACATATTGATGTTAACAAAATGAAATGGGTTTTATAACAATTTAAGGAAGGTCAATAAATACAATTTTACATACAATTTTGAATTTAATTGCAATATTCTTTTTGAGTTATATTAAATAAATATTTTTAACAAATAAATGATAATTAATGTGTTATTATACTAGTTTATATTACTAATTGATATTATATTTATAATAATATAACATAATTAATTTTTTAAATATTAAAAGTAATGTAAAATAATTTATATGAATTAATTTCAATGTATTGATTATATCATTTAATGATATGATTTATTTTTAGTTTATGTATAGACATTATCAACTTTAAATCCAAATAATATATTATTCAAATAAAGTTTTATTTTCATTCTAAACAAATATGTCAAAATAGTTTTTTGCCTTTATTCAGTAAAATGAAAAAAGATATTTATAACAATCAAAATCAAAATCCAATATTTAATATAAAATCTATAATAAATTATATATATAATATGTATGTAGTATAAAATACATATCATGTAAAATTATGTATACACATTATATATATATTTTTTAATTAAATGGTATTTTTTTGTGGGCTTCACTTTATAAAATGTAAAACATAATATTCATCCATGAAAATATTTATTTATTATATGTTATATTAATAATAATAATTGTGAATAAAATGAATACACATGAAAATATTCATTTTTGTTTATTTGTGCATCATACATGTCTTAAAGGCACAAAATCCATGTGCAAAAAACACAAACCCATGAAATAACTAATTCCACACGATTTCCATTATCAAATAGTGAAAGGGTAAGTTTGTAATGCAAGCGCAAATGAAAACCAATACTTACAACTGCATACCAAATGAAAATGTTTTATGAGGTGCAAATTTGAAAAAAAGGTATTAGGTTCAATTGAATACCCATAGACAAAAATATAGACCACATTGAAATTCATGAACTATAGATTATGGAAATATTGTTTTGTTCCAAATGAATATCCATACACACAAAGGCAATCCAAATGGATTTTTTTTGAACTACAAATCTTAGAAATAGGCTTCAAGTTCAATTGAATACACATACACACAAAAAAATCCCTATAAACCTTATTTTTAGGGTTGTGGTGCAATTGACTACCACATACATACAAAAGCAATCCAAATGGGCATGTTCTATGAACTACAATTTTTTTAAATAGGCTCCAAGTCTTAATATCAACCCAAAGACAATCCCAAATTTATCGGTTCATGAACTACAAACCTGATTTCTAAGGTTTTGGTGCAAATGAATACCCATACACACAAAGGTAATCAAAATGGAATTTAAAAATAGGTTCCAAATCTTAATATCAAACCCATATACACAAATTGATGCATTTATGAAAGTCAAGCTTTATTTTAAGGTTTTGGTGCAAATGAATACCCATACACACAAAGGTAGTCCAAACGGGCATGTTTTATGAACTAGAAATCTTAGAAATAAACTTCAAATTTTCATAACAATCCCATACAAACAAATATTTTCCCAAATTAATTCATTTATGAGTTGTAAACCTTATGATAATATCTGTTAATGCAAATGAATACCCATACACACAAAGGCAATCCAAATGGAAATGGTTTATGAATTACAAACCTTATTTCTAGATTTCAAATTCAATTGAGTACCCATACACATAGTCCCAAATTGACCCATTTTGTGAGCTTCGTACCTTATTTATTAGTTTTAGGTCTAAATGTGTACCCATACACATATCCATTGGTTACATGGAAATGTTTTATGAGTTGCAAGACTTTTGATTCTTAAGTCTCAAATCCACATAAATACCCATACAAACAAAGATGATCCACATTTAAATTATCTTATGGATTGCAAACCTAGGGTTTAGGATTTAAGTCCAAATGAAGGTCCATACATACAAAGACAATCCACAAATATAAGTATGGTCAAATAAACAATTGTGTTCATTGTCATTAAAAATGACAAGTAGCCATAAGTCAACTTTGGTGTCTCGAAAGTAAAACTATTATTTTATTCAATGATGAATATGAGGAGAATCCATTATTTTATCAAAATGAAATTGACTTACCACCTTTTAATATGCATTGAAATAGATCTTTAAAAAATGAATTTATTTGCAAAGATGTTTGGGCTTTACAAATTAGGTTGCAAGTAGATGAAACATTGATTTTTTCTTATTTTCAAATTAATGAAAGCATAGAAAATGCTTGTGTGCATTAAAATTGTGTATATCAATAATCATAATCATAATATGTGAAAATTTTAACATAAAAATAACTTTGAATAATTTATTGATTCAGTTCGATACTTGTTGCTTATCATTATGATATTAAAGTTTTTCAAATTTTGTATTCAACTTATTGCAAAGTTGATGGAAGCCTTTATGGTTTATATTTATGTTCTTGTGTGTACATTAAAAAATATAAACGAGCTTTTAGGCAAGAAAATGTTTTGACTATTTTATCAAAAACCTTGCATTTCTGAACATTGTTAGATTCAAAAAAATTGTCAAATGATTATATCATTTAAGAAACAAAGTTATAACATTTAACTTTCAATTACCAATGTTTTTTAACAGAATGCCTTGGAAGTCTTTGGGCTACAATTGTTTGGCAATAAAAGACATTATGATATTTCACAATTCTAAGGGCATACAATTTCATGATATTGTTCATAACTTTATGTGAATTTCAATTTACTCAACAAAGATGCCACATTAGTTATCCGCATGCAATTTTGTGATTATATGTTCAATCATAAGAACATCCATTAAGAAAGGAGTAAACGCCTAAAGTTATCACATACAAGTTTGTGGTTATGGGGATGTTTTGGCATACAAGGTTCTAGAATTTCTAGGGGAAAAATTGAACCTTTTGTTTCTTGAGTTGGTTCAAGTTTTTTTGGTCTTGGAAGCTCAGGTTGCTTCAAGGAATCTTTAAGCCATGAACTAGTTAAGGTTTGTGGCAACATATGAATAATGACCACAAGGAGAGGGAAAATCTTGGTGAAAAACAAGGTCTTATGCTAGAAATCACAAAATTCATCATCTTGTAATGTGACTTGTTCAACCAAAACCAATATCCCTCTTTGGATGAGCTAAACCTTAGGTCCAAAGAATGGCAATTGTATGGGGTGTTGTTGCAAAGCTTGGACCAATCTTCTCTTCCACAATTGTGACAAACTCTTAATAAGGTGAGTTGAGCTTTTCAAGCTAATGCCTCTTTAAAAAAACTATGCATGCATTAAACTTGACCTCCTTTGTAGATGTTGACATTTATGTCCTTAGCGTTGACTTGCACATCTTTCTTTCTCTCTCTCCACACCATTTCTATATTCTCCCTCCTTTATAACATTGAAAGAGAAATTGGACTAGTTTATGAGCTACAATCTTTTGTCACAAACCTCAAAGCTCTTGATTTCTCCTCTCCCTCCTCTACAACACTAAAGCGCACCCCCAGAAAACAAATACAAGCTTGCAAGGCATTGAGCTTTCATTGAGCATGATGCAAGTACATGAGTGAATGTCCGAATATATCAAAAACATGTAAACTAAAATGAGAAGTGTTGGGATACTTGGAAGGAGGAAGAAATTGATAGAGTTATCCATAAAGTCACCCTGTCTTTGGGCTTGCTTTCATCCTCTATCCCCTCTTTCAGTGGTATCCACAAAGAAATGAAATTTTATTAAATCTCGGTATGAAATGCTGAAACTCAACATTTAATGCACACGGTTCAAAAGTAATTATAGTAGTTGTACAGGTTGGAGCAGCCAAAATATATGTAAGGAAAAAAGAAAAGACAGGATGAAACTCAGGCCCATTTTAGACGAGGGTCCAGGGTCCCATTTCTTAGGCGATTTGAAGCAAATTGAATCCTTGAGTTGGACTATACCTTGGTCCCTAGCCTGATTCTTTGGTTCTCCAAATCAGGAGCTCTCCCTTTTAGCACTCTTTTTTGGTCTGAACCAAAGTGATTTTCCCTCCAAAATAGGTGCCATGTAGGTTTAGCCTCAATTTGCCACTTTCTGGTCTTGGACCCTCGTTTAAAGGCCTTGGGACCAATTTAGAGCTTTCAACCAATCAGATTGCTTGAATTCGTTGGTCCCTCGACCTTGGACCTTCATCTAAAGTCGCCCTCAGTTTACCACCAAAATTGATGGAAAAACCGGTTTGGATCCCAGTTATTTTGCTTTGTAAAATTTTCATTCCCAGTTACGTGTTTGATGGCCTATTATGCCAATAGAGTAGTGGTTTGTTTTTTCTTTTTCCTTGTGGCTGATGAATATATGTTTTTCCAAACTGGTGAAAAATTAATCATTTTTAGGTGTTTTTTTTTATTAAGGTAAGGCCTTTGGACACCAGCATTACCAGAGTAAGGGCCCTCACAAGGCGAGAACCAAGTCAAGTCCAGCCTAAACTTTGGTAATGTCGACCTCCAAGGCCCTTACCCGGCCAGCATAAGGCCTTGATGGATTTTTTCTTTATGCCACAAAAGCCATGGTTAGAAGTGGATGAAATCAACCGGCTTGGCATTGCTCAACCTTCTAATATTTATGGCTACAAACTAAGAAAAATAAAATATAAAAAATATGCAGATTCTTACTCTCCTTTTTTCACTTCTAGGGATTGAAACCTTCCAAAATCAATTCATTTTTAATTTTATTTATTTTTGGCTTTTGGTGAAGTAAGAAAATGGCTGGAAGAGAGTACGAGAATGAAGAAAAAACTGAATTATTGGCCTTGTCTTGGTAGGCAAGGAACTTGCGTTTAGATTCATGATAGAGTATTATAGTAGCTTAATGGATTAAGATCCACTAGGTAATAATAATAGGTCTATTTTTATATGAGGATTTTCCAAAGACGATAATCTGGCTTATGTTGAAACTTGAGATTAGTTATAGAGTTATAATATCTTGAAGGGATTTTGGTTTCTTTGAGAGGATTTTACGAAGATTATGTTTTTGCATGGTGAAATATTTTGAGTTTCCATAATTCTTCTTCTTTTTGCCTTAAGATAGATACTTTGTAATGTTAGAGAGTACTTCCATTGCTAGTAGCATATTTGTCAGTTCGATTGCGATTCTGTGAAAACGTAGTTGGACTCGACCACCATCGCTGACAAATGAGCTCTGCTTCCACTAGGAAGAAAAAGACGATCTGTGTCATAACTAGGGAAAGACTGAACTCCAACCAAATTCAGCGATGAGAGACGTAAAAAAGCTTCCAAGTTTGAAACCCATTAAATGCTCTACTGAATTTTGCAGAGCACTCAAATACCCATCAGCATAGTTACATTTAAAACTCTGGAATTTTTGCAGAGAGCATTCATCATCCACTCACTCCCTTCTTTCTTCATTATTGTGTCTTCTACAACTCTTTGTGATATGTGATTGATTCTCCGTTGTGCATTTTGAGAAAACAATGCAATTTTCATGATACAAATTTCAAACCCTAAGTCCTAATCTCAATCTCACGATTATGTTTTTAATACCAACAATAGAGTTTATTTTTAAACTCAAAAGATAATTGATATTTTACAACACAATCTTCAAACCCTAAATTCAATCTTATGATTATTGTAAACTATAACAAGGAACTTCTTTTTTTTACACTGGCATAGAGTTTATATTAAAGTCAAAATTATTGATACTTTACAACACAATCTTCAAACACTAAATTTCAATCTTATGATTGCACAACTTATAACAAGGAAGTTCATATGAAACTCAAAAGTACTCGATTTTACAATACAATCTTCAAACTCTAATGACCTTAAACCCTAAACTCTCTATGCTTCTAAAATCCATTACAATCAATTCTACATCAAGAGATGAAGATTGATAGATGTTCAATTGATGGATGGTTGAAGATCTTATTACTATCTAAAGACCTAAAAAGGTTAAATGATTGATCTTCCCCTTTCATATAGTAATAACACACTCTTGTTGCATTAACTATAATACATTAAGGGCTTTGATATGAGAATCAAGTGTGTATTAACTCTTGTCATGGATTTCATAACTAGCAATTAGTTAGTTATGAAATTGCTAGTTAGGCATTTATAGGCACTTCTGGTATTTATGGCAATGGTCCATGTGTGAGCTTCTACATTTTGAAGAATAATCCCCAAGCCCCATTGGGTGTGAAAAAGTCTGTTCACATTTGGGTAGTTTATTATTATTATTATTATTATTATTAAATTGGATTGGTATTTTTATTTTTGGAGGGGGGAGGGGATGGGGGGTTCCCATAGGTTTTTGGTTTTTTGAATATCCTCAAATTTTCATAATTAATTATTTTTCATGCTCCTATAGTTATTAATTTAAACGAGAAGTTTTGAAATTGAAATTTTTGTGCAAAGTTTTATTTTGGGGCAAAGGGAGGTGGAGGGGCAAGGTGTAACTTAAATAATATGTAGGTGCTATAAGAATTTCAAACATGAATAGGGTTGTTTTTCGATAATGAAAATTTTAATGGAATTGGGTATTTGTAATTTAATTTTGCATTGTTCCTCCCATGGGGATCACTTTGGCAACATTTTCAAATATATTCCATTGATGACCAAAAATCAAAACCAATGAAAAAACAAAACAAAATGTGTCCTTATTATGATGAAAACTTGTACCATAGCAAGTGGCACACAAGCACATCATTCCCATGGGCCTCTCTTGAAGAATGAAAATGCTTGAAAAATGATGAAAACAAGTCGACAAATGTGGTAAGAAGCTCACACCTGGCCCATGTGCAACACCATCAAGGCATACAAGGATACGCATAGTAAGTCCAACAAGATGGCATCAGCATTTAGCATGTAATTTTATGTGTTCTTTGGATTTATTCAGAGTCTATGGCTTCAAGCAAGCAGTTCATTTTGTTCTTATGTAATGTTGTAATTTTAGATTATTAATGTTTTCATACCTTTTTTCAAAAAAGAAAATATGAAAAAAAACCTATTTTACTATTATATAATGAAATCAAATTTGAGATTGACATAAATAATGATGAACTATTGAAAATTCTATGGAACATAGGGGACAAAAAATACAAAGGGGAGAAAGATATGGGGTGGGAGGATATTATGAAATTGATAAACCTTCATCTCCTTCATCATTATTCTTACCTCTTTCTCACATTTTCAAAAGGAAGCTTAATTTTAAAATTAAATTTTTTATTTAACCATGAAAGTACATTTCTTCATAAATCTAGAGCTTTTTCCACAACCACTTGGGGTTCTAATCAACACCATGTTGGCATCACCCAGTACTCAATTTTATGTGTCCACACCATCCTAAATATACTACATGTGCAGCACCAAGCCAGCAATGATGAATCTCTCTATCAGACACAAGCAGCAGTAGATTACAACAGAAGAAGGTTCATTTGTTGTTTGAAGTTGACAAAATGCAAATTGGTGACCAAAAACTTTTTTTTTTTGAAAATTTTCAGAATTTTGGTTGGTTTTCTAATGTAAATTTGACTAATTTTTTATTTATAAAAAAAGCACCAAACTTTCAATCTCACAAAATTGAAAAAATACAATTTTGTAAAATTTAAATTAAAATAACCCAATTGGCAACAACCCAATTCCATCTTGTTAATGCATCTGAAAATTATGATGAAGTTCAATTTATTGCAGTTGAGTTGGAAGAGGATTAGGGTTTGTGTTCAAAGGTGAGTGTGCTGTGCAAAAAAATCTTGAGCAGATTGTTTCCAATTGGTGAGAGTTAAATAATCTATCGTTTTGTACAACCCCACCCAAAAGCCACCATTGCTTAGAAAGGTGAGAATATATAGTAATTGCCTACAAAACCATTAACCTTTATTTTCTCACCTTTATGAACAATGGGTGCCTTCTGGGAAGAAAAAAATGTTTTGACTGAAGGGTTGAGGAAGAAGTTGATAAAAGGTTCAAAAAATAATTGAAAAAACTTGATGAATCGTTAGAGAGGCATAATAAATTGGCAAAGAGACCAATCGATGATATGAGTGAATATAAACAAAAATAGTATTAAAAAAAAATCATGATAAATGATTCAAACTCCTCTTCCTTTGCCAAGAAGTGATGGGTGTTTGATAGATTGAGTTTCTTTTGCCCTCCAACCTTTGAGCAACTTATTTTTGCTACATCATCATGCATGACTATTTTATTTTAAGTTTGATCCGTTAGATTTATGTTTGTACTAATCGTGACTATAATGTTTGTGTGTAGATCGGTTGTTACAATGTTAATTCTTAATATGAAAGGCACATAAATAAATAAATAAATAAAATTCTTGTAATTTGAATGGGCTAGTATATAGGTATGTGTATAAAAAATGACATATGACATGCTTTGAGTTTGAGTGCATAAGAAAGCACCAACATGGGTTTCATTGGAAAAAAATCATGATGCAAACTGCTCAAAGAGGTGACTAAAAGATCAAGTCGATTATCTAGAAGTATGTAATATTTTTTTATGTATATTGAATCTTTTGTTATAATGCTCTTGAAAGTGACTTTAGAAATTTTCAGTTCACATTGTTGCATGTTAGATATACACATCTAAATGTAGTGCATGGTGTAGATCTATCCAACACCCATCACTTCAAAGGCACTTCATGTATTAACTTTCTATGATTTTTTTGCTAGTCCTTTAGGAATGAAACACTAGTTTGGAACACCATCAAGCAAGGTTCAAGCAAAATATTGTTGAAATTGTTTAAATTTCACATATTGAACAAAATTTTGCAATTTGCAATTTTTTAATTATGAATCATGACAAGCATTTATGTTGTGATTATTATTTATGTGCTTAGGTTAGTTTGTGGTTTGATCCTACTTCAATGTTTTGTGGCAAGATTCATGATGTTTCATATTGTGGTCCACAAAGGAATGAAAACAATAGGAGCTTGACGATTCTTCTAGAACATTACATGAACACATGGCTTTTTAAAAGGCTTGACTTGGTTACAATGTCCACATTGACTGGAAGCAATATTCACTTTGATTAAAAGCTTGGGGCATGAAAAACACATGTTAATTTTTATTAGTACATTTGATTAAGGTGACATTTTTTATTAGTGTCAATATGCACATCTAATAAAAAAGACAAGCAAAAAAAAAATGTTTGTCAAGATGGTTGAGTTTAGTCAAATTGACCATATTGATTTGACATTAGTTAAGCATAAACCAAGGCTATCTACTTAACTAAGCTAATGTTCTTACCTATTATAATTAATTAGTTAGGTAGGCAGGCTTTTAATGTAGGTTTATGCTATTAATTTAATATAATTACTTAATGTACTGCCAAGACCTAGGTACCTACCTAACATAGGCTAGGCTAGGTTGTGCCTATAGTGAAATGCCACTAAGGTATGTTATTAATTCATGTGTAGTGATTATTTAACCACATGTGTCCATCATGAAAACATTTGGATTGTGCCAGACTATATGATGTCATATGTTATACTGCTTTTTTATTTTACCTACTTTAGGTTTGCCAACCTTCCCTACTTACACTATACATAAAGGTAACATCTACAACTCAATCCATGATTACAATATTTAGTCATATATGCCCTAGCAACGATATGACTATGTAATTGATTTACATTTGTTATTTATGTCATATAATCATTGCCATGACTATAATTGTTTATGTTATTCCATATCATTTTCATGATTCTAGTTATAAATGAATTATTAGGATCTTGAAAGATCATGTGATTATGGTCGTCAAATTTTTAAATATTAAATTGAACAATATTCATGGAAGATGCATCCAATAGCTGAAATTTAAATTTAAAACTATACATTGAATTTTTTTTAAATTTATTTATTGTTTCCAATGGCAACTTACCACTTATGAATTGCCATGTGATAATTTATTCCAAATTAAAAAAATATTGACCACTAATGGGTTTTTGCATGGCAACATAGTGATAGGATATGAGCACTTTGGCTCAATCTTATGATGCCACATGACAACCAAAGCTTAAGGAACCTAATTTAGGCCACCTAAAGTAAGCAATGTAAGTTACATAAGCAAGGAACCTAGGTAATCTGAGGTTGCAAGTGTGAAGATCTAAACCCCTAACCTCCACTTTGAAGGTTTAAGTCTTTAACCGTTGCACCATAACTTTTTATTTATTTCACACAAAAAAAACATAGATGAATATGTTATAATGCTTTTACAAATCTCTCCCTATTGATAACCCTTCAAACATGGAAATGTTGCAACTTTGTTCACACTAATTGGGTTCCACCAAGAAAATCACTTACACAACATAACTAATCACTACAAAACTATAAACACCAAAATATTTTAGCGTAGGTGAACCTAAACCAACCACCAAGTTTAATTTAAGTTAACTTAAGCTAACTTAGGCTAACCATTAATTTAGGCCTCTTTAGGCTATTATAAGCTAACCTAAGGCTATTAATATTAAACTAAGTAAACCTAAGCTAAATCTAGAGGTTAAACCTCAATTAATTATAAATATTAAACTTTGAAGTTAAAGTTAAGCTAAATTTACATATTCAATTTAAAGGCTAAACCTATAAACTAAACTTAAAGGTTAAACTTAAAAAGTTAAAATTAAAAGTTAAACTTGGAGGATAAATTTAAAATAAACAAAAAAAATTAACCTAAGCAAAAATTTAAGAATAAACTTAGGATAAATTTAGGGTTTGAACCTAGCCGATAAACTTAAAGCCTAAATTTAACAAAACATGACTAAGTAAGGCTAAACCTAACTAAATACAACTAACATAGACCAAACTTAAAGGTTAAATTTAGAGATTAATGCATAACTAAATCATGCTTTTGGTCCCTAACCACTTTGAATGTGAAGTCCATACATGTTTTGTGTACAAAGTTAGTGAAAAGAACTATGATTCAAAATAGATGTTTAAACTTTAGTTTTGTTGAATTGAACCTTTTCATGAAGCATTTCCCTTTTTTTTTTAGTCCATTAATCCCCCACTTCACCTAAACCTTACAACCCACCTGCATCTTATCGAATATTCACACTACATCATGGTTTACATGTGGGGCAAGTTCTTGTCATCTTATTTTACACATAATTAACATTTCTTCACCCATGTACTTTGAATCTCCCAAGAGGTATTCAAAGCAATTATTTCCATGAAAGAAATATCAATGCTAGTTTTGGTGGATGATCAAGTGACGCAAAATGTTCACATCATGATAGGACATGGGGTAGTCAATGTTTATGTATATCACTACTACAAAATGTGGGTGCAGTTCACTAGTCCCCATTCACTAAAACAATGAATTCATTGATTCCCCATTAGTCCCCATTCACTACAACCAATGAATTCACTCAAAATCCAATGAAATCACTTGGTGCACAAGGACACCTTTTGTTGTAGTGTATGAATAGTCCATGATAATTAGGATTGATTATGTTGTTCATTGCATACATCTTTTGATTGTTGAAGTAAATTTTATGTGTTTGTTATATGGTTTTTAGATGTCAAGCAAAATGTTGGCAATGAAACTACAACAATTCAACAACTCCTATAGTTGCGTACCCACGACAACTTTTTATTTGGGCATTGGGCATTGGATTTCATTTGCAAGTGCATCATTAATGTATGACAATGTGTTGTCACACAAAATAGATTTGATAAGTTGCACATCAAGGTGTCATACATCATGACGTTGTCATGCTTCATATGAAAAATGAAGTTCAAGAGGCACTATTCTAGCATGAATTTCGACAACATGATTGAAACAATCAAAACATCCCTTCTTTTCATGGGAAAAATGAAACTTCAACCATAACCCTATGAATTTGACATTAAAAACTTTAACCCCAACATCAAAACACAAAGCGCCTTACCTCCAAACTTTAAAATCAAACTTGAAAAACCCAACCCTCACTATTAATCATTAAACCCTAACTCTAAACCCTATAAATCAAACTTGAAATCCTAATTACAAATTTTACACGTCAACTTTAATTTGAAAGCCTAAAATGAACATTTAAAAACTAAAACTTTAACCCTTAAACATTGAACCTGAACCATAACCGTAAACTTGAAAATTAAACTTAGTTGATGATTGGAAATATGAAAGAAATAGGAGGTTGACTTTGGATCTAGCATGGGTTCATATGGTAGGGACCACAAGAAAAATGAATTCATCAAATTCCTTCAATGATTTTTTTCAAACTTTTGAATAATCTTGGTGTGGTTCACATTGTAGCCAATATGTTTCAAACACCAATAGTGGGGTCCATGGATTGCCCCATCCATTCATTCATCTTATGGGAAATGAAAAATTCATTGGAATTACAAGTTGTTGACGACATGATTTGGAAGATCATGAGATCATCTTTACCCATATCTTCTAAAATATCTTCATCACTTAAGGTAGAAGTAAACTATCATTATTTGAAAAAAAATCATTTGAAGAACTTGAAGCAAACATCTCTCAAGTTTTTGAATGAAAAAAAAAAAAAAAGTTTACAAGAATGATTTCTTCCTTATACACTTGCCATGAAAATCCAAATCTATATGTTTCCCATTTACCTTTGTTGGGTTCAAATTAACTTAACTCCATTTTGGTTAGGAAAGGGTAGGATGGCTAAGGAAATTTTGGGGTTACCTTAAATTTAAGGGATTAGGTTAAAACACATGTCCTTATCCTAATAGGGCTTAAAGGGAGGTGGTCTAGTTATAAAAGGGGAAGTGGGTTGGCCAGATTAGGACAAGGTTGGATTTCTTATCCTTGTTCGAAACTAATTAGCCTTTTTTGATAAGGGGGTATGGAAAGGGTGAAGGATGTTTCCTAGAAGCCTCTAACAATTAGGGTTAGGGCAGGACAATACTAGTGGCACTTCCAGGGAGCTGAAAAAGCAAAAAACTTGTTGATGATTTTATTTTATTTTTTCTTGAATGATGAGTCGGACATGAAGAGGTTGCGAAAAGGAGAGAGTAAAGAAGATAGTTGCAAAGAAGGGCAAGAGATTTTGGCATATCATGAAAAGGTGAGATATATGAAGGTGGGAGGTTGCAACATCATGAAACAACCAACTTCTCAAGGTCTGGTCAACTCAACATGTGTCTTGGTGAATGGAGGTAAGATCTTTAAGTGGTGACAATTGTGGGGAGTGTAAGTGTGGGGGGGAGGAACTCATGAGTATGGTGATTGGGAGGTGGTTGGTGAAGGTCAATAAAAGGTATTTAGCCTTTTGCTGAAGTGAGAAAGAGGAGTATAAAAGATGAAGAAGTTTAGGGTTGTTGTGGTGAGACCTAAGAACAAAGGTAAAATTTGTCCTCTTATGCAACAAGAGTAATAAGAACTAAAACTTAGGTTGTTTAATAGGGGAGAGTAGAGAAAAATACTATTTGGGGGATGTGGTAGAGAGCTCTAGAGATATAGGTAGTTGGGAAGAAGTGTGTAGCGAAGGAAAATAATGTAGAGACAGTGTTAGGGTTTAGTAAGGAAAAAAGAGTGGAAGATTTGAGGATTGAACCAAAATTACATTGTAACCCCTTCTTGGAGGTGTGGCACTTGTTTTATTGATAAGTACTTGTTGTTCTTATGGTCTAAGGATGCTTGCATGAGGTTAATTTGATTTAGGGTTGTAGTTAGTTAAATGCAAAGAGAAGGGAATGGTAGAGAAGTAGGATAGCTATCTACATCAGACAAGGGAAAGTGATAGATAGAGAAGGGAATGGTTAAAAGAAGAAGTAGAATAACTAAGTACAATAGATAGAGAAAAGGATAAAGAAAGTAGTGGTTAGAAAAAGTAGGATAGTTGTCCACAACAAACATGAAAAACAATATAGTCAGGCCATGCCCTTTGGAATGGTTGCTGGATAAAGGAATGGGTAGGAAAATCTATAGATTAATTAAATAAAAAATCTAAGGGAATGGATAGGATAATATATAGATTAATTAAATAAAAAAATTAGAAGGTAGAGGTGGTGGGAATTGGTGAAAAATTTGTGACTCGCCCCTTTAGTAATCTTAAAGGGGGTAAAGGGGAATGGCCTAGGACAAGGTGTCAAGGGCGCGCTAAATTTGTGCCTAACACCCTTAACCCTAAACCCTCCTTTTTTGGGCTGATTTAAAAATTCCTTGTTTAACAGACACAAAAATGTGAACTTAAAACAACATTCTTCATCATTATTTTTAGTACATGATCACATCTTTAATGTTAACCATAAATTTTGATTTTTAATTCCAATATTTTACACAGCCACAAACTATGTTGTGATCCAAAAATCCAAAACCCTAATAACTAGAGCACATTTCAAAAAACCTTAAACCTAAAATTTAAACACTTAAAAACTTAAAAACCCAAACAAAGCTTGTTCTAACCCCAAAGCTTAAAAGGCCAAACCTAACCCTATCCATATAGTCAATAACCTAGCCATATACCCATAACCGATTGCCAATACCTATAATGAATTGTCAATTGCCCATAGACAATAGCGATATCCATAGGCATTAGCCATGTAGTCAATCGCCCCCATTCACCCCTAGACCCCTAACCTTCAAGTCCTAGCCCATGTATCCCCCATAGCATAGCCCAAAGGTGAGCAGCCCATAGTATGGATAAAAAAAAGAGTTGTGCCTAGTTTGGGGATCCCATCCTGAATTTCCCCCAACCCCCATTTTGGTCCTCTGTACACGTTATGGAGAACACAACTTAGGAGATGAGATCAAAAAGAGGTGGTGAGAGTATGGCCCAACTGGGCTCCACTTCACTTTATGATATTTCTATTCACTCGATTGGTTTCATTGCTCTTTCCTCTAGCATAATCAGCCAGTGCTAATCAATTTCAGAAGCCAACAATGGAATGCATCTTATTTGGCATCACTTGTTTAGGTGTGAAGCATAGAAATACTTGGGATTCTTCGCCTTTGTTTTTTGCTGTCCATTTCCACACAGAATATTTTTGTTAATCTTCCACCCCAAAAGACAAATTTTACCTCCCAAAAGGATATCTCATCTTCATTTTCTTATTCTCACTTCTTTATCAATTGGAATGATCTTAGGAAAGAAAAAGATATCCCACAGGAGAAGGGTGGGTCTTTCCACCTTTCTGCATATCTGGGTATCTAAGAGCATCTCCAACTGTGCTCTGGATAGTAAAATTATATGTCTAAGTTTAGCTGTTTTTTTTTGGCAACCCCACCAATTAAACTAAAACTGGAACTGCATATACATGAGGGTCTATTAATAGAAACCACATGGACCAATCATCGTGATCGACCAAGCAGAAATACTGAGCCACAGTCAGGTGCATTTCATATTACTCATTTTGGGAGGTGCACAACTGTGTTGCACCTTTTACTAGCGTCGACAAGCTGCACAAATTTGGTGCCAAAAATCCAAGTTCATTAGCGTTACCGGAATATTTTGACTTCTTTCAATAGATCAGACTGTCTGCAGACACATACTCAGGTGCAGTTGAAGGTGCACTAAGAATTCAGCCTCACGCCCACAATCCCAGGCACCTCCAAAAACAGAGTAGCCTAAAAAATACCCTTCTCTAATACAAAACTTTAACATCATTTGCACCTTATCAAAATGCTTAAGGACCTCAAGATCCACTCTTCTCTTATACATAAAATGAATTGTCAACTGTTTGGAATTTGAGTAGGATTCAAGATTGATTTGAGTAACTTGAGTTTCTTCCTTCCAAAAAAATGATTAGTTATTCTCCTAAAAATTATATTCCAAAGAATTCCTACCCACTTTTGGCATTGAATATATAATGCATAAATTTATAACACCTAGCTACCCACAAAGTATATGATTGAGACCCAAAGTACTTGAGGATAGGAACATGTGCACCACATGATTGGTTGTGCACAGCAATTAAGCAAGTTGCAATGTAACTGACTTCACATGGGTTTTGTGTACTACAACAATAATGCACAAAATATGACAATGACAAGAACATGCCAACAAAAATGCAATGACTTACAAGGCTAGAGAGAGCAAATTAGGCAACAACCACAATATCATACTTCAATTCAAACAAACAGATCCAAAGTCTTGGCATTTCCATTGAGACTTAGAACTAGAAATTAGGAAAAATCTTCAGCCTCTCCTCCTGCTTCCTCAAATAAAACCCACATCCTAGAGTGACAATAAATAAATAATTTTTACTTGGAGTTTTTTTTAATTAAAAAAAACTCCAAGCTTAGGGTGCTGCTGCTCTCACATAAACACCATGGTTAGCATTCTCAAACTTGACTGCTTGCACTGCTGCAGCTTGTTCCGAAAACAGTGCACCATTGAAACCTTGGCGTACCTCTTGTGGGGTATATGCATAGTTTGCAAAGTGGTAAGAATTGATCAAAGCTGCAGAGCCTTGTCTCATAAGGGCACCAAATGCATCTGTTCTTCTATTATTCAAGGCTTGTACCAGTGTTGTGCTGGTGCTGAAAGGAAGAGCCCCTAAGTTGATACCCAACAACTGAAGTATGTTCACAAGAGCTCCCTCCAAAAAGCCCGGTATATCACTATTGTTAGATGACCAGTACCTGCATGCATCAGCCAATGATGGATGATATGTCACACCACATCAGTTCAAATGCAATTTTAGCAATAATAGCATCCCAAAGGACCAGAGTGAAACAGCACCCAACAGCACACCATCCTTCCATCCATTCATCCACTGGATGCCAGTTTTGACTCAGTTGTGGATGAACCAAGGTTTAACCTTTGATAACCCAAGGTGTGAGAAGGAAGTGCTCTTAATATAGGTAGGTAGGTAGGTAGGTAGGTAGGTAGTAAAATTGGTGACTAGCTACATTAGGTAAGTAGATGGTTTATACATATGTAAGGACTATATTCACTACCTACCTACTACCCAAACCACTACCATTGCAGGTGGTTTAGTAGGTAGGTAGTGACAAAAATAAGCAACTGAACTAAGGTAACCACCATGGTTAGCTATGTAGCTAGGGATCAGCTGGAACCCAACAGAAAACTTGTTTCCTAAATCCTTACCATCCATCCTTCATGGTGCACAGGTGGGGTGCAGCAGGTTCACTCCCTCCATCCAACCCACATCCCACTATGAATGCCATTCATCACAACAACTCTAGTGCTGCAATGCTTCATAGAGGAGACTTGTTGGGAAAACACATACATACACATCATGGGTAATGGGTCTAGAAAGTTGAGTTGCAGGGTGGGTGCTCTTGTAGTGAGTGAGTTCACAATTGAGCTTCTTCACACACTGCAGTAATCATCTACCTATGCAACTAGTAGTGTAGAAAACAAACAAACTAACTAACAAGCAAACACAGTCAGAGTCTAAATTTCTGTTGCTCTCTGGACAGGGGTTTAGACTCAGAAAAGAAACCAAGAGAAGAGAACAAAATGAGTAATGGGTGGGGAGAATAAGTCTGCTTACTCGCAAGTTCCTGGTGCAGGAGACGTCTCTGGAGCGCCAGAATAGGGTCCACTGGCAGGAATCAGAGGGGGAGAAGGAGGAGGGGGAGAGGGAAGAAATCCAGGAATGGTTAATTTCTCCTCCCCATCTTCATCAGCTGTGACCTCCTTGTTGTCCTCTTCCTTCACGCCGGCAGCAGCAGCAGCAGCTGCCGCTGCATTATTGCTATCGGTACTCTTCAGCTGCTTGTGATTCTCAGCTGCCAGCTGATCGTCCCACCAGCTGGAAGAGCCTGAACTTGGGCTAGTGAACCAGCTTGCAAGAGGTGGACAATCTGGAGAAGGAGTGCTCGGGTACGTAGTGGACGGACTGGAAACAGGTGCGTACACAACAGGACTTGATCCAGAGCTCGGCGATGGTGAATAATATGGAGAAGGACTAGAGTAGACGGGAGACGAGTAAGTAGGACTCGGACTAGAGTACGTAGGACTGCTGTAAGAAGGGGAAGTGGGAGAGGAAGTCACTGGCGATGACGAAGAGCTGCTAGGACTGGGAGAAGAGTATGTAGGACTGCTGTAAGAAGGCGAAGGAGAAGAATAAGTCGGACTTGGGGAGTATATAGGACTAGTATAAGAAGGCGAGCTGGGAGACGAAGGTGGGGCACAGAACTTCTCATCATCCTTCTGCAACTCAACAACATCACCACCCACAACAGTACTACTGTCTGCTGCATGCAGCAACTCCACAGAAACAAAACACACCAACACAACAAGCACCTCCAAAGCTCTACTAGCTGCTGCTCTCCCCATTGCTTGCTACACCTCAAAAGGCAATACTACTGTCTAACACACAAGACAGAGAGAGAGAGAGAGAGAGAGAGAGAGAGAGAGAGAGAAACACTATGAAAGCAAACACAAGAAGAACAAGAACAAGAAGCAGCAGCTCCTTCTCTGTCTCTGTCTCTCTCTCTCTGCACTTCTCCTCACAACAGGAAGTATATAACAAAGCTTTCTCAGATGTTGAGCTACTATTTGGAACTTCCTTCAACAACAACAAAAAATTGTTGCAATTCTCAACAAGCAGCTAGCTAGCAAAATTGGAAAGCTCCTTCCTGTTGAGGTGGTTGTTGGTTGGGTGCTAGAAACTACCTGCCTACCTGCCTACCTCTGAGTGTGTGTGTGTGTGTGTGTGTAATGTATTAGTGGAGTTGGTTGGTGGTAGTCAGTTTATTAATTGCAGCTGTGAGAGAGAGTGTATAGTAGTAATGGCAACTAGTTATGATGTAGGCAGAAGCTTTTATAGCCTAGTGCTCTGGGAAACAATAATATCTTGTACCCTTTCAGCAAAGAAATAAAATAAACCAAGAATTTTCAAACTTTCTTCACCCTCCCAACCCCCATACTACCCCTACCCCTACCCTTACCAATACCCCCACACAAAAACAACTATTAGTCCATCAATAGCAACAACAACGATTGCCTCTGGAATACACACAAAGTTTTGTAAAGCCTTAATTGGCACACCCAAATCAGATTTTTAAATCATTCAAAACGGACTAAAAATGTACAAGATATGAGACTGGAATTAACAACGGGTCTAGAGAGCTATTTTTCCCACAAAATTGAAGCAAATTGTCACACACCCTTTTCTTCTAATTTTGTTTTTTGTGTTGTTCCTTCCCTTTTGACACACTCCAAGAGTATTTGTAACCTTGCAATTTGCACATCCAATGACACCAAAATCACTCAATTTGGCTACAGAACCAGAAGAATATTGGAAAGTGTTGGATGATAAATATGTGTTCAATGAGAGGCAATTCTACCTTATTAGTTTCTAAAGAAAAATCACTAGCACCAAATTCCATCAAATGCATGAACCAAAAAATAAAAGTGAGTGGAACCAGGGTTTAACCAATTCATGTGTGGAATTTAAAGATGGAACTGAAAATCCTTCTAATTTATTTTTTAGAACTGGAACAAGAAGAGGTTCTTCATAAAAGTAAAAGAATTGCCTCCACACTACTTTTAAACATTAAAATCCACCAAAAATTTCCTCAATGACGAAATGGACCCAATATTCTCAACAACAAAATTGTACCAATTTCTATAAAAATGCATCTGATTCTCTCAACAATCAATGCACCAATTTTTTCCCTCAACAATAAATGGAGTAAATTCTCTTCACAAAAATTGTTCCAAATTTCATGAAAAGAAATGAATTTCCTCAACAACAGAATGAATTTCCTCCCAAGTCTCTTAAAAACGACAATTGCACCAAAATTTGCTCAACAACATCAAAATGGACACAATTCTCTCAACAACAAATGCACCAAAATTTGCTCAACAACATCAAAATGGACACAATTCTCTCAACAACAAATGCACCAAAATTTCCTCAACAACAACAACATCAAAATGGACAAAATTCTCTCAACAACAAATGCACCAAAATTTCCTCAACAACAGCAAACTGGACCAAATTCTCTCAACAAGAAGTGCACCAAATTCTTTCAACAATTCTTTCAGCTCTCCTTTCTCACTCTCTCCATCAGCTGATTGGCTAAACTAACTGCAACTGAGAAAAGAGAATACATGCCCGCCAAATATATTTCCAATTGATCGGATTGTTTATTCCTTTTGCCTTCTTGTGTTTTTCTTGCAATATATTTCTTTCAGGATTTTTATATCATTGAGCTATTACTTTGTGGATCTCTGGGAAAGAGGGAAAAAAACCAATCCATGCAAGACCAATTTTCAAACAAGCAGCTCTCTAGGTTATCACCTACTGGGATTGTTGTTTTTTTCTTCTTAAAATTTTCCAATTTAGTAATATCAAAACATTGTGAAATTTTCAAAAAAAAATTGAATGAGTGAAATTTATACTCAAAAGAAAAAATTCAAAAATTTCCCCCAATGTTTTTGTCATAAAAACAAGACAATTTGTCGAAAAAAGAAACATTGGCAACATTGAATTCATCGTCCATGTTTCCCTATTTACCCAACTAATTTTGTAGCATTACTTTGCATGACAAAACTTTTGCGGCATTTATATTCATATAATAAAGCTTTGTTGCTTTTCTTTACATAATATAACAAGGGGTGTGACACACTGTGTGGCCTTTGCCATTTACATTAAAAAGCATCTTAAGGCAAAAGAAGAATTATGTAGACTCAAATTTTTCAACAATTTTTAAAAATATAATCTTCAAACAATCCTCTAAACGAAACCAAAACCACTTCAAGATATTATAAGTCTATAACCAATTTCAAGTTCCAACACAAGCCAGAAAAATATCAGCTTTCAAAAATCCTCATACAAAAAGAGACCTATCATCTAGGGACCAAAATCCCTTGAGCTAGCATACTCTCTACAATGAATCCAAACACAATATCCTTGCCTTGGTAGGCAAGGCCAACAAAGTTTGTATTACATAAATTTTGTAGAGCATTTCTTTGCATAACAAGCTTAGCACATTCCGTAAGGAGGATTCTTCCCCTTAGCTAAGCCAAGTTCACTAAAGCAGCAACAGATAAAATAAGCAAATGTTCCAAAAAGCTCCCAGAGATTCATAGCAACCCCTGGTGAACATTCCTCAAAATGTGAGACCCAATGAAAACTACATTGTTCTGTAGTCTCTCCCTCACAGGCTAAGTTAATAAATCTCAAATGAAACTCCACCAAGAGATAACCTAAAAAAAATGTTAAAACAGCTCTCTCTTACACAATAATATAAGAGATGGGTAGTTTTGGTTTTACAGGTAAGCATTATACAACCAGTTCATTTCCTACTTACAAAATTACAAGCCACAATTGATCCCTGAGGAGTCACAACAACCTACAAAAACTGGAACCAGATAATTTTTTAAATCTGTATTGTTTCAGACCACATGTGGACATTTTAAAGCGCCTCCGCCCCCCCATCAATTGCCAGTATGTAATTAAAGGTACGCGTACATGTGAAGTGCTATAACGTGTACACATCTCCTGTCTCCACTCGGTACACAATTTAAAACACAGCACAAGGTGCAACATATTAAATAAAAAGAAGACTAGACTCTGACACAAATTGAAATTGGCTGCAACCTCCATGCTCCTTGCGGCACAAAACATGGCAGTGCTGAAGTTCTCCAGATTCTGCAATTGTCAGCTGCCTTGCATGTTCATAGATGCAATGGCATAATTGCGCTGCCAATGTTTCCAATACTGCAGATTTTCCCAAGGCTTTGGACTTTTTCAAACTTCGCAGTGTAACACTTGTGCAAGCTGTATTCAATGCGTGTGTACCTTTTCTTCCCCTGGGTACTACTACTGCTTAAGCACAACACAAGCTTTTTCCTCATACCAATGAACAGTTTCTCCAAAAGTTTCCAATATTCATATTCACAAAACTACAAAGCGGATTGAAGATAGAGCATATAAATAAAGATGGTCATTTTCATTGCACTCAAACAGACCTCAGAAAAGAACTAACAGGTAAAAAGTGTGATCCCAAAGTTGTAAACAAAGTCTGAAACAACCAGACAAACATTGCACTCAAAACACATTTTTGGAATACAATTTTCTCTCAAATGATGCAATTAATACACAAAGCATGGATTGGGGGGGGGGAAGGGGCTTAAATCCCACAGTCCTCAATTGCACAGAATAGGAAAAAACTGACCTCATGCTAGACAAGAACTAACTGCAAGACTGTGGGGGAAAAGACCAGTGGTGCAAAAAAGGTACATGCAAAGGGCTTGCACTTAATCAACCTGCTCAAAGCCGTAGCCAACAACTTCTTCCTCAATGTTGATGATCTCTTCCACTTCCACCTCCTCAGCCTCATAATCTTCTTCCTCATCGCTGGGTTCACCATCTCGAAGCTCGATGCGCTGCTCTGCTTCCTCCTCATAGAGGTTCTTCCATTGTGACAGCCAGTCCTTCCATTCATCAATGAGTTTGCGATGGTGCTCAATATCCTGGGTACTCATAGCATTATATGCTTCAGCATCCTCTACTTCGTACTTCTTGCTGTATTTCCGGAGATTCTTGGCAATCTCCATCTCATCCTCTGCTGTTAGAAGAGTTGGGGGTCTTGGTCGCCAAAGGAACTGGAGTACAAAAATGTTCACAAGCATCAGAATAGGAACACAAATATATGGCTCAAATAACAGATAGCATCCTTATGCCCACCATTATGATGAACTAAACACAAGCTTGCTGAACTGTTGGACAGGAAAGCAAATATGATATCCTATGATCAATGTTGAGAAACCAGGAACCTTGGCAGCAATCTTTCAAAGCAAGGATCTGTTGGGTTAATCTGACCTGCATTTGTCTGCATAGCAAGGTTCAGTAGGCAAACCTGGAAGAATCTATCTCTAGAAAGACGATAAAGCAGTTTCCCATTGAAAGACCAAATGTTGAAACCATTCTCCATTTGGTGGACTGAGGTCACTGATGTTGACACAAACCTGCACACTCCCAATAAGAGCTCCATGAGTGAACTACATTTTATTACACAGCAGAGATTCAACACTTCAAAGTTACAAATTCAGCACGTACTTGCTTGCACATCAGTTAGATGCTGCATATCTATGCAATTGCAAAGGAAACTGCACAACACTTTAAAAGTAACAGAATAAGAATGAGTACAGTTGTAGCTTTATGAGTGTCACTCATAAAGTGTATGAGCATCCATTTCACCATGAATAGCAATGACAAATTACCATGACCACTAACTTCGTCAGGCCCTGACAGTGGGTGTAGATAAGTATACAATAATTCATCCAATATTTGGGCAAACCATTATACAGACATCTGCATTCTTAGTGTCTGTTGCATTTCCAGAAGCAAATTTCTATGAAACTGCAGAGCAATACAGCAACAAGTGCAGTCACAACCTTATGAGAGTCAATCAGACTTCATCAAGAATAGATGAGCTGCCATGACTACACATTGACTTCATCAGCTCCCAACAGTGGGTGTAGATAAGTATGTAATAATCAGCACAAAATCGAGGCATTACACAAAATCTGCGTCCTGAGTTTCTGACACATTTTTGGGAGCAACAGAGAGACTCGGTCATGATGTTTGCTACCACTCAAGAAATTAAGAAAGTCAAGAATATCCTCATTCAAGCTGCAACAAGCTTGAGAGGGCAAATGTGGCCCCATTCCAGCTTGCCCCTGTATCAAGCAAGCATTTCAGCCTGAGGCATAGAGAGGTTAGTGGTTGGTTCACCTCCACCCTATATCCTCTAAGCACAACACTGGTGAACCCCCTATGCCCCAAGTTTATAGGAATCTGTGAGTGAGAGAGAGAGAGTAGAGACTTGCCTGCCAGTGGGGTCCCAGTCCACATCTGTGGCCATGAAGTGCTCTGCTGTGGCCATTGTCTCCAACTCATCAACATTGTAGAACTCAAGCTGCCCATT
Organism: Sphagnum contortum; assembly: GCA_963920785.1. Taxonomy (NCBI): domain Eukaryota; kingdom Viridiplantae; phylum Streptophyta; class Sphagnopsida; order Sphagnales; family Sphagnaceae; genus Sphagnum; species Sphagnum contortum. The sequence goes on from OY987286.1 coordinate 9,155,832, forward strand.
ATATGCCTTTAGCCCTGCTAGGACGCAGAAGCGACCAATGGGAGACCAGTAAAGGGCATTAGCTTGCTTTCCCTTGAGAGTTGTCAGCTTGGTCACACGCCCCACATTATTAGGGGACCTCATAGAATAAAACGTAATATCTGGACGAGGGCCATCGCCATGGATGATGGCAAACCTATGGCCCTTGGGTTCCCATGCAAAAGCCACAATCTTGTCATTCTTGTTCTCCAGCTCAAGAACCTCAATTGGGATGTCACGCTCTTTAATGCGGAAAAGCTCAAAGCCAGTGTAGGTGCTTTTCTTTGTTTTGGTGTAGCGATCAACCTATGAAAGACAACACAAGTTATAGAGAATTTCAGCAGCCTGAAATGTGACCCTCACAGTTCTCTTTCAGGAGATCAAAATAGTCACTTCCAGAACTCCCCTTAAAAAAGATTCCTCAAGTATACAAAAAGCAAACAATATACCTTGACAGCCAAATACTCCCCACTGCTTTGCCAGTACATCTTGCAGTCGCTCACACTGAAAAGATTCTTCTGCCGCAACTCCTCTCGGCTAGGGATGGACACCAGACTAACCTGCAGCACATCAAAGCAAGACCCATCTATTAATCAGCCACAGATAACACCGGGGACATAAATGTCATTGATAAGCTAAGAAACAAGCATATTTTTAGGTGTGCTAGATGCAAGATTCAAAACAAAAGCCAATCTATCAATCAGCCAGGAGGCCCATCCCTCAACATAAAGATTTTGAAAACCATCAACACCAAGCCAGATCAAGACTGTAGAAACTCACCCTGGCAGGCTGATTGCCACCACCTCCCTCAGGCACAAAGAGAGAAAGCAATGGCTCAGTCGGGGACCAGCTGAAATCAAGCACATTGTCAACCTTCAGTGACTTCTTGTCCAGAAGACCCATTGTTTCTGTCTCGTATACACTGATGGCATTTTTGCCAATTCTTGCAAAGTACTTGTCCTCCCGCCCACCTCCCCATCTGCAGCCAACACCCCACAGATCCAGCCTTCAGTGCATTCTTCACACAGAAGATAAGGATTTAAGGCCACTTGGTACTTCTTGAGCTTTGTATCTTCAGTAGTAACTACACAAGGTTCCATAGAAAAATTCTGCCAGTGAAATTTAATCATACAAGGCCTGAAAATTGTTAAAGGCGTACTGACTGTGCACAGGTACCTGAAGACAGGCCAGGAGACGCCAGCTACACCACCAGTGCCACCAGTGGCAAAGTCATCAGCACTACCTTTGAACTCACGAAGAACCTTGCCGCTCCGCACATCAAAAACATTGAGAGTGACCCTCTGCCAACCAAGACCGAACCATGTTCAGAGCCTCTATGTTAAACCAATGAGTATAGCCAAAGGGTCAGAACAACATCAGTTCCAATCAAAAGGGTATTCATCAACCTGCTGATTGGACCAAGTTCAAAAAAGCCACAGTAATGCTTATAATGTCAATGGTCTTTTTCATCACAAGACAAGGGCAGATAGTACCCATGAACTTTCTGAGCAGCATGAACAAGCTAATCAAATACATTGATTATCTGAGAACTACAACTGTCACAAAAAATACCTGAGTGTCACGAGGGTTGCTGGGCTCATGGCTGCTGTAGGTTACCATGAACTTCTCACCTGGTGAGAAATCAATTAGCCTCACCTGCCCAAAAGAAACAGAAGACTCTCATAAGTGTAACTCAAGGAGGCTCTCCTTTTGAATTTGACTCAACCAAATGTGCAAGTCCAAACTTATGAGTAATAGGAGAACAATGTAATGTTCTTCCTTCTTCAGGAGAACTGCAACAATTATAACTAAAGCACAACAAATTGGTGAATACAGACCTGAGGGTGGATGTACCGCATGAGACGGTTAAAGGTTTTTTCACCCCCCCAAACAGCAGCTCCTTGTCTGTGTATGGTTGCCAGATATGTGCCCAAAGGTGACCACTGCACAAAGCTCTCTGTCCAAAACTGCACAAATCAAGACACAATTGCTTGCTTAGTAAATGTAGATCAATTCATACAGAGATCTGTAAAGATAATACATACCTTGCCACAACAAATGCATCACCATTTCTATTGTCAATGAGAACAACATTACCAAGCACTGCTATCCACCACTTACAGTACGGTGGTACACAGGGTCAGGCTTCCCTTGGCGGGCATCATTCCAGTAGACTTCTGTCTCTGACCCAAACCGAACCACAAACTGATCTCGACCTCGCTCATCAGTAAGCCATGCCAGTAGGTTCTCCTGCACTCAAGGCAATCCAGGTTGTTAATGTGATTGTAAACCTCAACATCTCATGTAAATATCATTCAGAATACAGCAAAGTCCTTCTCTCCTGCACACGATGACATGTTTAGGGAATGTGTAGGGAAGTGTTTCCAACATGTAAGGCCAATAGTAGCACAGTATGAAAAAAATTACCCCAGGAGTGTAAGGTTTACTTTCAGGTGGAACCCACTCATCAGGTACTTTCATGTACTTGTCGAAATCATCAAACATGTTCACTACAAAAACGTGAGACCTGTCAAGCTTGTATCCATTGGTCTGTTCACGTGCAGTTTGTGCCTCCTGCAACAAAGCACAGATGCAATGTAAGAATCTGTTGCAAACAACTATGATGGTCCAAACAACATGTCACACGTCCATCCTCAGACAAACGCAAGGCTGACAAATAAAATTTACATGATGGTTAACAGACAAATTCCTGCCTTGTCAACCAATCAATCAACTAAGATTGGCAACAAGATTTGATGGGTAAGTTTAAGCAGGAGGGACGAGGCCATTGATAGTGTTTCATTACCTGTGGAGTGTTATACTCAATGAATGCATAACCCTTGGTCTTTCCATTCTCATCCTTTGGCATCCACAGCCCATCTTCACAGATTACACCAATTTGTCCAAAAATCTTGCGGATAACTCCCTCAAGCTTGTCAAACTTCTCAATTGCAACAATTGGAAGATTATCTACCACAATCACATTTCCAAATCCCGTGTCTGTCTCTAGCACCTCCTCCTCCTCTTCCTCATCATCACTGTGCCATGACCAAGACAGAGAATAAAATATAATCCTTGCAAACATGAAACCTATTGGTGTTTTGCAAGCTATTCTGGAGAATCACTTTGAAGCTTACAACTTTAAGACTACAACTTCAAAAGATCAAGCCTCTTCCATGTAGCCTAAGAAATTGAAGAACCTCAAGGACCATCAATTCTCCATCTTCACTGGAGTTTTTTAAACTATGAGCATGGTGTATGATGGAAGATCCAACTAGCTTGTAGAAAACCCGAATCACAGAAGCTCATCTCTCAGTTAATAACATGTTCGCTTCCGGAGTTTCCGAACGGGATCCACCAACTCTCAATAGAGCCTGGAATATCAACCTCCTTCACAGGCTCTTTCAATCACTGCTGGTGAAACAAGAAGGCTCACTACACTAGGACAAAAGATTGGCTCCAAAAAGAAACCGCGAAAAAAAGAATAAGATAACAAGCGAGAGAAACTCAGACCTACCTCTTGATGCCGCAGTCTTCCCCGGGCGGCAGCACGACAGAGTCCAAATCCACTTGACTCCAGTCGATGTTCAAGTTGATCCGCGGAGGCTCCATCACGTCCGGCGTCATCAACCTGTGCGGCGCCTCTGGCGCCACTGCAACGTCCGCCATGCCTTTGGTTCTGCCCCTGCTTCCAAAAACCCTAACTCACAAAACAAATGTCCTCCAAACTTGCCACTAGACACATCCGCACCCACAACAAACCCTTGAAAACCCAAAAACAAACCTTGCTATCCACAAGTCCCCGAAAAACCTCCAAGAAAAGAAAACGAACAACCACTACTCTGAAGAAAAATGAAACCTCCAACAGGAACAGCTTCAAGTATATGCCGTGTTGAGAGAAGAAGCCTTAAAATCGTTGCCGCGAGGACAAGAATACAAAAAACCTCCTCGACGCTCAAAAGTCGTTTAAGAAAGTCGGTTAACAAAATGGAAGTGAAACGCGAGCGCGCAACAGGGTGAGAGCAAGAGAGCGCGGAAGAGGGAGTGCCAGAGCGCAAGCGAGACACGCGAAGAGAGGAACGAGGGTTAGGGTTTCAGTGAACTTAAGATTTAGGGTTTGGGGAGAGCAGACAGGGTACGTAGATCATATTTTAACGGTCCAGATACGCGTGCCGTTTTGAGGTCCCCAAATGAGGTCCCTTAATTGTTGTAACAGGACTCAGGAACAAACTCGAAAAGCGGCCTTATTTTATTTTGTTTTATTGTATATTTTAATCAGTTAACCTAACTAAATAACTTTGATTTATTAAATATTTTAATCGGATTTGAGCCTTGTAAAAAAAATATGGTTTTTCTCAATAACCAAAAGGCATGGAAATTAATGATTTTTTAAAAGAAATAAATGTATTTCCTTTTCTAAAATTCAATTGTTTTAACTTTTTGGAAACCAAATATTTATATTTCTTTTTCAATTAACAACTAGGTAAGGAAATTTATTAATTGAAAATAATCGAAATTTCCTTATAATTGATCTCCGATATATTTATTTCTCTATTTACTTGGATTTAATATGTATTTTATGTTATGTATTTATTTATTTTGGCAAAAAAAATGCACTAGTGACATTTGAATTTTGCAAAACCATTTGGGCAATTTCCAAACTCAAAATTCAAAAGGATTTTTTAATTGACATTCTTTCTTTTCATTTTTTTAGTGAATTTTGAAACGTCAAAAAAATGGTGCAAGGCTTTCATAATAAATTCATCTTTTGACATTCAATCAAATTTCAATATGTATGGCTTCTTTTCAAAACATACTCCCAAATTACCAATCCTTCTTGTTAATTATGTTTTTTTTTTTTTTTTTTTTTTTTGCGCCCCGATCTTAGATGTTGGTTAATTAACTGTCGCTGGTGTCAGCTGCGAAGCCAACGTTCAGCCAACACACTCGCATGGAATCAGCTGCTCCCCAACGCCATGGTGGAGCGCGATGAAAAGGCGCTAATTGATCTGGTAGATGGTCTATCCTCGGGGTCACTTGTGCTTGTCAGCGTGACGAATGGCAATCTTGCGGATCATGATGTGCATCTCGGGGAAATTATGTTTTTGGACATTCATCTTATATCATGCATCTTCTATCTTCTATGCATCGAATTTGAAACCCTATTTTGATATCACTCTTATTCAATACTCAACTTGAAAACCATCAAAGTAAATTAGAGTGCAAAAAATTGTCCCACCAATTTTATCTTTTCTCCTTTCAAGTGCGCTTCACATAGTTTTCATATTTGAATATCTTGGAGCGTGTGAGAGAGCTTCAAAAGGTTTGTCTTTCATACATTTTGGATCAACATTAAGTGTGATAAAAATGAACATGACTAACATATTTTTTTATGATTCTTTAGACTACTACAACATTTGCGAAAACACAAGAAACATCATAATAGACAAAGTGAGAAAACATGAAGCTCAAAAACATGATGAGAAAATCAAATTATCGGGCCATGCATGCAACCTTGCTCCCTTCGATTCCAACTCTCACTAGAACATGACCTAGGCCAATAGTAAGGAGCTTGAAAATCTCGTTGTTGAAACCTCTACACACAAATGTCATCGACTTTCAAACACATCTCCCATCGCATTACAAACTACAAAGATGGACCAATCAAATATTAACATGATAAGACTTTGTACCAAACACAAAAGTTGGAATTGCCATAGCTTAGAAGTAAAAGCAAAAGTTGAAACTACACAACAAACAAGCTATAAATATAGTTGTGCAACCCAAGCCTTAAATCTAATAGTACATACATCTCTTCCTATTTTAGCCAAAAAAAATCGATATTTTTTATGCAATTTTTCATACCCCTTGCTTCCACATCCAAATCTTGCCAAAATGGGCATTTGAATTTTTTTTGGAATAATTGTTTTGCAAGTAGCTTAATGGTTTTCATTAAAAAATTACCTAACACATAAAGGTTTTAACAGGTCTGTACAAGATAAGGAGATTATATTGATATTTTAAATGAATTGCATACTTTCCAAGCCCGTCATCAATAATTCACCCTTGTACATTGGGTCATAATTAATTATTTTATCCAATAATTAACCAACTAATTGTAAAAGGACATTTAAAAGAAAATAACGAACATAGTGAAAGCCAATACTGATGGGAACAAAAGTCTTTAAAAAGTGGTCTTCAATGTGAATATTTAAAAAAACCCATTTGTTGTTCATAAACATTATTTTCTTACACAAGTGTCAACAACCACCTGTTCAAATGTTTGTTACACAATTAAAAAATAATTGGATGCCACAAATTACACAACTTAATTTGTATAATGAAAATATACCAAACAATCAATTATCTTGTCCATGACAAATACAAAATCTTCAATTTTTTTAATTTTAAATTGAGGAGTGAAAAACATCATACTTTTTGTTAAAAGTTTTGATCAAAGCAAACTATTTCCAAAGCTTTAGTATTCAACCCATGGAAAGTGTTTTTGGACATATGGTAATAATTTTTTTGGGAAAATCATAGAAGACATAATCCACCATAATATCAATAATTAGCATAATGTATGTCATTGAACACATATTATAATATTGAATAAATTTCATTGTAGACCTTTTTTAGACCATGGATGAAATAAAAAATTTGTTAACATTTTAATATTTTAATTATATTGAAATTTACTCAAAATTTAGTATCTCCCACATAGGTTTGAGGAAACAAATTACAAAATCACCTCCATGAACCCCGTTCAACAAAGGTTTTCCAATAATACCAAGAATGTACCCGAATTCGTTTAATATTTTTAATTTCAAGATTGGATTTTGAATGATAAAATTGTTCAAAATTCAATAATTCTAGCCCTATAGGTTAAACATTTTGAAACCACCTTTGTGCATCTCTATTCATCAAGGGCTTTCCAATAGTACCAAAAGTGCAATAGGGGACATCATGGTTTGTGTTATCTCAACCTAACAAAATAAGCAAAACATCTAAATGACCATCTGTAATAATAAGATTGTATATGATTGAATGGTTTTCATAAAACCAAATCACAAAGCATGAATGATATGTAATTATGTAAGTACAAAAATGTAATCTTAATATGAAATAAAATTAATGAAATTTGACACTAATAGTAACCATAATAAGCTTAACTAATGTTTGGTTTTTCATGTTTTAGTGTCAAATTTGTATTAATGTTGTAAATTTTTAATGTCCTTACACGAAAATGTTTAAAACATGTTATGAAAACATATGGAAGAATTTAGTTTGAATATAATGAACATAAATTATTTAAAAACATTCATAATGACTTGCCCTATGTTTATCCCAAGTTATTTATGGTAATTCCCAATAAACAACTACTAGATTATGAATTGTAAATTAGATTATTTAGCATAAGCTACTTATTACCACATGTTTCAATTTAATTGGGGTGAATGCAAGTTAAGGTGAACCAAAAAAATGATAAGAATAAAATCTTTTAAAAATGCATTTTGGTGATTTTTAAAGACTTGCTACAATGTGACACAATGCAAGAGATACCAAAATTATTAGTATTCCATTGGAATATGAACACATCTAAAATTCATAGAACAAAGTATGTGTACAAAATCCTAAAATGAGGCACCTTATTTTAAATATGACAGGGATTTTGGAAAAACAATTTTTTGTACCCCAAACAAAAATAACTCAATATATTGACATGGATATATGAAAATAATTTTGTTTGGGACAACTTGCAAGATTATTGACAATGGTGTAGGTGGTGTGGCCAACAACATTGGATGGGATGTCTTTTGTGGTGCATATTGATGGGACTACTAACAATTATGCAAGGAACATGACTTCAATGAAAAGGCATGGTGTTCTTGTGCCAAAAGAACTTGGACAAAGTTTAGGAGAAAGAGAAAACAAAGGGGAAAAGTGCAACATGTCAAACATTTTGTTAACACGTTTAAATATACGATTATGTATGGAATTCACACAATTATCAAATTTTCTTTTAACAACTTGACTTCCAAAGTTTTTCTTTGCAAAATTATATACTTGTCATGGTGGGGGACAAATTAAAAGAACAAATTAATTTTTTTCTTTTCACACTCATCACTTGGTTTACTATAAATAATTTTTTACTTTCATTGTGTCATGGATAATAATAGTAACACATTAAATTTATCCATCAAGTAAAATTGGGTTTAGTTTGGATCTTCCTCTTCATCTTTAATTGTTAGATATTTAAAAATTGAATATGTGTTAATGAAAGTCAATATGAAATAACAAAGTACAAAATAACATTCATTGCACATGATTTCAACTTTTAATATTATTAAGTCACAACAACATTTCACTACCTAAAGAAAATTCAAAACTCAATATAAAAGTTAAAATATCAACAATTTTGTTGGTAAAAGGAGTTTAAATTATTTAAAAGGAATTTAATGTATTTTTCATAGCATGTATTGTTGTCACATTTTGGATTTCAAAAAAATTGAAAGTATTTATTTAGACCATAGATAATTTTGCAAATAATTATTGGTTGTTGTTTCTTTCACAAGTTTTGCATTTCCTAAACATGCATGTGATCTTACTCTAACTTACAAAAGGTGGAAAAAAAACCATCACAACCTTCAATTACAAACTCAAAGGGAATTAATGACGAACAATTGTTTCATCATTATACCTTATGTAAGTGTCATTAACTAGTATTTGGTTCATTTGTGAAGGTTTCAACATAAATTAAACATTCAATTATGACCGTGAATTTGATTCAATAATGAAAACTAGTGGGTACCTGTGACCTTCGGACACCGCAGGTCTTGTGCGCGTTGCCTAAGCCGGTTTGGCCCGCCCATCGTGCCCTGTGCACCCCCGTTTGGCCCCAAACTGCATCACGCATCCACACTGTATAAAAGGCCGTGGCACCTCGCCCGGCCCCCCACAGCGGCTGCCCTGGCCGCAATCCGCGAATGTCTATGACGAACACACAAATAGAGAGACACCACGTTTGCTTTAATATATAGGATTTGCGAGGTCTTGGCTTTGACCAGACATATTGGGCAGTTTTATAAAATTTAAAAAAAGGACTTGGCTTGCTTGCCACATAAGCCTCCCCTTTAATGCTTAAAAGGTTGACATGGTTGTTTTCAGTGCCTTCACATACACGGGTAGCAGCTGTAAGTTTTCTAAGCTAACCGATCGGGAAAGTTTGCCTCCCACACTGCCCATAAATTAATGTCCAAATAGGTTTCTGCCCGATTTTGGGTGTACCTATGAAAGTGTTGGTGCCCATTTTCTACCGCCCCCTTCCCCCCCTAAAAGAAAAGAAAAAATTTGGTTCCAGGGCAGGCAAGGAAGCCCAACACGGAGGAATGTAAATTAAAAATTGGCGGTCAAGTAGGTAGTTAGGTAGGTAGGTAGGTGGGTAGGTGGGTAGGTATCTACGTACCTTCATTTCGTATAATATACATATTTTAATGTGGTATGAATGACGGACACGTTGATAATAGAGACAGAAAGGTAGGCTAGTAGGTACTTAAAGCAAGACCGTTCGTACACGTGTTTGAGCACATGCAAAAGCTATTCAGTAGAAAGTAACTTAGGTAAATTAGGTAACGGAAGGTAACTTCGAAAAGGTAAAAACTTCAGCGTGTGATTGAGGTCCTGAATAAATTTTGGGCCCTCGAGTTCAGGGGGACACTTTTTCAAACCTTGGGATCTGGGTTTCAGGACCTCGACAGACAAACGCACGCACAAACTAAGTGAATTAATATATAAGATTTTTCGAATTATAATGACCTCCCAAAAAGATCCAAGGGGAAAAATCTTAGCTAAATATGGGTTCCCCCAATATGCCTTAACCCTAGAAGTTATAGTAACCAACTTTTTCTTAAGATGCCCAAATGTCATGTAGGAGTTAAGTCAAAAGCACACTTCGAAGTTTTGATATTTTTTGGCAAAAAAATGCAACTAATGCCTTTTATACAAGGTTTTAAGCAATGTTGTGTAGTTATCCCATTTAGGGACAAACCTCTAGATATCAACATAAAATATTCTTTATATATTAAAAAAATGGATATGTATTTTCAAAATCCAATATATTAGTTGTAAAGATAATTATGCATTCAACCATTTTTTTCACTTTGCCGAATATGAATGAGTCGGGTTTTTAAATGTTATGAAACTATGGATATGTATAGAACATATGCATTGCCAAATTTCAAATTTTACTTATATACAATTTTTTTTGCAATTACACAATAACCCATAAATGTAGTAAAAAAACATGAACACCTTACGAATTCAAGTAACTTGTGGGGGAATTGAACCTCAATTTTTAAAACAAAAATCTACACATTATAACATAAGTTGTTTGCGAAACAAAAACACCCAAAACCACCCAACATCCAAAATCTAGAAGCCTAAGAAAATATCAAAAGCTTAACACAAGCTTGTTGTTATGCAACTTGTTCAACAATGCATGTATTGTTGGTCATGTGTGAAATCCCATATTGGCTAGAAAGAGATTTTTTTTGTAAACATGGTTAATTGGGTGATTTACCCAATCATCATCGACTTGAAATTGTTAAAAAAAACCTAACTTTTAAAATCAAATCATAATTATTTTTAGCTAAAGAATATTTTGTTTTCATATCTTCAAGAGCAGTAATAGGTGTGTAATTCAAATATTAATCATTGGGCCAACTTTTTACCACCATGGTTATCTAATCTATATTCTCCACTTACAGGTGGTAGTGGCACATGGTTGTCAACACACCAACAAGGTTAAAAACACATTTAATTTCAATTTGGGACCCCGAAATCCCAAGGATCTACTTGGCCAAAAAGCTAACATTTGGAAATTGAGTTTCATGGGACCACCACCAAAAAAATAAATTTGCACATGCATATGGGAAGATAAATAACCTCCTATATAAAGAAAATTTTCCAATAATAAGAACACAACAAAACTCTTGCATGGATACTCTAACACTAAACATATTTTTTTAGATTTTTCAAACTAAGAATTATGTGCATCAACAACTATTGCACATGCTTGGGAAGTAGGATTAAATCAATCAAAACAAGTCATAACCAATGGAATCATTGTTTTTACATCATATTCAAAAGCAACACAAATTGTTTTTTCACACCCCACATAATTTTTTGTAATTCATAAATATTTGAAATGTGGATCCAACAGATGGCAAACATGTTATATGAACATTTTTTGGGTCAAATGTTTTCAAATATATATATATATATATAACCATCTTAATGATTTCCTACCACACATTTTTTTGCAAGATGATGAGAGTTGAATACAATTCATCAAGAATTTCAAAACCTGCACCAAGTCCCATTGCCTTAGTTTCCATCCTAAATGAAATGTTAGTAACAATAGTCAAGGCATTTGATAACAGCTTATGCCCTTTTGATCGATTCATCACATGGGAATTCACAATAGGGTGTAGTCATAATAATAGGTACCATAGCAAATGTAATGTTTGCTTGGTTTTTTCATGTTTCAAAGTTGTAATTTAATTTGATGTTGAAATTGTAATATTTTTTTATACAATTGTATTTTTAATATACCATGGGAACATCTTAATTAATTTGAAATTAATCCAATGTGTTAAAAATAACAAAAAACATTCATTACACATTATTATATTTGCTTTTAAATAGTAAAAGGACTTGTAAATGGACTTGATTTTTTTTGAAAACAACATTTGTTGCCAAATTTTTAACATAGAACTTAATAAATTAGTATGAATTTTTTAAAAAATAACTAAATTTGTTTTTGAAGATTTTTCAAAAACAATTCAAGAATATTTAAAGAATATTTCCCAAAAAAATCACAAAAGTAGGAAAAAGTAAGCTTGTGTGGTTCATGTTATCCCGTTTGCACTAAATAGGGTTCAAATAAGAAGTAATTACCTTTATAATAACCTAAACTTGGGCCTTAAGAATGCATTGCTGCAATGTCACCATTTTTTGCTTGTTATAACATATAAGGATAACTTTTTTGAATTCAAAACATTTTTCAAACATAATGACTTTGCTTGCAAACCTTGTTTTGATAAGTGTTTTTAACTTTTTTAGCAAAAACCCCTTGTTCTATAGATGTTTTCTCCCATTCTACCTCCTTTTCGTAGATTTTTTTGTCCAAGTAAACTTGTTTGGGCATCTTTTAAACTCAATTACCTCAGACCCACAAAAACTTTGTCATCATTCAAAGCATATTGACATGTTTTAGACAACACATGGCCAAAACAAATACATTCATAAACATGTGAAAGGTTCAACATCTCATATAATCAACAATGGAGTGTAGTGTTGGAGCCATGGAAGCCAAGTTGTTGCTTTAATATTTTACAAAAATAAAAACTTAGTGAATCAAACCAAATTATGCAAGCAATGATTGTAATTGTTGTGCCATGCAAAGGCCAATGGTTTCACTTAGTTTGAATAACCCAATAGTAACATGCATCGGCTCTTAAATGTCAATGAGATAATTGATAACCAAAGTGAATGTATTAACACTAACTCTAGACATCATAAATCAACTGAAGAAGAAGCAATTGTTAAATTTGCAAGTTTTGGGAAAACATGCATTTCCTTACACTTGGTGACCATAGTAGGAAACATTTCTTTCACAAATTGTGAACAAGATGGAAATAAAACATGAGGGCACTAGTGTAAGACTAAACTTCATAATTCTATGTTTTCACAAGTAGAAAAAGTCTTGTAGCCCTTGTAGACATATAACGGCAAGTTTTCAAGAAACGTTTTTTACGGCTCACCACATTGTTTGTAAGGATTTGAAGCCCCAAAAAAATTGTGATTGCAATGCAAATAATTCCAACCTTTTTTTTGTTGCTTATTGAATGTGATATAATTAAACTCCATTAATAAGTTATAAATTTCTAACAATAAACAATTTTGGGTGTGCATAATCAATGTGTGTCTTTGTAAGAGTGATTCCTTTACATTTGTTATATTTAATAAGCCCTTTCTTCATAATAAAATAACTTTTGGGTCCATTCACAGTAAAAAAGAGCATGGGCACCAAGGTCAAAGTCCTTACGAAAGACTACATTTTACACGTGTCATGCATGGATTAGTCTATTAAATACCAAAACTATATTTTTAATATAATTTCTAGGACTAAATACCAATATTGTGACCAAACATGATCCATATTATAATAAACATTATTATTTTTTGCATGAAAACCTAGATTATAGTCAAATGTACACTTTTGTTTTTAACCATGATTATAAATTTTGAACCTTTTGAACCATCAAAACTACTGTATAAGAAAAGTAGATTTTTTCGACTGATCCTTGTGACTGTTTTCTAGTTGCAAGCGACATCTACAACTAAAAGTTGTGTAGTCGCGTTGGACAAGTTGCAGCCGTCCTTAGTCGTAGGGGACAACGGGGTTGGATGGAAATTGTTTAGCGTACAAATACCAGTTCATGACAAAATACAAGTATACGTATGTGGTGCCAGTATTCAACAATTATTTTGGTTATTATTTTCCACTAATGCCCAGAGACCACGTGGTATATTGGATATTTGATTTAAAAAGTTTTCAATTAGTTTAATAATACTACCTGTCCGATTCAAGCACGAGGATTATGACACATGGCTTTTAATATGGTATTTACTCTATTATTAAATAATTATAATATATATGGACCGTTCCATTTTACTCATAACGATTATGACATGTGGCAATTAGTTTTTTATTTTAGTTTTAAATAATGCATTTATTTATAGATAATGCATGATTTTTTTTGTCGTCCAATTTCATGTTGCACACAGTAGATCCTAAGCGTTTATGGCTTTGTCTAATATTTATAATAAACACAATATATACTTCAGTTGAGTTTTGAAACCCAATGGTAGGAGCATTGATAAATTGCTTACAATCCCAAAAATTTAAGCACCCAAGGTAAAATTACATAAGAATTTGGTAATTTAAGCTTGACATGCCAATTTGCTTGGCCTCCCACCAAAACCAGGATAAATTTTATTACTATGGCAATGGGTTACAAGTTCTTGCACTCATCAGTCTAATTACACATGAACTATTCCAAGCATTTGAACAACCCACATGGGTTCACTGGGGAAAATTTGAACATACATAACATTGAGTTCACCATTTTGCCTGCAAGGTCCTTGGTGCAACAACCCAAATTTAGCCCACATCTTCTAATGTAAGTAAGTATATTCAAAACCTAGCAGTGCCTAGACTACTACATTCGGCTACAACCACATCCACGCCCTCATGGGTCCTCTTGTTGCCTCTAAATGCTCCTTGACCTGTACCATTGTTGCCATGATCAACAATACTCCAAACAACATTCCTGCTACTTACAATCAGACAGACCAACCAGGGTCTAGTGCCATTGTCCATTCCTTCGCAAATTGCCACAAATCACATGTTTGGGCCCAACATTGAAAGAATTTTCTTAATACAAATCTATGGGAAGTAAATAGTCAGCCCACCCAATGACTGAATTTAGAGGCCAACTCTATAGTAAGGCTACTCCTTCTGGGTGTCCCATCATAACATGTGTCACTGTGTGCAACCCCATGATGGTGTTAGCTACATACAAATACAAATTATGCCACATGATCAAGAATAGATACCACTATACATGACAGACCTACCATGCCAAATCACACCCATCATCAAGTACACTTCAGGCTTGGGACTACTTGGTCTGATGGTTGTTATAAAGTTCACTTGTTCTTCTGGTAATGTTCTTAGCACAACAACACCTGCAGGATGTGCCACAGGCTGGGCACTCGATCCCATCCTACACCAACACCTATGAAATCACATCAATAACCATGAACACCTAGGGCTTGTACCCCTTACTGACCTTGAAAAAATGGGATAAATATAGCTAACTCCACTTGGAACTACAAATTAAATAGCTAATTATCTATGGTCAGTTCATATTCATTACCATTATTGCCACTGAAGTGGGTTGTAATCTAAGAGTAGATACTCCATGAAGCAATATCACAAAAAACACATATCTCACTACCATATAAATTATGGTTTGAAATATAAACAACCTCCCACATCAAGATGCATATCACATGGAATCATTGAAGGTCTTAAACCTAGTTTGTTCAAACTAATACTCATATCGATTAAAATGCAGTTTGCATCTAAGAAGCATATAATGCATGCTAGACTGTTCCCCAAAATTCTCCATGGTATGGAGACATCTCATTATTTTTCTACAAACTAGGTGAGGAGACCAATGATGAGTTCCTTGTGGGGCACTCTAGAAATAAGTTATACTTGTTTCCTACTCACTGCCTTATGCATGAATTGACCCTTCCATACCAAACTACTACCCATTGTATCCTTCAACTTCAACTGAGGTGGATCATCATTGTCATTTGTTATGAGTAGGGGAGTATTGCCAAAACCTTCCATTATTTCTGGAAGTTGCACCCGATACCACCCAATGTCAACTTGGGTGCAATGGTGCACACCTTGTTGCCCACCAATACCTGTCACCACACCTATTACAATGACGTCCAACTTGGTAGAGCTAATCAATCCTACTTCATCCCCCAGCTGAAACTGTGCACCGACAACATCCCATTATACATCTTAAGCCAATATTGGTCCACAACATATTTGGCCTTATTCCTGATTGTTATGTTTGTTTCCATGCATTTAACTCACCACACATAGCCCCAAGGCACCCTCAATCTCACCTTTTCTTCTGCAACTAGCACCCTGCACATTCCAGTGCATGCCCTTGTTTTCACACCCTCCCTTGGCTCCAGCCTGGTCTTCTTCTTGCTCTGCCATCCCACCAGATTTTGGTCAACCCTAGTTCCAACATCTGTTATTGTTCAATGTATCATGCCATTAGACTTAGTGCAGATTACATGCCATGGTGCTAAGGCCTTAACGTACCTTGCTAACATGGGCTAGACCCTCTTGTCCATTAGTGGCATTGACTTCAGATCCATTCCCGACCCCAAGCTCAATAGGGTCAGAGCCTATGTGTAATTGTTGGTCTACCCCAACTACTATGGTAGGGACTGTTGCCATTGCTGCAGTGTCAATATTAGTTTTCACACCTGTTTACCCTTGCACCCTAGCATTTGCCTGTGCTAAAAACCTTGCCATGGTAGACTCCACTGTTGCATGAAGTTGTTCAATGCCTCTTGCAATAGCTGCTTCAAGCACTTTTTCTACATGCGCAACCATTTCTGGGAGCTTGGTTTCGATTGCTCTAATTCGTGATGAAAGATAGGCTGAATTAGACTCCTGCCATAGTAAGCCACCATTCCACACCAACTTGTGTTAGATACACAACACCCAGTGCCTGGTCTTTATAGTATTAGATCCAAGCGTTCATAATAGTCAATGTTTATACCTATATGGATAGTTCAAATAACATACCCAAATATAACTTCTACTTGCCCAAATTACAAGGGCTAGCAGTAGTTAAGTAAATCTTGCTGCCCTTGACAAGTACGCATATATTGTTATGCGACATAACTTGGGCACTTTGATTGTCCCCTTCCACATTTGAATACAAGCAATAATATTTGAACACTTACTGGATTTGGGTTGCTAATAGAATCAAGACTTGTAGCTGCCATCTTAGACAAAGATGGGCTTCGATGGAATGCCAGTTTCTGCAACACAACAAACTTTAGGCATAGGTCTATAGCTAATAGACTTGTGCACAGCTGCACAGGTCTGCAGCTATTGTAGCACAAACTGCCCATTGCACTAAACATCCCAGAACATAGTAGGTTGAAGACAATGTGTTACCAATTTATGTTCGGCCATTGCTTTTCCACCCCGTCCATATTTGCTGACCTTCATTACTGCACCTCTTGCACCCATAAGTTGGTCAGTCCTCTTCTTTGTTGCACGTTCAGACCAATATCCCACAAGGGTGTCCCACGAGGATGTTTCCACACCCATAAGGCACGTTGTGTGCCCATGCATAATCCACTGTTTTTTGAGCCGAGACTATTCAGACTTCATGAATCGTCTAACAAAGTTTCTGAACCCCTGGTCACTCAACTCATGATGAAGATACTCAAACTCAGTGTCCATTACCCTGCGGAGTTCAACCATGTCCACAACATTTTGCTCCCCCACCTTCACAATTGCCAGGTTGAGGTGGCGTGGTGCAAAACCCCGAATCTTGTCATCCCATATATTCTTGCCAGCACATGCCCCATCTATTTTTCCATTTTTGGTCACCTCCACTTGATGAGGTGGTAAACCTTTTTGGCGTCGCTCTGCAATTTCAATCTCTAAGGTCCTTTTTAAGAACCGTTGTTACAGCCTGTGAAGGGGAGAGAGGTTCTTCCACCCCAACTCCCTGCATCTGTGGCATGCCACCATTCGTTGCAATGCATGTTGCTTAGTGTCTGGCAAACCCTTGCGCACTTGTTTCACAAACCCCATTTGACGTGCTCCTAAGTCCCGGGGTGAACCCACTTGAGGGTTTCACCTTGTCAAGTTGTAGAAAGTTGGGACTTAATGCACGTTCCCGACTTCCAACACTAGAAAGGGGTAGAGGGTCGTGTTGGGAGTCCCAGGATTAGAGTAGGAAGAGGGACTAGCTTAGCTTGTGTGAATCTGCATAAAAAAAACCAACCATAAGAGGTTAGTTTAGCATTCAGGACACCCTTGCGTGTTGGGACAAGCCACGGGCACTTTGACACACAAGACTCACCACGGCCTGGACTCGGGGGAAGCCACCACCTTCCCCCATATAGTATTCTCTGCAGCTCGCAGTGGAGGCTACATCCAAATGGCACAAATTCTTGGGACTCCCAAAATGGAGTCCCGAAATTGTCCCGGCGGGACTCCTAGAACTTTGAACGGCCATAACTCCCGACTGTAGAGTCCGATCGCAACGAGGTCTGAATCAAAGTTGTAGCCCTCGTCGAGATCTTTTCAACGCCATGTTGCACTCTCAGTTAGGGTGTCGAAAAGAGGTCGATTCCCGACTTTTAGTGGTCGGGAGTCAACTGCCAGTTTGACTCCCGGCCCTTCGTTTGCTCATAACTTGGGCTACAGATGTTCAAATGACCAATGCGAGGCCATTTTCGATATCTACGTTTCAAGACCTTTCCAATGACACCAAGAACACCCCAATGCGAGGTGTTTTGCCCCTTTCTATCGAGCTCTGAACAGTCGGGAGTCCCGGGGGACTTCAAATCCGCAACTTTTCCAAGTGTTGGGCTTCATCCCCACACTTGGCCAAAGTGGGGTTGCGACATTTGTGATGGGCCAATGTTACAAACTCTTTTTGATGTGCCTTTTTGCCTTCACCAACCCCACATACATGTTAGTGGGAACAATTCAAAAGACTGCAACAGAAGTGGGGAAGCCTTATCAATTTCAGATCTCGAAGGATTTACTAGAATAGGGGCCCACACGGAGCCAAACATAAGGCTAATTCTTGTAAAGACCACAGCTGAGGGTTTTCATGAGCATAAAGACTTGCTTCCATTGTGTTTTTTCCCATGATACCACAAGACAAAACAGAGAAAGTGTGGGCATTTTTCAGGAATCATGACAACTGGAGTGGCCATTCTGATTTTCACAATGCCCTGCAAATAGTGGAGGACAAAATATGTTGGGTAAGATGCCCTCTAATTATGTGTTAAAAAAATTGGAGCAGATCTTTAGGTCAACACTACAACTTAGTCAGGAAAACATTCAAATATTCCATGCTATTTCTTCATGTGGCTGACAACATTGTGGTAACAAATACTCTCCAAGGGCCAGCTCCACACAATTTGCTGGGGAGTCCGAGATTATTTATTACCTCCACCACTCCTGTAGAGTCATTGAGAATCCAACTACTACCACGAGGAAAATCTGTTTTTTTGAGTTTAGACACCCAAAGGTCATTAACCATAGGAAACATAGCTTTGAAAAAAGAACACAACCATTTAGAAACATCAGTCAGAGAACTAGAGCTGGCTGCACAGATAAATCTAAGTTTAATTGGATTTTTATGAAATTTCCAAATTGCACAAAGAAACGGGAGATGGGGGCCACACTTAACACCTTTAAAATTATGAGCCTTATTAAAAGAGAGATGAAATTTTAGAATATCAGATTGGGCAAGATTGGAGACCACATATGCACTGACAGGAGAATTAAGCTCAGAGAAAACAGAAGAAACATAAAACTTCTTACAAACAAACACAAAGTTGTTACAACATTTATCCATGTAAGTAATAACAAAGGACCGTTGGAGAAACTTTAGGTGATCCAGATCTCCTAAAGGAACAGACAAAGAAGAATCAGGAAAGGTTTGAACCGCTAAGGAAGCACGAGTTCTCTTCTGAACAAACAAAAGAACTTTGACCTTCCACTCACTTAAAATCCCTTGAACTCCTAGAAGTTCTTCTTGCTTGTTGACAAACTTCTTAAGACCTTTATCAATAGCTTCTTCAATAGACAACATAGACAAGAAGCCACTTCTAAAATTAATGCCTCTAGAAAAAAACTCAATTAGGTTGGGCCTTGAAAGGATATTAAGGTTAGCAGAAATAATATGACCATGATGGGAATCAACAAAACTAAGGAAACGGAAACAAGCACAACTCGAATGAATAATTTTATTAACTTCACAAGCACGAACATATCTCTTCACAACACCACATTCTTTGTTTTCCAGTGCAATTCACTACATTCTGATATTAGGTTAGAAGACTAAAGAAATAAAAAAAAGAAAGTTGAAAAATTCACAATTTGAGGACATGATTGTGAGAGAGAGAGAGAGAGAGATCTCCTTCTGTTGTTGGAGTGTTTCTACACTCTAGCTTTGAATCTTCCTGCACTTGCAAAGTTAGTTTTTCCATTAGAAAAACAACAGATTAAGTAGTAAAAAAAACAAACTTGAAAACAACAATTTCATTTCTTAGATCTGCATCCAGAATACAAACATTATGAGTGATTTTCTATTTCCAAATCAATTCATGTTTACAATTCTTTTCCAAAAAAATGTTCACCACCCCTTGCATATGGGATTTCCTTATCTTGGGGTTTGTTTTCCAATGCTTCATAGTTGAAAAACTCTTGACCAGAGGTTTTGACATATTTCCAAGCAACTAAGGGAGGGGACCAAAACTTTCTAACAAAAGGAGGAAGACAATCTAACACAGAAGGAAGGTTTAAAATGGAAGAGAGATTCAAACCATCCTTACGAGAAGAAACAAAAACAAAGATAATGAGATCTCTGCCTAGGAAAGA
Source organism: Sphagnum contortum (assembly GCA_963920785.1). Classification (NCBI taxonomy): domain Eukaryota; kingdom Viridiplantae; phylum Streptophyta; class Sphagnopsida; order Sphagnales; family Sphagnaceae; genus Sphagnum; species Sphagnum contortum. Next base: position 9,176,155 of record OY987286.1, read on the forward strand.
GGCACTTGACGAGAAATAACAAGGAACGTTTCTCTTAATAAAATTGCTCAGAATTTAAGACAGTTGAAAAGCATGGGCAACATCAAGACCGAGAACAGAAGGAGAAAACTCAGATAGCAACAAAAGCATACGAACCGAATTTTTGGTCTTATACTTGGAGAAAAAAACAATAGAAAACTTACCTTGAGACATAAGAGAAGAAAGGAAAACCAGCCTTCTTTTGTAATCTTTGTAGCCAAAAATTATGTGAGGAGAAAGGTGAGGGAACCCACTATGATTTGGTTGCACATCATCAGAAGGAGAACCAGTCTCCTCAGAAACTGGCAAAGAAGGAGGAGGTAAACTTACGGCAACATTAGGAAAAATGTTGACAGGAACCCAAACTTTGTTATTAGGACGAGCAAATGAAGGCTTGCTACCCTTTCTCCACAACATTGCAAAAGCTTTATGTACCCTAGTAGTATGTATGATAGGGAATTAACTATCACAACTTCCCCACTGACTTCATCAGCTCCCTACAGTGGGTAAAGGCCAGTGACAAGCACAATGAAGAAGAAACAACAAGGATAGTACTTCCTCATGAAGCCGCATACAGAACCAAACAAGGAGAGATAAAAAGCACACACACACCATTGATTTTATTAGCTGACGCGCTCCTTGGTCCCGGGGTGAACCCACTTGAGGGTTCACCAATGTGAAGTTGCGGAAAGTTGGGATTGAAGGGCACACTCCCGACTTCCAACTCTAGAAAGGGGTAGAGGGTTGAGTTGGGAGCCCCGGGATTAGACTAGGAAGAGGGACTAGAAGATCAAGCTTGAATCTGCATCCAAAAACCAACCACGGGATGTTAGTTTAGCATTCGGGACACCCTTTGGTGTTGGGACTTGCCACGGGCACTTGGACACACAAGACTCACCACGGCCCGGACTCGGGAGTAAGCCACCACCTTACTCCCTATAGTATTCTCTGCAGCTCGTCGTGGGGACTACATCCAAATGGCACAAATTCCCGGGACTCCCGAAATGGAGTCCCGAAATTGTCCCGGCGGGACTCCCGGAACTTTGAACCGCCATAACTCCCGACTGCAGAGTTGGATCGCGACGAGGTCTGAACCAAAGTTGTAGCCCTCGTCGAGTTCTTTCCAACGCCATGTCGCACGCTCAAATCGGACGTCGGGAAAAGGTCGATTCCCGACTTTTAGTGGTCAGGAGTCAAACTGCCAGTTTGACTCCCGGCCTTTCTTTTGCCCATAACTTGGGCTACAGATGTCCGAATTGCCAATGCGAGGGCATTTTCGATATCTAAGTTTCAAGACCTTTTCAACGACACCAAGAACACCCCAATGCGAGGTGTTTTGCCCCTTGCTGTTGAACTCTCAACATTCGAGAGTCCTAGAGGACTCAAACTCCCAACTTTTCCAAGTGCTGGGCTTCACCCCCACACTTGGCCAAAGTAGGGTTGCGACACTATGGGGCGCATGTACTTTGTGCAACCCTCAGAGGGCAAGCGTTATTATCTGCGAGTTTTGCTTACCCACGTTGCAGGGGCCACATGCTTTGAGGACATCAGAACTACCCACCGGCCCCACACGCCTACCATAGTTGTGCACCCCACTTTTAAAGCTACCTGCCTTGCACGTGGCTTGCTGCAAGATGATGTTGAATGGGACCAGTGCCTTTCAAAAGTTGTTGGCGTGCAATTGCCGAGAAGCTTGAGGGAGCTTTTTGCCAGCCTGTTGATTTACAACAATGTCACCAATCCTGGGCAATTGTGGGATAGGCATACGGGAGCCCTTACGGAGGATTTCTTGCACCAAGCATGCCAGGTGAGTGGCCAAAAGGCCTCCACAAAGGAAGTGTATATTGCAAGCCTCCCTTTCGTTGGGTTGTGATGGTATAAGTTGTGCTCTGTTGTCTTTTTTGAACTATTGCTTGGAAACTTCTCTATTGAATGGCCGATTGTTGGATTTAATGTACCAGAAAGCTGATCCCTTTCCATCATTTTGCACATTTCATTTAATGAGTCTTACCACATATTGGTGCTGCAAATCCCACTGGATTGCGTCTGCTGAACTTAAGGTCAAGCTCCTCCATGTGGTGCCCAACGAGTTGTTGGATCCTATTGCAGACCAGATTTCCTTGCCAGCTGTAAGCATGAATAATTGTGCCCTTTTGGATTATAACACCCCCCCCACCCCGCATTGCATTGCGCAAATAACGCCCAACCGGCAGTTGGACCAAGCCATCCCTGACCAAGGCTTACGGGAAGTGGAGCAACTGTTGTAGGCCCAAGGGGGGGAAACCTTAGAGGATTTTGAGCTGCCTATCCCTGCATAGCTGGCTGCCCGGGGGGATGCCATTGTATCCGAGGAACGGGCCAGGTACAATGTGACGCGACAAGTTCAACAACTTGCTCGGGATGTGCCTTTGCTAAATAAGCACCAGCGCTCCATTTACGACAATGTCATTAACGCGGTCCATGACCCCAGGCCGGTGGACAAAACCTTTTTTGTTATTGGGTTGGGAGGGGCTGGCAATACTTTCCTCTACAGGTGCCTACTCAGTAGGGTGCACTGTACTTGTGACATAGCGTTGTCGATGGCATTTTCTGGCATTGCAGCCCTGCTTTTGGAGGGTGGCTGCACAGTTCACTCACGTTTCAAAATTCCCGTAGCAGGCCTTTGTGGCTCCTCTGCTTGCTATGTTCCCCTGAACAATCCACAAGCGGCCTTGATTCGAGTTGCACGCCTCATTGTGTGGGATGAGGCACCCATGGCCCACAAGCATGTGTTTGAGGTTATGAACCGCACGTTGTTATGGGTGTTGTTGACCCTGCCTTAAAGGACATGCTTTTTGGGGGCAAGGTTGTTGTCATGGGAGGTGATTTTAAGCAGATATTGCCTATGGTTCCCCGGGGCACGAGAGGCCAGATTGTGGATGTCAGTCTCAAGAGGTCCGAAGTCCTTTGGCACCGTGTTAAAGTGCGTCAGCTGCATGAAAACATGCGTGTTCAGAGGCTTTTGGCACAGGGCGGAGCCAACGCTACGACTAATGCCCAACAACAGTAAGCTTAGGCAGACTACTTGTAGCGCATTGGGGAGGGCATAGAGCAAGTCTTTCCTGAGGTTGGGAAGGAGGCTGTTTTGATCCCAGAAGACATGTGCTACCAGGGTGACACCATTGATAGCTTGGTGGATGAAGTTTACGACGACCTTGGCCGCTTCACAGACTCAAAGTCACGTAATGAGCACATCACTCAGAGGACCATTTTAATTCCTCTGAACGAAGACGTTGACAACATCAACACCGCCATCATGAATCGGTTTGACCTCACCACACTTGACGGCCCACCAGCACAGCGCCGCACGTACCACAACGCTGATTCTGTTGTGCAAGGCGAATAGAGAGGGGTTTACCCCACCGAGTTTCTAAATTCCCTCAGCATGTCAGGGGTGCGACCCCACACTTTGACTGTGCAAAAAGGCTGCCCAGTGATTTTGTTGCGAAATATGTCGAGCGGCCTTGCAAATGGCATTCGGCTTATTGTGGTCAAGCTGATGCAACACATAATTGATGTTGACATTGCCACAAGACTGGACAAGGGCAGGTGCGTTTTCATTCCCTGCCTCAGCATCATTCCCTTTGACACAGAAAGGATGCCTTTTACTCTTTGCCAGCAACAATTCCCGTTGCGGCCCGCATTTGCCATGACTATCAACAAGGCCCAGGGGCAGACACTACAGACAATGGGGGTGTACCTGCCCAAGCCTATTTTTTGCCATGGGTAACTTTATGTGGCTTTCTCTTGGTGCGACTCACGGCGCGACGTCCGGGTGCTGGTCCGGGGTGGCAACATGGCGGCTCTAAATGGGGCCCCTGCTGGCGTTTACACCAATAATGTCGTCTATCGCGAGATGCTACAGTGATTCTTCTTGTGAGTATGGGGTTCTTTGGGGTTTCCTTTGGACTCCCAGTTTTTTTTCAGGGCTTGGGCTTTGGTTTGGTCCAAGCAGATGGGTTGGATTAGATTACATTAGACTAAAATGGGGCTTTTATATATATTAGACATTCCTTCCATAAGATTTCCAGGCATGTAATGGATTTTAGATAAAGTGACCATGCAGGCTCATCCCAATGACTCATGCCTGTACTTGCAACCTCAGATGCAAATGTACTAGGAATGAATGTGATCATTAAGTGAAACATTGCCAACTGTCATCACTGTTGCATTACATCAGTGCCGTGCCGTGCAAATAAAACAAGGAAAGGGAAATACAGTAATAATAAAAAATGAAAATATATATACAAAAATGAAGAAACAAAATAAAAAATAAAAAATAAAAAAATAAAACTTATAATAATGAAGAAAAACCTTACTTGAAAAAGAATGAGGTGTGTCTTCTTTCTCCAAACTTCAAACTTGCATCCAAATAAACAAAAATATAAAAGTGAAAAAAAAATCATTTTCATTATAAAAAAATAAAAAATAAAAAAGATAAAAGCTCGCTTCATCATGTATGTTTTCATGGGGGACTTTTCAACGAATTTTCGTCAAAAAATAAAAAAATAAAAAAATAAAAATAGCTGTTTTGCGCCTTTGTGTGTGTCCCTCTTGGTTTAAAGAAACTGGGGGATTTCACAGTGTCCGAAGGTCATGGGTACACACTAGTAGTATATATTTAGGATTAAGGGGTGCATCAAAATGGTAAGAATATGCAAAAATCCTAAACTCCCAAAAGGTGGACTAGAAAATTCTTGATTGGCAAGTTATGAATTTTGCAACTTTATGGGTTCATGATCCTTATATACAAATTTTATTTGAAAATCTCTCAAAGGAAACTTGTAGCCTTTCATTAATCATTTAGATGATATCATCAATAATTCATTAGATTATAAATCTAGTGAATTCACCACATTTCTTGGTGATTGGCGATGGGTTGGTATGAACAAGTGAATTCGCTTGGAATTAATCAATTTAGAAATCGTAACATGACATTTATTATTTAAATTAATTTAATTTTTTGAATCATTTATTTATTTATTTAATATAAATTCGATTTTTTTAATATTAAAAAAGTCATTAAATGTACATGTAGTCAACATACAATGTTGATTATATGATCAACATACACAATTGACTACATGAAAGTTTTAACAAAGTTTGAACCTTGGATTAAAAGGTGATAACCTATTGCCTTTGCAATCCAATCACCTCATTTGACATGATACAATTTGGGTGATGATTAAATTTTAATTTATATGTTATTTATTGCAAATGTTTACTAAGAAGTCAACTTCAATTATTATTATTATTTTCATACTATGTCCAAATGGAAAAAAAAAACTTCAATTTAGAAAATTTTCCCAAGATTTACACATCATTCCTAATTTTAAGAGAAAAACAATTATTTCATTGATTGAAAATGCATTTGAATCGTCCAATTTACTACATTTCAATATAATTTCATGTTTTGAATATATATTATTATTTTTTAAATTCACATTTTGTCCAAATGAAAAACATCAAAAATTCCAAGATGTACACGTCTTCAATATTTTAAAGAAAAATTGACTACGTAATATGACTAAATACAATTGAAACTTGCAATTTCCAACATTTCAACAATGGTGTCTTGAAGATTTTTTTTTTAATCATTATTATCTTTCTCAAACTTTCTCCAAATAAATAAAATAAAATTTCACTCTATATATATTTCAAGATTTTCACACATATAAGTTTTTTAAGAAAAGAAAAATCAAGTAATTTGACTGAAAATGCATTTGAATTTTTTTAATTTAATCCATTTCAACAACATGTTTTGAAGGAAAAAAAACATATTTCAAATAACATAAATTGTGAAGAAGCCTATGAAAAAACAACATTGTTTTTTTGTTTCAAAGAATAGTTGATTGTTGATGATCATATATATAGTACGAATATTATATCCCTCCACATTTTAAACATATGTTTAATCAATATATAATTCTTTTATTATGTTAATATAATTATTTAATAATTACCCTAATGTGTAATATTTAAGTTATTAAAACACATAATATTATGTGATTTAAAACTACTTGATAATGATATATAATAATATAAGCATCATGTAAATAATTATTAGTTTATACACACTTTTTTTTTTCAATATCATAATTTTCACTAAATCCTATTATGAATAATAAATTTTCATCTTTTTAAGGGTTTTTTAATTTTATAAAATGAAATTTAATAAAAATTATAACTTTATGACCAAAAAAATTTATAAATAAAAAATAAAATAAAAAATAAAAAATGATAAACTAAAATATTTCTTTAAATATATTTGAATATTTGAAGAATAGAAAAAATGAACTCTAGATTGAATTATTTTGAATTATAGGTGAATGATTTTATCATTTAATTTTAACTATATATGGAAAAAATTTAATTATGAATTTATACACATATAATTTTTTTGGTGTTGTAAATTGTATAAGATTATTATAGTTTTTGGAAAGGTTTTTTTATTCATGAAAATAGATTTAATACAAACTATAACATTTTAAAAAAGTTTTACAAATACCAGATCTCTTAATAAAATAATAAATACACATGTTGAATAAATACTTACATTCAATAACCATATATCTTTTTTTATCGATTTGTAAATAATTTGAATAACAAAAAAATGAATCTTAATGAATTAAACATCAATGATTTCACCAATGGCGAAATTGCACTGGCTAAATAGTAGTTAGTGAACCCATTTCACTTTAAAAACATTGTGACAAAATGGGTTAGTGAATTAAACTCATGTTTCTTTGTAAAACCAACACAAGGGATTTTTTAAAAAAAACTTTGCAATCCAAAAAAAATCGTCTTTTTTATAAAGAGGGGGTGGTCAAGAATATAAAAAACCTAGATTACAAATAATATATACAATAACAAGGGTGTACATGGAGATACAAGTAACGTTCATATTCATGTGATAACTTGCATTTGTCACCTTTCAACAATAATTTGTACAAACCATCAATAGAAGAATTTTAAACATGCACAAGAGGTGGATGAAGATTTTTTTTTTTTCTAGTACAAAGATAATACGCTTTTCATTGAATAACGTTCTTTCTTTTTCTTTGAAGTGTACAAAAAATCCCATCAAATCCTTGATACATTTCCTTTTTCAATAGTTATTATCTTATTTCTATTAATGTAGTAAAAGTGTTTTTTTTCCCTTTCTTTTTTCACATTGAACAAAATACTAACAAGTTCAAATGTCCAATCTTAATTTTACAAACCATACCTAATATTGGGTAATTGGGTAAGCATAAGGTTTAAATTTACATAGCTATGATAGATTTTAAAGGGAGAAAAAAAAATGTCCTTGTAAAATTGGAATTGAAAACATAAATACATGAAATTTCAAACATCGTATGAATAAAATCAACATAATATAATAGAGTCAATTTCAATAATGTTAAAAATGTATTATCAAGTGAAGCATTCTTATAATGACATATTCCAAGATCATTTGGTAAGAATATTTTCCAAGGTAATTACCATAATGCATAATAAAATATCCAAAAAACATTCAATTGTTGGTCACTATAATTTGCACAAATTCATCATAACCATAGGCATTGCAAAATGTGGAAATACATATATGTTATATAATAATTTTGAAATATACCCTTTGTTAATTACCTTCCATTCATGAAGGATAAATTGAACAACTATTTGTAGCCAAGTAAATATAAACATGGAAAATATTTACCAATTTTAGATATGAAATTAAAAGGGAATAAAAAATTTACCATTTGGGTAAAGTATATCAAATATATATTTGATTTTTTATATACCCATGGGTATATCAATGTAATTATAAGTTTTACCCATCAAACAATAAAATAAACCATGCTTAGTATTGGTTGGTTGATGATTACCACTTTTTGGGTCATGCATTTAACAAAACATAATACAATGATAGTTAAATCAACATTAATGTCTTAACCTTGCAAACTAATTATGTGAATAAATTCTTTTGTTTTGGTTGAAAATGTTTTCATCCTTTTAAAAAATTTCCACCAATAAACACATCAAGCCCAACAAGGTGAAATATCATTATGTCATGTGGTAATGGGTTTTACAAAGGTTTTTTTAAAAATATAATTGGCGTTCCCCACCATTGATGCCCATCACAAATGGATCTAGCATAACAAAAAGCATAACTAATAGATGTCCCATGGTCCATTTAGGAAAAAACCTTAAAAGGTATTTGAATAGGACATTAAAATTTGTTCCATGTGAAAATCTTACTAAATCATTGATTTTATTTTATTTTTGTTGACTACTTGCCTTGTTGTATTGATCTATTAGAAGCGTTTTATCTTCTTCAGTTTTATAAATTGAACAAAAGTCCCACAAAATTTCAATTGTTGAGTTTTACTTGAACAAACCTTGCCTAATATTGTTTCATTACCATCTGACATTGATCTTGCCATAATCTAGAGGATTCTCTTTGATGTTGGTTGTTTTACAATCTTGTCATGTACGAATGCCTTCAAGTTTCCATTGACAATTATTTATGTTCATTTCAACATAATAAACTGGTGGATTAGCAAGAACGTGGGCAACACACATATAAAAACATTTTAATCAAGTTGAACCTTTTACAAAGTTATGGTTTTTTTGTAATGGGGCCCTATTTTCCATCAATTGATTAGTAATAACATTTGTTGAATATTGTTTGTCTATATTTGTGAAAAACCAAATGCCATCTTCAAAAATAATTATTTCATCAAAGATGGTAGGGGCGACAGGTAAAATTAATGACAATGATTTCATACCAATCTTGAAAGCATTCCACTTGCAAGGTTTTGAAACACTAATTAAATGTTTAAAAAACTGAAATGTAAGTTGTTTTTTCAAACAATTTGGAGGAATATAAAAAGGGAAACAAAGTAGTGGTTAAATCCACAATAAAATATTTTCTTAAATCTTAATAAGAAATTTGATGAAAGGTCGAAGCTGGGAGTTTTGGTGGTATATGCACAAAATTGTACTCTATTTGATTTAACAATTTTTTTGAAATTACACCTATTATATTCATCAATGTTATTTGATTTTTATTTTCCTTGGTTCATAAAATGTTCCTTGGTTTTCATTTACAAGATATGCTTGAGTCATCAATGGATACATATCCAAGCACGTTGGAGTGGGCATTATATGAATTCAACCTCTATCTTGAAATTATGAGGAAGAAATAAAAAGAACTTGACAAAGTTGTAGGTAAGAATAAGTTATTGTTATATTCAAATCTTCCCAATTCATCTTACAAAACATTGTTAAAAAAACTTTTGTTTGTGCCCTCCAACTCCATTGGCAATCCTTCATTTTAATACTAAAGATTTTCAAATTCTAAACTACACAATTGTAGTGAACACAAATGTCGTAATTAATATATAGGCTATTGGCCATGATTCTAAAGCATGGAAGAGACTTTAGAATTTGATCTTGATTGATTTTGTGGTTCTGATATCAACATCAAAAGGTCAAGTTACAACCTATTACCATTTGGATTAGGTTGCCAACAATGCTTTGGTTTGGATCTCACCCAACTGATGGTGCAATATAGTCTTGCAATAATTCTTCATGTGTAAATAATTGGTCTCCACAATTGGACATTAAACCAAAGGACATGAATATGATGGAGGGTGTTGGAGCAACTTCTTTAATAATTCAATCTCTTGTTGCAATTGCAAAGCCTCATTTGCTAATTGAAATATACAAGCAATTCATTTAGATGGGCAATGGAGGTGGCTAGCAACATAGATTGTTCACACAAAGATAATGCATGATTTATGATTTTTTTTCATTGTTGATTGTTTCAATAGGATTGAAAATTCTTCATCACCTAATAATATACATTGCATTTTACCAAATCTTAATCAACCACCTAGTAATGTAAAAAAAGAACCATTTCTAGCTAGGTGTTGATCTAGACATTTTACAAGAGAATTAATTACAACATTTAACATGTCTAGAGAGACAAATCAAAATTATTCCATGTATGAAATTATGTTTTATATATTGTTTTGTCGCTAGAATCAATATCTAATAGTTTAGTGATGATACTTCTGTAGCTAAATTGATTGCCTTTTCCAAGGGTGATCTATGAGACAGAACCTAAAAACTCTAATTTACACTTATAAATGATGCCATAATTTTTCACAACTCTAATAAGCAATGTTTTTTTTTGAAAAATTTGATGAGTAAATGGTGATCATCAATAATAATAAGTTATAGATGTAGATTTTTTCAGGCATCCTAGTACGTTTCTGACTACCATACCTTGTTCAAAATCCGGTGAAACTTTGCATTATTTTCTTAACACCTGAAATATACGGTGAGGAAAAACCCCCAAAATCCTCATCTGGTATCACTTTCTCCATCAAAAACAGCTTTAGCATGTGAAATTTCATCACAGGAAAAAAACCACTACCAACAAGCCTTTAAAACATGGTTATAATTTTCACATCTCCTACCCTCATTGGCCTCCTCACTCTAACAATTTCAGGCAGACTTTTCAAAATCAAGGCTGGCATTCATACTTCTGAATGAATCCCTTAACCCAAAAACATGTTAAGGCATTGACTATCCTAGAACATGTTAAGATCCACCAAAATGGATAAGCATCCAAATACTTCTAGATGAACTTGCTGAAATGTTATCTAGATACAATCTCCTAAGAAACAACCTTGAGAAATTATTTGTTGGATGTTCACATACACAAGTTTTTGGTTGGGACTGGGAAGGTGTACATCACATGGTTTTTATTCTCCCGAATTGGTGTAAGAAATACAAATGGGAGGAGGAATGAAATGTACTACGCTAATCACCAAATTATCAATTGACATTTGCCCTCTGATAACACTAATCAGTTTTGACCGTGTTACACTACCACTAGACACGCTACTATAACCAGAAAGAACATGATATAGTGATTGACAAGACACACTACTGGAATCAACAGTAGTCCATGCAAGAACAAACACCATTTTCAAAGCCATGAAAGCAATTGGCATCCCTCACCATGATTGCTCTCCCAACTATTTTTGAGATGAACTTTGTGGAAGTGTGGCAATCTTCACAAACTCGCAGGTTTTTTCTTGAACGACTTCCTGATCAACACACCTACCCTCTTCAAGGGCAAGTACGCTGAAGTAACAGAGTTTGGATCCACACCCTCCTGTTTCAGTTCTTGAAATAGTCCCAGTGCCTTCTGCCCTTGGCCACATTGCATGTGTCCCAATATCATGGCGGTCCATGTGACCACATTTCGAGCTGGCATCTTGTTGAACACACTCCAAGCATCCTCCAGGCTTCCACACTTTGCATACATGTCCACCAAACTACTCTCCACAAAGACATCAGACTCCAAACCATGTTCAATGATTTGCTGATGAACACACCTGCCCTCTTCAAGGTCAAGTACATTGGCAAATGCATTCAGTGCCCCCACAAAAGTAACAGAGTTTGGTCACACGCCCTCCTGTTGCATTTGTTGACATAGTTGCAATGCCTTCTGCCCTTCCCTGCATTGCACATGCCTGAACATCATGGCAGTCCAACTAACCACATCTCAAGATGGCATCTTTGTGAACACATTACCAGCATCTTCAATCCTCCCACACTTTGCATACGTGTCCACCAAGCTACTCCCCACAAAGACATCAGACTCCGAACCACTTTGCATGATCTGTTGATGAACACACCTGCCCTCTTCAATCACAGCCACATTGGCACATGCTTTCAATACTCCCACAAAAGTAACAGAGTTAGATTGCACAGCCTGTTGTTCCATTTGTTGAAATAGTTCCAGTGCCTTCTGCCCTTGCCCACATTTCACATGCCCCAATACCATAGCATTCCAAGTGACCACATTTCGGGATGGCATCTTGTTGAACACTCTCCAAGCATCTTCAATGCTCCCACATTTTGCATACATGTCAACCAAGCTATTCCCCACAAAGACATCTGAACCTCATCCAAATTGAACAATCTGCTGATGTACATACCTGCCCTCTTCAAGCACAAGGATGCTTACACATGCATTCAGCACCCCCACAAAAGTAACAGAGTATGGCTGCACACCTTCTTGTTGCATTTTTTCAAATAGTTCCAGTCCCTTCTGCCCTGGCCGTCATTGCACACGTCCTAATTTCATGGTGGTCCAAGTGACAACATTTTGAGATGGCATCTTCTCAAACACTATCCAAGCCTCGTCAATGCTCCCACATTTTGCATACATGTCCACCAAGCTATTGCACACAAAGAAATCAGACTTGTAACCACTTTGAATGAGCTGTTTATGAACAAGTCTCCCATCTTCAAGTCTTCCTAAACCAGCACATGCCTTAATCACCTGAACAAAAGTGAATTTGTCATTCCATCTTGCTGCATTTGTTGGAAAAGCTGCATCGTCTTCTCCAGTTGCCCATCCTTCACATATTTTGTAAGCTTCTGATTCCATGCAAAAATGTTCAATTGCACTATGCCTGGTGCCATTGCAGCCATCTCTGCTGCCACCCATGCTGAGTTTCGTCTGTCTTCTTGTGGGTACCTTTCATTTGTCTACAACCAGAAATCCGGGTCAAGCTGATTAGCCATGTATTCTCCACATCCTGGCATCATAGTATCATATAACAGAAAAAGTCACACTGACCTTCTCCATCTTCATATTTCATTTACTCATCTTCTCCAGCAGACTGATATTTAGCCCACCAGTGCAAAGGACCTGAAAAGAATTTCTGCCAAGTTTAGACCAGGGCAGGATTGCAACAACCAACAGAGAGCGACAAGATTGACACCAACTAGAGCTATGGCTCCATTGACATGTGAACTCTGACAGGAGTGATGTTCAGTAACCTTCTCTGGTGTAAACCACAAAGAACTCCCACCACAGTTTCTCTGTGTGACCTCGAGGGACTGCAGAAAAACTTCCTTCCAAGTCATGCACTTTGATCACATAGAAGTCACGATGAGGTCGTACTGCATCTCGCATACAACATGTGCGAGCTTTCGATTCGCTTCCGAAGATATCAGATCGACAGTTTTCGGCAAACAAACCACGAGAGGCAGACAGTCGACACACACTGAGAGAGGAACAACGCAAGAAAGCTTACATTCGCCGGGAGCGCTGATTGCCGCCTCTGTTTCCATTCGGTGCACTCTAGGTAGAAATCCGGCGTACTGCAAAAGCTGTTGATGGGTAAATTGGGATTGACGGTTCACACAGACACGGAGCAGCAAGGTCCTCCTGGTTGAACTCTCTCTTCTCCATGCGGTGGTGGAGCTGCTGCTGCTGCTGCTTTTGTGGCCTTCAAAAGAGTTAGATGTTGCACATGGGCATTGAACTTGCTGCATAGATTATGAGGAAGACATTGCTGCTTCTCAAAAACCCTTGGCAATTTCTCTCTCACTCACTCTTCACAATCCAAGAGTATCCCAAGTAGACGGAAATGCAATTCCCTCTGGAGCGTCTGAAGTCCATTCGACTGCAATCTCTCTCGCACCATCACAGCTTGTGGATTTCTTGGTGGAAGAATTGCAGTTCGCTTGCAATTGCCCTAAATCGAGGAAGCCAGGAGCCCCGGGGTTTTCTTTTTCCAATTGTGTGGTGTAGCCAAACTGGCGATCATCCACATGAAGATTTAGCCAAATTTGGCTACTGACCAGTTATGAAAGTAAAAGAAAAGAAAAGAATCCTTTTATATTTTGGCAACCCTACTGGAACCTGTAGTAGAGATATGGCGATTTAATTTTTTTCCTTTTGAAATCTGATGTATTATGGCCTTTTGTTTGTTACAGAAATCCTTTGCATATGTGGGAATTATTTTTTCAAGTAAAAAAGAAGTGAAAATTTGCGGCTAGGGCGAAATGACAACCAGGTTGGGAGATTACTTGGACAGAAGATGGTGGATGAGATTGCTATCCTTGTTCCCATTCCTTATTAGAATTGAATTTCGCAATAGCTCTGCATCATGTTGGGGCTGTTGCACCAAGGTTGCAATACCCATTTTAATGAATGATGTAGATTTGAAGCCAACCTATGTCCCCATTGTAACAGTTGAAATGTGGTTGCACATTTTAAACATTAATGTGTTCATTAAAATGTGTTCAAAAGAAAGAGACAAGGAAAGTGGGGGGAAAAGTATAGGCAGCCTATGAATTAAAAAACAATTCAGGGACAGTCTGATTTTGTGGGGCCGAAGTCACATTAGACCAGAAAAAATGGGGCATTGGACAGCCCAGAAATTTCAAAAATTGTGGGCAGCGCGAAGCTTATTTTGGCAGTCCACAGAGTGAAATAGATTTAGCAATCGTGGGTTTGAAGGTGAAAATTGGTTTTAAATTGAACCTGTTGGTAATCTCCACTGAATGGTGCTTTGGTTTCAGCCAACAACACACACTTTCTATGCCATTTCAACTGTTGCTTGTGCACACTTGAAATGCGCACTATTGGCAACTCAAAATGTTTGAGCCGGTAGCAAAGCATGCCTAGCTGAAACCTTCATCTCCTTGAGTAAGGCCTCTTCAAGGCTGTATTTGTCGTGGGAAATGTTAAATTTGGACAAAGAGACCCTGAATTTCTTGGAGGACCATATATCTATAATGTTGAGAAGCTGCCCAAAAAACTTTGGAATTTTTTTATACCATGGTATGGGTGTAGGTGCTGGTTGGGGTAATGAACTGTTAAAAGAAGGGTATTATATCTTGCAGAGATGAAACAAAAGGCCGGTTCATGCAGAGAGTTCACTAATTATCTAAAAACTGGAGTAGATAACTAGTGACCCTGTGATATCACAGAATCATCCGGAATGAACCATCCCCACTGGGGGATTTGACAACATCCACTTTAGAATTGGAAAAGTGCAAACTTTTGGGTAAAATAGTAAAGTTAATTTGGGTTCGCGATTTGGCAAAGTAGACTTGTGATACAGGTACAATGAACTTCGCAAAATAACCAAGCAGATTGTATTCCATATTATGGATGAATATCCATGAAACATAATTTGTAAATTTTCAATCAATGAACTCTCAAGGATTAAACTTCACAGTATTTCAGGGATGAAATAAAGATCATACCTGAAATATTGTCTGAAGTTTTATTCCACTCAAAAAATATTCATCTAAATTTCATTTGTGATATTTTATCCATGATTTACAACATGGGAACATGGAATCAAGTAGGACTTTAAACTTATCCACGGGCAGAATTTTGGCTAGCAAAATCCCTACCACCTATTATTACATGTTCCCTGGCCACATGAGTAACTAGTTTACACTTTACACCTCACCCTCAAATTGCAATGACATTATATGTACAACTACTGACATTTCATACATGAAATTTCGTGAATGAAGTTTGGATGAATTTTTGTGAATGAAATAAAATTGTCAACAAATGTGTCATGAACATCATCTTTATATCATATTGAAATTGCATGAAATTTTATCCTTTAAAACGTAGCAATTTCATCCATTGAAATTCATGGGTGATATTTTATGATGTTCATTCATGGGATTTAGATGAATTTTAATGGAGAAGAAAAACTCTACATGAACTATATAGAAATGAAGAAATTTTTTTAATGATATTCCATGTATGAAACCTATTTCATTTTGAAATAACATGAACTTTCATGTGATTGTTCTAATCACCCAATATATTGACACATGTTTTAATTGATGTGGCAATATTATTTTTATTATAAAATTTTAATTTAACAATAAATTATTTGATAAATAATAATAATATTATTATCATTTTTTTCTATTAAACTAAGGAAAAGTTCAAAACATAATCACACAAAACCCATGACTTCAACATTTTTTTCCCTACTTACTGATTTTGCAATAGGTCATAATGATGATTTTCTGATCACAAGATGTCTAAGATGAAGTTTGAACCTTCAATTTTTCAACCACATCCCAAGGCTTTTATTATCTAAACATGACCTCACATGGTGAAATCAATTATTACTACAAAATATATTGACACTTTTTTTTAATCTTACACATCATATTAAATAATTTCATAATGAAATTTATTACACATGCAAATTTTTAATATCATTAATTCATTCAATTTAGATATCATTTAAAAAATTACATTGAATGTTTTAAAAAATTAGTTTCAAAATTTATAATGTATTACATTAATTTCAAGTATATTTAATTATAGTTAATTCATCTAAATTTCATTTAAAAATTTACATCGATCTAAAAAATATATATAGTTTCAAAATTAAAAATGTATTAGATTAATTTCAAGTCTATTTAATTATGTTGAATTCATTGTTTTTTTTTTGAGATTTCAAATGTTTAAATTTTCACTATTTTTCAAATTTCAACATGCATTAAATTAAAATTATTATATTATTATTTTTACAAATCTGAAAACATGAAATAAATTAAAATTTCTAAGTGATATAATTCAAATTCAAATGTCTAAACTTTCATTTTTCACATATCATTTTGTTATATTTCAAATCAATGATCGCCTATTTTCTTTAAAATGAATCATTACAACCATCAAACGATAACATGACATTTGTAATTTCATTTCACTTTTTTAATGATTTAGTTTTAAATTATTTTTACTTGTTTTAACATTACAAGATCATGAAAAGTAACATTATAATAATTGGTTTCAATCATATTAGTGACATTAGTCAAGTTGAACAATTCCATGTGGGTGCCAAATATGTTAAATGTTTAACATAATGTCTGTTTGAAATAAATTATTATTTTAGTCAAAACAAACAAATTGAGGCATTGCAAAGAAATGGACTTGATATTATTATCATTTTTATTCATAATACTACTAGTAGATAAACCATGTTTTTTTAATTATGATTTTAATCCATAATCATTTTAATTTAGGCAAATTCAACCTTGGGTGGTACCATTAGGAATCACCTAACCAAAATTCAAGGAAAGTTGGATTTAATTTAATTAATTAGAAAATCAATCTCTTTAAATTTCAATTTTTGTTATTGATTTGCATCACATGAGTTTTGTGTTCCCCACCTATGTATATACTATGGAAAAATTGTTGATAACTAAATAGGTTACATAAGTAGCAAATTTGTATTTAAAATGTTTTTTGACATGTGTTTGTGAGATTTCTGACCCTTTATCATTAAATGTCAAATCACACCATTGTAATTTTCTTTTTATTTATTTAAAACTATAATCACTGAGTTATGACTTAAATTGTTGATTGAAGCAAAAGAAAATGAAAATTACTACAAAATTGTAGACATGAATGCAATGCCCTTCAAAACCTCCCAATCCTAACCTTCAAAAATTGTTCAAAATTTTGTGATTGCTTGAATTAACAATCTATTAAACCAAAAAAAATTATTTGAAACCTTCATGAATTTTTTTTAAAATTCCATTTGTGTTTTTAAACAAAGAAACCTCAAGTGCTATTTTCCTAAAACTTTTTTCTTGATTGCTTGTTTAAGATATTTATTTTATTTTATTTTGCAAATCCAATTGAAGTTTCAAATTCTACAAGACTTGGGTAATCTTTTGATATAAAACTTTAAATGAAAAGTTGTTTTTAAAATGAGTCCTATGTCATAACAAAATTAGGTGGGTTTCAAAATTTGAGTGAGTGATGTTCTTAAATGATATCACCTAAAGATGGGTTTGCTCATATAAGGTTTCTTTAATATTCCAAAACACAAATCCAAAATTTTAATCATTAACCCAATACAAAACACCAATGTATAACCTTAATTCTAAACCCTAAAAGAAAATCCTAATTTGAAAGCCTTAGAACCATGACCTTAATCTAAACCCCAAAATCATAACCTTCATCCAAAACACTAATTTTCACAACTTTATTTTTGACCTTTAAAACTAGAACCCTAATCCACTTCACCCCCCCCCATATCAAAACCCCTAAATTAACACCCTTATTAGAAATCTTTATTCAAAGCCCCAATCCAAACCCCTAAAATCAAAACCGTCATTTAAAAGCCTAGTCTATCCCCTTCAACCAATCCTTAATTTCAAAACCCTAAAACCTTTATCTTTAATTTAAAATTACATTTTAAAACCAAAAATCCAAAACTTTGATAGGTCCCAAGCCCAATCCTTGAAATCAAAACCACAATATAAAACAACAATTCTAACCACTAAATCGAAAATCCAAATATAAAACCCTAAAACCTACAAAATTGGATATATATTAGGTTGAACTTGGAAATTTATGACTCGTTAGAATGGGCACTTCTAACTCAAAGCAATGATTTGATGTCTTTCATGAAGCAACAATTTTTACATTTTGAATTGGTGGAACAATGAAATAAGGGTTAATCCAAACAAACAAGATGCAACAAATGATTGCAATGCGCCTAAGGTGTATGAAGAGCATGTGCCACATCTACTGCTTGAAATCCAACTAAAAAAGGTTTTTTTTATAATGCAAATCCTGATTTATGAACCTAATTGTTATAATATCAAGGGACTGAAATTTGCATAGACTAGAGATTTCCCGTGGCTAGTATACTGAATAATTGTGTTGCTGAATGTTTTCATTGTTATCACTGGTACGATGAGTCTATATGCATTTACAAAGTCTGTAGAGTGTAATTTTCACCCTACCACTTGTAAGGCCATCTCGAGCGGTGCTCCATATGTGATCCTGCACAGAAAAGAATACATAATATTTTGTTGAGCTGGTTTTTGGCCCTTGAGTGATTGGATTTGCTGACATGATTAGTAAAGAATCATTGACTCTTAAACAAAGAATTACTCATATGTTATCAAAAAGTTCACAAATCATTAGACTGTAATCAAGAGATGCTCTGCCAAAAATACCTAAAGAAACAGAGTCCAGCACCCCAAAATGTTGCATCATCAGGAAGAATATCTGAAATCCCTAAGTCTGGAAGAACCATAAGAAGGAATGGCCATTAGCAGATGACACACTGAAAACTTGCTACTGAATTTCAACAACACCCTCATCTCTTCAGAAAGAAACTCATATATTTAGTACCTCATACGCAGTTAATGTTAGAAATATTATTCGTTTTTAATTCTCAATGTTGATGAATGTGGTAAACATTCATTAAGAGGATGATAATCCTCAGATCCTTATAATAATTAGGTTAAGATGAATATTGGTTTAGGGTATTTTTAGTATTTCCTTCATAAGACAAACTTTTCGATTTTTTTCTTGAAATTTCTCGTATTTTTCATCAAGTTTTATACTTCAAAGATTTCAAGACGTGACAGATTTCAAATGGTACTTTTTAGATGCGGCTTTCTCCCTTGCCCAGAAAGAATCAAATTCCCTCTGTTGTAGCTGTAGCTTGTACACTATTTTGGTTTCTTTTTCAAATTCCGGAAATTTTTGTTTGTCAAGTAATTTCGACTAATGTTATCACCAAATTTTGTAGTTCACAGATTTGAAGACCTGACCGCGTTTTACACCTCCCCTAGAGGTACTTTTAGATGCAGCTGTCTTCCTTGCGCAGCAAGAAAGAAATTGCTTCTTGTCTCGTTTGTAGCTTTTCTTGTAGGCCTTTGGTTCCACTTTCCTCGTCTGGCATTTCTTCACTGCGGCCACTCTTTATCACTTTCTTTTTCGCGCCGGATTCCCTTACACGTTTGCAGCTTGTTTTGGACATGTGAAGATTGCTGTTGCATATTATATAGCTCCGTGTACGATTTACAGTGGTTGGGGGTTTGTTTAAGTTTGAAGAGGTTCATCTTTCTTGCTCTTTTGGATTGTCTTCCCTGGGAGATTATAATAGCTCCAGTGGTGGAGCTTCACTGAATTGTATTGTCTAGAAGATCAGTCATGTGTCTCGGTGTTGTCGTTTCTGGAAGGGGAACATCCATTTAAAATTCACACGGTAGGTATTTCTCTAAGTCTATGGTTTTCCTATCTCCAATGAGAGATGTACGATGTACTCTAGCGTCGATAGCTTCCAGCTCTTGGCGTTTTGAAGGTTAGCTGTTAGTTTTATTGTCTGGCTACCCTGGAGTGTGCATTCTCGTAGCCGATGACCAACTCCCTGATATGCTACCAGCTTGCAAGCAACTTTATTTGCTAGACCATGTACAAAACCATAGTTGTTCGTATTGATCTATATCGACTGTTACCATCATGATTTCTTGTTGGTTGTAAATTGGTTGTTTGCTGAGCACTTGGAATCAGATGAGGCGCCCAGTTTTTTAGTTACTAAACATTTGATTTTATTTGCTCAGTATGGTGTTGACATGCAATAGCAACTTTTCAGCGCGCCATCTGTCAATGGCTATATGTTCTTGTGCTGCTTTCAGGCTGAGGAATTTCAGGTATTGCTCCATGTGATTCAAGATTTTCGGCTGCTACACTCTGTTTCTTTGTGTATTTTTGGCTGAACATGGGTCTTTTTTAGGGTCTGAGAGGTCAACACTTTTATCACGTGTTTTGATCTAAATTTTGATCTTATGAGACTAATTCTTTGTTTAAGAGTCAACACTGTCTACTAATCATGTCTGCAGATGCAATCACTCAATGGCAAAAAACCAGCTGAATAAAATAGTATGTATTGTTTTCTCACGGGCTTTCAGGTTTTTACGAAATAATGTGCCTTCCGAGTCTTAAATATTATACTTAAATATTATGTATTGTTTCTCACCCTTCAGGTTTTTTCGGAATAATGTGTAGAGTCTGACTTTTTAGAGTGGTACTGTATATGTATCTGTAGCTATGTGACAGAAGTTTAAATTGACTCATTATTGTTCAACAATGTTCGACCGGGTATGATATTGGAACTGCAAAAGTTTGTCAGGGAGTTTTTCCCCTTGTGTGAGTGGAAGGAGAATGGATGCTTGAGAGCAACACCGCCATTTGTATGGCAGCTCCCACATTCTGGTTTTCACCTATCAATTCAATGAAGAATGAAAAGCCATTACTTCTTGAGAGCAACACCCCTCCTCTTATGTCACAAGGGCCACTAATACAAGCATTGAGGATTTTTGTATACCTCTCTGCTCTTAAAAATAAACTTGAATGACAGTTTGACAGTCAATGACACTACCAAGGCACATGGTATCTATCAGTGTTACCATATTATGGATTTATGTATGGCTACGATAAGCAATTTTGGTCGTCATGGCCTCTAGTTCTGTGAGTTCCTTGCACCTTGCAGATTGATCCAGCGTGTTACTAATTTGTTTCAAAGTGTTTTGGTTGGAGTTGTTGTGATTTGGATTTTGGTTACAGAGTGAGGTTTTGAATGTGGAATTTTTGTGGCAGAGTGATTGGCCAGTGCATCAGCTATGGCCGCCTTCTGGAGGCAAGCGAAGGACTGAATTGGATGTGGTGCTGTTTCATGGGCTGCAATTCACTGCAAAGGACAGTTTCAATGCCTGGTCTAGGACATGGTCACAACGAGGTCATGATGATGTATGTTGGCCTCAAGAATGGCTGCCGTATGATTTGGGGGAAGCTGTGCGCATTTTCTCAGTATCGTACAACGCACATGTAGTAACCTCCCCTCATGATCATGTATCAGAGATTGCACACAACCTATTCCAGACTCTCATGAATCCTAGGTACCAAGTCACTTTTCTTTGATTGTCAAAATGCCATGTTTGGTCGAATGCACTTCTGAAAGTGCCAAGGGTCTTGACTTTCTAAATTCTAAAAATGCCATGAGAGCTTCTGTGCTGGAGTTTTCAAACAGTTTTTCTAAACGTTGTTTTTGTTTGAAACAGTTGTGCATTCGAAGATATATTTCAGTCACATGTAAATCTAGACATAAGTAATATGAAATGTAGAAGACGATTTAGTAGTCCTTGAATAATCAGCATAGCTGAGTGTTCTATGCAGGTATGAGTGGCATCATCCTATTGTGTTCATATGCCATAGTTTTGGAGGCTTGGTGTTAAAGAGCTTGGTTGTAAAATTGAAGAGGGCATCAACCATCTTGAATCCTACCAATTCCTTGTCCCAAGTTACAATGCAGTGTGCGAAAGTGTTTTTGAGGAATGTGAGAGGGGTGGCTTTCTATGCTGTTCCACACGCTGGATCAAGCAATATCCTTAATTATGTGAACATGTTGTTGAGATGCAACAACGGACATCATCCTGGATTAATGGACAACATTCGACCCTGGCAACTAGATATGGAACAGTTGTCAGTTGATTTTGATCGCGTTGTCACTGAAAGCAAAATCAATATATATGCTTTTTGTGAGGGCAGGCCAATGGCGCAACTGGTACGTATGTGTTGCATGAAATGGACTTTTTGCAACCAAACACCCGTGATGCTTTGATGTTGTTTGGTGCTGATATGTGCAATTTGGGTTCTATAACTGGACTAGGGAATTTTGGTGGATTGTACCTCGGCACGACGATCAGCAGGAGACAATTTTTACAAGGTTGAGGATGCCGATCATATGGAGGTGTGCAAGCCACCAAGTAAAGAACATCCCAGCTATGAGTTGCTTCTACAATTTATCATTACTTGTGGAGAGGTGAGTTTCAATAACCAAGTTTGTTCAATATTTCATTGACATTGAAGTATTCCCTACTATATAAAATACCATAGAATTTTTCTATTAGGAGGTAAGCAAGAATGCTTGAGATTTTGATGAATTATGACTGTAAATTGATTGCCGCGTGATTTTCTGATATAGAGTATTCACCCTAAGTCTGGAATGATGTATTAATGTTTTTTCCATGAGCGACAAAAGGGCTAACTTTTTGATAGTTGTATGTTGATTCTGAAGGTGGCACGAGAATGTGATCAATCTATACAAGAGGTTCATGACTTGCCTCAGTCAATGTTTGGTCTGGAGAGCTATGTGAAGAGGGTAGAAACATTGGTGACCTCCGAAGGAAGTGATGCAGCTCCTCAATATGTGGGAGTATGGGGCATGGGTGGAGTTGGGAAAACTCTTCTTCTTCAAAGAGTGTATGGGAGCCCAAAGGTACATGGCCATTTTCAAGGTGCCAAGTTCATTTGGCTCACTGTGGGGCAAACTCCTGACATAATGGCTCTATATCGAACCCTAAGTAAAACACTGCATCTTGACCCAGAATTGCATGCAAACCCAGAGGATTACAAGCGCTATTTACACACTGAGTTTATACAGAAAAGAGTGTTCCTGGTTTTGGATGATGTTTGGAAAGATAAGGCGTTTGATTCACTTGACTTAGCCAAGGGAAAAGGAAGTATCACATTGTTGACCACTAGAGACCAGTCTATATTGAAAAGAGCAAGTCCACTCATAAGGCAAGAGCATATGACTCCTCTTTCAAAGGAGGATAGTTGGAGCCTTTTTTGTCTGTATGCATTCAGACCACCATCGAGTGTTCCATGTGAATTAAAGGCATTGGCACAGTGCATGGCTGAAGAGTGCCAAGGTCTTCCATTAGCTCTGAAGGTTATAGGCAGAGCAATGTTTGGAAAAACCTCCCCTGAACTTCAATGGGAGCCACTACTGAAGAAGCTAAGGGAATCACGCATGCAAGAGAGGACTGTTGAAGAGGAGTTGTATGAGCGTTTGAAACTTGGCTATGATCTCCTGTGTGAGGATGATTGGCGCTTGAAGGACTGTTTTCTTTACTTTGCAGCATTTGCTGAGGATTTCAAGATTCACTTTGAAGACCTTTTGTGGCATTGGATAGGGGAGGGGTTAATTCCTGCACATGATGGAGATGATCCTGAAGCAGATGCGTTTTCTTTTTTAAACAAGTTGTTGGAGCGAACATTCATTGAGTCATGCGGACAGGATGGTTTAGATGTAGGTTATTTTTTCAAGGTACATGACGTGATGAGAGACTTAGCTTTCTACATACTGGAGAAGGATTGTGGCACTCCCCCTGCAAAACAACTTTATTTTTATCAAGCAGGTCAAAATTTGGAAAAAGTCCCTAAAGGGTGTACAGCAATATCGGAAGCTCTGAGACTATCATTGGGCATGAACAAGTTGGATACACTTCCTGATAGTTTGTATGCACCTAAATTGGTGTCTCTACTACTTGGTGGAAATCCAATACAGTTTGTACCAGAAAGTTTCTTCATCAATTTTCCAAAACTGAGGGTTCTGGATCTAAGTGGAGGAAAGTTTCGGAAACTACCTGAGGAAGTTGGTGATCTAAAGGATTTGGTTTGTCTTGACCTGTCTTCTTGTAGGCTAGAGAAATTACCAGCCACAGTAGGGAAACTACATCTGTTGAAATACCTGAAACTATCCTGGAACAGGATGTTGAATTATCTCCCTTCTGGAGTGGCTGGCCTCACAGCACTGCAAGTATTGCACACAAGAGGTTGTGGCAACTTGACATGGGCTGAACATACACCACCACGCATGGCAAGAGCAGAATTTTTAGGTCATGCATATCCAACCTTCCCAGTTTCATTGAAAACGATATGTAGGTTGGTTGGTCTCACACAACTTACCATTTCTGGACAAGATCCAAGGCTGGAGGTGCCTCACAGTATATCTGCACTTACAAAGCTTAAGGTTCTACACTTAGACCTTTACGGTGTCAAATCCCTGCCAGCTGGCATGCCATATTGGTGCAATCAACTTCAAGAACTTCATTTATGGGAGTTAAGAAGTTTGGCATATCTTCCAAGCTCCTTCACATGTCGTGGTGCTTTTCCAGCTCTTGTAAAATTTCAACTATGCATGTGTCCAACACTTGTTGAATTTCCAGAAGTGCATGAAGGTGCTCTGCCTAAATTGCGAACACTACATTTCAGTGGCTGTGACTTTCTTCAAACCTTGCCTCTCTCTTTGGAGGTCCTGACCAGTTTGAAGAAATTGAATTTGTGGGACTGTCAGCACACACTTAAAGACTCTTGTCGGAAATATTGTGAAAAGTCCTCAATGTGGAGGAGGTTTGACATAAAATATGATAGGACTTTGAATTGGAAAAAAGGTTTATCTTGAAATATACCTGGGCTTTAAATAAACCTAAACCCTAAACCCTAAACCCTAAAAACCCTGGATAGTTAATGTGACATGCTTATGTTTGTAACATGCAAATTGTGCAACCGATCAATTTTCCCCACTTGCCAATGTGTTGTACACATGTTTTTCATGTTCCAAATTACCCTACTTCATTCCCCACATTCCCATGAAACATCTTTAGATTTGAAGTAGTAAAACATGTTTCATTGTTGTAGATGTTCAACAACTGAATTGTAGAGCGGTGTTGTAGGCTCTCTAGCCAGGATGGACTTGTCAAAGTCACCTTAGGTTCACTTGTTCAACGTGTGCTGATGAGCCAGTCATTGAAATTGGATGGGTGTCATTGTTGGCAGTACCTTGGTTCACATGTATTAGGAGAACCTCCTGTCATCATATTCACTCATCAAAATCAACATTTTTTCAGTTTTCTAAGGGCTGAATATGTGGATTGGATGCTTCCTGTCATCATTGGTGGTTTGGTTTTTACTGCTGCTATGTCAAGTGTTCTTGGTAGGTCATGCCACTGTGACAGCTGTTCTTGATGGGTCGTCACTGGGGTTCATCTATTATGCTGGATGGGAGGTTTGCCAATCACAGTGCGACGTGCAAGTGAGCGCCTTTGTCACCTTTAGTGTCTTGTCTCATGGTCCCAACCCAGACAGCAGCAGCATAAACAAGGTGACTAAATTTTTAGTGAAAGGATTTTACTGGAACAGATTCCCGGTCAGTAGCCAGACTTCATTTTGAGCTTTTCTGCAAACCAAAACTTTCACATCCAGACTTTTGTACAACAATTGGATTAAGGACAGTCTGTTATTTCTTTCAGGCCAGTTGAACAGGAACCTGGAAGAGTAGACGCTGATTTTCCAAGTATCTAAAGAACATCATTGGTGTTGCTGTGTGCAAATTTGATGGTTCATCAAGTGATTGCACCCAAAGGAAAGGAATTGTATGCTGTCCTAGTTTTCAAGAACCTTCCCGAAAACAGGTTTCACTGCTCCCATAACTTATTCATGCAACATGCACAGGTATGGGGCTTCGAACTTTGACCTTTGAAATACTGAACAGAAGCATATAGTCATACATTTTCCATCTTTCAATTCAACGAGGGATTGAAAGGTTTTTGTTTAGAGGAGGACAAGGCAGAAAATGTGGGACTTGCAATTCTACAAATGCAGTCTGGCATGGCAGGTACCTCCACACCGTGAGATCTCCAGTGCGTATTATATGGCTAATATTCTAAAATTTAGGGCTGAGAATTACTGTTCAGTGTAGAGAACAAATGCTACTGTTGGTGATGAGACTTTGCAGGACTGGTGGGTTTTCCTTCAGGACAATGCAGGGTGCTGTCCATGGTGGGAAAAGATGATGTAGTTCCATTCTTTCCCTGACAGTACGAAAGATGTGGTGGGTCAGGCTTTAGAGCAGCAGTGCTTGACCTACAGAAGGTCATCATTCTTGATGGTTCACATTTTGTATGTGCCGAACACCATCAGAAATCTGTCATGAGCTTGGCTTGGACTTTGTTTCTAGAGCTACAGATGTAAGAGATTTTACTTAAATATAGACAGTACGAAAAATATTGGCAGGTGCACAGGCAGTTCCTTATAGGGAAATTATCTGAAGCTGCCGTTGTATCAAATTATGTACTGCCTATAATTGATGGGATTCTGATGTCTTTGTGGGGAATAGGGTGGTTGACATGTCTTTGTGGAAGCATGGAGGATGCTTGGAGACAGAACTGTAGGTTAGCACTTGAGACAAACTCTCTGGGCTCCTCCATTCCTATGATAGCATTTGTTGCGTGGGACGTAGAGAATTTGTGGCTGCAGAACAACTTGATCTGGATTTGTAGTTGTAGAGAAATGAAAGGGGCTTGGGATCTCAAAAATAAGAAGACAGGGAAGTTCTATGGCTTGAGGACTCACAAAACCCACCATGGGTGGCAGCAGTTACAATGGTGCCAGGCTACATGCAGTTGAACATTTCTGTTTGGAACAGGAAGAAAACATCTGAAGGATGGGGAACCTCAAGTGATGCAGCCTGAGAAGCAATTTGGGTTTTCAGGATGTCCATACTTGGAGGATGTGTGTTGTGCATGCAAATGGAAAGGAAGCTCTTCAACATTTTGATTGGATAATTGAAAGAACACATACAGTCAAATCATATCACTATTCTTTGCCTTCTGTCAGCTTGCAACCATCCAGGCTTGGTTGATGAAGATATGAGTTGCTATTCCATGAAGATCCTCAGACGGGGAAGGGAAAGAGTAGTGCTCTATCAGTGGACATGGACATGATTGTAATGCAAAATAGTATTGTATGGCCCAATGTCAAATTGGCTTTGGAATTTAGGAGTTCCAAGGAATGATGCTGCAATTTAGGCTTGGTGTATGCAGTTTGGGTAAAATTATAGTCATATGGACCATGCTAGGTGGCAGAGCTTTCATGGAAACAGTATTTGAAGCATAATAAAATATCAATTTTTTTTCATGTAACTTCAATTATAGGTGTGCAAGCCAATTTTGACTACTAGCTCCTAAGTGCCCTTCAGGATTGCCCACTCTTGGATGCCTGGTTAACAAGAATGATGGTTAATCAAAACACCCATTCTAGAAATCATGTGAATGCTGTACATTTTAAGAAAACAAGGCATATGACATCAACCCTATTCATATTGATCATATTAATGATCCAATGTATAAGGAACAAACATTGGTAAAACAGGTAAAAAAGAAACAGAATGAAATTTTTGTCATTTGAATATTTTAGTATATGGTCTACATGACTTGAATAATCTAAATATTGGCAATCTTGCAATATGGAGAAATTATTGATTATTTTAAGGACACAGAGATCTTTGCCCAATCTTGAAAAGCAAATCTGATTCTGTTGTTTCTCAATTTCAAGTCAAGTGCAAGTTTTGTGTTCTCAACTGACACTTTCATCTTGATGACTTAGCGACCTACCTACAGATAAACCAGGAATGGAATAACCCTCCAGGCAAATGGCACGTGGGTCCTAGGTTGCCTTTTCACTATTCACAGAATCCTTGACCTCACGGATTGGTAGTCATGGGACATTATTGTTCTCTTGGCACAGGGAATCAATCATCTTCTTGGTAGACCTTTCAGTAAGAGGAGAATGCTAGCTACCTATTTGTGTAGATGAGGTGGCGTGTTGAAGCATTTTCATCATCTGGACACCCATTGCACATTTCCCAATCATGTCGTTCCAAGTGACCACATCTGGAGATGCCATCTCATTGAAGAATCTCCAAGCATGCTCGAAAATTCCCACATTTTGCATACATGTCAACCAAGCTACTGCCCACTAAGGCACCTCAATCCTGTGCACATTGAAAGATCTGATCATGAGCCCACCTGCCCACTTCAAGTGCAACAACACTGGCACATGTATTCAGCAATCCCACAAAATGGTCCCACACCTTCCTGTTGCATTTATTGAAATAGTTTCAGTGCCTTTTGCCCCCACATTTCACATACATCTCAAACAAGCTATTCTCCATAAAGACATCAGACTACTAGACATGCTACTCAAAACAAAATGAACTTGACACAGTGATTGACAAGATAGATTACTGGCATTACCAGTAGTCCATGCACTAACAAATACCATCTTCACCGTGATCAAAGTGATTCACTCATCCCTCAATATTTTCGAGGTGAACTTCTTGGAAATATGGCAACCTTAAAAGGCCCACAGATTCTTTTTATTTGGAGAGGACTACTAGGAGCTGTGTTGATGAGCCCAAGTGCAATAGCCAGTTTCTCACCATGGTGACACAACTGAAAAACCAATTCTTCTTCTTCCACAACATGCAGAATGAATCTTGTACAAGGGACATGCCCCTCATCGTGCATGAGCCCTGACAACCTCTGCAGATCTGCATGAATTCAATAATCTGGCAGTGGCCTTGATCTTTTACTAAAAACATATGCACCTCATTATTCACTTCAATCCAGGTGTGACCTGGCTATTTCATCCCACATTTTTCCTCACTCTAATTTAACATTCTCACAGAGATGCCGGTTGCCACCAGCAGCATAGATGTTTGACGGCAGCCCATAATCAGCAACATTGTCAGGTTCCATTTCAAGAATTCGTCTGGCAACATGTTCTGCCGTCTCCACATTACCATGAATTCTGCAAGCACCAAGTAAAGCCATCCATGCACCCACATGTGGTTTCCAGCACATTGCCATGACCATATTCTCTACCTCCTGTAGATAGCCAGCATGGCCAAGAAGGTCCACCATGCAGGTGTAATGTTCCAACTTTGCAGAAACCATATAGTCAGTGACCATTGAAGGGTAACAGTGCATGCCTTCATCAACCAAACCTGCATGACGACAAGGTGACAGAAGACAAATAAAAGTGGTATCATCTGGTTATACACCTTCTGCGCACATCTGTTCAAAATATTTAAGAGCTTCCTTACCATGCCCATTCATGGCACATCCTCCAAGTATGGCATTCCAAGTGACCACAGTTTGAGATGGCATCTTGTTGAACACTCTCCAAGCATCCTCCATGCTCCCACACTTTGCATACATGTTAACTAAGCTCCTCCCCACAAAGACATCAGATTCCAAACCACTTTGAATGATGTCCTGATGAACACACCTACCCTCTTCAATTGCAACCATGCTGGCACATGCTTTCAACACCCACCACACAAGTAACAGAGTCTGGTTGCACACCTTCCTGTTGCATTTGTTGAAAGAGTCCAAGTGCCTTGTGCCCTTGGCCACATTTCACATGTCTCAATATCATGGTGCTCCAAGTGACCACATTTTGAGATGGCATCTTGTTGAACACTCTCCAAGCTTCCTCAATGCTCCCACATTTTGCATACCTGTCCACTAAGCTACTCCCCACAAAGACATCAGACTCACAACCAGTTTGAATGAGCTGTTTATGAACAAGCCTGCCATCTTCAAGTGTTCGTAAAGGACCACATATCTTAATCACTTGAATAAAAGTGAATTTGTTTGACTCACTCCTTGTTGCATTTCTTGGAAAAGCTGCATCACCCTTGCAAGTTGCCCATCCTTCACATGTTTTGTAAGCTTCTGATTGCATGCAAATACGTTGAATTGCACTATACCTGGTGCCTTTGCAGCTATCTCTGCTGCCACCCATAGTGAGTTTCATGGGTCGTCAACCCAAAGTGCTTCCCATGTGTTCTTGTGTTTGAAATCTGGATACCTTTCATTTGTCCACAACCTGAAATCCAGATCAAGCTGATCAGCCCTGTCTTCTCCACATCCCAGGAATAAATGGTATCATAAGAACAGAGAAAGCTGCACTGACCTTCTCCATCAGCATATTGCATTGACCTACTTTCTCCAGCCTACAACTACCACTCCACCAGTGCAAAGGACCTGAAAAGAAATTATGCCCAGTTTAGACCAGGGCAGGATAGCAACTACCAACAGAGAGAAAAAAGATTGACACCAACAAGAGGTATGGCTCCATTGACATCTGAACTCTGTCAGGTTTGATGTTCACTTACCTTCTCTGATCTATGATCCCAACATTGCTAAGGATCCCTAAAGAACTCCTGCCACAGTTTCTCTGTGTAACCTCCAGGGACTGCAGAAAAACTTCCTGTCAAATGGTGAACTCTGATCACATAGAAGCCAGGATGAGGTATTGCATTTTGCACAGATTGTATCCAGCCTCTCGATTCGACTGGGACGATATCACTGTAATCAAATCACGTCAAGATTGTTCAAGCAACCAAACACACGTCTTGTGAGAAGAAGGCAGTATCTTTAAAGAAACAACACAGGAAATCTTACAACTGCCGTGATCTCTGAGTGCCGCCTTTGTTTCTATTCGGGGCAGTCCGGAATGAAGAGCGGTGTACTTCGAAAGCTTTGATGTGTAAAGTGAAATTGCGGGTGCACACTGACACGTAGCAACAAGATCCTCCTCGTCCAACTCTCCATGTGGTGGTGGAGCTGCTGCGTTTGTGATCTAGAACAGACTTAGACCTTGCACATGGCAATTGCACTTGCTGCACATATGATGATGAAGAATTTTTTGCTTTGGCAAAAACCCTTGGCAATTCTGTCGCTGCTCACAGTCGAAGAGCACCCCAAGTAGACCCAAATGCAATTCCCTCTCGAGCGTCCCAAGTCGACCCAAATGCAATCTCTCACCCACACCACCACTTGCGCACTTGTGGGCGGGACAATTCCAGATTGAACATCGGTCCGCTTGCAATGGCCGTAAAACCCTGGCAGCTTAAAGGGATGGCCGGGAGCAGTAAGTCCCAAAAGCAGGAGCGGCAGCGGCAGCAGATGGTTCATACTGTTTGGTATGGGGATTTTGTAATGCAAATACCCAATTTATAGCTCACAAGATTGGTATTTATATTGTCGAATATTTAATTAATTTTCAGAAATTTAATTTGACATTCAATTTTATATTGTCTGAATTTGGATTAACAATTTAACAATTTTTGCACATTTTAACAATGATGAAGATCATCCACTTTCAATCATTTTTTATCAACATGCATTGGCACCCATTCTTTTCATGCACACTTCTAAGAACGTTTAGACCTATCACATTTTTGTACCATTTTTAAAAATATTTTTCAAAACTAATTTCTTGATTTAGGGTTTATGGAGTATAGGCAATAATGGACTATCAACGATTTTTTTTCACTTTTGTGGTGTAGCCACACTCTCAACCATTCACAACAGGATCTAGTCAAATTTGATTATAGGACAAATAAAGAAAAATTATAATCTTGTTGCTATTTGACAACCTTGAAGAGGATTCACTTTAAATTTAGCAGACCTAGTCCCAAAAAGCCTAGCCTACGTCTTTGGTAAAGAAATCTTATATATAAAGTCGCTTGTTGCGTCTGTCCGTCTGTCTGTTCGTCTGTGACCACTGGACGCAGAGAAAAGTGATGGTGGACGCAGAGAACAGTGACGGGAAAAAGAAAAGTGACGATGGACACAGAGAAAAGTGACGAGAAAAAGATAAGACGACCGTAGGATGGAGAGGTCCTGAAACTCAGGTCCTGAGAGTGAAACCCAGTGTCCGTTTGTCGAGGTCCTGAAACCCAGGTCCTGAGAGTGAAACCCAGTGTCCGTTTATCGAGGTTCTGAAACGAGGTTCTGAAACCCAGGTCCTGAGAGCCAAATATCGAAGTCCTGAAACCCAGGTCCTGAGAGCCAACTGCAGCAACACGGTCTGGCAGATTGTGTGTCCAACCGTCGCGGGTACCCACTAGTTCAAATGATTTCAAAAGAAACCTTGTGACCGTCAAAACCTCAAAAACTATTTAAAGTGTTGGCAAATTTTAGAAGCATAAAAAATTGTTGTGCAAGATTGGTGCATTATCTTCTTGTTGACGTGAGAGATCTATCCTCAAAGCTGTTGTGACTTCCATTCAGCAATGCCACTATCGCATCATCTGCTACACTCTACTAAAACCAAAAGTTTGGGGAGCATCAGGTGTGACCATTGTTGTACACATGAATGACTGTCATCAGAATGATATAACCATATAGGGAAATTAGACTGAAGAAAACATGTCTATAGAACATGTCTCTACAACTTGTCCGCACTCAGGTTTCAAATAGACTTTCAACATCTTAACTAGGGTTTGTAGGACCCTGGCAAACTCCACCAAACAAAGCACCCACCAAGTATTGGATACTTATCAAAAATTTCATAAACAATTCTGTTAATGTCAAACTAGCTCAGGTACTAGGATAGATAGGCTGGTAAGTGAACATTTAAGAACTCAAAGGAGGTTGAATCCTCAGACATTGTTTTTCTGCTTCAGAATTTCAAAGACCATTTGTAACCCTCCACCTAGCACTTCCAACCCTACAAAGATTGCTTAATTCCATAAAAGAAGGGGGAAGATATGGGGGTGTTTGGTGTAAGGAGGTTCAATGTCTAATGATGGGTCAATTAAAACAAATTAAGATTTTGAGCTTAAATTTTTGGATTGTTTCATCTTTGCCTTCGGAATACAAAGAACTTCGGAAATCCCTAGTTGATGCACCCATATGTTTTAAATCGTTCAAAACAGAAGAAAAATGAGGAAGATAGGGGGCTGAAACTAAAGAGGGGTCTAAAATTATATTTTTCAAACTATTGTTCATCCTCTTCCTGTGTTTTCTGCATTGCTCCTTTATTTTTAACACTCAAAGAACATTTGTAACCCTACAATTGCAGGTTCAATGACACAAAAATTGCTCAATTTGGTTAAAGAATGAAGAAAATATTGGACAATATTCAATGATAAGTAAATATTCAGTGATGGACAGTTTTACCCTACACTATTACAATTCTTAATGGGATTATTTTTTTAAAAACAATGATGACCAAGTTAGTATATGTATATAGGAATGGCAAAAATAAAAAGAGTTATTGAATGCACCACAAGGAAGAATTGACTTTTCATGCCAATTTCTTTTTTCTAAATGAACTCTTCATGGATGGAATAAATTTATAAGTGATATTTTTTAAATGAATTTCATCTTTCATGAATTTTCATGGATGAATTTCTGTTCCATTAAGATGGCTTTATAAATCCACAACATTCATAAAAATGGATGTAAAGAAAATATGAAGTGTGAACTCAAAACCTTTCAATTTGCTCTCAATATGTTAAAATTTAATTTAGAGGGTAGTTTTTTGAAAGGGTCTGATTTTTTTGGGCAGAAGTTTCAGCAGACCTGAAAAAATTTAGACATTGGACAGCCCAGAAATTTTTTTATTTTGTGGGCAGTTCACAAAGCAAATTTGGACTTGACAATTTGGCAATGGTGCCTTGGTGGTGTGGAATTGGTAGCTTGGGAATGCTGACTTGGCACCATGGACTTGACAATTGGGCACTGTTGACTCTGTGATTTGGCAAAGTGGACTTGACAGCCAGGAAAAGTCGATTTTACAAAATAGCCAAATAGTAACCTGGACTTCAACATTTGGCAAAGTGGAATTGGGAAGTAGGTAAAGTGAACTTACAAAATAGTTGAACAAACAATATTCATATTTTATGGATGAGCATCCATGAGATATCATTCATGAATCTTCAATGGATGAATGTTCATGGATAAAATTTCATACATATTGAGGATGAAATAAACATTATCCATGAAATTTTATTTGAAATTTTATTCCGTACATAAAATTTCATCCAAATATCATCCATGATTTGTAACATGGGAACATGGGATTATGTAGGATTGTAATATAATCTAGTCACAAAATTTGTGAATAGAAAAAATCATGTCACCTATGACATGTTACCTTGTCACATGAAGTTTTCCTTCACCCCAAAATTGCAATGACATTAGATATGCAATTGCATTAAACAATCATGGAGCCTTTAAATCAACATAACTAACATAAAGCAAATAATCTTGTTATGAATTTTGGTAGATGGAATTCTATGAATGAAATTTGGATGAGCTCTTATGAATGAAACAAAATAAAACAAAATTAATAGAAACAAACAAAGTCTTGAGCCCTTTCGCAATGTATGAAAATTGGGTTGTCTTGCCTTTTGGGGCAAGATTGACACCCCCAAAAAAAAACATTTCAAGCAATATTGGGCAACTTGTAGCATTTCAAAGCATTTTGGGTAGGTCAATAGACTTGACAAGTTGGCAACGTAGCATTGGTGACATGGAGTTGGCAACTTGGTAATGTGTGTGGTTGACAATTTCGTGAACTCAGTGACAATAAGCAAATTGGACTTAGCAAACTTATGAAATGGATGTCAATTTGATAATTTGACAAAGTGGACTAGTTGAAAATGCAAAATCAACTTCGCAATTTAGCCAAGCAAATAATATTCCAGAAAAATGTTGAATGGGGGGAACCTTAAGCCATAAACATGGGTTGTTTGTGTAGGGTAGAGCTCCAAGGTAGCATCATTCCCAAAATAAAAGGGCTTAAGATGAGGTCATAGTTGATTACCCTACATTTTGGAATGTTCCCCACATATGGGCTTTATCTATCATAAAGCATGAGGTTAAAGTTATCATGAACCTAAACATATGTAGATCATGGAAAGTAAGAAGGGAGAGTTATAGATACTCCTTAAAAGTGGGAAGGATCTTACATCTAAAAGAACCAAATATACCTACTTCAAGTGTAAGATCCTTCCCATTCTCAAGGAGTAAACATGATATCTTTCTTCTTTTGCTTCCTACCTAAGTCTATGTGATTGTACAATCACACGCATATACGTAAGGTACATATATTTAATGCTTACCAATGAATGGTGATAACAACAAAAGAGGTCTAGATATGTTCCAATTTCAAATAGATGGCAATGTCATTGTTAGTCAGTTTTTAAAATATTGTGAGGTTTCTATATGTCTCCCATGTAGTGTTCCATTTACATACCATTAACGTGGGCTTCTTAATTAAAATATGCCTCATTTTTAATCATTATGATCATATTGGAAAATAATTATAATCACGATGATAATCAAAATTGGTTTAAAATAAGCATAGAGTTCATTAATGGTTGCCCACTTGACAATTTCACATAGTCAACCAATTCTTAAGTAAATAGGCACTTCAATAAAGAATTGTTGAACAAAGCGGGAAGGTGCCTCATTTTCTATTTGCCTTTGAACATATTTTGGAATTTTTTCCTCTTGTGTTGGATTATGAAAATCAACAACCATTGTTAAGGAACTCCAATTCAATTCACTTCAATTCAATTCAAATTGGATTTGAATTCAAATTAATTGATTGTCCAAGTGGAATTCAATTGAATTTAATTGATGGAGCAATGTCACATGAGGGTTAGTTATTCTTTCAAGGAGGAGCTATATCTTGGTCAACATCCATTTTTTGATTAGGTGCATTTTGTTGTACATTTGCCTTTTTCTAAAACCTACTTAGGTTTGAAGGTCTCATCTTGACCTCATTGCAAAATCTATTAGAACAATTCCACCAATGCTTAGTATGTGACCCTACAAATTAAAATTGGATGAAAAAAAGGCTTTGCTTAAAAAATGGTTTTGCCCCAAGATTGTTGTACAATTGGTTGAAGTTGGTAAAACCGCACAAAAAATAATTCAAACACCTATGATAAAGTAATGTAACAAATATAATCTAAGTATTCTCTATGTTTTGGATTGGTCAATCATAATGATTGGTCCAAATATTTTGTTATTAGTGTCTTCCAACTGTTTGTAGTCCGAATTTTAATTTGATGGATTTGGTTGGAAAAAAATAAATAACTAAACTTGAACATGAGAAATATTTTTATAATGTCATATATTGAACACCATTGAAGATCCTCTTAGAATGCCTACCACTTGATGCGTGTAACAAATTTGCTTTGCAAAGTGTATGGAACCATGCTCCTAGATTTGAACCTTAGTTGTTTCATTTTTATTAAAAAAAATGTAGGTAGTGAAAAATATATATTTATTGGACACATGGAAATATTAGCATATCTCCAAACTATAATTAAATAATATGATCCTAGACTCTTGCTTACGGGAGGTGGTGAATTACATTTACTAGTGCTTAACTTGGCCATACAAGAATCATCACCCCACCACATCATGGCCTTCATCATAATTTTATAATTAAAATAAGTTTTAAAAGTGCACATAAAGATGTTTTATTCATTCTATAGTTGTTGATTGATTCCAACTAAAATGATTAGTCCAATTGAATTTAGTTTTAGTTCCAAATAGAATTGATTGAATTGAATTGTGTTTGAATGGAAGATAAATCATCATCATTGGTAGTGCAAGGTTTTACATGAAACCCAAGTAGATATAGGTTTTAAACTAGAGAATTATGGAGCCTTTTAAAGTAGCCAACAACATTTTTAAAAAATTCAAAAGAAAAACTATAACCCAAATTTAGTTTGTTTGTTAATAGATGGCAATGTCATTGCTGATAGAAAATTTTAAATATAACTTTTTTAAAAGGACAAATAAATAAATAATAGTCATCCTACCTTTTGATAAGTGTTCCAACTATAAACATTGCAATTTTTTTCATTTTTAACCAAAGCATTACCTCTTGTCTAAATAACTTTGACCACAAGACTTTAGATTTTAAGGCCCAAAAAAAACTTCTCTTTTGTTGTTCTTTTTGGGGCCTTTTGTGATCAATAGCAACACCAAATTTTTTTAACAAAATAAATAATTGGTCCTGATTACATATATATTCTACCTATTTTCCATTATGTTCCACCCAATTGGCATTGTAATGGTAGCTTTAATAAAAGAATTGTGTCATGTTTAAATCATTACATCCATAGTGGGGATCATGGGGAATTTACTTCCATTTTATTTCAAACATGTGTGCAAAACATATAAGGTGCAATAATAATATTGAAAATAATATAACTTATAATATAATTAAATTTAAATGGGGGTGCCTATAATTAATCATAAAAATATACTGAAAATATACCATTATTTCATAGCACACTAAAAAATATTTTAAAAATATCTTAAGTGTTCCGTAAAATAGAAATAGTGGCCTCCCCACATGTAGGATTGTATATATGATCATGTAAATTTCATCCAAAATTTTGTACCATCCATGAAACATCATTCATTAAATTTATCACAAATCATCCATGAAATTTTTAATGTCAACTTTTATGACAACTTACCAAAATTGGTCATCATGATTTTGGAGAAAAAATTTCAACAATTTTTATCACCATTCAATAATGGCTACTATTTTTGGTGCCATTGAATGGTGAAAATCACTTTCAGTTGTTATGATAATGGTGCATGTGACTTTTGGTTACCATTGAACAATGATGATGATTTCAATCCACATCAAACAATGGCAATCATGTTTGGTCACCATTAAGCAATGGCCTTCATATTACCATAATCATTTTTTATATGAACGTTTTAGTCATTGTTTCAAATACTTATTTACTTGCATTTTGAAAATAAAAAAGAACAAGGTTGTGTGAAAAAAATATTACAATAAAGGTAACCTTTGCCTCATGTTTAAAAAGACCAACTAAGTGGTGATGTTAAAATGACAACCCATATGAACTTTGAAGAACGAAACAATTTTTTAGACAATATCTCATATTCGAATTTATTTCATCTTGAATTTGATCCATTAAAGTGTTATAATTGATCTAGTACAAATTCACAAATCCTAGTTCATAAATTTTCATTCGTGAAATTTGGATGAATATTAATGGATGATATCAAATTGTGAATGAGTTATTTTCATCGATGACATTTTATGGATTTGAACTTTATTTTATCAAGTGAATTTTATCATCCATGGAATTTGGATGAATTTTAATGGATGAATCAAATTGTGAATGAATTATATTCCATCGATGACATAAAACTTGTAATGACATTTCATGGATCTAAACTTTATTTCATTAAGTGAATATCATCATCCATGGAAATTTGTCATCCATATTTGAATTTCATCCACAAAAACTTGAATGGAAAGTTCATGCAATATTCATCCATTGAAAATTCACAAATGATATTCAATGGATTTATAAACAATTTTGGATTGCATGGGTGAATTGCAATGGGATAATGCGTGACCAAGGTGAAATCAAATGTTGACTCAATTGTTCAAATTCATCACAATTGAATCATAAATGGGCATCTAGTGGATGTTGTGTTAATTATAGAGTGAACCAACACCTAATGGGTGTTGGTTCACTCTATAGCCCATGTGGTTTATGGTTCAAAGTGAGCAACTATCACTCCAAAAACTCAACAACCCAACTTTTTCCCTTTGTTGGTGGAGTTTTTAAGTGTTTTGTGAAGAAAGAAAAAAATTCATTGGAATTGAAAAGGACTTAGACAAAAAGGCTTGATGGAGGATAGACTTTCGGAGTTTTAAAATTAGATTGAGTCACATGTTTAAATAACTAAACAATTCCATTTTAACTCTTCAACAAGTTGAATTTCTTGTCAATTTAAAATTGAATTGGTGGGGGATCACGACTACACCACAATGGAAAATTTCTAGAAAATATTCATGTCCATTTTGCCCAACTTATAAAAATGCAAGGCATAGAAATCAATTTGATTAAAATATGATTGGAATCATGTTCAATGTTCTATTCAAGTTAGTAATTGACTATAGTTGAATGCTAATTAATTAATCATGTATACCCCCTATAATATCATATATATTAATTCACTACGTCAGTCAGTCAGTCTGTTTTTACCTTTTCGAAGTTACCTTCTGTTACCTAATTTACCTAAGTTACTTTCTATTGAACAACTTTTGCATGTGCTATGTGGTGTGTTAAAATGGGAACTGGGCACGGGACTGGGCATGGACTGGGCACAGGCATGGGCGGGCTGGACACGGGCGGATTGTGTCCGAATGTCACGGGTACCCACTAGTAATCATAACAAGATGATCTTCACTATTGAAGAAGGCTAATATGCAACACACATAAATATGGATTTATATTTTTTTCTATTATGCAACACATCAATTTCCAAAATTTCCCATGTAGGAAATAATGGAACCCCTTTCCAAGTCCCAAAAAGGATAACGTCAAACTTAAGAAACAATTATTTATTTAAAGTTAGTTGAACATCAACATCATGAATAGCCCAAGGTTAGCAAATTGGTCTATTTGAATTTTATTTTTTTAATTTATAACATCATAATCCATGTTTTTCATGTATTTGGAATATTAAATTGTTGATAATTGTGGCACCTTAAACAAGTTTCAACTTAATAGTCATTGCTCAAGGCCATAAAAGAATCTACTTTTTGCATGTCCTCCTTAAATTTAAAACATATGCAACACCAATAAATAGTCTATTGAATTTTTATTTAAAAACAAGGAAGATATTTCTGTTGGGTGGGAGATTCCATTGGTGGATGAAAAAGTTAATAATTGTCGGGTCAAAATCCTTTAAGGTGTGCCACCCAAGATGAAAAGGACCTATTTCTTAATGTAGTCCTTTTTTACCATATATTTTGATCCCCATAAAAAAACAATGAATCAAAAAGTGTCAAATATTTCATAACTACCATATTTTATACCACTACAAAGTGTAGTAGTGTTATGGAATTCAATTGTGGCTAACAACATGATAATGCCATGTATAGTAGCAAGCATCTTGATATATGATTATTTCCTATAAGTTTAATCGCAGTTGAAGGGAGTGCAACCTCCTGTTTTAACACCTGTAATATAGTTGTCATATTCAACGTTTCATTGCAAACTTTAATGCAGTTTGAAAACAAAAGGTACATGAATCTTGGTTCAAATACATAGCCGGTAGTTTAATTAAACTGGACCTGAACCCAAGTATCCGAACTTGATGTCAGAATTGTATAGTAGGGCATTAGCATGGAACACAACAAAAATGATGGCAGTAATACATAATTTCATTATTGGAAATCATGGCTTGGCTATTGTGTACACCCCATGTAGTGTGGGGAAGACCTTGCCATATCGATGTAATTACACCAAGTTTGGATTGGACAATGTAATAATGTGGAACATGTGTGGTGTGTGTAGATTGTATTAAATGTGTGATTGGTTGGCTGATGCCCAACAACACTTGTTGATTTGACATACACTGGATGTCATGCACATTGAGAAGAATGTGTGCGAGAGTGTGATCAAGTTCATAATTGGGGTGAAGGACACATTTAAAGTGCGTAGAGATATGGAGGTGTGTGGGGTTTGGGAACATTTATGGCTGAAGAGAGACCCTCACAATCCAGGCAAGATCTTCCAGCCTATTGCTCCATATGTGTTAAAACCAGAAGAACTAAAAACATTCATGGGTAGGTTAGGGGCCTTGAAAGTGCCATCAGACTACTGCAATGCCGTGGGAAAGCATGTAATGGACAAGAAACTGGGGAATATGAAAAGCCATGACTAGCATGTGCTAATGCAGCAATTTATGCCTTTGGCTTTGAGGGGTTTGATGGACACCAATGTGCGTTTAAGTTTAATGCGCCTTAGCCGAGTATTCCACAACATCTATGCAAAGGTATGGGACCCAACATCACTACTGTCTTTAAGAGAGGATGTTGCTGTCACCCTTAGCATGATTGAATGGGATATTGGGTGCATTCTTTGATGTGATGACACACTTGGTGTTGCATGTGGTTGAAGAGCTAGCCATTTGCGGGCCTGTACATAGTAGATGGATGTACCCAGTTGAACGAACATTGGGGACATTAAAGAAGTACGTGCGTAACCGAGCAAGGCCAGAGGCATTGATGGCTTCAGGGTATGTGTTGGATGAAACCCTAGGGTTTGTGACAGAGTACATGCAAATGTTTACACAGGTACGTCGCCGAGTATGGGATGCTAATGAGGAAGAAGGGGTGTATGGTGAAGTATTGGAAGGGTCTGGATCTAAGTTCCGCCTTTGACCATCAGCATGAGACCTTGCACATCATTATGTCCTTACCAATGTAGCCTGCTTAGCACCATGGGTTCGGTATTTGCCACCTAAACCCAACACACATTCAATTTTCATGACATGGTATTACATTTACAAGCTGTTGTATGTTGGTCACATAATGTAGCCTTGTAGGTCACCTATGTGGTGAACCTTTCCTTAACTTGTTATTTGGGACTAACGGGGTGGGCAGAAAACATGAACAAGAGTGTGACCGAGTGGCAAGACTACGCACAGAGTTTGAAGACCAATGGCACAGGGATGAAAGAGGAACAAGAGGGCCTATCAAGTATCTTGTAAAGCTTGCAGAAGTGCAGGAATTGGCAGAATGGGTGAGGGAGGCAGTGCAAACCCATATGGCAAATGGCAATGTGCTTGATGAGATGGATGCATACCATTTGTCAATTAAGCCCAGTTCTGATGCTTCCTGATATACACGGATGAAGGCCTATGGAAATCACTATAGGGTCATTAAAGAAACCAATATTAACACAATGTCAACCTATGATTATGGAATGGCATCAGTGTTCCAGCAAGCACAAGGGCCAGGTGGAGTGTGTGCACTTGGGCCCATGCAATATGTGGGAATTCTGCACGATATAATAATACTTGATTATGGGCCAGTATCAATCCTAGTGGTTTTGTTTAAATGTGATTGGGTGAAGAACGAGGTTGATAGGCGAGGTCATCCAACTTACAAGCGTGATGAGGATGGCTTCCTGCTTGCAAATTTTAATGCACTGAAGACAAATGATGATGAACCATTTGTGTTTCCAGCTCAAGTGCAACAGGTGTTTTACTCTGAAGAGCTAAACCAACCATGGTGGAAGGTTGTGCTACATAAGGAACCTCGCTCCAGGTGTGTGGTAACAGAAGCAGGGGAGGAACAGACCGTGATATAAGATAATGTGATAGGCGTTGAAGTGCTTCTAGAAATACCAGATGTGCCTCACAGCATGGCAATGGTTGGTGCCATTAAGTTGTGTGGCACAGAGGCAATTATGGCATCTGCAGAGTTGCAAATGCCAGGTGAGGATGATGATACATGATATGTAGGCAGACTGAGTGCATGGAGGAACAAGCATCTAACTATATATGGAGATTGATCTACATGAAGGGTTATTTGATTCAGAGTTGTACACATAGGTGGAAGCACCTGGTATATCCACTGGTTAGGTTGACCAACCATCAACTAATAACGGAAACCATTTAAGAGGAGAATGTATTAATAGGAGCCCCTAATTGCATTTTAGAGTTGGACACCCAATGTGGCTGGTCCAAACCCAGATATCATGAAGTCCACCAGCTTTTGAGGTTGCAACAGTCATGTCAAAGGGGGCAACATGCCTTAATTTTTTATGAATTTTCCCACCTTGATTGTATTTTCATCAAATTTAGGCCATTTTCCAATATTTCCAAAATTATCCAACATAAAAACTGATGTTGGTCACCATCCATAAGAAGCATTAGCCGATTTTGGCAACACATGCATGATTAAGTAGAAAATTAGTTATGTGAGTTAAATATTCCACCTTGTTTGGCTATTTGTATATGGCCATCAGGGGATAAAACAAAATATATGGCTTGTTGGAAAAAGCTGGGTAAATGACTAATTTAGTCCATAAACCACATTTCCACTAAATTCAAGGAATTTAATTTTAATTCATCGTATGAATATTATGAATATGTACAAATTTGTATTTTACACCTTTGTATAACACTCTCACTAGAAAACCATACAATATAATTTCTTACATAGACATACGCCAACTATGACTAAGCACCATTTCGCTTACGACTAAATGGGACTTTAAATGGCTACTCTTGGATGATAAATCCAACCCATATATAGATGGAAATAAAATTAGTCGCAAACTAGTCGCAGGTTAGTCAAAGATGACTTGATGATGTCAGCACGATGTCACAATAGTCGTAAATAACAAAAATTTAGTTGCAAAGACCAAATAGTTGCAGGTAGTTGTAAATGTGATGGTCACATATTGGCCTTTTCCTTCTAGTGCAAAGACATTAAGAATCAAAATTAACAACATTCATTCAAAGGATTCAATACATATGCATTTAAAAATATAAACACATGTGGCCCTTCTTGTGAAGTATACACAAACCCATAATAAAATTGAATACATTTGGTGAACATTTGAGTAACAAAAAATGTGTTCATATTTTATACTCCTTAAAAAGAACCTTATCAACAAGTCTTTTGTGCATGACAAAAGACTTTAATAACATAATGAAATGACTCCAAATTTGTAGGATATCAATTTCATGAACAAACAAGCAAAACCCCAAAATATGAACAAATAATTCATTATATATAATTATTGGCGATTTTTCAAAGTAGTAGAGGTGCAATTTTCACTACAATCAACAAGTGATTTGGTTCCTTTTACTATGAATGGACCCTTTTGGTTAAAACATTTTCACTTGTTTACTTAGACCTACAAATAATGCATCTCAACAATTGTGAGGCTTTCACAATGTAGCTTGAACTTTTATAGCTACAAGTTGATTTCACCCACATTTTCAACAACATCAATAGCATGAAACTCTTTTGTTTTCCTTCAGCCTTGCACAACAACCTTACACCCTACCCACACATGTACCATTATTTTTGTTCAAAGATGAACAAAAAAAAATCTTGAAAACAATTTTGCAATGTTTCTTCTAATTGAATAAACCAAAAAAAAAAAATGCATATAAATTTGATGAACTATGTGAATATGCTCAAATGGTAGTAAGAAATTACATCAAGTACCTTATGAGATTCAAGATTATTGCCATTTACACCAACAACTTTAACACTAGTTTTCTTATTCTCATAAAAATCATAGAATGAATAGGCTTACATTTGTTGTTTAGTTCCATAGAAGGCAACCATATTTACATGTAAGTAATCACATCCAATAGTTGGAATGAAATTCAAGTTTCCAAGAAAACAAAAGAATTGGAGTAAGGTATCTAAGAAAATAAAGATGTA
The DNA here is from genome assembly GCA_963920785.1 of Sphagnum contortum. Classification (NCBI taxonomy): domain Eukaryota; kingdom Viridiplantae; phylum Streptophyta; class Sphagnopsida; order Sphagnales; family Sphagnaceae; genus Sphagnum; species Sphagnum contortum. The sequence goes on from OY987286.1 coordinate 9,220,568, forward strand.
ATAACACCTCATTAGTTTTTGGAAGTATTATTGTAAGACACCATGCTTGAGGATGTGTGCATTAAATATAAAATATAGATGTATAAGATGTTGTTCATGTTGCCCATGAAATGATGATTTCAAGGACAAGATATCACATTTGTTTTGTGGAACCTTAATTATTGTTTGCAAGGTGAAAGTAGAGCACCAAAGGCTTGCCCTTAAACTTTGATAAGTTCATGTTACAACCGTCTTGATCTTTGAATGGAAACCAAATGCAAAGTAACTTGGTACAATGATATGCAATATTAAAATGACATCAAAAAAAGTAGTTTCAATTAAATCTAAAAATCACCACAAACATTTGTAGCCAATATGCATTTCACCTCCAATATGCCTTTCAAGTTATTGTTCTTGCAATAAACAAATCAAATCTATTAACACAAATCAAAGTTTAATCAATAAACATTGAATCACAAAAGAATCATACCATAACATTGATCATTGACATAATGCAACTATTGTAAAGTCCAAGTAGCATACTTTACAAACACTGACATGTTCATGAATTGTTATATCATCCACGATGTTAAAACACGTGATAAATGTTCTGATGTTGGACTTCCATTAATATGTTCACTTGTGGAGTTTTAAGTTCACATTTTCAAACAAAAACCTTAAAGAAATACATAGAAAAAAAGACCTTAGACCTCATTGCCACATCGAGCTCCATCAAGATTTATCATTATAAGCTAACAAATGAGAAGTGATAATAAGCACAAAGTGTAACTTTTTTGTTGTTTAAGGTTCAAGATGTGTATTTAGCCCACTGAGACACCAAAAGCTTGAAAAAATTCAAGTGCAGATGCATATGCATATGCTTCAATCTTAAAAAAAAGCCTAAAACTTTAAAATCTAACTATGCATAACATATTTAGACATAAACATATATTACAATGGATATGACATATGCATCAGGTTATTAACGAATAAAAGTACAATGAATATGGATAAACATCAGGTTATTGATGAATAGAAGTCCATTGAACATGTATAACACTTATTTAAAAATTTGACACAAGTGTATATATACATATTTGTCAATTATACATATTGATAACCGTCAAATTAAATAACGAAACAACATTGGTTTTAAAGTCTTCAACAAAAGTTAAAGAGTCTTATGAGAGTTTAAGGTCTTGAATGGGAATTAAGAATCCTAATAAAACTAATCACAATTTGTGTATAATCTACATGTTGTAATCTTCTAGGTCCATCTTATCAATTCTCTCATGGATGCAACATGTCACCAAGTCTTCATCATCTACTAATGAATGAGGGAATTAATTAAAGAAGTCATGGAGATTAGATCAAACATTCATACATGTGTATTTGGATTGTTCCAATTATGTCGACAAGTCACCAATTAATCAACAATCACAAATGAATCATACATTGGCTAAATTTTAATAATTCACTAAGATGATGATGCTAATAAGCGCGTTAAGATGATAATCTAAAAAATCACACTCCTTAGTAAGCCACTAAGATGATGATCTACGGTCCCAATTATTTTTCCTCACAAATTTTGTCACTTTTTCAACAAAAAAGAAGAAGAAATGGAATTTTTTTTCTAGTGCAAATTTGACTACTAGTTTTGTTATTTGTTGGGAAAAATTTGCCAAATCTCTGAAGTCAAAAAAATTGGAAAAAAAGAAAAGAAAAACCTGATGTTAAACTTGGCAAGTTTTAATTGCAAAAAGAACACCACAACAAGGAAAGAAAAAAGAGTAGGTAGTGGATTAGTGAGTTGATTAGTGAGTTGCTTATCATTCTTAATGGCGATTAAGTACTCACTAATGATAGGTAAGTACTCACTAATGATGAGCACCAACACTAATCGTCTCTTTGGCTACGCGAAGTTCTGCACTTCTCGTCGTCTCGTCTCTCCCCTTCCAAAATCTCTTGTTTGCCGAATCTCTTCCGCCACTTTCCTTTGATTTTCGTGGCGTGATTAGATCACAGTTGTTGCGGCTCTGCGGCTCTGCCATCTGCGCGATGAATTGCGAGCATTTCCGAGCTCGTTGTTTTCCGTTCTGATGATTCTTTGCGCACCTCAGGTTTTGTAAAAGATTTGATTTTTCTGCGGCGGATCCTTCTTCGTCGACGTCCAGTTTTGGCGTTTTGTCTCTGGGAGTAGACGATTTGTTTTGAAGTATGTCTTCTTCTTCTTCTTCTTCCCCGTGATGGATATTTCGTAGATTGTTTTCTTTAGGTTGTTTTGTTGTTGGCTGATTGATTCTGAAGACGGCATAAAAGCTATGTACTTTTATAGGGTTTCGGTTATCGGTCGTGTTCAGAAGCAGAACTGCACTGGTTTTTTTAATTTTTTCCCCTTTTGAAATCTGTTGAGTTCTAGTTGCTTGCTTCGTTGTTTTGTAAGGTTAGACGTGCTGGCGTATCGCAGGAATCCGTTCTTTGATGCGGGATCAGAGATCGAAAGCCCCCCCTCAATAATCAAAAGTGAGCTGAGAGAGTAGATCAGGGTAGGGCGGGGAATAGAGTTGATGACTATGTGCTTCGTTGAGGAAAATCCTGCTTTGTAGTAATTAGGGTTTGGAGAGATGCAAATTCTGGTTTCACTTTTGCCTACGTGTTTTGTTGTAATGATATATACTTACTAAGTCTTTTGTTTCCTGACAGTTTCCTGAAGTGCTGGTGTGAAGGGAAGAATAGTTACATTGAAGAAGAATCTGGCGATGAGATATCGCAGTCGAAATTGGACACACAATTGCATCCATGGTGAGAACTTGGAGCTCTTTATTGTCTGTGATTTTCCTCCCTTTAGTTTTTCAACCCTTCAGTTTGTATCAGAGGCCTAATTCCATTCTTTTTGAGGTTTAAGAGTTTCTGTTCTCACTATGAAACTTTGCAGGATCCAGATTTGGATCAAGAGAATTCTAGAATTCTGTGGTGTGTGGGTATTGCATTATGTAGCTTCTTGAAAGCAATTTTCAACATCACCTTGGGAAGTTTTTGTTCATTTTTTCCGTCATGATGGAGATTGTACTGATTCAACCCTAAATCTGTTCCCTTTGAACCCTAAACCCTGATCCTTGAAAATTCAACAGTTCTGGGTCCAGAAAACATTTTTGCATCCTGTTGACTTGGAAACAAAGTTGGTGAACTTTTTCTTATTAATTCAGAGAGCAATGTGAATGGCCGGCTTGGAGCAAGTCAATCCAGAGGGGGGCATAAGAATGTCTCTTTTGACCTTGAGAAAGGTATTTTTCAACAACTGCTCTCAAATAATGTATGCTTTTCTCCTTTTGACCATCTGTATTCCTGTGCTTCTTGAGCTTGGTTCTATCAATTCACTTGACAGTGCTTATATGTACATAGACCACCATGATTATGGTTTTCCACTACTTAATGTAGGCATTCAATGCAGGCCACAAGAGGAAAAGACATGCTTCAGACTCTTCTGAACAAAATTGGGGTGGACATACTGAGGTGAAAGGTATATCTCTTATGCACTAGCTGCCCCCTGGTATATAGGAGAGTGATTTACATCCAATTACTGTGCATGCCTTGTTTTAGCTTTGAGAATTTCATGTAGTTTTGATGCAGAGACATTCTCTGCATGTCAAGTTTTAGCACTCAGTTGGTTGAACAAGTGCTTGATTTCATTCCTTGCTGATCAAACCAACTACAAGGTCTTCAGTTTCTGGCTAACATAAGGAAGTACCAGTAATGCCATTGGTGCGTTTGTTGCTAATTGCAAGCTATTTGTTTGCTGCTTCAGATTCTGCAGCTGACACAAGTGGGTGGAACAATATCTCAAGCAGTAGCAATTTGGATTGGGATAGACCGCCTGATATTCCTAGTGTCATCAATTGGGATGACTCAGGTGCCCGAGAAGCCTGGATGCTCTCTCTTTCTCAACACCCACCTAAACCTGACCCTGACTTATACATTGAAAAGCACTTTGACTGGAGGGCAAGGACGAGGTACGACACTTTGGAAGATGATTGGATGGTCTCAGGCAAGCTGGCACAGTCAAAGTCGAACACATTTCCCAGAAGCCCTGTAATCTTGGGACTTGGGGATGTTGGAGCTTGTGAATTGCGGAAGACGGAGACAAAAGATGAACATGAAAATGGCAGCTCATTAAGGCTGTTGTTGAATCAGAAAACTGGTGGGAGTAATGGGTGGGAAGGTGGAAGCAATCCATCATTGCCAGACTGGGGGAAAATTATGTGTGCTGCAGATAGTCAAAAGGAAAAGGCCTACAGAAAGGGGTATGGTAAGTATGGAACCTCATAGTTTCAAATGATTCTTCTCGATGCTTAAAAGCATAATTGAATGTGAAAGTGGTGTATTTCCAATGCCAGTCACTATTTCTGGATGTGTGTGAAGCATGCTTACAAACTTATTGTTACTTTTGCTTGATTCTACCCATTATGACTTTATGTATGAGTTTGCAGCAGGACATTTGCAAGGGCGAAACCATAGTCAACACTGGACACACATTCGACAACCACCTAACACCGGGGATTTTTACCCAAGGGAAGCAAGAAGGACATCAGCAAATCAGTAATCACAGGTGTGTGCAATTCACATCCTATGTTAGTGTTTTGGTTATTGATACAAGCTGCTATCCTGATCTGGCTGTCTTTCGTGCATGGACTGTGGCTTTTAGATTTGTAAATTGAGTCTAGTGATTCCTTTTCCCTCTTATCAATCAGGCAAGGGGCTACAGCTTCTTGTCTATCATGATTAAACCAGACCATGATATCATCTGACTGTGCTGGGTTGTATTCTGTGGATTTGCAGACCTTTTATGTAGAACTGGTATTTTCACCAGATGCTCACAACTGGAACTGTCTTGGTGCTTTGAATGGTTACACAAAAACTGGAACTGGCTTTTTGTAATTATATCACCATTACATGGCTCATGTTCAGGTACTTCATGTACATAAATGATCAGCCATCTGAAGTAGAGCATCTCCATGTAATTGATTCAGTCAAACCACAGCATAAGTTAGAATGCCTGATTTTAGAGCATATGCATTATATGTCAAAGTGAAGCACAACAATCTTGGTGAGCTTTGTCATTTGGTCTGTGAAAACAAGTGCACTCTAGTGAAGTAGAAAGCAGCACTGAAAGGCCATGGTGCATTTTGATGCAGATAGGGTAAGTATGCACATTGACAGTGAGACTGCCATCACTTCCACGAAATCACTTATTTATTGCCAATTTTTTTAATCACTGAGGCTACAATCTTTTACCACATTAGGTTTTTTTTGTATCTTGTATTGAAGAATGGTATACTGTTTGCCCATATTCCATATCCCATGGGCAAACAGTATACTTGTCAGAAATCCTCCTCCTTTGGCTCATTCAATAGAATATTCCAGACATTGTCAAAAGTTCACTGTAGGAGGCAAAAGTCTCTCATGTCTCTTAGTCTTCTCATTTCTCTTGTAATCATAATTTCTGTTAGCTGCAATGCTGTGACTCTCTGTAGCCATATGATACCATGCAAGAACACCTCATGAGAATGAGAACGAGCACCTAGTGAGAACGCCTTTTTCCGAATCATAGGCAGTACTTTTTTGAGGACTGTGATCATGCATAAATAGGACCATTGCTTCAGGAAATTGCAACTTGAACTCAGGATGCAATGTGGTATAATGGTTTGCCTGGAATTTGGGGCAGATTATCACACATATTTGTGCATCCACTGCTAGGAGCTGATCAAGTCTGTGGGGAGTCATGGCAGCCCATCATTGCTATTCATGACAAAGGTAATGGTCTGATACTTTGTGAGTGATACTCATAAGGTATAAAGTTATGACCAATACTCATTCTTGTTGTGTTAGTTTTGGTTTTGCTGGAACCGAAAAAAGGGTTAGCTTAAAAGTGTTCGTGGAGTTTTCTCTGGAATCTCATGGATGTGTATTATAACCATAAACTCATTCAACATGTTGACTTTGTAAGTTACTCTTGCTCTTGTTATTACTCATGCAAGTGTATGTTATTGCATGAATCTTGAATCCTAGCAAGAATGGTACCAACCGTCTGGAATTTTGTCTCATGCATGTCTAAAAAATAACTGTTGCAGCAACCGTGAATCAGACCTCATAGTTATCTATTGTAATTGTACTCGAAAGTGGTAGTCAAGATGCCATTGCATACAACATGCCTGATGTCTTTGTGGTGAATAAATTGGTGATTGTCCTAAATTTGGGTCGTCATATTTTGAAAAGAAATTGGACACCACAAGTTCAGATGAAGTAATCAGCAAGCATCAATGCTCTTAGTGTTGTGGGTCAAGAGCTTTTTCTTCTCCTGGATAACCTGGAACATGCATAGTGAGGAAGGCAAGGGATCATGACAATGGACAATTTCCCATCACCGAAAACAATCTGATCATGTGATCCCAAAGTTTTTGTTGGCCTTGCCTATACTACCAAGGCAAGGATATTGGGTTTAGATTCATTCTAGAGTATAGTAGCTTAAGGGAATTTGGCCCCCAGGTAATAAACAATAGGTCTAAACCCTAAACCCTAATATTTTTTTACATGGGATATTAATATTTCTGATTAAGTAAAAATGGATGTTATATTTTGGTTGACAAAGTTAATTTCTAATGTTAATTTCATATTTTATGTAATGGTTAAAACCAAAAATTGGGTGTTGGATTGATAACAATATCCAATCTTGGAGACCGAATGCCAATTTTTTAAAAACTTGGACCTGATTAGTGCTTGCCAGAAGAATGGGTAATTTGAACTTTTGCCGAGTTAGGAGGCAAACAAAATGTCTGCTTCTTAAAACAAGCTCAAATTGTGAGAAGCTGAAGGGAAGCTTGCAGAGAGGTTTCATGCAGTTTTCTCAAATGCTTTGTGTGTACATGGTCTTAAAAATATTTATTAAAATATTAAAAAAGGGATTTGAAGAACATAGATAAAATGTATTTTATTTATAAATTTATTTTTTATATATTTATCAATTGCCAAAACTATCATTATTTATAAATATCCAAGGGTAGATAGTAGAATAGTTTCATTGATCCCCCCTTGTAAGAGGTGGCAAAATAGTAAGTACCCTTTGGCAAAATAATAATACCCTTTTTTTCTAAATGCTTTGTACATTTTTCAAATCGATGGTGTGTTTATAAATAAAGTTTTGGAGGGTTTCGATGATGTGATTTATTTATTATTTTAAATTAAAAATTAAAATTTTATTGAGAACTTCATGGAATATTTCTTTGTTGCACTTGGGACTCTCCTCATGAGAGTCACTAGTGCAAGGCCCAGTAGGCCAAGCCAATGGGGGTTAACTAGGAGGCATATGGTGCCCTAGGAGGTCATTGCATGGTATAAAAGGACCATAAAATAGGTTGTAAAAAAATCATTATAAGAGAATGTTATTTTTCTCACACAAAAAGTTGCAAACTCATGACACATGTGATGTTTATTATGGCATAAATCATATTAAAATACTAGTAATAATAATTTGACATTAGGTAATGGCACATACATACATACATACATACATACATACATACGTATATATATTATATATATATATATCATGCAGCTCATGACACATGCATGAGATAAACTTTGTGGTTTCACACATGGTGTGCCGGCCGGGTGCTGGTTCATTGTGGCCCAATTTGTGTTGATAGGTGAATATTTTTTAATGCTACTCGGCAGGCGAGCGATTGGCTTATTGTTCATCCTCTAGTGCATATTTTCCTCATTGCGGATTGCACCGTGCACTCCCTCTCGGGCTTTTCTCTTAGGAAGAAGAAAAATATACAAAATGTGTAAGCAATCGGCCGGGTTTCCAAATTATTGGGGCAATTTGATCGCACACCCTTGGTGTTGTCATAATAATAACATGTGACCCAATTTCCGGAACATGATTTTTTTTTTCCTCTTGTATTATTTTTAGAGACGGATGCAAAACAGATTTAAATTATTGGGGGGGTGTGGGGGGGGTGAAGAGAGGGTGTGTGACCCAATTCCCGGAACGTGAAATTTTCTCTACGACTATTATTTTAGAACCCGTATGAAAAAGATGTAAATTATTGAGAGAACCACCTGGTCCGGAGTGCGGACCGACTACTTTGCACTATTTATTGGAAGTTGAGGGGGGTGGGGGGGGGGGGTGGGTTTGACCCATCATGGTTGATACTGCTTATTCCATTTTGTGCATTTCTTCTCCGGGTTCTTTGCGTGATTTTTTTTTTTTTTTGGGGGGGTTTTCCGTGTGCTGTTCTTCCGGTGTAGGATTTAGGGGTGGGCCAGACTTGTCATGGTTGATACTTATTCCATTTCGTACATTCGAATCCCTTGGTGCTTTGCTCAATTTTAAAAAAAATTGTTTTCCATGTGCCTACTCTTTTGGTGTAGCATCATCACTTGGGCCAAAGTTCCCTTGATTTTTTTTCCGAGCTAATTTTATTAATTTTATGGTGCTTGTGGTGCACCATCACTTGGGACAAAGTTCACTTGATTTTTTTTTGCAATTTAATTTTATTAATTTTATGGTGCTTGTGGTGCACCATCACTTGGGCCAAAGTTCCCTTGATTTTTTCCAATTTAATTTTTAAAAAATTTATGGTGCTTGTGGTGGTGCACCATCACTTGGGCCAAAGTTCCCTTGATTTTTTGTCCAATTTAATTAATTTTTTTTTAATGGTGCTTGTGGTGCGCCATCACTTGGGCCAAAGTTCCCTTGATTTTTTTCCAATTTAAATGTTTTTTTAATGGTGCATGTGGTGCACAATCTCACTTTGGGCCATGCCATTTTGAGCTTACCAATGGTGTAGAGAAAGCAAATCTCTCAAATATGGACCCTTTCGAACAAGGTCGCCGAATCAAATCATGAATATTTCCCGACCCAAACGGAGGCCAAAACATCGGTGATCATTGTATAGCTCCTTTCTTGTCTTTAGCTCCGGATCCCACAAACTCATGCATGGACTTTGACACCATCCCATGAACCCAAATGGAATTTGTGGTGACCTAAATAAGGCGACGAATTTGCATCATTGTATGTATTGACATGCAACTAAAGAGTTGAGTTTCTTATGGCCCCCTCTTCATCTTATTTTCTATTGACTTGTTTCGAGGGGGTGGCTCGTTTTATGTGGATTTTTTATTTTGTCAATCACACTTTGGGAGTTTGGTCGATTTCCATAAGTTTTGGCGTCAGTCTTTGTGAATTGAAACCCAAAATGAAGGATCCAAAATATCAAGCTTTTCATCTCCACATTTCCCCCCTTCTTTTGTTTGCTCTTTTTTTAATGCCCCGCTCTTAGATGTTGGTTAACTAACTGTCGTTGGAGTCAGCTGCGAGGCCAGCGTTCAGCTGGCGCACTCGCAGGCAATCAGCTGCTCCCCAATGTCGCGCTGAAGCGCGATGGAAAGGCGCTGATTGATCTGGTAGATGGTCTGTCCTCGAGGTTGGTTGTGCTTGTCGACGTGACGGATTTGCTCTTTTTTTTAACCTTTGTTTTTTTCTCTTTTGCCCCCCCCCCCCCACTTGGGACAAGAGCTACAAGTTGGGTCTTGTGAAGCCTCCACCATCAAGCCCCAAATTGGTAAACAAGCCTTGGGGTTCAAAAACCTAGAAACCTTGGCTGAAAGATCTCACCATTCCTAAAGGTACCACCACCAGCCTTGAGGGGCCTTAAGTCCAAAGCTTGTGTTGGCATAATAGTGCTTTTTAATGAAAGAGATTGTAAGGCCCAGTGAACCTCTAAATGCTGAATTTAAATTTTAAAAATAAAAAAAAATAATAATAATTTTTTGGGAATTTTAGATGGATGTGGGAGTTGGGTGATAGGAATTTTGAATATTAATTTTTGAATATTTTGTTTTTTTTTTCCCTCTTAACTCCTATGTTGCCTTAGTAGTAATGTTTGTAGTTGCAACTATATAGCACCACCACCACATGATTTTTAATATATATATAGTTTTATAGTTTTTTCAATTTTGCCAAGGAGGTGGGACTTGGGTGATCATCCACAAGAGGAATGAGCCAAATTTGTGTAGAGTTTAGCCAGAAAAGTAATATATATATATATATTTAAGGATCCTGATTTGTTCAGGCAACCTCTAGAAACTCATTGTCTAAATATACGGTGATTTGTGACTATTTTTCCTCTCAAAATATGGTGATTTTTACACAAATTTTTGCAAAAAAAGCCTTTGTACATTTCAGACTTGATTTTTGTTTAGTTGCCCCGGTGTGAAAATAACCCCCAACAAAAAAAAAAAAAAAAAAAACCGCCGACTACAACTAGTTCTGTTATCAAAAGCACCCAGAAATTAAAAATAAAATAAAAAAATCAACATAAAGAGCCAAGAGATAAATAGAGATGATTGTTGGGAATGAGAAATATGGTTTTTTGTTGGGGCAAGGATGTCATTAAAACTTCTTGGGAAACAATGGGCCAATAATTTAAATTCTCGTGAAATTCAAAAGGGGGGAATTAAATTAAAATTTTCTATTTCTTCATATTTTGAAATGATATTAAAAAAAAATTTGGAAGCTAATTCTAGTTGAAAAAGGCATTGCATTGAAAAGGGAAAATAGAAGAGGTTTATGGTAAATTATTTTGTGGAAGAATTTAGCCCCTTCCCTTACACCCCTCATTTTAAGAATATTAAAAATTTCTTGGTGTAAATATTTTTTGAGTGGGGGTTAGTTATTTTTTTAAAATTAAATTAAATTAAATTAAATTATATTTGGGTTTTAATTTTTTTTTGGGGTTTAATTTTTTTTTTGGGGTTTTAAATTTTTTTTTTTTGGGTTGTGGGCAGGGAGACAATAGGTGTTGCTCATGTTCAGTTTTCCTTCTCAAATTTCAGATCTGCTCTGTGAAAGGAAAGATTTTTCTTTTTGGTACAATGGAGGTGGCAAGGACCTTTTTAATTTGATTCATTGCCCTAGTATGCAATTGCTTCTCCATGCTTTGCACATGCTGTTTTGCTTGTGTAAAGCATGGAGAATCAATCAAGATGGTCTTGCACCCATTGTGTGATAAATTCTCCCTTATTTGTTTCCATCAATTCTCAATTCTTTCAGATAGCTCGTGATTTGATAAGTACATAGTCCATGAAAGGAAGGAGAGAGAGAGAGAGAGCCAAAAGTTGGACATAAGCGGAGCATGGACAAGTCGCGACTTGTCCATTGATTGTCTCAGGTCTAAAGGAGAACCAAAAAAAAAAGATCTTGTCAAAATTCCATCCAATACGAATATATCACTTTATTCACTATTTCTTATGGACCCACTTATACCAATTAGTGTGTGCATTACTCCTCCTTTGCCTTCTAAAGGCAACGGTTCAAAATGAAAGAATATGAAAAGAGGGTTGGTTGTAAGGCCTTGCAAGCCATCCATAAATATAGGCACATGCATAACATGTAGGCTATATAACATATTATGGTTGCAACTATATACAAAAAGCACAACCTTCTTCGTTCCTTGTTTGTTGTGGAAAAAGTGGCCATGGTGAGTGGTTCACGAGTTGCTACAAAAATCATGTGATTGCACGCACCTATGAGATCACAATATGAACTTTTTGTTGTGTATCTTGTGTTTTGCACTATCACACTATATGGGTCATTTTTTGGTAGGCATGTACATGCTATATCATTAATCCTTTGGGAGAAAGAGACAAACACATTTGTTAGTATGTGAAACCCGAAAATAGCCAAATTTATAACCTTTTTCATGGTAAATTAGAGCATAATATACAATAATAAATACATATCACGGATTGGGATAACTAGGTTAATTAAATTTCCATACATAATGTATGAAGAGTACCTTATGGGCCCTACATTGAGGAACTCATGTAATTATTTAAAAAACTAGTAGTGGAATCCTAATGGAAAATTGTTAAGTATTCTACTATTTGGTTAAGAAAGTTCTCAACAAAACAAAAGTCATAAGATTGAGTGCACATGTCCAAAACTATCTAGATATTATGAGCAAGGTGTTAAAAATAATAACCAATTTTCAACCCATCCATTAGAGGGATTGTAATATGTAAGCCAATATATGGAAATTTGCAAAATACATTGAATGATAAATTGCTATTGAACCTGGATTAAAGTGGAATTTTAATGATCAACTTTTCTTTTCAAATATGAGAGAAAGTTGTAATTGAATAAAAGGTTTAACCTAATTTTAAAAAAAAGAGCTTGTGTGCCATGATTTTTTGTGTGTGTTTTAATATGATGGAACAAATCCATGAGGTGTTGGAGATGTCATGTGTTCAAGAAGGAAAATTATTTGTAGTTCATTAGCAATAGACATTTTCCATTGGTTTACCATACATACTATTATGACCCCCCTTAAGGTCACATCATTGGGTGTATATGCATGAATTCACATGTAGCCCACATGAAGGTTCAACGAGGGGTGTGTAGGTGTCCTACCTCAAGCCACAAATGTCCAACCTTCATGTAATGTGCTTGCACATGTGGGAGCTCTTGTGTTTGATCCCCCAACACACCCCTTCAAGTGAAACCCACCTTCCTTTGAAACCCACTCTTGTGTTTGATCCCAAAACCCAACTTGGAGTGAAACCCATCTTCTTTGTGAAACCCACTTTTTGTGTTTGATATGATTTTCTTTCAAAAGCACCATGATTCATAGATCCAAAGACCAACCAATATCAAAACTAGGTCATGGGTACTTGTGTTGTTTGTCTTTTTCGCCCTTTCCAATTCCATAATTGTCACATTTATAATAGTAGTGTGGGATACTTGATTCATAAGCTATGGACCCACACTCAGATTTGTACTAGACAATTTGCATGGAGCAAAAAAAGTCACAAGGAAGTAGCTGATGACCCCTTCTCCCTTTTGTGTGTGCAACAATATCAAGTCTTGCCACTGACACAACACAAAAAAGGTGAGATCAAATAATTGGACAACAATGTTTTCAATGTTGCCACCTTTTTACTTTGAGAATGTAACTTCTTCATTTGGTCACCACCATAGCTACTTTGATCAAATTGTGTGATACACAATGTGAGGAGCTTGGAGAATATTGAATCTCCACCAAGAACACAATTCCATGGGGTTGTCAAGTTGACCCGTAATAATAATGTTCTCTAATAGATACTCGCACCCTTAGGAACGGGTATTTGCCCAAGTCAAATTTGGTCAAATTTTTTGGAACATGATTGACTTGGGTTACATTTTTTCACACAATTGGGAATCCAAAAGAGAGAACCATATCAAAATGTTGAGGTAAGCTTTCTTTGGGAATTCCATCAATATTTTATTGGGTCGATGGGCGTCAATAATGGGTGTTGTTGATAGTGTGCATGAAAAGATCTTCCATAAATCAAGGCTAGAGTGAGCTTCAAAAGAGGTTTAATTTTCCTTTTGTTCAATTCTAAACAAGTAAACTCTTCGTTTGGGCTTCATGTGGAAGTGGAATCAAGGATATGAAATTTGCATCAAAGCACCCTTGTGACCTAACAACTCATAAAAAGTTAAAAGGTCGAATCCAATGTTGGCTAGTTTTGGGTTTTCAATCAGGTGCATGTTTGTATTTGGATCCAAGTGTAAGAACTAGACCCATTAGCCTTGGACATAACTTAGAACTGGACCTGACAAGTCTACATGGACCTAGACCCATTCAAAAATTGAATCCAATGGGTTTTCAAGGGTTTGTTTTATAAGGTCTAGGTCATAAGGTTATGTAGAGATAAGGTCCTAGGTTTCAATAAAAGTTTTAGGGTTTTTAGGTTTTAGGGTCTTAGGTCCTAGCCCTAAGCTTCAACTTGAAACTCAGTTTACCACAAAAGTTGATGATTTTCTGAATTTCAGCCCCCTTGAATGCTAACGTACTTTTTTTGTAGGTTTTGCACCATGTCCAAAGTATACAAAGCTGCTTACTGCAATGTGACTTTGTTTTGTCAAAAAAAAAACAATAAAATACCTTTGCGAGAGTATCTCCATAGTATGGAAGGGCAAAATGGAGTCTACCTTGATCCCCACATTTGGATCTACGACACCCTATCTTAATTCTCGATTCAATGATGACAATCAAGGTTTTGAAACAAGTTTTTAATTTCTAACTTTTTGTTGGCACTTCCTATGAAAGATTAGGGAATGATGCAATTAAATTTTCATTTGGTCCAACATGTTGAGGAATGTTCACTAGGTGTTAACTTTCAACTTGGGTTGATTATGCACAAGTTCTTCACATCTTGTATCCCAAAGGCCAAGTTTACCAATGATCATCCAAATACTATTCTACTTGTGATGAGAATCTTGGGAGATCACTTGTTTGTGAGACTAGGTCAAGCAATAGTCAAAGACACCCACACCAAAAAACAAAAAAAAAAAAAAAAAAAAAGGGGAGAAAAACACCAATAAACTTGCATAGTTCCATCAACAAACACTAAAAAAGAAAATGGTTTTCAAATGTGAAGTTGAATTAGTGGGGTTGTGTGGAAGGGTTTTTTTCATATGAATTTTTTTCATATATGTGTTATGCATGAATGTCGTCTTTATTTTAATCTAGTGTTTCTAGGCATAGGAAAGATGTCCAATTGTATTGGTACAATGTTTTGAATGTTCACCTCTGTTTAGAACATTTGAACAATAAGTTGTTAAACTACTTATAAACGAATTTAACTCCACATAAGGAGGAGGAATTTATTAATGCATATAGCACTACAAAGGAAACATGATAAAACTCAAGCACAAATGGGAATTACAACTACAAATGCCTCAAGCTTCAATCCACATAAAAAAATAGTAATAGGTAGATTACTACAATTGTCCAAATAGAGTACAAATTTACAAATGCTTCAACTCATAGCTTTTGTGACACCTAATGCACATGGCTAGAATATTTGAACCAATTGTATCACTATGCATCATGAGAGTTGATTCCTATTCAAATCAATAGGTTAGTTATTTATTCACCTTGAAGAAGGCGCATGTGAGAAAATTCCTATTGTGGGGGCTTCCAATCCTTCCCTTGTTCCTTCAAACTCTTCAAGAGCATTTTTTACATGACAATTTCATCACACCTACCACCAATATCATTTGAAAGGTGCTCTTGATCTAAATCTTGGTCCACAATTGTTGTTAATATAACCATATTATCTTGCAAAGTCCATAGTGACAACACACGTCATTAGAGCTTAGAGGTTGGTTTGGCTTGCATTTTAATATTAACATTTGAAATTGAAAAATTCCATGAACATGGGAGGAAAAAAACATGAAAAAAATGAGCACGAAATTTGTGAAAAAAAACATCACAAGGGATCGAAGAAAACAAGTAAAAAAGACAAAAAAGAAAAATGCAAGGGGTGGCAACAAACAACAAGGTGAAAGAAGACTAGCCCAATTAACGCACAATAAGGCGAGAATTTGATTTGCAATTAGCCAATGCTATGCTAGAGCAAGGAGTGAGTACTAAGTATCTAAGGTAAATACGATTAGTTTTTTTTTTTTTTTGAGAAAAAAGTCATTAGATTTCCAAAAAATTGAGAATCATATTGTGACATTTTTTTATTGGTTTTGGTTTGGTAATTTTTTTAAAAAATGTTTAAATAGGTTCTTAGAACATGTCATCATTTAATTGTGAGATCCTTTTAGGGTTATTATTTGTGACTAATGTGATGTTAAAAATGAAAAAATAATAATCATGACATGTTTTACAACAACATGATGATGTACAATTAAAGTAGATTTATTAAAAAAAAATTCTCTAGTTATGACCAATTTATCATACAATATCAATTGTTGATATTAATTAATGGCAAGGGCATTGTGTATAACACACCTTGTTTATTTATTATGTATTCTATATAACCAATCAAAGGATTGACAATTTTCTCTTGATATTATTGTTTTTCATGCCCAATTTAGCATGATCGAATATGGCCTCTATTCTTCCTTATTTTTGTTAAGGTTTTTTTGAAGCTTTTTTTTTTTTTTTGAGTTTTTTGTTTTTGTTTTTTGGGGGGGGGGGGGGGAGGAGGAGACACAAATGAAATGAAATTCATTGCAACACAAAGGAGCACAAGTGGCCACCAACAACCACCAACAACTTACCCTTTTTTTTCTTTTTTTTTTTGGCTGGGGGGGAGTTTCAATAACAATTACATACCCTACCTTAGGGAAAAAGGTTTGAAAAATAAAGAAAAAGAAAAAATTGATAACCTTGTGCATGATTGAGCGAATATTGCAAAGACCGAAGATTTGTTTTAGATTTTCTTTTAAAAAAAAAGAAAAGTGGAGGCTATTTGATTGACACCACTCTTTTTTCCCAAAAGCCCATTTAAAATTGATTTTTTCCTTCAATTTTTTCTTTCTCCTTCAACCACTTTGGCCTACATGCATTTGGAAGCATAGGAACTTACCATATACACTTGTACCAACTTGATAAATAAAAAAATAAAAAATAAAAATAAAAAAAATAAAATAAATGCTTTGGATGTCCCATGTTCCAAATGTTAGAAGAAGAAGAAGAAGCCAGAAACCAATATAATAAATAAATAAACCAATAAAAATGATAATAATAATACGTGACAAACCAAACCCATGTTTGCATGTCTTTTGTGACCATCCCAAATTTAAAAAAAAAAAAAAAAAAAACCTCAAAAAAATAAATTGGAACTTAGTAGGAGGAGGAGGAGGAGGAGGAGGGTACCTGGTACCTACCCAATTCAAAATTTGCTAACAAATCCATCCCTAACCATAGGGGATGGTTAGAAGTAAGTATGGGGTTCAGTTACCCGCAGTTTACCCGGGTTGGGGGGGGGGGGGGTGGGGAAGGGTCGTCTAGGTAATAGCAGTAAAGTTTTGAAAAGTGAAATTGTAATTAATTTTCTTTTAAGTGAAAAAGAAAAAGAAAAGTGGTGCATTGGAACCCCCCCCCTCCCCTCCCTCACTAAAAATAAGTAAAAGAAAAGTGCACAGAAAATGAGGAAAAAAAGGATCGACGTGGTATGACACGCGTTTGTCACAGAACACGCCACGCCCCCACGTGTTGTCCACATAGGGTGGAGGTACCTACTATCCGACCTAGTCTAGATACCCACCGTAGAGACCTAGTACAGGAACCTAGGCTTGTCTCGTGGACCGCCGACAACCGTGGGGCTTATAGGTACCTAGTAAGGAGCTATATAGCTAGTGTGTTTACTAGGGTAGGGTGTACCTAGTTGGTTAGTAGGCTCGTGCGCCGGAAGGCCTAGTCTAGCATTGTAGGCTTAATCGGAGGTAAGTCACAAGTTGCATGTAACCGTGGTTAATAGTAACTGCGGTTAAGCGCTGCTTGTAGAGGAGGAAGAGGAAGAAGAAGACCAAGCCCCGGGCATTGCAGAATTGCTTCGTTTCTTTTGAGGCTCTCTGTGTTGTCACCGGTGCTTCTCTCGTCGCAGAAGATTGCGGTGTTTTTCGAAAACCTTTTTAAAACTTATGGTGAGGTAGCAGAAGTGCAGAGCTTCAATTTGAGCCATTTTGGAGGCTCAGAGGTTGTGCGAGTCGTTTTTTGCGGCACGTTTTGTGTGTGAGAAGAAGAAGAAGAAGAAGAAGAAGAAGAAGTCTCTCTCCCGGCCGCCGGATATGGGGTGGTTCATGAGGAAGGTGACGAATCCATTCAAGAGGATGTGGAGTGCGGTGCATAGTGTCGTGCTATTGAGACTGCGGCCTCACAAGCGTGGTACGGATTGTTTTGCTCTCTTGCTCCCCCCCGTTTTTTTTTTTTTTTGGCATTTGTTTTGTAGGCTTTTCATGTCGGGAAGAAATTTAGATGGTTTTGTGGCTGCAAAGATGAACAAGACGAGTCATGCGGACAAAGTCGGGACCGCAGTTCCGTGCTATTGTGTTGCAAGAAGGTTTAGAGCATAAGGATCAGGGAATCGGTAAACATATGTGAATAGAAAATGCAGACTAGGATCTGCATAGTACTGTGTTTCAGGAATGAAACAAGGAGGAGAAGATGATGAGAGAAGGAATCACCTAATTGAAACGCAAATCAAGATCATTGAGATGCGAATTCTGTCGCTGTGATCATCGTCAACTGGCAATTGCAAACACTGAGCTTTAGGAAAAGGAAAAATTCGTAACTGCAGGCCGGAAGAGGATTCACCTGGAGCTTCTGAATTGGCCGTCAAAGCTGGTCTTGTGGTTTTGATGCTGTCTTGATCTGGTCGAGATGAAACGGCGTTAGTACAAATAGAGGACTAACAAGCAAGAGAAGAAGAAAGGCTTATAAGCTTGCAGAGCCCTGTTTCTTATACTTGAACAGGAATTCCAACCATCAGTGGATGGAACCAAACTCTTTGCCAAACTTTGAATGGTGCACAGATCCCTAAGTTCGTATTGCTGTGTACTTGTGTTGAGAGCTTCATACCAAAAGTACACAAATTAAAATCTAGGGTTTGGAAGCTTAAGGTGAAAACAGCGGTGCACATACATAATAATCTCAGCTGAGTGCTTGTCACTGGTGTCCCTGACTGACTTGAAGAGATATTATGGAAAAGATTGTGCAGCTGATTGACTGAAGAATTTTGCTTTGTTTTTTCTTGAATGTGTAGCAGGGCAAGGGCTTGGGAAGCTATACAATGAAGTGAGATCCTGCCATTATGAAGATGTTCAGGTCATGTGGTCAATGCTCCAGCAATCACATCATCCTTTGGGGTCTCCAAAACGTCGCCGCATCACCAGAAGCTTCCAGTGATGGACTGGGAAAAAACCTCCTGGAATTCAGCTTCTTGTTTCATCCTGTGATGATGTGGGGGGTGGCAAGGCCTCGGGAAGCTATAATACAGTGAGATCCTGCCATTATGAAGACATCCAGGTTGACATTTGGTTGATGCTTCAGCAATTGCATCTTCCATTGGGATCTCCAATATGTCACTGCATCACCAGAGGCTTCCGGTGATGATTGTGGACCAAATTGACCATTGTCCACTGTGTATCATAGGTCACTGATTCCTCCTGCCTCCAAAATACATAAAAGAGGTAGCTGAGAGACAGTTTAGAGTCAACTTTTTTAGCTTTAGAATTTAGGCTTTCTCCTTGGGTGTATGTATGATGGTTGTATGAAGTTTGAAATGAGTTGGTAGCTATCACGAATGAGCTGTGCCATAAAAGAAGAAGCAAAACTGCTTCTGAAATCATGTGCTTTCAGATTATACGAGTTTTACATAAGAGACATCGTATGAGGGAGCCGAAAGTGGATAACTTTCTGTGCTGGGGGGTCTCATGAATCAGCAAGCAGCATTCTTCACGAGTTTTTTTGTTTTTCCTGTCTTCAGAGACTATAGATTAGTTAGTTTGATCCGGTGTACACTTTTTTTGTTTCCTTTGTGAATTTTATCAAAGAGCTCATCATGAGCCCACTTCTACTTCTTTCTTTCTGCTCTGGAATGTCTGCTACCCATTTGCATTCTTTCTTGCAGCTTAATGGTTTTCAGATCTGTTTTGTTTCATTCAGTTGCTACTCGAGGGTATGTGCCAAGTCTTTCTGGTGTGGTCACACTGTGCATTTACTGGTAAGACAAACGGGTTTTCAATTTTGTAGGTACGTGGTCTGGCAATCATCCACAAGAGGACTTAGCCAAATTTGGCTACAAGCACGACAGAAAAGTAGAATTTTTTTAGGAATCCTGCTATATTTTGGCGACATGCTAAAATCTGGTGATTTCAAAAAGAAAATTCTGAGGTGATTTAAGGCATGTTGTTGGCTCTAGTTTTTTGTGTCTTCGGAGAAATAAAATATTGAATGAGGTTTAGGGTAAATCTCATTTGGTGGAGGAATGAGAGTTTGAATTTGATGGAGAAGCGATCTATGATTTTATTCATCTTTCATAGCAAATGAACTTCTTTAAATTCTAAAAAAACAAATCCTACTTGTTGGGAAAGGTATGATTTCAGAAAATTCAGATTAAAGAACACAATGGATGAAATGAAAGCTATTAAAGATAAGGACCCTCATTAAATTTGCTGAGATTTGGCGAAGACGAATGGATGAATATTAGAGTTGTGAAATATGGAAGTAGGAAATTTGAAATTAAAGAAGGCAATGGATGAAATGAGGGTTAGGAAAGATATAACTCCACTACATGACACTTGGGAAAGATTTGGATCCAAGAAAGTTTTAAAAATCCACAAAAGACTATGGATGAAATGAAGGTTGCAAAATTGAAGATGTAAAGAAGTTGGAATCTACTGAAGACAATCAATGAAATGTAAGAAGACATGATCTAGAAACTTGAAATGAAAGAAGACCATGGATCATATGAGGGTGAAGAAAAATAGAATACATGAAATGGAGGCCAAGGAAGAGAGATCTAAGAAAGTTGACTAGTGAGAAAGACCATGGATGAAAATGAAGGTGGAGGAAAGTTAAAATCTAGTTAACACCATGACTCATTTGTTGTTGAGACTCGTTTCTCGGTTTAATACAAAATCATGTCAAAACATGGCTAGTAATTTTTAATTTTGAAACGACAAAATTGAAGCTTCATCAAAACCATCATCATGAGGCAAAGATGCACCAAAATTTTGAAAACTTAAGTTGCCTTGGAACACAATAGGTGGCCATCCTTGGAACTACTTGTTTCATTGCAATATTTTTCGTATGCTTTTGTATTTGGAATAACATAGAGACACCATTCAATGACATTGAATACAATTAAAGAAAATACATAAATCAATTTATTATTTTGCATTACAATGGTTGGATGATTCCATATTACATTTGATTTTGTAAAAATGGCAAATTTTTACTAGAAAAACACATTAGTTATTACAAACTTGCTTTATTGTTGTTGTTCAAAATATTTATAGTCTTTACAATGAGATTGTGTAACCTCTTAGAAGAATCATATCCTTTCAAGTGGATTGATTCAAGACTTGTGTGTGTAATCTTTCAAGATTAAATTATAAGCTTAATTTTTTATTTTAAAAAATTTAGTGGCATGGTCAAGCATGTCCTAAGGTAATAACTTCATCATATTAGAAATGTGTTTAATCTAACATTGAGTGTTTTGTAAAAAATATAAAATTTCAATACAAATTTCTGTGCATTTGAATTACAATTGTCCTAAATATTGTAACATAATAAATGTTCAAAATAAATAACAGTTGATGAAGATACAACCTTCAATTGTGGTGTAACAAAAGATAATGATTTTTGAAATTTTAATAAACAGATTATAGAATTGTAATAAAACTCACATAAACACAACTTAGAGAAACACACCCAGCAAATGAATGATTCTCCACTTGAATAAACTAGTCAACTCAAAGGCAAAATTCATTACATTAATGCAACTTGGAGGCAATTCATGCGCAAGGGTGAAAAGCATGATAAAGTATGTCAATGAGGGGTAGTTTATTTTTGTGTGAAAAACATTCATAAATTAAATATTAATACATTAAACTCGTGAATATTTTTTATTTTAATGATCAATAAAAGGAAATTCTTTGATTTCATTTAATAATATTAAAAGATTGCATGTTTTATTATGCATTTAAGTACATTACAAAATACAAATACAAGAAAATATGTGTCTCACTTTTGAACAAATACATAAAAATATGATGAAAGTACAATTATAATTAAATTTTTTATATTTTCAAATGGATGAAAACTATATGTATCAATATGTTTTAAATTTTTGCATATTATCGTTATAATCTATTAAATTTTTCATATAAAAATATTTTTGAAATTTGAAAACTTAGCTAGTTTAAAATATACTTTTCATTTATTTTTCTTATATTTCAAACTTTGTGTAACTAACCATAAATCAATGGAGTGCACCATTGCTTCATAATGAAAGTTAAAAAAAAGTTTTGAATGAATTTTTTCATGATTATGTCATAAATGTGACTATTATTATAAGGTGCATACTTTTTTTTTGGCATACTTTAACATGCTTTCACTCAGAAGTCATAATTTTGCATCTTTTACAACAATTTGTATAGCATACATCTAAAACATGAAATCACATGAACAATTTTTTCATAATTCAATTAAGCATACTCATGAAAATAGGATGGTTTTCACTTCAAACTTGTTGAAAAACATTGTGCATTTCGAAAGTGTTGCCACAAGATTCTAACAAGTTTGAAGTGGACATGATTTCACAAAAACCTCCACTGAAGAATTCACTCAACACAATTAAATCATTGCACAACTAGTTCAATGTCCTTGGTTCAGTCCTTGCAACATTGTCACAATGTGCTACAAATTGGTTGAACACAAATGATCGCAAATAGACTGTATTCATTAGTCCATTTTGTGTAGCTCTTTCAAAATATTATCATATCATCTAGTTTCAAATATAATCTCTACATGTTCTTTCCATAAAATCCACCTCCTCATTGTGGTTATTGAATGAAAAGTATGACATTTTTTTAAGAACGCATTGACAACGAATCAAACATTGTACTAAAAAGTTAACACATACAAATAATATGTACTTGAAGAGTACAAAAATGGTGTTGATTGTTGTAAGGCTCTAAACAGTTTTAAGTTTACACCCAGACATGTTTCATTACACCAATATATACTTTCAAGACCAGCCTCAACAATGTTGGTAACCATGCTCCCTAGTCAATCATGTTATTTGCAAATCACCTATACTTTCAATCCTCAATCTTTTGTATTCAACAATAGCAACCCATTGGCATTGTGATTTTATTGAGATTCTCACTCTTTGCATTCATCAGATCTTCAATCTTTGTGTTCAACAATAACAACCCAATCGCAAATTATGCTTTTCAGATCGTCACTCTTTCTAGTTATCACATCCTCAATCTTAGACTCGGCACCCTTTCCTTTCAACAATAGGAACTATTTCTTTCCCATGATCCAGACAATTCCATCCATGGCTAGCACAGAAATTTAGTCATGAAATTAGCACAAAAATTTCTGTGCTAACTATGGATAGAATTGTCATGGCCATGTGCTAGCCATGGATGAAATTTCTGTGACAACTGAAATTTCTTGATTGACTCAGCTCACAGATGTCACTGGAATTAAAGAGCAAATATGAAGAAGGAAGTGCTAATTAAACAGTTGATGATTATGAAAAATCCTTATACTAATCATGTTCAATTGCTCTTAATTAAGGAGGGCCCCATTTCTCTCCTCCTCTTCACATCGATTGCACTAGACTCTAGTGCACTCTTAATTTTGAATTTCACCTGATAAGGCTGAAGAACACTGAATTGAGAAGAATCAAAACTTTCTCATGTGAGAGTATTACTAGAGGACAATCATACATGCATGTATGTGCACTGTCAAGGATGCTACCAGTCGAGCTTTTCTTCATTCAATATTATTCAGAGATTTACAGTGCTGTCATAGATGTTGCACCACCAAATTTAAGCTCTCTGAAGTTCAGCAACTCATGAGCAGAGGAATTTAATCGAGACATATCTGCATATATTGCAAACTACAAAACAACATGAGGGCTCAGAAAAAGAAGTTGAAGATCTGAAGCTAGAAGAACAATTTCTGCTGCAAATCTTTTCTAGAGCCAGATTCTATCAACCAAGGATTTCTGCATTGCCAAGACACAATCTCGAGTACAACACTATATGTCTATATGTATGTAGATATTATATATAAGTATATAAGAGATTAACTTTCTACTGTAGGTTGTAATCTAGCTAAGTCTTCCCCCTTTGCATTAAGCGGCCGGGGATGCAGGCAGCAGGACCATGAGCTAGCTGCTGGTTTGCATGATCACTCAGGCATGGCTGCTGGCTGGCTGGCTGGCTGCAATTATTCTGAACTCTGTACCATGATTATGAGATGAAACACACAGTGCACACATACACACACAGATCCCTTGCAGATTAACAAACTCCTTCAAGTAAAGATCTCCAATCGCTCCCTGGAGACTCAAATCAGGCCATGATCAGCCACACGCAGCAGCATCCTGCAGGGAAACACACTTTGTAACAAGGATTAGAAACCCAAAATCTGCTGGTCAGGATTTTGTGGGCCACTAAGTTATAAAGTCCTGCCAGAATATCTATCTGGAAGCTCATCATAATCTGTATGTACAGTAGACAAATGTGCATTACGGATATGTATGCAATTGTTCATATTTTCGGGCAATCCCCCATTGAGCATGGATGATCAGATACCTGTTTGATTCCGATCAGAACTTGGAAGACCGCGCCAGTTCAGCTAGTTCTGATCAGACTTCGGCGTTACATCCTGAGTCGACTTGTCAGCGTAATGAGGAGGAGGGGGAGCTGAAGATTCGTAAGGAGCTGGAGGAGGAGAATTATAGAAGGGTGGAGGTGGAGATTTGTACTGATCATAGCGAGGAGGCGGAGACTTGTAAACATAGTAAGGACTTGTAGGAGGTGGGGGCCAAGTTTTGTATACATATGGAGGCGGAGGTGGAGAATTTGAAGAGTGGTGAGGAGGATGATGATACACATAGGGAGGGAGAGACGGTGATTTGTAAATGTAAGGAGCTGCTGGGGGCGGCGGAGACTTGTATATGTAGCTATCAGGTGGAGATTCATGACTGTAGTAAGGAGGAGATTTGTACTGCACATCATTATGATGATGATGATGAGGAGGAGGAGGCGACTTGTAATCGTAGCCTGGAGAATATAGAGGTGGACTAGGAGATTTGTAGTAGTAAGGGGATGCAGGCGACGAGTAACCATGATGATCCTGGTCATGGCTGGATCCGTGATCATCGTGATCATGATCACGCGGTTTCCTCTCATGAGACTTCTTGTGGTGATCATAGTGGGCTTTCGGCTCACCGCAGTTTTTATAAGGACTTGGTGGAGGTGGGGAATTGTATGTGTAATAGGGAGACGCGGGAGGAGAATGGTATCTATCGTGATCAGGAGGAGAGGTGGAATAATAGGGCGGGGAATATGACGCGGGAGGTGGGGAGTGGTAGCTGCTGCCGGTGGGCGGAGAATAATATTCCCATAACTTCCGCTGCAACTGTCGTGGATCAGCTGCGGAACGCGCAGCCCGCGTCGAGCTTGCCGTCGTTTGGAGCAATGTTCTCATGCCATTGCTAGTCGAATACCGATCAGATGCAGCGCTCTGCACCAGCACAATCTCACTTCCTATGATCAGGTTAGCCAAAAGCAAGCCCTGCATGACCAGAGCCATCCTCGCCGTGACCATCGCGACATGAACCCAGCACCTAGCTTCACCACCTTGCATTGCGCGTACTCCCAGCTAGTGGCACTTCGAACGATCTATATCCCCGACTGGAAGATCCACTAGAATTCGGGATCACGACGTGCTGATTGCATGCATGCAGTCTCGTGAGCTCCGAAGACGTGAGGCAGCTAGCTGATCACCTGCAACGGAATAATTCACAGTTTTGAACACATGACAAGCAGCTGGTCGCATAATGGCTCTGCCCTTTAAATGGCATCCATAAGGATGATAAACATTCAACATAATAAATTGGAAACACATGGTGGTTAGGCTAGCATGGTGACGCCCAAGTGATTCTTGATCAGTCATGCTGGAAATGTTTCTATTGTGGACTCCACACGACCTTAAAATGTAGGGATACCAAATTTTGGCCCCTTTTTGTTTCTGAGTGCATCACAATGTCTCCACTGTGAAGAGTACAGCCAACAAACTCAATGATGATCAATCTATAAGTGGAAGCTATATACCACAAAACAATATACAATATAAAAAACAGCCTGCAATGCAACAAGCGCTGATTCTTCACGCAGCTGTTATGGATTACCTAGGTCTACCACTTAATTGTAGTAAGCATCTGCTGAACATCATGGAAGAAAATTAACAGGTCTACCTCTTAACTAGAAACTGTACTCTGAAATTGATCATTACATAGCTTCTTACACGTTGACATGGCTGCAAAATGCTAATAAACAGATCAAGTAGAGCCTGAAGAGAAAACAGGAATGCAGATGAGGTCCAGAGGAGTGAGAAGAAAGAGGTCATGTGCCAGACCTCTGATCAGATGGTATGTAGACCTGCAGATCTCCTTTCTCTAGATTGGAACACCCCGGTCAGGGAAATCATTAAACCAGATCTTCTCCAGGAGCAGCTAGCTTCTGTGCACTACATGAGTTGGTGTGAGGAAATAGGAGCATTCCACACTTGTATATATACATTATGTAAAATTTGCATCATCATAGCAAACACTTTGGAGTACACTGTACTTGCAGATGTGTGGACAACAAGAAGCCTGAGCAGCTGTTCAAGCTCAAACTGCTCTTAAGGTGAATGATCTCACATGACAAGAAGATCATAGTAACATTCATGAAATTATGTGAGTTTTTCCACACATGTGTACAGTTCTTGTGAAAATATAATTTTTCTTAGAATGCCCCATTTGGATATGTTTTGAAGAATATTTTAAATGTTTTCTCATAATCCAATTCTAATCACCTTATTTATATTTAAATAATTATAAATATTAATATAAAAAAAGTTGGGCCCTAAATGTTTTTTGCACATCATTTTGAAAAAAATTGAAAAACATTTCCTCTATGACTCAAAACTTGGGTAGTTTAAAAATTGCATGTTTTGAGACTTCAAAAACATTGTCCTATTATATAAAACAATTTTTTTTTTCCAAGTGGGTGCAAGTATGTTGATAAGAACCAATGTGATTATCTTATAAAAGGACTGTGAGGTTCTTTTAGTTTTTTTCATTTTTTTATATGAATTTTTTTTAAATGATTTTTTTTGCAACTTGTTATTAAAAATATATATAGTTGTCCCAATAGGTCACATGTTTTGTGTTAATCATTGTTGAATAAATATGAATTTTTCAAAGTATGTAATTTTTGTTAGATTTTGTGTTTTATTTTGAAAATTTATCATAATTTTGAAACATATCAAAATATGTTATGCAAATTACTTTAGGTTTTTAATCTTATATCATAAATTACAACTTTGTTTTGTATGTGGTAAAAGATTTTTAAAAATTTTAAGTTTTGAATGATATTTTTACATTTTTTGAATTTCATATCTATTTAATTGTGAATGTTTTTTGAACTTGGATAATAGATTACTATCATTATAAATTCTTTTAGCATTAAAACTATGTTATTACAATAGTCCTTTACCTAATCTTTTGTAAAATACCCACAATCTGATGTAACATCTATTCAAGTTTAAATATATATTTTAAAAGATCAAAAATCAAAATTTAATTTAATGAATTTTAAATTTGAATTCCTTAACATTCATATTAGTCATTTAGCACAACTTGAAATGATTAAGATAATTTTAAAATGTCAAAACAAAGATATATGTAAAGAAATTCATAGTTTTCATCACCATCTTCATTATCTAACATGATTTTTGATTCTTATATCTTTATTCACACCTAAATTCAACCATGAAATTAACCACGGGTCACCTCAAAAGTTTGGCATTGCTTTTTCAAGATTTTATGTGCATGATCTAAATTTTTGTCATTTGCTAAAACATCATAATTCAAAGGTGCAACTAGAGCTTGGGGCAAGGAGAGTGAATTTTAGTAGATTACTTGCATTTGTGCACAAATTGGATTCGGTAGTAGCGCACTCCTCCATGATTTCAAAGGAATGCAATTGGGGAGCACAATTTAAAACATTGTGCACAATGAACTTAGAGGTGGTACTTCTAGAAGTGTTGTAAATCTTGATATATAGAGAGTAAGAAAAGTGTAGAGGAGATTGTTCAAGGTAAAAAAGGGGAGAACACTAGAAAAGGGTGATCCTTAAGGATTTAGTTTTGAAGAAGAGAGAAAAGAAGTGGCATACCTCATGCATATTGTAAAAAAAGTTGAAATGTTGATGGTCTAATAGTTTCTGAAACTCGTTGTTGGGTGAAGAAACCATGCGCTTGCACATGATGTGCAAATTCTGGAAATATGAGTAGTAATCAGCATGGGATTTTGAAGTTTTCGGTAGGGTTGGTTGTGTGGCTAGATTATGAACAGATTTGCTTGATTCTTTTAAATTTATTGTTGAAGTGTGTGAATAGTCAAAAGCAATGGTTTAAGACTAAAAGGAAGGCAAAGCCTAAAGTCTATTGTCAAAGAGGTTTAAAAACATGGAATTCCAAGCTCTGCGATATTGTAACAATTTGTAAGGAATGGGTTTCAGGCTATCAAAGTGGCTTTAAAAAATAACATATCACCTAATAATGAAATGCCCCAGAAATGACATGTACTGCTATCACCTTGTGATCTATGTTTGTTTATGGTCATGATAAGATTTGCCTTGTGCTTTAAGTCCCATGTGTGGAGGACGTTCCCAAAATGTGAAGCCTAGTCACCTTGTCTTACTAGGCCCCAATTTTGGGAATCCCCCTACCCTGGGCTTTACCCTACACATACATCACCCACAAGGTGATGAATAAGTTGCACAAGGTGGCAATGTGGTGGAGAAGAGCTTGTTGGGGCTGTTATTGTTTGGTAACCTATTCACCTTCATGTCATTACTTCCACCTGCAGTTACCAGACGTTATACATCACATGTCCCTTAGTGAGTCACTCCTCAACTACCGCTGAGCAGCTAGACAACAATTTCCAGTTTGATCGTACAGCCTCGCATTTTCTTTTACTGGTGAATTTTCGCCAAATTTTGACCTGGAAAAAATGATTTTGACCTACACAAAGGATATTTTGTGAAAAAAATGACTCAAATTCGTCAGATTTCAAAGAATGTTTTTCCAAATCGCCAGATATTAATGATAAGTTCCAGTAGGTAGCCAAGAATGTGGAAGGATTCTGTTTTTTCTCTACTTTTCATGTCCAGTATGTAGCCAAGTTTGGCAAAACCATTTTTTGGATGATCGCACTTTGCCTACATAAAAAACTCCTTCAAAGAAACCCTGGTACAGCCCATGCTTGGTGTTGACAGTTACTAACTTGATCACAAGTAGTACAGTTCATGGCATTAAAAGTTTTGCTTACATATGTATGTCATATGAAAAACAGAAAAGCTTGCCTAGTACCCATTGAGTACCACTAGTATTCCTCACTTATGTAAGCATTTTAACATGTCTGAATTTGTAAATTAAAACATGGGTATACCTTCTTCAGTTGTGGATACAAATTGTTGATGAAGAAACACCAAGAAACAATGCTGTGAGACACTCATTAACCTATTGATGAATCTAGTTGCAATCTCAAACAAGGGTACTTAGTTCCATTTTCGTTCAAATGACATGCAAAAAAATTAGAGTTTATAGGGTGCTTAGGATTATGAAAATATCTAAACTATTATTCATTTTAATATAATTTTTTTCTTCCTTCATACCATATCAAAAAATATTCATTTATTTTGTATGCTGCATAAAAGATACAAGGACTAACTTCGCCACGATTATGCTTGGTTGTAATATCAAAAACATACATAGTGAAACAAATGATCAGCTGGTTGATATGAGGATTAGTGTGGGTAGACTAGATCCTCTTGAGGGTGATGAACAATTGCCATTGGAGAAGATCAACAATTTACATGTGGTTCAAGTACTCTTTTTCACTAATGATAACTGATCATATGTTGTTGAGTCTTTAGGTTACTTAAAGAATCAAATTTTCAACATGATTCTAAACTTTTGGACATTATCAAAAAAAATAAAAATCTAGAAACTTGGACATTTTTTGAAAAATAGAGACAGAGGTAAGAGAATCTTGAATGGGGGGTGGGGAGAGCTAGGGGCAGGGGTTGGTAGCTACCTCCCACCCCCCTGGAATCAAAGAAATCCTGTAATTGAAGTGAAGAACCAGTCCTTAACTTTTGGTGATGATTTTCAAGCACCTTCGGCTCTTTCAGCCTCTAAGAGCATCTCCACTGCACACCTGCAAACACTCCTTTCCCCTAAATCTTGCAGCAGGATAGCATAGATCGTGCTGCTCTCCTGAATTGATGTCGATTTTGCAGTGGTCATTTTGACCTTTCAAAATCTTTTTTCTACAATGGATTTGGACAGTGACTATTACCGGTCCAGATGTAAAGACATAAAAAGGTCTTTGAGTGTTTAAAGGGACTTTTACGACGTTTGTGGGTAGGGACAGTAATCATTAAACACTGTTATATTTTAACATAAAGGAGTTGTGTATAGTTTTGGGGTGGAGATGCTCTAACATCTGCCGGTTCCTTCAACCATTCATACTTTTGGTTGTTGATGGCAGAACTGACCTGAACCCTGAACTGATTCTGATTGAGATTTTAATACTGGCACAATAGTGGTGCTAAACATCTACATGCATCTATTTACCAAGTAGCCATCAGTTATCTTACTTACCTACAAGGCCTATCCTTTAGGTGGCATACATGAGGTTCATCTGCAACCGAGTCACAAGATGAGGCTTCCAATGTCGAGGCATTGATGGCAGCTGCTTCACTAACCTCAATGTCAAGGTGCGAGATGCCAATTGGAAAACCAAGGAACATTGACACCAGTATGATAGTCCTCAATGTCCTCTGGGGAAGAGTTTTTTTCCTTTGGTGCTAAATTTCACAAAAATAAGAGAAAGGAAAAGAAAATAGGACTATTCCATTTTTCTGATAAAATAGCCAAATTTCAGGAAACACAATTTTTGGAATTTCTTTAGCTATGTTTGGACTCTGCTTTTAGTTTGGTAGCTGTTTTTAAAAAAAATTTATATAGGTTCAAAAAATTCGCTGCTCTGGGTCTGCATAATATGTGGAATGGCATTTTTTTTTCTGGCTATGTATAGCCAAAAAGAGAAAATTAAAAATTCGAATTGCTTTGAAGAAATTGCCAAAACCAATTGCTTTCTGAAAATTTCAATAGCCAGCATCCAACCAAATTTAAGAGAAATTGTCAGATTTCTATACATGGTTCAAGTATGTAGCCAAAAATATAGAAAGATGTTTAAAACTTTTTATTTCCATATTTAGCTTGTAGCCAAATTTGGTTAATCTTCCTCTGGATGATCGTCACTTCTGCTACATCAGAAAATTGACAAAAGCAACATTAATGTGAAGCTTGGGTGAGTATGGTAGATACCCTAATGTGTTCACTCCAGCACAGTGTTTCTTTTACTGGCAAATTTTGGCTAAATTTTGACCTGAAAAATATGATTTCAACTTATACAAAGGAAAAAAATGACCCAAATTTGCCAGATTTGAAGATTGTTTTTTTTGAATTGCCAGATTTTTATGATCAGTTCCAGCAGGTAGCCAAGAATATAGAAGAATTCGATTTTCTTTCCTACTTTCATATCTAGTAGGCAACCAAATTTGGCTAAATTATTCTGTGAATGATTTGCCACTTTGGCTACATCACAAAATCCTTAAAAGAAACCCTGCTCCAGCAACATTGCAAGAGACACATCCCAAACCCAACTCAGGTAGGCTAGATGTTGAAAAGCTCATCTCCCTACTCACGATTGACCCCAGTCCACTGTGTACATTGACCTGACATAATATGCATCATGATGATCACCACCCCTCTCATGTATATCATGATGAATGTGGGTGGATCTGTAGTACAGATTATGAATGTACGAATTCACAACATATTCAAGCAAAAATGTGGCACATGACTCAAAATGGTCTCAAGTGCTCGCACATGGAACAATAGATGCTGCTTTCAGGCATGAAGAGAGAGAGAGTACATGAATTACCTTGGGTACCCAATTGAAAATTTCCAGATTTTTGGTAGACAACTTTCATTATGATGACTACACTCTGAGGCTCTTTCCAGAAGTTGAAAATGGCCCAAGCATAAGCCCCCCTTTTGCTATGTCTGTGCTCTTTTTTGCACTTATGCTGTGTCAACAGTATGAGGGTTAGTTTGAGCAAAATGAGCTTGTGGACATTTTTACTTCATCCCCTTCTATATGGATTGTTCGTGGTAAGATTGCTGGATTTTGTTATCCTTGCTGTGATAACCATCTTCAATATCTGAAAAACTGAGATTTGATCTTAAATTAATTTCCTAGATGAAGAAAATTTTAAGATAAAAGAAGATCCGACTCAGTTCTGAAACAACCAACTGCTTTCTGATTCTGAAATATTTGGAAAACCAGAACCAGTGGTTCTTTGAAAATTCAATTAACTTGTGTGAACACTGAAGGATACCAGCTTGAACAATCAAGTGTAATCCTGGTACAGAACGGGTATGGGGATTTAAGTACTTCAAAGATGGGGGAAGAGGTATTTTCATTAAGTTCAAAATTTTACACCAAATTAGCACAGAACACATGTGAGCTATAGAATCAAGCAGCTTGTTGAGCAAAGATGTTGCACACGTGTAAAATAATGTCAAAAGTTTGCACCATCTAGTCTCATTGCAAAGTGAAGTCATAATACATGTCCTTTACCATGTTTTAAAGACAGGAATTCAATGCCAAGTGGAGCCAGAACATTGTTGCCTGTTTGCTTGTTGTACTGGGCTAGGTCACTCCACATGATACTGTCCAAGAATTAGAACTTGTACCAGTACCCACATTTATTTTCTCTCACAGCCAGATTTCAAATCTAATATCACTAATTACCCTGCAAAAGATCTTGGAAAATTGGGACGTTGGAGTTTCATCAAATTATCTTAGTCAAAAGCTTCAATCCAGTTGCTAATTATGTCAAGAGCTTAAAATGTTATTTCAGTTTTTCTAAGAACACCAATTGTTCTAAACTATAGATGCAGTAATGCCCAGACTCCTGTAATTGGAATATACTAGTCCAATAGCAAAATGCTACATCTGCCAGATCATGCTGTCCTTGAGGTCCAAATGCTGATGGGTCACACAGCCGGCCAGGAATATGGCCAAGAGAGGGTCAAAGGATTCATGAAGCTCAAAAAACATTTCTGAGGGGTCCACACCAAATTTACAACATGAAAGTTCAACTGCAAAACTTGGTCCTTTCTGCTTGACTCATGTGTACCAACAGTACTGCACTTGAGGCTGGTTCTCATTGTTGTATCTTAGTGCAGGTGCTTTAATATGAGGAGTGTGTACAGCAGACTGTTAATTAAGCAAACCAACTGAGGGCACCTCACACGGCATATCATAATCGCGCAAGATCGTAAATAATTTCTTGTAATTGCCACAGTGAAAAATTTAAGACTAGAAAATAGTATGGAGCACCCGGATCATCTGGGTTCTAATTAAATTTGAGGAGCTGCAAGCTTTTAAGAACAGGTTCTGTTTGTTGCAGAATGTGCTTACATACAGTGCAACAACAACACAATAGGTTGCACGCTGGCTGCAAACGTCTACAAAAGCAAAAACTGATGTACAGATGATCAATGTTCAAGAAAGAGATCTCCGGAGGCGCTTTCTATTTACAGTGACATGTGTACATGATCAGCTAGTTTTGTTATAAGATGAAATCTTGTAACAGCTGGATCTCGCGGGAGGTTTGACTTACCCAATGGACGAAGCAAAGGACGGTCTTCTGTTGAAGAGTACCCGGCCGGCCGGGGCTTGGGCCGTGTATATGTCATATGTATGTAGAGAGCTGCAGAACGTGCAGTATGTGCTGTAGTACTTAGTAGGCACTAACTTGACAGCCACACATGTGATGATCGCTGGCCGTCATATTCAAGCCTTAACTGCAGGACTAGTCCGCGTACTTGCAGACTGGTTCCTGACTATGGAACTCGTGCAGGGTCTTTAGGGCCTCAATAATCATTGCGTCGTACCTAGTCGTAACGCTCGCCTGCATCATCAGACTTCACCCCGGAACATCCGAGGGCTGAAGATCTGCTGGTGCGGGAGATCATCAGCAGCGGCCACGCTACCAGCTGTGAAAAAATCCAGGCTCTCGCTGGTGCGATCTAACGGATCCCAGTTGAATCAACTGATCATGCGAGTAAATTATACCGCTCGGCGCTGCTGTGTGCAACATTGTTTACTAGATAATTGCTAAGGTTTCGAGTTTGAATACCCATGAGCTCCTTTCGGCTGCAGTTGAAATTGGCAATTTGATGGGCAGCACCGGCTGTAACTTCCAGTGTGATCATGCGCTGCGAAGATGCAATTAGCACAAGTGATCTTGTAAAACCAGTAAATGTGAACTCGCTTGAACCCACATAATATATGTATTCTCCATCTAGTGATTCTAATCGTGATGTTATCATTACAGCAGCTCGCCAGATAAATTAAGCTATTATGTATTCCATGCTCAATATTCGACAGTGGCACTTCCCTGCAGCGACCTATTGACAAAAACAGTTTCTCAGTGATGAAGCTGGATTGAGATCTTTGACTGATCTTATTATACCGATCAAGGTGCTGCTGGTTATAATAATTTTGCCGAGGATCAGCACATTTTCACCATGAGCAATCGAGGAATGAATTACACACGCGCCTCGATCCAGCAGTTAGTGATTTAATCAAACCCACCCATGGTCTGAATTAATTAAGCACGCGCCCTGATCATACTCGAACCTCCCGCGAGTGCTAGATCACGATCCCGGGATGATGCGATGATGATGCGCATCTCTAACGCCTGTACAGCTAGCTAGCTGCTCCTGCAGACGCGATCAAGCTAGAAATCGCAAAACAGTCTGATCTAGTTAATTAATGACGGCAACAACTCTAATTACGTCTTCAGCATCTAAGAATTTCTAGTACTAATGATGATCAGTGCCCGCTAATCTACTGAAGTTTCACCATTCAAAATATTACTCTAATAAGACCGATTGCCTGCACCTGATGTTCATCTTCCTAGTGAAGATGAATGGGTACCCACGGTCTTAGAAAGGGGTATTAGTTCAGGCCAAAAATGGTGACAAAAGGGAGGCACTGCATCTTCACATAGAAACTTTTATTTCTTCCAAAGTTTCTTTTTTTTTTCCTCCTTTGGTTTGGGTTGGTGACGGATCGATCGAAATGGCTGATTGTGAAAAGAGAGGGGGGGGAAAAAAAAGAGAGAACTTGAGAGGCAAACCAAATTATTATAAGCAAAATGCAAGGAATTCGAGGGAGAATTGTCGGATCACATATAATTTTTGCAGGTGGGTGGCAGTAATATATAGTTATTATGCCATGGATTTTTTGGGGCCTAAATCTCTGTAAGAGATCAATCCTAATTGATGATAATATATAGAATTTGCTGTACTACTGTACCCACCAGAAGTGGATTGCTTAGGCTGAGCTTGAAGATCACACTTGTACATGACTGATACCCCTCGCCCCTTCATCAGATCCATCTGCAATGTAAGTTTTGTAATCAAGCATTTCATATGTGAATTCGGAAATGGCATGCTGAGAGGTGAAGCCCCTGTCAATTTAAGGGAAAGGGAATGTGTTTCTTGCCCAAATGCAACAGGCAGCCAATTTGATGAAAGACAAATGACCATAACATGAGTTGCAGTTATATCTGGGAGAGGTCAAGTGGGCAACACTTACTATACTTGAATCCCCTTGCTATTGGTTGATTTTCCTGTCAGATGCATCAGCAAGAACAGTTTTAAATTATACATACACCAAAATTTCAAGTTATCATCACTGGTTTTTCTGGAGAAAATTTGAAAGGTTTATATTTGACAACATAGTCTTTGCATCCAAGAATTTTGAGAAGAACACAAAACCAACTAATTTATAGACAGCATTTTTACTTCCACATATTTTACCAATTTTGGGATAGCAAAAATGATTTTCCCCAATCTGACCAACTATGTTGTGCGTTGACCCTCAAAAGTGTGGAGACCTTTCGACGTTAAGGTAAGCCCAAGATGATGTCACGATGAATCTTAAGCCCCTAAGTTAATTTGCAAATGTCTTACTGAAGACAAAAACAAAAACCATGTGAGCACTTCATTTGCAAATGTCTTACTAAAGACAAAAGCAAAAACCATGCGAGCACTAGTGTTGGCCACATACCCATGTTAGCCAGTTACCAATTTGTGACGTTCTTTGTGCTCACCTTTGCATTGTTTGCGTTTTGTCAAACCTTTCCCACCACTTGCTTCCTTAACTCCTAATTACTTAGGTGTTTCACACCACACTTGATCAGCCCCAGTCTCTAGCTTTTTGGAGCGGATTTGACTAAGGACTTGATCTTGCTAATGAGGCTAGGACTTACTCTAATTCATGGTCATCCTAAGAATGACTTCTCATTCTTGGAACTCTTTTTGAGGGCCCAACACTTAGGTTGCACCATCAAGAAGAGTTAAATCATGATAACACCTTTGTGTTGTCCCGAAGCAACCCATTTGATTGCCGCTAAAAGCTTTAAGCTGGCAACATCCCATGGCCACTATGAAATAGCCTCCAATCGTCCCTGGACAACCTTTAATCATCCATTGAAGGTTTAAACTTTAGTGGGGCAAGATCCCAAGTGCTGCATTCCAGGAAACAACCCCACTCGTCCCCTTGGCTTGAATAAACTTTTAATTATTTGCATTGCCCACCCCTCCCCTATTAGTGTTTTCCAATCTTTGATTTCAAAAGGAACGTTTCATCTTGATTCTTTTTGTTTTTGTTTTTGATAGAGCCTTTAGTCTTGTCTTAAGACCAATTCTTTGGAATTCTAAAACCTTTGGTTTTGTTCATTTTCTCAAAGAATTTAGAACTCGTTTGGTTTAGGACCAAGTTTGGTTCCATCTCTTTAACATAATTAAACCCAAAAAAATTCTGTAATAGTAGTTTGTTCAACTAATACACATAATTCAAGATAAAGATTATGTATTGGTTATGTACAATCAATCAAATGCAATAACTTGTCTAAAAATGTAAGGCCAAGCTTATAGGTTTTTCAATGAAGTTGTACTTACATACATAAAGAATTTGAACTTGTTCAAAATGAGGCAACATTCCCAATTCAAGTTCTAATTTGAATTTAAGATCTATAATTAGGTTCCAATGGTGTTTCCAAGGTAGTTTGAAACCTCTAATTTGAAGACCCTAAAAGTTGACCTTTACACTGAACCTTAATTTCCCAAAATCCCAAAACCTTTCAACTTAGCAACCTACATACCCATCCACTTGGCTTACATATTGAGAATTATATGTAGGGACCTATCTATGAATGCCTTACTTAAACCCTATTTACCTATTGACAACCTTTTTACATATAATCATCTACATGCCCTAACTTACTTAATATGTACCTACTTGACCTTACCTACTACTTATAATTGTCCTGAAACACATGTTTGAAATAGTTGATGACAATTTTGAATATGCTTGTGATGAAGGTATTGCCATATTGAATGGTTTACAATTTACACTTTGTGCTCATGTGCCCATATATACTTACATTTTTTTTACATTCCTTTATTTCCTTATTAACCACATGGATGACTTTACTTATGTGTAAGGGAAGGCTTGCTCCCAATGGCCTCTCCTAATTTGCTAGTAGTAGCCTCAAAGGTCTTGTCCTGAAAATTAGGGGAAGGTTGTTCACAACATCATGAATTGAATGTCAAACATCAAAAATTACTATTCCAATTTGTTGGAATTTGAAAAGGTGTTCATAAATAAAATCTCTCTTGCCATTGCAAGCCTCATGCTTGCCATTTAGTTTTATAACATTCTAATTAATATCAAGCTTGTCCATCACATCATATTTGCAAGATCAACTTACACCCAACTCTTGTCAACTATGACAAGTTTTGGGGGCACACATCATGATAACTAGGGGTTTTCCGCCCTCAATTTTGTGATATAAAAAATTGGAAAAAATATGGAAAAAAATAGAAAAAATAGTTGAGTTTACACTATTAAAAAAATTCCAATTGAGGTTTGTTTGGTCAAAAAATGACAAAGAAAAAAACATTGATTATAACTAGTGTGGCTTGTGTTATTGAGCCCATATTATAACATGTTGTCATTCAAAATTCAATAATTCTCAAACTATGGGTTTAAAAACTATGACACCACCTTGGTGTACTTGTACTTTTTGAAGCCTTTCCAATAATATCAAGAGCACACCCCGAAATCCTTAATATTTTAATTTGAAATTTTGATAAGAAATTAGTGATAAAAATACTCAAAATTCTAATCATGCATTGCAAATCTAAAGATTACAAAATTGCCTTGGTGCACCCCTACTCATCAAAGGTTTTTCTAGTGCTACAAAGAACACAACCTTGGTCTAAGAAATCCCAATGTGACAAAACAAACAACATACAAATTGCCTTATTTATCAATAGGATAATAAATGTTGATCAATGTGAGGACACAAAATGAATAGTGAACATCAACAAAATGGCCATCCACATGTTTGTTTGAAATGGGTCTTTGTGGAACAACTAATTAGGTACTTCTAATGGTGCTATTTTTTTTAATGTTTTATTTGACACCATCCACAATGTGTTCTAGATATCTTGACATATTTTTTCATGTTAGAATTTTTGACTTGTTTGAAATACTATTATTGATTTTCAATAGAACATTCTTTTAAAATATTATTTAGGATATGGGTTATTTGGGAGGGGATAATCACTACACAATTTTCATTCTTATCAAATAATTGTAATATTAGATGACAATATAACTAAAATATATTGCAACAAGGGTTAGAACTTTGGGTTTATAAAAAAATAAAAGGATCATCTAAGCAAAACTTACAAGGTTTTTGTCAACTTATTATGCTTTAATAATACATAACTAATAAATAATAATCAATCCCAAGATTTACAAGAATGAAAAAAGTCATCTATCCACCACGACCTCTACATTAACCTTTGTTGTGTCTTTTGAAATTTTGGGTTGTTGACACCTTTTGTAAGGAGCTTGTTGGGGTCATACAATGTCTAAGTGTTACCAATATGTGACAAATGATTCCAAGGTACATGTTAATTTGACCTGAAATTTTAATCAAAGAAACATTCCCAATTTTGTAGAACACCATCATTTGGACCAAGAAAAATGACAAGGGATGACTAGAATGGTGTAAGGCATGCGACTTACAAGGATGCCTCAAGACTCTTGTAAAAATTAGTTTTGCCCCAAGAATCATCCTATTCCAAGAATTTTTTGAAATCAAACATGTAATTAGTTTTTTGTTACAAAAAATCACAATCATTAATGTTATAAGGTTGTGTGCCAAGTCTTCAAGTTTGGGCAATAGTCCATTGGGTTGTTGCCAATACCTTAGGCCTAAGGTTCAAAAGTGTGTGTCAAACCAAAATTGAAGATATTGGTTTTTCTTATGCTTTTGGTGTTGTTATATCACTCATATGTAAAATATAAGTAAATTATTTGGCACCTAACTCCAATGAGACCCAAGATTTTGATGGAGAATTTCAAATCTCTTAACAACACATTAAAAAACAAGTGATACAAGTACTAAACTTTCTTTCTGAAAGGCTAAAACTCACAACAACCATGATGTTAAACCCCTACTTAAGGGGCTTGGGACAAGTTATTTAGTTTGTTGACAAGGTGAGAACATTGCAAATTGCTAGTGAATATAACTATCAAGTATTATTTGGACTCCTTGTTTCTACATATAAGTTTTAAAGTCCAAATTATGTAAAGGTCAAAAAGATCCTAACTCTACATCCCAAAAGATTGAAAATCACAAGTTTGTATGATCTCAAGGAGACTAATGAAGAAATGGAATCAACAATGGTGAAAGAATCATGGTCAAGGAGTCATGGAAGAGGAAGGCAAAAACCCACTAGCATGGTGGAGAGGCCATAAGGCCAGATAATTTCGGGGATTATTGACTTCCAAATTGAGATGGGAAGAACTTTAATATTGTAGGCATTTGCCCAAACCTTCAACACTCTTGATTGAACATCGAAAATTTTGAAATCCCAAACTAGCTAGATGATGCTTATGTTGGTGGCTTGGGCTCCATGTTATAATTCATGGAAATAAAAAAAGACACATATGGAAGAAAATGAGGGTGTGAATTTGGATTTCTTGAGTTGAAGAAAGGTGCCAATATGCTTTAGGTGATTCTTCTTATTTGATGGACCATATCTATTAGAAGTTTCTCCAAACTTAACCAAGTCTTATCAAACTTGTTCCATTAGATATGGTCAGTAATATGGAGGCTAAAATGGGTGATATGGAGATTGCAAAACTTTGAGAACTTTTCTAGTGGTAGGGGAGGTGATGTTCTAAAGTGATGTTCAACCTCAACAGAGTTTTGATTTTGGGTAGAGGGTTCTTCCCTGTTTTTGTCAGCGTCTTTCCATTGGGTAGCAGCCTCATACAAGGGCATTACGAAGAAGGGGCTTTGCGAACCAGCAGCCCTGCACATCACCCAACAGGGTGAAGTCATAAATTGTCTCCTCATTGGTATGTATGTGTGAAATTCGGGCTTGGAAGAGAGATCCTGATTTAATGACAGCACCAATTTTAGTCAAGGGAGAAAGAATATTTGGAAAAAATATTTGGCTTCAAAATGCAACAAAGCCTTTTCAGATCAGTCAATTAAAATGACTCAGTAACTTGAACCCTCAACACTGAACCCTAAAGCACAGACATAAATGGAAAAGTGCCACATGTCTCCTACCATCCTCTGCAAGTTTGCTAAACATTTTGGAGCTGCGCTGGTTAGTGCAAAAAGTGTTATGCAAAATGTTCTAGATGTCTCTTCATGTACACATGTAGTAGATGTCTTAGACTTTGGCAAATGAATGGCAACTTCTGGGTGGGCACCAAAGAGAAAGACCAATGTATGTTCTACTGCAGGAAATTTAAACAGAGAAATTTCCTAGTGTTAATTCATGGGCACCTTTAGAAAAGAGGAGGGATGTTATGAATACTCCTTTTAAGAGGTAGGAATCTTATGCCCGCTCTTAAGGAGGAGACATAAGAACCCACCCTCCCCATCTACACCTCATAATCAATGTATGTTTCGGTTCATGATGATGTTCAACCTGTGATTTACAATGGGGAAAGCCCATGTGAAGGGGAAATTGAACTATCTCACTCACAGCAGAAAAAGGACCCAAGTTCATTCATCTTCAAAATTGATCAAAATGAACAAGATGGAAAACTGCTCCTCTTGTGTTCGTCAATTCACATTTCATGCACATTTTGATGAACCCACAACCCTATCCACCTCCAATGACAAGATAGACAATATTCATTGTCAGTTCACATTGTGTGATGAGACACAGGAAACAAACAACCACCTGACATAATGAAGAATTAAACAAGAGAGAGAGAGCCCAGCAGCTACCTTTTTTTTACTTGACTCAAGTAACAGACATGCTGCTGCTGATCTGGCCCTGTTTTTCAAAGCCTAATCTTGGGTTTTACAGCTTTGAAATGGCTCCAGTAGTGGTTGAGTTCATGTCATCCAATTTCTCCCCAGGTAGTATCATCACCTTCCCCATGACCTGTCGCTGCTGAATGGTTGCAAATGCTTGATTTGCCTGATGGAAAATGTAATGGACTTCAATCATGAGGCTCATGATTTTTTCATACAGAACCAGTTCCAGGCGAGACAATTGAGTGGAGAGTTTTGTGGGACGCTCAGACATGACACATTCAGGACATTCAGGGAACTGTTGGCACCTACTCAAAAGTCCATCCACACATTTGCAAAGAAGCATACATATGAACCCAAGGGTTGGCAGGACTGAAGAACCTACCTGGTCAAGTGAGAATGTGTGGGAGACATTAACACGTAAGGTGCCCTTGCCCAACATCTCTAATAACTCCTGGATTGATTCCCGAAGAACCTCAGGCTTATGCTGCAAGTAGCTGCCCCAGTAAAGCCCATGTACTGTCCAATTCTGCACACTTAAAAACAACACTTCATTAGTAGCAAGAAAATTGCTGCAAACAAAATTCAACAAGACAACAACCAAAACACATGTTTCAGCACCTTGAAACTTATTTCTTAACAACTTCACACAAACCTTTCCAAAAAGAGTCCTATCTCTCACCATGGTCATCGAACCTCCTCTAGTAAAACATTTCTGGTCTTGCACTTTCAAAGAGGAGGAGGAACAGAAAAGCTAAAAGACAGATGAAGAAAATCAACAAACATGTCAGATTCATCCTTTTCATAATCTCACCTTAACAAGGATAATATTTGCAGGAATGGTTGGAATTTCACCGCTGGTAAAACCTATGATGAGTATGTGAGCACCCCAATTGAGTAGCTTCATACTGTCCTTGAAAAGTTTCCCGCCGACTGGATCATAGAGAACATCAACACCCTTAAGGTTTTTTGACTTCAAGAAGGCTTGAACAGATTTGATCAGCCCACCATCACTTGGGTCTACCACATAGTCGGCGCCTAAATCTTTCAA
This sequence comes from Sphagnum contortum, assembly GCA_963920785.1. NCBI lineage: Eukaryota > Viridiplantae > Streptophyta > Sphagnopsida > Sphagnales > Sphagnaceae > Sphagnum > Sphagnum contortum. The sequence continues at coordinate 9,262,753 of OY987286.1, forward strand.
CAATTGTGCTTTCTCTTGCCCCCTTGTGTCAAAATGCAAATGCCATTTGTCAATGCAATAGTACAAAACCCTCATGCCGAACATTGAAACCACAGGCTCAAAGATCAATGTGAAGATTTCAAGAGTGTTTCTTTTGCTTCAAGGTTGGAAGCCAACAATGCCCCTTCAAGAGAAAACATTACAGCAGTGGGGACAGACATACATATGGAACCAGGCCCAGAGAGAGTACCTGGCAGCTGCAATAACAATAGCACCACAGATCTTGCCAATTTGTACAGCAGCTGTGCCCACTCCTCCTCCTGCCCCAAGCACAAGAAGCACCTGCTATGTGGAAACCCCACCTTTGAGACCTTTTCCAAGTCCAGTAGTGGTGACTAACCACACAAACAATCTCTGCAAAACAACTCTCAGATTTCATATTTTTGCTCATTTGGAGGAAGGTCTAACCCAAACTGATTTCATCATGTTGCCAACATCAGGGCAAAAGGAACTGCATGATCTTCATTAGTGAGTGAGTGTCTTTAGGGTTTAGGGTTTTATGGCAAACCCTTCTCCCCATGATATGAAGAAGGGATGATTACACGCCACCAAAGACAAGATAGTCTCTGACCTGACCAGCTTGAAGGTGAGCTCGGTGCACAAGAGCAACATGTGATGTGCCAAATGCAACAGGAAGACCGCCAGCCTGCACTAGATCAACTCCCTTTGGTACCTTGTACCTGCAGCAAGCAGAGCTTTCAGAAGTTGGAAGTTTTTCCAAGCAACATTAGTTTGTTCCTGAAGAGTGCATTCAAACCATAAGCTTCGCGAGTTTCTTCGTTTTCTACAGGAATCGCCGCTATGGATCATTTTTTCTTTTCAGGAGAAATTGGGGCAGGAAAAGAAAGGGGGAATGCGAGAAAACCTACGTACGTTCTGTCAACGTCTGTGACAATCTCCTCAGCAAGAGTGCCGGAGTTGGAGTCCACAACACCACAGACGGCATCGCCGGGATTGAAATCCGTGACTTGACGACCGACTTCAATAACGATGCCGGCGTAATCGATTCCCGGGATGAACGGCAGCTTCGGTCTCTCCTGGTACTTGCCTTCTACCGTCAACACCGTCGCAAAATTCACGCTTGCTGCCACCACTCGCACTCGCAACGACGTCCCCGAGGACGACGACAATGTAGGTCGTGGCTGCTCCTCGTTTACATAAATCGCCGAACTCTCTGTCATCGCCTCCGTTGGATCTCCAATCTTGCGACACACCACCGCTCTCATCGTGTTGCTACCCTTGCCTGCCATTTTTTCTCAACCAAAAAAAAAAGGAAAAGAAAAAGAAAACACTCCGACGACCCCAACACTAAATCTTCCAAACTCCTCCTCACCGCAACAAGAACTACTCTTGCTACAAATTGCAAACAAACAAGCACGCTAGCAAAAACAAAACAAAACGGTGAAAGAACTCGAAGCTTGGAAATCTCCAACTTTGGTCGAAAACAAGCCAAATTCCAATCAGAAAAGCTCAGAGCTTTGCAACTTTTTTTGTGGGCAAAGTCTCCTTGTGGAGTGGGTAGCAGAGGTTTTGTTGTGCGTAGATCGGAGTCGAGGTAGAAGAAGATGCGGATCTTACCTACTACAATTGCATGAAAACGGTGATCATAGTGCGGCACTGATGTCATGGCGACGTAAGCTCGCTAGCTAGGTTTTTAATCGATCCCCATCGCCGGATTTATCCTACACGTCATCGCAACGAATTCCTCGAGGGAGGGATACACTGTACCTTCTTCAGCAACGGAAGGTTCACGACCAATTGTTGCCGTATTCTGACTGGATGCACTCTGGAAGGACTGGCAGTCATCTTGGCACGTATCCATCTCTCTCTTCTCGTTCGTTCCACTCGACGGCCAATTCGTCAGTTACGTGCAAACGACGAGAACAACCTCCTCCTCTTCATCCTCGTCTTCCCATTTCTATCGGGACGTGCTTGACGCTCGTCAGTTGTATTTCTTATCTTTGAATGCCGTACCAATGCATGAAGATGAAGAGCACACTCTTGATGTACTCTTCTTCTTCCTTGCTTCCGGCACTTGCTTCCGCCGCCATTACGTTGAGGTCCAACAACAGAAGAAGAGTAGTGGGATGGGGCCGCTCCTCGCGGACAGTGCGATGCGGACTCGAGACGAGGGTCGGAGTTGTTACTACAAGTACTGGTAGCTGTGGAGGAGAAGGAGGAGGAGGAAGGCAACGTCGGGCTTTTGTGTCAAGGGGGGCAGCAGCAGCAGGGAGATCAGGTAACGGAGGCGTCACACCGCCGCAACAACAACGTTTTCAAGGGATGGGCTTGTGGTTCAAAGATGGGTACGAGCTCACGGATCCATCTTCAGTTGACAAGCATCACTCGCAGGTGGATATGACGGACACCGACGATCCCGTGCTGCATCGGTTGAAGGACGGCTTCATCAGATTCAAGGAGAACAAGTTCCTGTAAGCTTGCTTGAAGACAAGAGTTCGCAAAAGACTTTTAGGGTTGAAGCTTTTGTTGTTTTCTAAGGAACAGATGTTAGGAGCAGCAACAGCAGGAGCTTCAAGGGAGGGAGGGAGAGGCTTGTAGGTAGAAGTCTTTAGGAGGATTTCTTCAACAGTTCTCAAGGTAGAGACATTCTCAACACAAATTGCAAAGAGAAAATTGCGTTCAGATTGAGGGAGCTGCAGCATGAAGCAGCAGTGATGAGAGACTGAGCAGAACAGGCCAGATGCAAATGTTGAGCCACTGAAAACTAGGGTTTGTATTTCCCTTGCCATCTTTTGTTGCTTTGAGTTTACTCTCAAGTGCTGTTGGATTGTTGGACAGCAAAGAATCAGAGCTATTTTCGAAGTTGGCAGTCGCACAGGAGCCCAAGGTACATCACATTCTTCTCTCTGCAATGGTGGTGGTTGTGTAGCATCATGTGACAAGGGAGAGGAGAGAGCAGTGGTCACTTCACTGTCTCTGTGCAGCAACAGAGATGCTTTGATCAAATTACGGTTTTTTTTTCCGTTTTTTTTTTCCTGTTGTGGACTTGCACATTGTGCCATAGAGATGTGCAGAGTCCTGTTTGATTACAGTGACAGACAGCAGTGTTTCTATCCACCACCACAAAGCTTCCAAGGCTCTTCATTTTTTTTCTCTGGATCGCATCCCAAATGTTTTGTTTGTTATGAATATGCACAGGTGATGGTCATCGCATGCTGTGATTCTCGTGTTTGCCCAACTCTTCTCATGGGGTTGGAACCAGGGGAGGTGTTCACAATGCGCAATGTTGCCAATCTCATCCCACCCTATGAGCGTGAGGTACTTTCACAGGACTCTGTTCTATATAATTTTTGTTCAACAATGTCCAAAGATGTTAAGACCTTTTTTTCTTTCACAGTAGTGAATTATCTGCACAGATTCTGCCTACCAATGCTGCACCTACCTTTTATACCACATTTTGTCACTTTGTTTCCACTACATCCCCCCTTCCAGATGACTTGCGTTATCTCAGAAGTTGATTTCTCATTACCATTCTTGCTTTCTTACTGTACAGAAAGGAGTCATGGTTTCATTGTCCTAACTGCTTGTCAGTGCAGGGAAAATATCATGGAACAAGTGCTGCCCTTGAATTTGCTGTCACAGTGCTTCAGGTATGGTTGGTCCTATGCATCATGTGTCTTGCTTTTTTGTTTCCGATTCCATTGTGCTTGGGTTACCACCTTGTTCAAGCAGTAGTCATTATAGTGCTACTACTCTCCATGTCAGTAGACAAGTAGAAGAGTAGGACTACTGTGATTCCACTGCCTGGCAAGAAGTGAGAGCAGAGCTTATTGACATAGTCACTCTGTCAATCAATTTCTTCTCTACAACTTCTTCCATGCATGTTCAAGTACAGAAAAGAGAGAGAGAGTCAGGCTGTGCTTTTGAAGGGCCCCTTCATTAACACTTGGAAGTAAGCAATGTCAAACTTCTGTAACATGAGGGAGACTTGTTGTCTGATACTTTCTTTGTGTGTGACACTCACAAGGTTATGACCACATGCATTCTTGTCATGTCCTTCTCTGGCTTGGCTGGAACCAATACAACATTTGTTTGGTTGTACATTACATATTTGTTTTCTGTGGAGTTTCCTCTCTGCAATCACGATCGATGTTTCTTCTTTGCAGTAGGTCTGAAATTCTATGTGCATTGGCTTTCTTGGAGGCAGGTGGAGCATATAATAGTCCTGGGGCACAAGAATTGTGGAGGTATACGAGCACTCATGACACGTTCTGACTTCAGCAGGTAGTCAACGACACCATTCTCTCTGATATGTGAACTACTCTGTTGCTTGGTTTGCATTTTCATTCCTATAGATATCTGTCTTCTACCAGCAATTGTTGCTGGTTCAAATTCCCTGTTGTTGTAGGACACACAGAGAGAGGGAGAGAAATGGTGCACCTAGAGAACGCTGATGTTGGTGGGGATGTGCAAAATGGTGGCAGTGACTTCATTGGTAGTTGGATGAAGATTGCCTTGCCAGCCAAGGACCATACTCTAGAGCTTCTGCACAACCACCCACTTGAAGAGCAATGCTCCTACTGTGAGAGGGTATGTTTTTTTTTCTCTCTAGATTGATCAAAGTACCAAAGTTAAGCAGAGGATCATCATCATGATCATTTCTTTGCCACAGAGTTGCGAACTTGAAATTCAAAGAAGGATTTTTTCACCAACACAACATGAAAAAGAGGGTTTAGGGAAAACTACATCACTGAATCACTCACTTGCCCCATATGATTTGCACATCTGCAGGAGTCCATCAATGTGTCATTAGGGAACCTGCTTTCATTCCCGTGGCTAGAGGAGCGCTTCAAACAAGGGAGCTTGGAACTTCATGGCTGGTATTACGATTTTGTGGAAGGATCAATGGCTAGTTGGAAAGTGGCATGCTCATCAGCAGCAGGCATGTCAAAGGTGATTGCATGAAAGAGCATTTCTAGTAAGAATTACGGAATAGTTGGATACAACAGTAAAGATTTCTGCTCTTCACAAAATCTTCACAAACAGATGTCCAATGTGTGAGACGCATTTGCTGGATGGGACAACAAACTGCAGCTTTTTCAAGGAGTTGCAAACTTGAGTAGTATTAGCATCATGATCAGGCCGCAAAAGCCTCAATCAACAAGACAATCATTGCATTGGATAATAAAAAAAGCACATGGATTGCATTACAAAAGAAGGAACGATGGAGTATAGACAGACAGACAGGAGAGAGTATTGTGTGACACCGTGTTTTGTTTCTCCATTCTCTCACTCTCTCTTTACCTTTTGCACTGCAGAATTTGGTAGTACTTGATTCTCATGCATGTGCTTTGTTGTTTGATACAATCTTTAGCAGTTGTAAGCAGATTTGCTTGCAACTTCAAAATATCTTATATCTTCTACTATATGCGGGTGCTACTGAATAGGGAGGTGGAAACCTATTAAGGTTTGTCTGAAAGGAGCATCTCTCAGATTTGTAACATTGCTCAGGTATACACACTTTGCACATCAGAGAGAGACTGGACTCTGCAATTTGCATAACAGCGATGCTTGGACGCACCACGTCTCTACTCACATGTGGTTGTTGTATTGCCGATGGTTGGACGCACACAACGACGATGGTCGCGGGACGCATATGACGATGTCTTGAGAGAGAGGACGGATGGGAGAACGTTCACCGATGACGCAGCAGCAGCTCTCACCAGACTTGGATTCAAATTCGAAAACGAACGCTGAGAACGGATCTTTGGCGCGCGTCACCAGATCCAGAGCCTCTTCCAACTACCTTCTGCAGATCAATCGTTTTGGGAAATCACTCATCGCTTCCAATGCCTCTAGAAGAGGGATCACGATTTGGCAAGAACACTGCCCGGCTCCTCTTCGAACTCCGCTTGCAGCTTCGTCACGATGTTGAGACGTAGTTCGCTGACAATTTGTTCACAGTGATGTACTCTTTCAAGATCGCTGAAAGCTCTGACTAGTAACTAGCTTTGCCGGAAGTCTGATGATCTTTAATGCTTCTCGATTGCTTCATGATGTTTTGTGTTGTTTGCATCGAGGCTGATCTTTTATGCACAGCTTCTTAGCATCATGCGGCGACAGAGTCTCTGAGTAGATGTTAGAAATGTCTGATGTCGTGTTTGCTGATCGAATTGCACGTAGACTGCAAACACGGAGCTATGGCAGAGAACTTGTTAGTGTGTAGTCCTAGCATGTTCTTCCATCGTTCCAGTTCTGACTGTTCGTAAGAAACAGCAGTAGGTCGAGAGAACTTTCTGCAAGATCTCCGTAGAGAACTCGACGCCTGTTAGTTTTTGAGCATATAATAGATAGCAGTGCACAATGTCTTTCTAGATTCTGGAGAGTGCATTTCTGTCTGGTAAGAATTGGTCAAGAGATCTGCAGGATTTGATCGGGATAGATCATCTTGACGAGAAGTTGATCAGAAAAATTGAAACATGGCCGGAGAGTCGTGGTATGGAAGCGACGAAGGGCGGAGCGACGGACGAGGTCGGAGATCACCCGCGAAATTGTGGATCATTATGATCATTTTGCAGGTGCTCATCGTTTCGCTGCTGCAAGGTCAGGGGACTAGTATTGGCTATGGCTCGGCGACGACGGAAACTAGTGGTCTCGACGTTATTGCAAGTACGACGTTGCCTGATCGAGCACTCAGGATACCTGCGCCGGGACGACTACTTCCTCGTCATGACATGGCGAGCATCTTAGCAGCGCTGCGATACTGTCGCTTCAACACGGCCGCCGAATTCCTACAACGAGACGCAGGTGCTGCCGCAATGCTCCCGCCTTCATTCACGATCTTTGCGCCTTTTGACGAAGCCGTCGACTGGATCTCGCGGCGGCCTTCGCAAGCGACGAACGAATTGATGGCGTACCACATAATGCCGCAACAATTGTCGTTCCACGCACTCTTGTTTCTTCCGGTAGGTACCCGGCTGCAGACTCTTCTCCCAGGCCGCACGCTCCTGGTGACCGACAGTTGCAGCCGTATGTTGAGCCGCAGCAGAGCCACGGACTGCAACTTCACACTGGATGGAGTGACGGTGACAACGCCAGAATTCTATAGAGATCGGACCATGACCATTTACGGCGTCACAAGCCTCCTGGATCCTGCAGAATTCGGAGAACCCTTAGCTCGTTGATCGGCTGCTGCTCCATCGCCTAGTCTCATCAAGCGAGGCCGGTAAATCTCTCCTAATTCAGCAGATAGAATATGCTGCACACCTCGCAACCTGCTTTAGTTTTCTTGCTAGCAACAGGTGGATCACATGCATGTTGCCAAGCTGCTTGTTTTCGGTTTCTAGATGAGCAGCCCTTTTGTATTTCTCTCTCCGCTCGTAATATTGAACGTCATTGTTCGGCGCTTCTTCAAAGAAAAAGTATGATCCCCGTGTGCACATAACTGCCCAGTAGATTATCAACGCAATTGCTATTAAGGATCTGAAACTGTTGGATTTCGATGCAACGAGATTTGTAGAGCTGCCGAAGGGGCGACATTCTGCAGCATTTGCTTTAGTCCGATACCGAGTGAGTGTAAAACTTCATAGCTGCAAGTCATGTGCACTCCGATCGTTGTCTAGCACGCGGGCAACAAGTCGAATATTGCCATCAATCCATGACGCAGATAGAAAAAACTTTCACATGATCGTTGGACTCACGACTAGCTAGGGATACACGATTTGCTGGCTTGCTTGTCTAGGATCTCTCTGCTGGAAATTATATCTATGGAGAAATTTAGTCCTGCAGATGATGAAGCTTATTGCCAATAAAAATTTCCACACAGAAAATTAGCAGAATGCAGCAAAACGACGAGGAGCTCAGATGCTGCTGCTTGGACTGAAACAGCAAAGGAGAAACCAGTATTTAGAATCTGGTGAAGATGCAGGTGATTCTCTGAAGAAAGAAAACAGTAATTGGCTCGAGAAGCTGTCATGGTACTAGTGTCTTTCGTAGCTTTGGCATTAAGAGATTAGAGAAGTTTTACAAGATCCATGCAGGCGCAAGGCTCATGCTGGCAGCTAGCTAGCTCTACAGCTGCATCTTCTACTTCATCAAGTGCAATAGCTGTCTAAAACTTTAGCAGGCAATGAAGTTGAAGGAGGTCTCATCACAATTTTGCATGTCTCTGATGCTCCTTTGCGGTAGAGAAGGAAAACGCTGGGAGCAGAGATTTTGGCTTTGGTGTACACTTCCAGCAGCAGGATGCCTTTGCCGATCTGGTTTTGCAAGTCCGCTCCATCGGTGTCGGAAATCGCGTACCCTTGAAGCTTCACCTCGCAATTGATGGTTAAAGTGTCGTTGTAGCCGCCGTGACGACGCATTTTGGGAGTTCTACAGCTGCCGAACTTGACCCCTTTGTAGTTCGGAGCGCTGTTGCCTTGATAGGAGGTGGCGATCAGGAAATATACTCTGTCGATACTGGGATGCCGGCTGTAATGTCGTGCTTCCACGGTTACGTTCAAGTCTGCGTCTAGTGCGAACGAGGATTGGGTGTCCAACGCGGAGGTTTTAGTGACGTTGAAGGTGATGAGTTGAATTTCCGTCAACCCAATCTTTGGCAGCCAAGTGTCGAAGTAGATGGCCGCGATGATAGCGTTCAACGTCCAAAGAGCGATGTAGATTGCGGAGCTCAAACAAGCACCGCAGACAAGAGTCTTGCAGATGGCCATCTTTTGAGAAGCTGATCAGTACCAGCTACTTCGCGTCAATGTTGATGAGATTACTTTAGGTCGCGAGATCCACTATGAGATGGCGCGCTGAATCATCAGAGTACTACTTCCTACTCCTTCAACAAGCAAAGCACCGGCTGTGGAGGTTTTTGATCACCAGTCGTGAGAGACTCAGACGTGCCCAGGTACCTATTCAGGAAACCCAATATGTTTTTCAGTCTGTGCACTCACTGCAGATCAGAGACGAAGGAGTCTACATGGGTTTTGCAGCTGTTTCAGACACTCGCAAATCGTTAGACCATCAGGTCCATAATTGGAGCTGATCGGTGTTCAAGTTCACGTGAAATGTAAGATTCCCGTCACAATCTTTTGCCTAGACCTCAAATCTGATCTCGTTTTCGACAGACAAACACTGAGTCATGAATTAGGGTTCCCAACAAAGTTTTTGAGAAACGGCGTTTCTCATTTTCGACATCGCGAGGACTTAATCTTTCGAAATCATCGCGTGACCAAATGAAGGATAAACTATAAAGCGAGCTTCGAATCTCAAGGAATAAAGCCAGCTGATCTCTGATTCTAGAAAACCACAGCAACTCATAAATGAGCTGTTTTCTAGAAGAATTTCTGGAACACCTCGCATCACCAACTTCACACTTTTCCTCACAAAACCTCATCAGATGTTTTATTACCAAAGATCAGAATTGATAGGAGATTAACGTCATGTAAGCCCACCTGTTTGTGAGAATCAAGGTCGATGTTGTGACACGAATTCGAAAAGCTCGAAAGCTGCGAAGACGATAGCAAAGCCGCAAACCGAAAACAAAAAAAATCCACTCGGAAGCAGCAGCCAAGAGATTTGCAGCGTTTGGTTCACAAGAAGAAGAAGAAGAAGAAGAAGAAGAGAATAGCTGATAAAATCCTGAAGTTCGTTCTCTTGCTTGTCGAGTTTTGAGCCAAAGTTCGCTTTGATTCTCGGTAGGGGTCCGCACTTGAGAGTGACACCATAGAACGACGTCCTTATTTATTCTTTGCTACAAGCTAACCTAGTGTGTTTCCTCATCACAAGATCCAAGCGGATTCCTTGCAAGTCCTGCGCAAGTGCAACCCTACAAACATTCCGACACTTTTCTTTCCTTCTCCTTCGCTGCATGTGAGTGTCGGCAGATGGAAACCGAGTGAAGGAAGGAGACACTCAGATACCAAGTACGCGCAGAGCTTCGGAGCTATGGTGTCCCAGGCAGATTCAGCGTGTGAAAACCCGTTTTAGACGTTTAGTGCAATAGACGAAAACCAAAGACCTATTTAGGGCTTTGCTGGTTTCTCATCATTTTGCTGAAGCTTTCTCTTCTCTTCTCTTCTCTTTCTCTCTCTAAATATTCCTTTTGTTCACTTCCACGTAGTTGTCTAATAAAAAGAGGAAAAAAAAAACACGGTGCTTGCTTGCAGCAAATTATTATTAAGTCAGTGGTTTTTTGTTTTTTACAGCAATACCTATGTAAGTGTTGCTTTGCCGGCCCAAAAAAAAAGAAAAAAAAAAAAAAAACCCCCATTAGCCAAGAATGATTGGTCGAATGGGTTTGGAATTAACTACGGTGTCAAATATTGGGCAGAATAAAGCAGCTAATACATTGTGTAATGGATCTGCCCATTATGTACTCTAGGTTCAAACTTCAAACCAAAATTACTTCTATTACCAGATTTAAAACACCTTATCTAAATGTATGCTCATCTATGGAACATGGGCATTCATTGTATGCACACATAATGTAAAAAAATTCCTTAAGTAGAACAAATGGATATGCAAATGGATACCTAGTCCCTTTGAACCTTCTTTCCTATCAAATAAAGAATATGAAATTGAAGCCTTTTTGTTCCTCCACAAGCGATTCCATTCTTCTACCTTCTTGGCACCCAAAGTTATCCTTCATACTTGAAAGGCAATAAATCAAATGGATTTATTTGGGGAAAATATTGATGTTCACCCTTTTATCTCCTTTTATGTAATTGTCATTCAGAAGAGATTTCGCCTTTCACCTTAGGCTTCTTAAGACTCAACATGTTTTTTTTTAAATGGCATGTGCTAGGCATATGTCATAGTACCTAGCTTGGTTACAAATTCATATTGTTATTTTTTAGTTGTCAAAAATTTTGACAAATTTTGACAAACCCACGTGCCTACCATGCCAAAAACTTGAAAAATGGCAAAAGTACGTGTTGAACTTTTAAATCATGATCTTTTTTATTTTTTAAAGTTGCATATGGATAAAACAATTGTTTTCATCTTTAGTTATTGAAAGTCACGTATGATTGTCCAAGACTTTTACATCCTCTTTTGTAAAGTTATAATTATGTGGTGTGCCATATGTTACATTGTTAGTCCAATGGCTAATGAAGCAAAGGTTGTTTTTAATATTCTCTTATTAAATCATTGGATATCACTTATAATTGTTTGTATATCACTTAGGACTTTTATCATCATTGCCTAAACAATATCAAGTTGTAACATATTATTATTATTATTCCTACTGAACATTAGAAAACAGAAAATAATTAAATATTAAACACATTGTTGTCGAACCAAGCGAGGCATTGTGAGGTATAATGGTATTGATTTGTAACCAAGCTAGGTACTATGATTATAGGTACCTATTGAGCATAATGGGTTAGCTCATAAGTAAATATGGACAACTTTCTAGGGTTGTCCAACTTGGGTTATTCTATTCACATTGAAAAGAATAATGTTGCTGATTTCTATAACAATGTATATATCTACGAAGATAGGTGTTTATTTGTTTGTTTTGTTTGATTAGATGTGCCCAAGTCATAACACTCTCGAATTGTAGGACCTTGCATTTTTGTCTCAAAAAATTCAATTTAAATTAATTTAACAAAGTTTTATAAGAACTCTGAAGTTAACTCCACTTCGAATGGAATAGTATTTGGATGCTTAACTTTATAAAAGGCTTAATATACTTGGGCTGACAACACAAGGGCCACTAGTAATCGCTTGTTGACCAATCATGTGAATGGGTGTGAGAACATCTCATTTAAAGAGTGCAAGATCACAAACACTCATGGGGGATAGATACTCAGAGTACCTTTTCAGGTTCGGCATCTCGCTGTTGAAAATTTATTTTATTTTAAAATTTTGACTTTGGCACCAAAAAAATAAAATTGATCTTTTGTCAAAATTATATTTAAGTTAAAAAACATTCAACAATAGCATGAAATCACTTAAAGTGCATGCAATAATATACATACTAAAACCCTAAAACTTTCATGTAACAACTTCTTGAATCCTCTGAAATTCCAGCATCAATAATAGTTTTTTAAAACTTTCAGCAGAAAGGGACCTTAAAAAAAATTTAATTTTGACATTTTAAAAAATAATATAATTTTTGCGGAACCTGAAAAGGTACTACAGTAGCTTGTCAAGACTCCCAACATATTTCAATGGAGTGGCAAGCATAAACACTAACTAGTGGAGAGAGAAGGCACAATGCAAATCCTCATTGTTATGAAACTTGGGAGATGGTGGTTTCTAATTATTTAAACCCTCTTCTGACCTTTGACATTTGTTGAACTTACCAAAAATATTCTCAAAAACTTAGTATGGTAATCCTCAATTGAATTGTTTTTTTACAAGTGTGATGATAGTTCTTTGTCTTGTTTTCCTCTTCACTTCAATAGTATTTTATTTAATTTCATCAATAGTTTTTCATATTGTTTGGTGTTTCACATTCTAAATCAATGTGCAAGATTCAAATGATGAAAAATGGAGTTTGTGATTGCAATGAAATGTTGTCCTTTGCAAGATGGGCTTTGCTTTTGTTAAGTCTTCTCAAGTTCAACCTTCCTTTTTTTCTTTTTTTCAGTTCAAAGATAATCCAAATTTATTTTTTATTTTATCTGGTTCCAATAACTATTTGAAACTAGTGGGTGCCCGTGACCTTCGGACACCAAAAAATAAATAAATAAATAAAAGGTCGGACACTGTCCGTCGACGACGGCAGTTTAGGGCGGCAAAAAAAAAAAAAAAAAAAAAAAAAAAAAAAACTCCTCCCTGGCCCCCCCGCCCAGCGGACAGTTTTTTTTTTTTTCGCCAGTCCGTCGAGGTCCTGAAACCCGACGGACAGGACCTCGAATTTCAAAGCCGGTTCCGCCGCGGAACGTCGTCGGACGGACAGGCCGGTTCTGCCGCGGAACGTTATCGGACGGACAGGTCGGTTCTGCCGCGGAACTGTCCAGTCGGACGGACGGACGCACACCACTGTTGTAATAACTATTTGAAATTGAACCTAGGCATCAAAAGAGAAATAGACAAAATATTGTCCGTGAAAAGATGGATGGAAACTCTTCCTCAAAAAACTTACACTACTTTTGCTATTGCATACACTTTCCCCTCAAAATAGTCGATTCGAGAATTGGGATCCCAGGTTATGCAGACATCAAAGAGCCACACTGAAACCATGGCATGATCAAAAGGTACCAAAGAAAAGGAAAAATGAAATTTTATTTTTTTAATTTATTTAGAAATTTGAATATATATATGAACACCAAAACCTCCTAAACCTAAACATCCAAGTACCAAGGTGAAACCAAATATTAATTCAGTTGAGGTTTCATCCACAACTGTGTAATAATGGGCATCCAATGGATGGATGGTGCAATGCTGGGTGCTGGTTCACTGAGCAGAATTTCTAATGTCAAAAGGTCATTCATGGCTTGAGTGAATTAGCACCCACCAATGCACCAGTTGAGGATGAGCCCGTTCAACCCGTTTTGGGGATGAACCAAAACCACATCCGGACTGCCCAAATATATTTTTTTTCTCCCGCCTCTACTCTGCCCCAAAACATTTCTCCCCTACCTACCTTCCTCCCCCCTCCTACCTCCTACCTACCCGCTCCTACCTCCCCCCTCCTACCTACCTCCAACGTCTTACCTCCAATCCCCATCGCCAGAGCACCACAGCGAAAGCAGGAGCACCATCGTGGGAGCTGGAGCGCCGGAGCTGGAGCGCCGGAGCTGGAGTTTTTTTCCTGAAGCGGGAGCGCCAGAGTTTCAAGGTAAGCTTTTTTCCCTTCTTCTTTTTTATCTTGCATCGTGGAGCCTGGAGCTCGGAGCTGCGCCGGAGCTCCAAGTTCGTGGAGCTCGGAGCTCGGGGCAGCGCAGCTCCAAGCTCGTGGAGCTCAGAGCTCGGAGCAGCGCAGCTCCGAGCTCCACGAGCTGGGAGCTGTAGCTCCAAGCCCTGCAGCTCCAAGCTCGTGTAGCTTGGAGAAGGAGTTACAAGTTCAGGCAGCTCCGAGCTCCACGAGCTTGGAGCGTGGAGCTCGGAGCTCCACGCTGCCGTCGCCCTTTTTTTTTGTTTTTTTTTTTTTGTGCTGCGTTGCAACGCTTCTTTTTTTTTTGCTTTGCTTTGCTGCGCTGCAGCAGCGCAGCAAAGAAGGCGACAACATTGCTTTGCTTTTCGCTGCGCTGTTGCAGCGCAGCAAAGACGGCGACGACCGTCGCCTTCTCTTTTTTTTTTGCTTTGCTTTGCTGCGCTGCTGCAGACAAAGGGCAAAGGGAGTGTCTGTCTGACTGTCTGTGTGTGTGCAGGTTGTGGTTTTGTTATAAAGAGTTCCAACTGCAATCATGCATTTCCATAGTGCATTGCTCATACAACACCCTCGCCCCCCAGTAAACCCTAAATGAGGTTCTGTAGGAGGAGAACCTCTGCAATTGTTTCTCTTGGCAGGAAGCTCTCTTGACGTTCCATTTTGTTATGGACAGCAGCAGATGGTAGTTCTTGGTTTAGGAGGATGCATAATCCGTGTGTCCCCACTGGATTTTGATAATTGTGGAATATGCCTGAAGGCAGGCGACTATCCTGCTGCACACTCCTTGCGCACTCTCCTGTACAAGAAAGTTTTGAAAGTGAGAGCTTGAGTGTGCAGTGCAATTCATACTATTTGGTTTCAGTGGGTATGACCTGAGCATGAGACCAGAAGTCTTGCTCTTCTTCTTGGTTCTGAAAGTCCCTATCTTGAAGCTTCTCCGGAGCTTCTCTGGAGCTTCTCTGGAGCTCCGGAGCTTGGTTTTGCTCTGTAGCTATGGAGCTCTGCAGAGCTCCAGAAGCTCGCTCCGGAGAAGCTCCGGAGCTCTGCAGAAGCTCCGGAGAGCTCTTACACCGGAGAGCTTCTCCGGAGAGCTCCGGAGAACTCTTACACCGGAGCTCTCCGGAGCTCGCTCCAGAGAAGCTCGCTCGAGTTGTTGTATTATGCAAAGACGACAATTGATTGGACATTGCGAAGCTGTGTCTATTTGTAAAGTTTGCCCTGCATATCTTTCTGTAGGAGCCACTCTGAAGCCATGTCTGTTGATGGCTACCATGATGGGGAAACACTGTCTTTTGATGCCTTTTGGTTCACATGGTTGGATTTCTGTGTGAATGAGTGACCAGGTTATCTTGTGAACCAGTGTTGCAGTTTGGAAACAGTCTGGAATTTCTGTCTGCTGTATTGCAATGTGACCCCAGTTTTAATACTTCTCAATGTCGTCTCTGAGAACCATGTCTGTTTACGTCTGACGCAGTTTGTGAGCATCGATCTTCAAGATGTCAAGGTGTGTCTATTCTTTCCAAGAGAAACTATGCAACATTATGCTTCCCCATCCTGGTCCAATCAGAGCCACTGACCTGGGTGTGGTGGCGTATATAACAGCAGCTTAGATGAGTCCAGTACTCAATCCAACCTAAAGTAGATGCTAGAACAGGGTTTACATGTGATGACCCAGTTTCTCTGCTTGGTGGTGATGGATTGCAGGCTGTGAAGGTTGGTGAGGAGCTTTCAACTGAGGATATGGCTGGGCTGATGATTCTCATTTCATAGCTGTGGTGATGGTGCCCATTGGGCTTTAATTGCTTGTTGCTGCGAGGAAGACACAATCTGTTCCTTGCAGTAGCTGTTTGATTGCCTTATTTGGTCAAGTCTTGTAGTCACTTACAAGAGCAATCCCACTGCTAATAATGGAGGAACTGTAGTAGTCTCACAGTAGTTTGCTGGCTGCACATAGATCCATGTTCCAAATGTGGTCATCCCTGACAAAGCATGATTTTAAACTCTAACTCAGTAAACAATTCAAGCTATGAACTTGTATTTTACCTGATAAAATTTACTAGGTTGGTGCTATAAGACGGAATTTCCATGATTTATGTGGGTGGCCTGTCCATTCTGTTTGGTGTGAACTCAAGTTTGTAGTCTAGGACTATCCATCAACAGTTTAAATGTTTTGTCCTGATCTTGAACTTTGTACATTTGTGCAGGAAGTTCGAAAGCGGTTTGATAAGGCCAGCCTGCATTATGACCAGGTAAGCTGGAGAGGTCTAGATGAAAATACTGTATTGTTCCTTTAGGTACTAGTATATCTGTACCATGTACGTGTTGCTAAATTTAAGTGAACCATGTGTCATTTCATTAACAGTTTGTCACTGCTTATCGCTCTTTTAAATTCAAGCTCTGTGTAGCTACTGCCCCTTTCTCCTGGAGAAACCATGATTCTAACACTGATATAAACAGAATTGTTCACTTTCTACCAGTGAGTCTACAATCTGACTTCTGCTCTGGAATCTCCTCTCCAGGTCTATTAGGTCTTCTCAGGATTGCTACAGAATGACATGAGCCTGATAGGCAGTAATCATAACTCGTATAAAAATGGGTTAGAAAATATTAAACTTTAGGAACTATGGAACATATGGAAACAAAGGAAATTCAAATTATGGTATAGATTTAAACAAGTGAAAAGATCCAAAACCAATATAGTGAGCAAAATTTAGAGTATAAACCTTAGGTTCTGAAATATATGAACCAAATTCTTATACACTAAACAATAAAGCATAACCTTAAAAATCCAAATGATATTTTGCAAAACACCATGTAGCAATACACACATAATGATAATTAATGCACACTGTTTGAAAGGTGCAAAATGCAATACCTACATTAAGCCAAAAAACCCACACTGGTTGTGGGTAGTCAATGCATTATTCGCATATGGGTATGAAAAAATAAACTACAAAAAAATATTGAATATGAAATATCCATGTAAAAGTATAAAACCTTTATCTATGCTTGTATACTTAATGAAACTTGATGCCCTTTCTATATCCAACAACTAGGAAATGAAAAGAGGTTGAATTGTGAAAATATAAACAAAAAAACAAAAGAAGTAACAAGAGACAAATGCATACCTTTAAGAATAAAAGATGACAACGTTTCACCAAAGCTTATAATCCCAATTGAAAACGCAACCCTAAAAAATCATAACTCGTACAAAAATGGGTTAGAAAATATTAAACTTTAGGAACTATGGAACATATGGAAACAAAGGAAATTCAAATTATGGTATAGATTTAAACAAGTGAATAGATCAAAAACCAATACAATGAACAAAATTTAGAGTATAAACCTTAAGTTCTGAAATATATGAACCAAATTCTTATACACTACATAATAAAGCATAACCTTAAAAATCCAAATGATATTTTGCCATAAGCCTTATTACAACCCTAATTATACAAACCCTAAAAAAAAAAAATCTTAGTGATATATGTCCTAAACCCAAAAAATATACAAAGTATACAAATTATATAATGCAAAATACGTTAAACTTTGAAAACAATCAAATAAATTTCATACAAAACCAAAAGAGAAGATATGTTACTTACCTTTGTGTGATCTCTCCAACTTAAATTTTTCCACTCTTTTTGAAGAAGATATAGAATGCAATTGTATTATTTCACATATGTGTAAACCCTAAAATTTTCCCCCCAAATTGAGCCTACTTTAGATTAATTACTCTATATTTGTGAAAGACTTATTAATTAATTTATGTGTCTCAACCCTAAACCTAATGGTTAAGTTAGTAGGGTATGTAATTAATAGAGTAGCTAGGTTAGTAGGGTAGGTGGTTAATACAATAGCTAGGTCAGTAGGATAACTAGGTATTAGGGTAGTTGTGTCAGTAGGGGATAATAAATAAGGTACCAAGGTTGGTGTAATACTTATGAGGGTAGGAAAGTGAGCAGGGTAGCTATTCGGAGTGACCCCAAATGCAAGTATTGCATTTAGGGTGGGATCTTCATATAAAGAACCCTAAACCCCACATGCGTACTTTCGGAGTGACCCCAAATGCAGGTATTACATTTAGGGTGGGATCTTCATATAAAGAACCCTAAACCCCACATGCGTACTTTCGAAGTGACCCTAAATGCAGGTATTGCATTTAGGGTAAGATCTTCATATAAAGAAAGCTTAAACCCTACATGCGTCCTTTCGGAGTGACCCAAAGTGTAGGTATTACATTTAGGGTTGGGTTATTTCAAAGTGACTTTGCATATGCATATTGTGTTTAGGTTAGGTCTTCACTTAAGGGTATCCAAACCATTTAGATGGGTTTTTTTGAAACGTGGGTATTACATTTAGGTTTGTTTTTTCATTTCAACTTGAAATACCCAAACTATACTTACCTTTACCAACTAGAATTTTGGGGTTTCGTTGCAATACCTACACCCGTACTTACTTTTACCAACTGGAATTTTGGGGCATAATTTCAATACTTTCACTTGTACTTACTTTTACCAAACCCTAACAAAAAAAAATCTTAGTGATATATGCCCTAAACCTAAAAAATTATACAAGCTATACAAATCATATAATGCAAAATAAATTAATTTAAAAAAACATAGGAAAAAATTTAAAAACCAAAATTCAAAGGTTTTAAACTATAAATATTTATTAAGTGAAAGAAAATACGTTAATCTTTAAAAATAATCAAATAAATTTCATATAAAACCAAAAGAAAAGATATGTGTTTTATCTTTGTGTGATCCTTCCAACCTAATTTTTCCACTCTTTTTGAAGAAGATATAAAATGCAATTGTATTACTTCACATATGTGTAAACCCTAAAATTTTCCCCCCAAATTTAGCCTACTCTAGATTAATTACTATACATTTGTGAAAAACTTATTAATTAATTTGTGTCTCAACCCTAAACCTAAAAATTTCCCCCCAAATTTAGCTTACTTTAAATTAATTACTATACATTTATGAAAAACTTATCAATTAATTTATGTGTCTCAACCCTAAACCTAATGGTTAAATTAATAGGGTATGTAATTAATAGAGTAGCTAGGTTAGTAGGGTAGGTAGTTAGTACAGTAGCTTGGTTAGCGATGTGACCCAAAATGCAAGTATTGCATTTAAGGTATGATCTTCGTATAAAGATGTTTAAACCTCACATGCGTATTTTCGAAATGGCCCAAAATGCAGGTATTGCATTTAGGGTAGGATCTTTGTATAAAGAAAGTTTGAACCCCACATGCGTACTTTCGAAATGGCCCAAAATGTAGGTATTACATTTAGGGTAAGGTTTTTAGGGTAGGGTATGTAATTAATAGGGTAGCTAGGTTAGTAGGGTAGGTGGTGAGTACAGTAGCTAGGTTAGTAGGGTAGGTGATGAGTACAGTAGCTAGGTTAATAGGGTAGGTGGTAAGTACAGTAGCTAGGTTAGTAGGGTAGGTGGTGAGTGCAGTAGCTAGGTAGAAAAGTGAACAGGGTAGCTATGTGTGAGGTCAGGTCCAGGGAAAAACGAGCAGGAACCAAAAAAAAAAAAAGTACAATGGTCAGCAGCAAAAAGAAATGGACTGTCATGAACCCCATCTGGCGCCCAATGAAAAAACGCAACCCATCCAGTGGACAGAACGGCCAACTGGTGCATTGGTGGGTGCTAATTCACTCTGGCCGTCATTCATTACTAGGTAATGGTGTGCTTTGTATAGAAGGGGTATAAATTTGTGGCAACCAACCATGTCTAGGAATGGAAGAAAATATGCATGCCATATTTTCAGCCTATTCTCAATGATGTTCCCATGTTCCCAATGGGTTTTTCCTCATTATTATGTTCCTCAAGTTCTCAATATGTTTCTCCAAGCTTGTTCTCCATTAGCACCTCACTTTATTCCATTTCCTTTGCCCCAAAAAAATTCTCCCCTTCTACACAAAACCCTCGATGTGAGCAAACCTGAGGTTTTTTTGTATGCTAATATTCTGAATGATTCATTTGATACCGTATTGTAAACCATTCACAATTGAAACAATTATATCTCACATGTGTTTTTTAGAAACACTCAATTAATCAACTCAAAATTACTATTCACCTTCAAATGCTATTTTGCCTCCTTTTGTAGGTGGTGGTCATCTTGTAAGGGCCATAAGATGGACACTTTAGTTGCTCAAGCTACTCCCTAGTTTTGACCAGAGTGTGGAGTGGGTATTAGAAATGGTACCAAACGCTTGTCTAGTATCAGGCCATGTATCAAACTTATTTTTTAACATGTCTTTTTTTTTTCACAAACAGATTAAAAAGAAAATGTAGTCCTTGTGCAACTTTCTACAAGGACAAAAACTTCCCCAGGGAGAAGGGGACTCAACCAAATTTCACCAACTTTCCTAAAGAGTGTTTGCAATTTCCATGAGGCAAATGGGCCTAGGTTCCCCAAGGAAACATAGTTTCACAAAGCAAATGGGCCCAAGGTTCCTTGGGAAATTACATTTCCTTAAGGTGAATGGGCTCAAGTTACCTAGGGGAACATGGTTGGCTGAGGCAAATGTGCCAAGTTCCTTGGGGATATGTGGTTGGTTGGGGCAAATGGCCACAAGTTCCCTAAGAAACATTGTTCCTGGAGGCAAATAGGCCCAAGTTCCTTAAGAAAACATGTTTCCCTAAGTTCCCAAGGGAAACAGGGTTACCTTTGCCTAGTGCTTACTTCCTTAAGGAACTTGAGCCTATTTGCTCGAGGGAACCCTATTTCAAGCCCATATTTCTCATGAAAAACTTGAACACATTTTGTCCTTAGGAAGATGCAAGTCCCTTTCTCCCCAAAGAAGTTGAGAAAACTTTGTTAGGTCCCTTCCTCCGAAGAGTAGTTGCCCAAGGACTACATTTCTTTCATCTATCCATGAAAGAAAATGAAAAGTTGAAGGAAAAAACTGAACCCTGAACTTTTGGGGCTATATGGGATAATTTTAACGACTACATCATAATTTTAATTGTATGACAACTTTGTTAAGACCAATGCAAAAAATTTAATTTGTTGCCTATGTTTAGTTCTTGCCACAAAATACAATGTGCATTTACCCTCCAACACATGAAATCATATATAGTCTCTCAAATTGTTTCAACTAACATGTTTTTATTTTTAGGATTATTTTCATAAGTTTTAAGAAATCATACCATTTACTCTAGTCACATCATTCTTCCTCTCCACACACAACACCACCAGTTGTGGATGTCAATTCATTGAAACCCTTCAAAATGGTGGTTAATGCAGAAACACTCTTCAATCCTTGAAACCTTTGTGTGGGAATAACATTTTTGAACCACCTTCTCTTACAAAAGTCATTGCAATGTGTTCATAACACTTATCAAATATTTGTGATTTTGTTTCTTTTCCAAGATCTAACTAGTGTTGGGTAGGTATTTAATTTTGCTAGTAACCTATGGTTTTGGTCTTCATGTTTTTGAAAATTTCAAAATCAAAGAACCTTCAATTATCTGATAAAAACTTGATAATTTTCATGAAATAATTGACAAAGAATCAATAACATTATAGAAAGTTATTTGACTTGCTTCTAATTTTTTGAAAACTACAGTTATATCTCAAAAATTGATATTTTGATCCATCATCTTCCATTTTCATTCAATGAATGCATTTCATCTAATCACATATCATTTTTCATTCATGATAAGCATTTAAGAAAGTGTTCAAGAAGGCTTTGTAGACATTGAACCTTGTGGAGCAAGTTCTCCAAACATGTATAAAAGCATCTCCATGGGAGCACCTAAATTGCGCTGCTAACAATATACTACCGCATGTGAAGAAAAAACTTGAAAACACAAGTCGCACCCATGGCTCCATTTGGAATAAAAACTCCCAACCCCAATAGAAATATGTGTTTCCCTCATCACTTTTGCATAGGATACGAGAGCTTGTCAACTCCAATATTTGACTATTTTGAAAATCAAGAAGAAGGAGCCATGGCATCATTGAGCTCTAAAGCTTGGTGCAAGCTTTTCAACGAACATCACAACTCTCGTGACAATGAATACAAAATCAAAAAAGAGAAGAACTTTGTTGTTGAAGAAGATCACCAACTTTGCAAGTCGTTCTTCATGTTTCGCAAGACCTTGTGACCAATAGTGGACAAAAGTTAACAACATTTTGGAACATGGTGCAACAACACTACAACAAAAATTGACCCCCAATAGGTGTAGAAAGACCAACAAAAGGCTTGGAAACAAAATGGGGGGTGATTAAACACAATGTCTCCAAGTTTGTAGGTTGCCCTGGGTCAATCATTACTTTGAATGAATCCGAGACATTTGAAAAAGAGACATAACAAAATGTATTAGAGCTTTATAAAAACAAGCACCCAAAGCAACAATCCTTCACCTTCATTCATTATTAACTAATTTTCAAAAACGCATCACAATGTGTAGCGTGCATGAGGATGTGCGCAAGACATCACCCATCAAACGAAAAACTAGATACCAAGCAAAGGGGGGGAGGTAGAAAGTTTTCCTACACTACAGAATCCAATTTCTCTAAAGATCACATTGAAAAGGCCATAATGTTCAAAAGCTACAAAAGAGGCAAAGAAGATGAACAAGTTGAAAGATTATGGTACGAAGGTTCATGCACATGCAATGGTAGACATGCCTACAACAACCTTGACGAAAGTTGCCATCTCGAAGGATCAAGCAACTATGGTGTTATTCACCATGCTTAAAGACCAACTAGTCACGAAAGAAGCATGTGAATATTTTAAGATGCAAACATGTGAATAGTTATACAACTATGAACGTGCTTGAAAATGAATGCATAAAGACCCGGTCCTTCCACAACTCTAGCCACTCCAAGCACCACCACGATCTTTGACTCTATAAAAACCACACAAGTAGAAAATACTACAACAAATAATGATTAGTGTTGAAATGAGAATGTGAAACTTTGGATTGAAACATTCAGAATTGTAAAATCTTCATATTTTTATTTCAAACCAAGTTGTTGCCTTTCATTGCTTATAAAGGTTCGATAAGGTCATTTTTGATTTTGTAATGATTATCAACATCTTCTATTACATTTGTCCATGCATGAATGCTTCAAATTTGAACCCTCTTCTAAACTACACATCATCATGGTTCTACCAAGCTAGTTACATATTCTCACCAGCTTCATTTTCAATGATCATGTTGTGGAGCACCACACATGCCATCAAAACATTTACTATCACCTCCCTATTCCATCGTCTATTGGATTTGCAATCACTTGAAATTTGGCTTGGAAAGCCCCAAAACAACACTCCACATCTTTCCACACGTTTTTTTGACATTTTGCAAAATGTTGTCGTCTTTCATCTTACAGTTCATGGGTTGTTTGAACAAAAATAAACCACCTTGGATATATCATGTCCACTAGTAAATAAAAATGTTGATTAACATTCCCATTGATTATCAAGTTGTTGACAATTCCTGGACCCAACAAAAAAATGGCAACCAAAAAGGTTCGATCATGCAAGTTCAAGTCATTATTACACTTGGGTAATTCAAAATAAACATACCAAATCCATACAAATTTATTAGCTATTGCTTCTAGTATGATCAATCTATGTTTATCCTTATCTGTGAACTGACCCTGCCAATGGGGCAATTTTTTCATCTATATTGCATACACTGACCTTACCAAGTAATGGGGCAATTTTTCCATCTATAATGCATACAATCCAACAAAGCAAACATCCTAGGAAGCCATGGTCCCCATTGATTATGAGTTGTTTCTCCAAGTCAGCCCGCAATGACTGCCACAAGTACTCACATTCAAAAGTCACACGAATCGTTTTGACAAAATGCTTCAAACATTCAATGGCAATGGTTTTGACTAAATGACAATGCTCGTTGATGGCATGTGCTGCAACACTTTATGCCAACATTTTCAAAGCGATAGTGCATTTTTGGATCATTGAAAGGCCCATGTGCCCACACACCTATGTTACACAAAATAAGAATCATGATCAAAAACAACATTCATAATTTTGCAAAAAGAAAATGCCTCATCCTATATTTCCTATGAAAAAACCAATCATCATAGACTAGCGACACAAAAAAATAATTTATCCAAATTTGCAAAATGGCCTAAGCTTCATTGGCAATCAAAATTTCCTTGACAATCTAGCATAGAACCACCATGTTGACGTCTGAATGCATTCTCCACTAGTGCCAACAAAATTTGTGTGATTCCTACCAATAGTTGATTTCCTTCCTCTTTTGCACATATACATACTAATGTGTCTTGTCAACTTTTATGAATGCATCATTTGGTGCTATTAATAAAACAATATGTTTCATTTTAAAATCTATTTTGGAAACCCATTTCATCATATTCTGTTGTTCCATTTCTTTCAAATTCATCCATTGTCCTACTCCTTTAAATTCATCCATCTTTTAGCCTTTTCAAATTGCACACTCTCCCAAATTGTCCAACTTCCCCTTAATTCATACATTGGATCAATTTCCCAAGTTCATGTTTGTCTAACTTCCTCCAATCATCTTACTTTCCCAAATTCATTCATTGTCCAACTTTCCCATGTTCATCCTTGTCTACCTTCATCAAATTGTCTTAATTCTTGAAATTTTATAACTAGGGTTCATCTATTTTCCCAAGGATGTCCAAATCCCCTAACTTCATCAATTATTTCACTTCTCAAAATTTCATCCATGTTCCGACTTTTTTGGGTTCATCCATCATTCATGCATCATCCAAGTTTCATAAAATTTCCAACTTCAGCTTCATCAATTTCCCCAAAAAAAGACCAAAACATTTCACAACATATGCATTATGTACAACCTTGTTTCTTGTGGTTCCAGGTTGTGGGTTGGTTCTAAGTCGAGTCCTGGCCAACCTTCTGCTAGATCAGAAACTTAAACCATGTTGTGCAAGTACCCTCTTTCAAAGAGCCAGGACCCAAATTGGACTTCACAACCAAACTCCTCTGGAAACTAGCATAGTGGAACTGGAACTGACTCTGGAATTTTTTCTTCAAAACACTTGAAGTGATGTTTAGGAATTCAATGTACTCAGAACTGCACCCTAGTTTCAATCATTTCAAGAAAATAAACCCAAGTTAGAGCTGAAGGTTTGATCAAAATTAGAAAGATAACCAGATCTGGAACCAAAGGTTTTCTTCAACACTGAGAACTGAGAAATATTGGTCCAAACTGCCACCAAATGAGCTGGGAGTTTTGGACTACATAGCGATCCATGTGGGCCCAGCTGAGGTAGGAGTTTTGGAGTAGTGATCCAAGCATCCATGTGAACTCACTGAGCCTCTGTTAATTCCTGGTTAAGTGTTGGGGGCAGCCAAAGAACTTGCATGTCCTCCGTGTTTGACAATAAAATGATTTTCCCATGTCTATCAAATTTAGTTTGGGAGTAAGTAGGATCAAATACCTGTGTGGGCTTTGTTGCCTACAATCCTTGGCTTAGTGTATTATGGCTTCAATTGCTATGTTACTTCCTCAGGAAAACCAATGTAGAGCAACAAGTTCAACAAACAAGAACTTTCAAATTTCTACTAGTTAACTCACATCCTTAGATTTGCTGACCACAGTTTCTGCACATGGGTCCATTGATAGTGTTTCGGCACATAAGCACTCTCTCTCCCAGTTTGCATGACTGCAAAGAGATCGTAGCATCAACTTTCAATGCAGCCATACAGAATTTGAGTTGGATTTGTTTTGGGTACCAAAATATTCTCCTACCAAAAATTCTTATCTTATCTTGTGGACTGTTTGGCAATCTGTAAAATCTCTCAACATCAATCCCCATGGCAAAGAAAAGAATTTGGAAGTCACCTTGTAAACTCTACACTCGTAAGCTGCTGGTTTTTGGTCAGGAGGTTCTGTCCTCTGTCAGAGTTGTATTGGCAACTTCCAATTTTGTTTCATTGAGCTTTACTCGAGGTTGAGGGATAATGTCCAGCACCATTTGGAGATGTTTGGAGCTTGGAACAGCTTCTAATGTCACCTGCAAAGGTTGCCAAGGCACAATCTATAATAAATCATGAAGATTCTTGTCTACTGGTTTTTCAAAGTTGTCATAGAGAAGATGAGAAACACATTTGCTCATAAGACAATAAAACATGACAAATCAGAAATGTAAGAAGAGCCTTGATTTGCAGAACCTGCTGGAAGATTGGGCTGTGACTCACATCTTGAAATCCCTGAAATGCAAACGACATTTCCTCATGTCACATATGTACTGTCAGGCCCTGTTCTTGAGGTTGCATCATGCAATAACACCTACCCTACTCCACATATATCAGAGAAATCCATATAGCCAGTTCCCCAGGTGTTATCCTTGAATTCTGCGTGTGTATACAAGATGAGTAAAACACTTCCAGACATCAGGTCGTTTTTTTGTTTTACACAACCCAGATCTTCCAACAGTACTGTGACATTGTGACATTGTGACATTTAGGGGGAAAAAACATGCATGAATGCAATTGATGCATAGGCAGTACACATACCAAGCTCCTGAAAAGGTGCAGGGATGCCTCATTGCTTTCCCCTATCTTGGCGACAAACTTGGTGATGCCAAGTTGTTGACATCCAAACACCATCATGAGATTGACTGCTTCTTTCCCTAGCCCTTTCCCCCGACTACCCAACATCACTTGGAAACCTCAATCCATGCACTTGCAAACAAACATAGAGCTTTACATTTTGTGTGCACTTGTAGAACCTATCTGGCATGTTTTTTCAAGCTTGATGCAAACAACAAAGTGCAGAGGGTAACGTGAAATGCACCTGTGTGACTCTGCAATCATGATCTCAATTTCTGCTGTGGAAAGCTCTTCTGGTTTGTTCAAAAACAGGTTCACATCCCCAGCCATTGCTGTACCAAAACCCCCCCACCCCCCCCCCCCCCCATCCATGAAGCTTTCAGCAACTGCATTCATTTGATGGAACAGTCATTACAACACACTTCCTCATTGCATTATGCTCTGGTCTTTCTTGGCATGAATAAATCAGAATGACTCAGAAATGATTATGTGGCTCTTTGCTACTCCTCTCTCTCTCTCTCTCTCTCTCTTCCTTGCAGTCTCAATCCTAATTTGAAGGTATTCTCCAAACCCTAAGTTGAAGGCGATTTCCAAATCCTAACTGGAAGGTGAGCTCCAAACCCTAAGCATTGAATCCCAGCTTTTACTCGCCTTCCTCATGGGGTGCACCAGGAACATAGTCTCCTTGCATTCGTTGCCGATCCAGAACAATGAAAGTGTACTCTGAAAACCATAGCAAATAGCAAAGTAAAAACTTGTGTCAGTAGTAGACTCACTCACAGTTGATCCTATGATGTTTCTGATCACAAGCAAGCAGTTCAAGGAACAAAAGAAGAACCAACAAAATCATCAAATGTGAGAGAGAGCCTCCTCCGAGGAAGAGTAAAAAGGAGAAAGGGAGGGAGGGCCGAGGAAGAGAAACTACTGAAAGGGTCCGCAGCCCACGATCGTTGCATGGCGTACTCTTGGGCAAGAGATAGAGGCTCGCTACCCGTGGCCTCTAGCAAACCAGGATCCTGCATCCACGCATGGTAAAGCTCCACATGAGCTTCCTCGTAGGGTACCAGAATCAATTTCTCTCCTTCCACTCTGCACTCCTTCTCAGCAACCATGTCTCTAGTCTGTCTGCTTCTCCACTTGCCGTTCATAAACAGAAGGAAAAAACTTCACCGATTACTGAAACCACGCCCCTGCACCAAAAGCTGCTGATTCCCGCAAAAGACAATCAGCAGAGAAAAACCTTGACCTAATTGGTGTCATCCTGGAAGAGACGACAAATGTTGATACCAAGCTTCCTCCTCCTCCCTCCCCCCCAGTGCCGGTCTTAAGATGGATGCACCTCAGACCAAGTTACAGCAAGTATGATCACGATGCAGCTTGGAGATCACGATGAAGAAGATGTGAATTTCTGAACAAAACAATGGGGACTTGATCTTTTGTCATTGCACAAGGACAACAAACTCATTTCATATGCGGCTGTGATCTTGTTGTGTTTCTTTTGAATTTCAGATTCTCCTCTGAGTTGGGTTGTTGTGCAGACTGTTCCTCATAGATACACAATTTGATTCAGAAACTTGCAAGGAGAATCTGAGCAAGAAGAAGAGGATAACAGGATTCATGGTTTGCTTTCCCAAATTAGCTCATTTGCAACAAGATTTCATGAACAACCAGAGTTATCCAGAACAGAAAATCAGCTCTTCTTGTTATCTCTATCTGTCAACTGTGTATCACGTTGCATACTGAGGATTATTACAGCAAAAGGCATAACCATGGATTTTCCAACAATGTCTTCCTGTCATGAACTCTTCAGCATGATCATTGAACCCCCTTCTCTTCAGCATGATCATCATTGAACCTAACCTCTTCAGCATGATCATTGAACCTCTTCTCTTCAGCATGAGCATTGAACCTCCTAACCTTCATTGAAGAACGCTCTTCAAGAGGTGGGTCAATTTCCAAATTCCTGGTGATGGGTACATGTCATCGTGTGCCACCAAAAACTGGGATTCCAACTCCAAATTGAAGTTGTAATTTTCGGAGTTGGGATTTCCATCAGATCTTCCAATCTTTCCTTGCATCAAGGTTCAGATCATAGCTAAAAACTTTGTGAATTGCTGCAAATTCATGTAACTTTTGAAGGGTTGTAATCTTTTTCTCCATAATTTCTTACTCCAGAAGACGAGTCATTACCAGAAACCAAGGGGGAGCCTGGTTCTAAACAGAGTACATGAGGAAAGAAAGTCTGGCATGCGCTGTTGTCCCCTCCTTAGAACTCTTTGCACCTACCTACTTCTTAGTTTTGTAGATGTTTACTAGAATTTCGGACATGACAGAAGAGTTCCTCTTATTCAAGATGCAGTACTTTTAATCATCTCTCCAACTGATCCCCCTCATAAGCTCAATCTAAGAAGTTCTAACCCTGACTTGTTGGATCCAGCAACCCAACACCATCAATCATCAACATAAAAGCTGGAGCTTTGAGTCCTTGAATTGGCTGCAGCTCAGCAGGCTAGAAGTTTCATAAAGTCGTGGAATTGCATATCTGTTGTAACCAGTACTACATAATGAATCTTTTTTTAGCTGCTTCAAGGATGCTCAAAATGCAGATTGCATGTTTTGTTGGCACCAAGGCATTGATCATCAGGCATTACCATGATGTGCAGCAGATTCCATCATGTCTTTTCTTTCACTAGGGCATTGATCATCATCAGGCATCATCATGATGTACAGGAGATTGCATGTCTTTCTTTCTACTAGGGCATTGATCACCACCATTAGGCATCATCAGGATGTCCAGAATTGTCTCAAAGTGCTGGTTGTAGTGTAACTTGAAAATGTGTCAGTTCTTTTTCAGTGTCAACAAAGATTTCAGTAAAGGTTTGGATGAAGATGTAACCTAATGGAGGAAGGGCTGCGATATTTTGGACTGGTGGAAAGCCCCAAAACAAGGGATAGTTGATCATCATGAGGCGTATCATGAGGCAAGGCGTTGAGGGTGCCATTGCTCTCCATTTGTTGTATTTTTTGTTTTTGTGATGTTTTGTTGCTTGCAGGTGATGAGTTTTGTTTTTCTTTCTTCATGGATGTGACGACGTTCAACGTTTGATCAGATGAGAATCTTTCATTGTTTTGGAGCTTGTGGTTGATGGAGTGCAAGCGTTACAATAGTTGAGGGGATCGTCAACTGATGCAACATATGCCAAGGGGGATTGAGGCCTAAGTTAATAGAAATGTAACTTGAGTCATTTGATCAAATTTGGGAGGCATCTTTAGTCCTAAATTTGGAAAGACTAGGCCTCATGGATGATTTTGATGAAGATTGAACAACAAGTGCACCATGACAAGCAAAGATCTCCTCCATGGGAAGTGCAACTAGATGAGGGTGTTCACATGGAAGTAATGTTAGACTATTTGTTCCAATTACCTTGTGATTTGATAGTGGAAAGTCAACCCCAATTCATGACCCTAGGTCCTCAAATGTAGATATGGCTCCCAATTTATAATACATCAAATGTTTAACATTGTTGATGAACTTGCAACAATCCCTAAAAGTATTCCAGGCCCTTTTGAAGGAAATGTAAATGATGGAAAACCTACAATCACGAGTAGATATGGAATAGAACATCTCAACTAAAAATCAAGAAGACATTGAAGTAGATCTAGTAAGGTTGTAAGATGCATGCAAGCCATTCTTGTATATGGGAGCTTGATCCACTAAACTTTCAGCAACAATGTTGATGATGGATAATTTCATAGTCCATGGGGTTAACAACAAGTGTGTGGATGAGTTGTTGTTGCTTTCGCATAAGTACATACTCCCATTGGATAATTGTTTACCTACAAACATATTTCATGCAAAGTATTTAACTCTAAACAACAAAGTAATTGATGCATGCATAAATAGGTGTGTATTGTTTTGAGGGCAGTATGCAAATCTCATGACACACCCAAAGTGAAAGCCATCACAACACAAGAATCTAGGCATGTCAAACATACCATCTAAAGTTATGTGCCATTTCCTTCTCATTCCTTGTTTAAAGCGCATGTTTAGGGCCCATGTTACATCAAATTTGGTGGTGTGGCATAATGAAAATAAAGTAGAAATGGGCTAGTTCAACACGCTACAAATAGTAAAGCTTAGCCACATGTTGATGCAATGTGCTTAGAGTCTTATATGTAATATTAAAACTTGTTAATGATGGAATAAACCCTTTTTGTGAAAAGATAACACATAGTAAACTTGGCCCATCTTGATTTTTAATTGCAATATTTCACAAGGGCTTATGACCAAAAATATATTTCTTGTGTTATTTTTAATAACCCATGGCAATGAGTTTGTGAAGATGCATAATTTTGATGTGTACATGGCACCCCTAATAAAAGAACTACAAGCATTGTGGAAAGGGGTGGCAACATATGATGTGGCAAAGGTTCTGGGTTAGGAGGAATTTACATTAAAAGCTATAGGTTCAAAATACATTAATAGAGCCAAAAAAGGTGTTAGAAGTTTTTGAAAATTTCAAATTGTAGTAGATATGTCTTTATTCTAACATTTTCAAATTATGCCAATACTTCTAAGTTGTGTTAAATGACTAATATGAATGTTAAGGAATTTAAATTAAAAATTTATCAAATTTCATTTTGGGTTTTGGTTTTAGTAAAAGACTTTTGAGTTTGAACAACATTTGTGTCAAAAGCAATCAATTTTGCAAAGGACTAAGGTAAAATGCTATTTTAAGATAAGAAAATTAGTGGAAAAAAAACATTTACATGATAACAATTTATTACAAAGATTTTTTTATTTTATTTTAAATGTTATGAAATTTGAAATTTTTTAAAATTCAAAGTATGTTTCAAAATCTCAAAATTTGAAAAAAAAAATTATCACATGTAAATATGGGGTGTAATATACATTACATATAAAACAAAGTTGCAGCTTATGATATAAGAAATTAAAACCTAAAATGGTAAGCATATTTTGATGTGATTCAAAATTATGATAATTTTTCAAGCCAAAATGTAAAATTTAATGAAATCTACACACTTTGAAATTTTCATATTTATTCAACAACAAGTAACAAAAATTGATATATTGGGACAACTATATATATAATATTTGTAAAAGATTTCATTCACAAATTCCTTCATTTGAAAAAGTGAAAAGGATTAAAAATGTATTCAAAGTTTTTTATAACATAATCTTGTTGGGTTGTATTAGCGTGTTTTAACCCTATATTGTTGTGGACAATCCTTGACTACCCAACTTATGGCCTTATGTTTGGATGTGTCACCAAGGTTATGTTGCATGCCCAATTTTAGGGCTGAAAATTATCTCTCAACACTTTATGGAATGAAAGGAAAGGTTGTGTGTGAGAGGTTTCAACATTGGTTGGCTAGGGATCACCTTTATCAAAAAATCAAATTGATCTCATTTCAATATTGTTTATTTTGATTCTAGAACTTAAAAACATAGTTTTTTTCTTGTACATTTTTCCCATTGAAACAAGCCAAATGTTCATTGTTTGCAATGACTTTGTGGGTGCTAGACATGGTCTTCACCAATTGAAATGTGATTTGGTATTGGAATGCTTGTTGATGTGTTTTTAAAACTAAGTTTGAGCATTTTATGCATGATGTAATTTAATCATGCACATCAGTTAATTTCTTTTTTTTACTCTAACATCTTCAATTGAAACAAATATATGGTGCCAAAATTCAATGTAAGCATTTAATTTAAATCAAGTTTAGGGTGATTTAAATATATGGATATTACTTATTTAAATAATAATAGGGTGGGAAAAGTAGAGACTCCATCACATTATATAACCCAAAAAATACTTTTTAAAATCTTCATAGTGAAAAGAATTAACACATAATGACCCCTAGAAATTATTGCTTGTTTTCAAAGTTCCTATCATTCACATTTTGAAACTGCAAGGTTCACATTTTAGCTTCAATTTTCTTAATGAATACTTAATTCAATCATTGTGAGTGATATAACAAGATACATCTATTGATGTTTTGTCACAATTTATAATTTGGCCAATAAAGCTTAGGATCCAACCTTGGGCAACATTAGTCAACCTCATATGAACTCAATTTAGTGTTGTTATCTCATCACCCTTTGCTTTATTATGAAATTTCTATGAAAGATTTTTGAATATGTAAACTTTGAACCCAATAGTTAAGTTGAACCCAATGGATGGATGCATTTAAAGTGGACCAAATTTCTAATTATAAGGCTTTGATTAAAAGTAAATGTGTGTAAAAAGTAAACATGGCGTAGGCTCTTAGGGTAAGGGGAAAACTTTTTTAAAATGTTATTATGTATACATGTGGATGTTATCCTTTAACACATTTGCCATTTTCCAAGTGTAGTAATTAATACAAATAATATTAACATATCATACATAGGTCATTTTTTAATCACATATGCAAAGAAGTGGTGTCAAGAATATCTCACAACAAAATCTAATATATGTACATGGAGATCACTTGTTAAGCTTAACATAAGATGAAAATGAAATTTAATACATAAAACATCAATAAAAAAAGATTTAGTGTATCTAAAGGGCATGTGATGTGCACATGATCAAGTGAAAAAATTCCCTCTATAAAAGGTAGGGCATTTCAAAAGAAAAAAGCATGTTTTAAATAAGCATTTTGATATTCAAAATACTTGACCTTTTTTTCCCATGTGATATCTACTAGGCATCATCATAGATATCATAGGAAAAAAATGATTTTTTTCACCAACCTTTTATGTATAGTAACACCTTGCTTTAAGAATGTTACCCTACAAATGATGACATGTCTGTGTTTGCAATGGGATATGTGAAAAACAAATAAATAGTGACAACTTCTCCTTTTAAAAAAATTTACCCATTGCACCAACAATTCACACAAAAAGTTTTGCCCACCTATTATGATTCATTTTCAACAACACTTAGAGAAAGAAAGAGGATTGCCTATTTGACTTGAGTATGACAACCTTTTCACTTTGTGATGTGTAAAAGTGGGATTGTGCATTATAGCTTTTTATTGGGCAAGGATTGTGCATTTACTTGGGTCTACAACACCTTGACATAATAACTAGCTTTGCCCTCATGACCCAAAAAAAAGAAGAAAAGATGATTCTCAATCACACCTATAGAAAAACACTTAAAAAATTAGTTTATAAAAGTTGTAATTTAAAACTTACAAGTAGGTGAGAGGATGCAAATGATTTGATACTTCAACTATTTTGTTAATTTGATAGCTACCTCATTTTATTTCCTTAGTGTACAAATATTGTTTTGGTTGCAATTTGAATGTTATGTTAAGTAATAGAAAGTTGTTCTATGTAAAATTGATAATGTGAAGGGATATTAGTTGTTGTATATATTATAAAATAATGTATTCTGCAGCATAATTAGAACTAAAAATTATATATATATATATCATGGCATGCCCCTCGTGTATTTTAACACCATAAGGTAAAGAAGCTGATTGGGTGCTGGTTCCTATGGAATCTTCTCATCCTACTAAGTTTATTAGTAACAACAACAAACAGAAGCTAGGCTAGAGAGAGAGATGAAGAACATAAGGACAAAAAAACCTAAACAAAACTAGATGAAAGAAGGCAAGGAGGAACTTGGATGAATAAATAATCATAGAGAAGCTTATTGGGTAATGTTCCATGGGACATCAATATTCATCCTTCTAATAAGTTGTCAATAACAACAACCACCAAGTGCAGCAGGAGAGAGATTAACATGAAAGCAAAAACCTAACAAAAATGGATGAAAAAAAGGTCATAACACTTGGATGAGTAGAATAATCATAGAGAATCCTATTGGGTGCTGTTTCATGGGCATCAATTTTCATCCTCCTAATTAGTAGTATATCAACACCAACAACAAAGAGCAGCAAGGAGCAGAGAGAGAGAGATGAACACATGAGGACAAAAAACCTAACAAAACCTAAGGAGGGGGATGAAAAAGGAGAGAAGGAACTTGGATGAAGAATTTTTCATTCGTCCAAGAGGATGGAGGGGTTGAGGTGACGAGCCCTTGGGGGAGGAGGGAGGGGTATACGGAAACCAGAGACGAAGAGCGCGACGACAGTCGACGACGCTGTGGGCCGATGGTTGTGCCCGCCCACCATCGTTTTCCGCTCGCATCGCTCGCTGTTTCTTTTGGGGTTTTTGGTTTTGTTTTGTGTTTTGCGGGAATTTTTTAAGGTATCGTTGTTGTGTAAGTGTGTAGCAGAGATGAGCATCCGTAACTTTTTCTCGGTTTCGGACAAGTGATGATGTTATTATGCAAGTGGTAGAGAAGGAGGAGGTGGTGGTGGTGGTCCTGGTGGTCCTGGTGGCCTTGAAGCTTTTTTTCCATTCCGGTTTCTGCTCCTCCTCCTCAATAACTAGGGTTTTGCGATTTTCCAGCATCAGGTTGGTGCTCCCTTGCCTCCCGGATTTTTTTTCTCTCATATCAGGCTCTGGTTACAGGGGCGAGCCGGTGGGATTGACGGGGGGAGCCTGAGCTGTTGCTTGTAGTAGGGGTTTTTGGAGTGTTATCTTTTCCTTTCTTTTTTCGCTGCTGCTCAGAGTTAGGGTTTCCTGTTGTGGTACTTTGTTTCTTAATTTTGGGGGGTGTAGGTTATGAGGGGAAGGGAGATTTAGGTAGGTAGGTAGGGATGCATTGTATTTGTTTTCTTTGAGATTTTCCCATGGGGATACCATCGGGAGGAGGAGGAGTAAAGGCAGGAACAACAACGCGTCTGGATACCAAAGTTGGGGGGAAGATTTGGCCTGATGGAAATCCGCAGATGGCTACTTTTGAATTTGGGGCGAAGCCAGGAGGAGGGAGAGGAGGAGATGTTGCAGGATCAGGGTCTGCAATGGCTCAAAGCACACCGGAGTTTAGGTTTCGTGCCACAAATCAAGCATCAGGGCGAGGACGTGGGAGCAGACATGTTCCTTTATCAGAACTTCTGGCATTTAGTAGGGCTAAGGGCGGTGCAAAGGTGAGGGATGACTGTGCCCCTTCCGCTCCACCACCACCTCCAGTACCACCAGCTGAATCAGAATCTGCAAGATCATCATTTCCCACATTCACTGCACAGAAACCACTTCCAGTACCACCTGAAGAACAGCAATCTTTGAGATCCTCGTTTCCCACATCCACTGTATCACCTGCTTCTCCATTACTACCAGAAGAACACCAACCTTTACATGCCACCTTTCCCACATTCACCACACCACCACCACCTCCAGTGGCACCAGAAGAACAGCAATCTGTCAGATCCTCTTTTGCCACATTCGCTGCTGCTGCTGCTGCTGCTGGACCACCACCACCAGTAACACTAGCTGAACGGGAATCCCTGAGATCCTCCTTCTCCACATTCACCATTGGGTCCAATGGATCTATCCCAGCTTCCACCTTTCCAGCTGGCTCCACTCCTGTTGTGGGGATTGGATCACAGTCCAGACCCCCAACTGATTCCAACTCTGCAGCTGCTTTTTCTGCCTTTAGAACTGGATTAGGTTTTAGACCTGTGATGCCTGCAGCCCCACAATTTGTTTTCTCTGCCACGAAAGGGGCCAAGCAAACTAACATTGTGTCTGATGCTGAACAAAAGATTGATAGCAGTATTGGCGCAAAGTTGTGTGATCTGCATATTGATAAGGATAGGGTAGAGTTGCAAACTGCACTTCATGGTGTCCTCCCAAAATTGAAGACACTTGAGATCAACCAGGGCATGGCAGAATTGAAGCCTGTTCTCCCCAAACTGGAGAAGCTTCATATCAATGAAGATAGGGTGGATCTGCCTTCTGGTTTCAATGCATCCTCAGGCAGGTTTCCATTTGTGTTTGGCCTGGCATCATCTTCCTCTTCATCAGCAGCAGCAACATCAGTAGGGAGGCCAGGTGTGCCAATGGCTATGGGGAGGTCAACTTCCAGTCCACCACCTGCAACACCAGCAGAGCCAACAACTGGGAGGCCAGAGGTGCTGCCAACTGTGACAGAGAGGCAACCTTACATGCCAGCAACTGCAGCACCAACATTTCCAACAATGGCAAGGCCAGTGTTGCCACCAGAAGGTATGGAGAAGCAAGCCTCCTGGACGACAGCTACTACAATTGCAAAACCAGCAATGCCAACAATGGTGGGACCTGGAGCTGGTACAGAGGGGCAAGTTTCCATGTCACAAACTGTAACACAAGCACTTCCAATAAATGTGACACTGGGGTCAGCACAAACAGGCTCGGAAAGCCAAGTTTCTGCACCAGCATCAGCAACTGCAACAGCAGCAGCAGCAACAGTGGTGAGGTCAGGTGTCCCACTGACTGGTATGGAGGGGCAGGCTTCCATGCAAGCAACTGCAGGACTGGCATTTCCAACGACTGATGGGCCAGGGGTGTTGCCAAAGCCGCAAGGTTCCATAACAAGTGCACCACCATCAGAAGGGCTGGCTGGTATGGAAGGGCAAACTCTCAAGACTCCTGCCATGTCCTCATCTAACCCAAGCTATTTCTTCAGGTTCTTTGCCAATGAGCCAGAAGACAAGACACCAGTTTTTAGGCAAGGTTTTGTGGGAGGAACTGCACCACAGACAGTGCCAACAACAGTGAGGTCAACATGCACAGATGGGCAAACCTCCAAGACTCCTCCTGTTTCCTATCCTAACCCAAGCCCTTCCTTTACATTCTCTGCCAATGGGACAGAAGGCAGGACTACAGTTTTGAAGAGCAGGAAGGATAAGGTTCAGCATAGACCATTGAGACCAGGTCATCAACCACCACTGAAGGCGAAGAAATCTTCAACTGCTGAGAAACTTGCATCAACTCCAAGTCCTGACAAAGGAGAGGTGCCTATGGATTACTCACCACAGGATACAAGTCAAGCAGCAACTAGCAGCAGCCATTCAGACTTGCCTGTCTCAAAGGAGAAGGAAGAAAACAGCACAACTTTGAATGAGGATGATGAAGATAGCAGAACTGTGAATCATAAGGGTCCCTTGGAGGATTTCCCCATGTCACTAGAAAAACTTAGGGCTGCAGCTGCGGAGTTGAATCTTGGTGGGAGGCCAGATGCAGTTCCGGAACCTTTGAGCTCATCCTTTGCCAAACAGAAAGAACACAATTCTTGGCAGGATTGTGATAAGCACAGTGAGGAGCTTGCAACCACATCAGGTACTCCATTAGGTGATTCTTATTCTCAGGATATTAAAGGTAAGGAACGAGAGGAACAGGAGACTGAATGGGCAGATGATCCCGTGGGTGCAAATGAGTTGAATGAAGAGGACAAGAGGAATCCTCAGGGTTCAAGTTCCACCTCTTCCAGTTCCACTCCAAGGGTTGAGTCAGATGGCAACACCTTTGAGGGCCCTTTTGCATTTTCAGCCAGTCCAACAGGTGGGTCATCATCATTGCCACGGCGGCGTGCAAGGAAGGTCCACCGTGAGCGCATTGCTGGCAGGTTTGTGCAGACTTCAACTGCAAAATTTGCAGTCCCGAGTGTGCAGAGTGTGCCAGAGGCAAATAATTTTGCTCGGTTTTCTGGCAATAGGTACGATCCTTTGTCAGGTGCATTGCCAATTGGGGACTTTGGGCAATTAGGTTTTGGGGAAGGGATGAATACTTCCCGAGGTGTTGGAGCTGTGGATGCTGAACAACTCTGTGAGCGGTGGAGACTAAAAGGAAACCAGGCTTATGCAAAGGGGGATTTTGTTAAGGCAGAGGAGTTTTACTCTCTGGGGGCAGGAAGTGTCTCTCCTCATGAGACTTCCAAGAGTGCAGTGCGGGCATCAATGCTTTGTTACAGTAACCGAGCTGCCACTCGTATGGTGGTGGGTCGCATGCGAGAGGCACTAGCTGACTGCATGCATGCCATGGCTGTGGACCCCCACTTCTTTCGCGTTCATCTGCGGGCTGCAAATTGCCATCTTGCCTTGGGAGAGACAGAGGCAGCAGCAGCAGCTTTCAAGGAATGCATGAGGCAAGCAAAAGAATCAAATCCTCTTGATGTGAAGATACTCACAGATGCAGCAGAGGGGTTGAAGAAGGCCCAACATGTAGAGGAGTACACCAAGCAGGTGCTAAAGCTTCTGCAGAACAATACTACAAGTGACACTAATGCTGCGCTGCGGTTGCTCAGTGAGGCTCTTCTCAGCAGCCCTCAATCTGAGTGGTTGCTAGAGCTTAAGGCTTATGCTTTGATCTCTGTTCAGAGGTACAATGAGGCTGAACAACTGTGTGAACAGACTCTGCTGTTAGCAGAATGTAATCATGCCAGTGTCGAGGAGAAAGGAGTGCCTGCCAAAATGATAGGGCCCTTAGGCTGGCGGCGGCGGTTGACTGCAAAAGCCAGATTCCATCTTGGCAAGCTTGAAGAGTCTCTGGAGATTTTGCTGCAGCTTCAGGAAGGTTCAGCCCCAGTAGTTTGCAATGAACCTCAGATCCCTGGGGCACTGTCTGCTGAAATGGTGGTGCCATCCATAGCAGTTATTCGTGATCTTCTAAGACACAAGGCAGAGGGTAACAAAGCATTCCAAGCAGGGAAGCATGCTGAGGCTTTGGAGCATTACACTGCAGCACTGGCAAGGAATGGGGAGTCACGCCCCTTCTGTGCTGTATGCTTATGCAATCGTGCTGCAGCCTCACAAGCTCTTGGCCATATTGCAGATGCGATTGCTGACTGTAGCCGTGCTATAGCCCTTGATCCTCATTATGCTAAAGCAATTTCCCGTAGAGCTGCTCTGTATGAGAAGGTCCGTGACTATGGGCAGTCTTGTCATGATCTCCGTCGCCTTATAAACCTTTATGATAAACAGGTACAAATCACACAAAAAACTAACTCTCAACAAGGAAAAAGCAGTCCTTCTCCTTCCATAGGTCCTGGCTTCAGTATTGAAGAGGTGCAACAGGCAAAGGAGAGGCTTACAAAAGCTGAGGAGGAAATGAAAAAGGGGCATCCCCTTGATCATTACAGTATTCTAGGATTGGAGATGGGATGCTCTGCTAACGAGGTCAAAAAAGCCTACCGGAAAGCTGCACTTCGACATCATCCTGATAAGGCAGGTCAGTTTTTGCAACGGAGTGTGGATGGAGCAGAAGACACAGGCCTGTGGAAAGATGCAACAGATGATCAGCTTCGTCGGGATGGTGAACGGTTGATTGATGAGGTTCGTCGAGATGCAGAGCAATTATTCAAGCTTATAGGTGAATCCTATGCAGTATTGTCAGACTCACCAAAACGACTACGTTATGACACTGAAGAAGAGTTGCGGAAGCTACGAACAAGGACCAGTGACCTTGTACGGAATGTCTTTGGAAATGAGAG
The DNA here is from genome assembly GCA_963920785.1 of Sphagnum contortum. Taxonomy (NCBI): domain Eukaryota; kingdom Viridiplantae; phylum Streptophyta; class Sphagnopsida; order Sphagnales; family Sphagnaceae; genus Sphagnum; species Sphagnum contortum. The sequence continues at coordinate 9,302,451 of OY987286.1, forward strand.
GAAGCATTCTCGCACTGATGATGGAACTAGTGTAGGTCAGTCCAAGGGGAGTTGGGGCAGCTCTAGTCCTGGGGAGTCTGGCAATCAGTCGAGGCCAGGGCGGCAGCGTGAACGCTGGGATGGTTACAGTTATCAATATCAAAGGTGGCACCCAGGCCCTGATGCTGCACAACCAGATGTCTATGCTCGGAGGGGTCGACCCATGGGTTCATACTCTGGATCATCCAGTAGACATTCATCCCGATGGGAAGATTACCAGTGGGATAATGTCTAGCAGGTTGATGTTACTTGTTCTCCTTTGAAATTCAGATATGTTTTGCTGCCTCCTTGATGGCCATCATAGCTCCAGCTGTTGATAAGTCAGTCAGTAGGTGTAGTTTTGGCACTTCAGGGTAATGTTGCTTGGCTATTTCATTTGGTTCAGAGTGCTCACATTTGAGGGGGTGAAGAGTGGTTGAGCAAGGGTCTTGAGGAATGAGGCAATGGGTCTCTTACTAGAATCATGCAGAAATCCATCCCTTTGTGGAGGACACTAGTACCACTTATGGGAGGAGATTCTGTAGGACATTCTTGCTCAATTTGTTGGCGTCATCTGGGTGATGCATATTGGAAGCTGTTATACACACAGTTCAGTCAATGTGCAGATAGGTCTCTTCAAAAATGTATGATTCACTCACAACTGAATTTGTGACACCCTTCTGAAAGGGAAGCATCTCTTGCGGAGCAAACCTTTTTAACTGAAATGCTCATGCAAAGATCCATTTTCTATCTCATTTCTGTTCATGAACCACTGGAATCTGTATGAAGATCTGATCTGTTTTTCTCTCTGCCAGATATGAGTAGGCAAATCTGAAAAACTTCACAGGTAGGAGCTTGACTTTTGGAACTGATGGCTCTTGAATAGTTTCAAATTAGTTCCTCTGGAAGGTGGAGGTGTGTTTGTCCTGTCTTCCTGATGGCTGAAAGCAGAGACTGCAGTGAGGCTTGTGCCAAAGCCACTTCATCATCAAGTTGATGCAGGCAAAGTCTGGCAGATTGGTGAGGAGAATAAGCTTGGAATGGTAAAAGATAGATACAAGAATGAGAATAGATTCCAAGGATGATATGGGCAAGCCTATGCTTTGTTGTGTGTTTGCGTCGCTCTTGGGACCTCACAGAACCCAAATCATATGTATCATCCAAACTTTAGCATCTATGGATGAGCATACTTATATCCAGATGTATCATCCATGGATGGATGAGCTTCGTTGTGTGTTTGGGTCTCTCTTGGGAATCAATTCTCCTGCCGGATCTTCCCAGAGAAACCCAGAAATGCAAAAGAACTAATGGAAAAGCTCTGATTGCTCCGAACTTGTTCTCAGCTTGTACTACCACCTTGCACAGGCGACCCCTCATTTTGAGAGCGTCCCTGTCACTAGGGCCTCTTAAACCCTACACTAAGGCCCGCTTTACACTAGGAGTCAGGGCCGATGTTCAACTCAAATCAAGCTTTCCTATTGGAGCAAAAGTTGAAATCAGCCCCAAGGGTTTTACACTAGGAATCAAGGCTGAAATACAAAATTGGCTTCCCAAATTGGATGGTACCCTTTTCTTCAGCCTTGGGGCCAATACAAGGCCACATAGTTCAACATTTATTAGTAACTTGGGGGGCCACACAACAAGCCAAAAATGCTCAAAGTTGGCCCCAAGATTTTAAGGCCTTGACTCCTAGTGTAAAGTGGGGCCTAAGAATACATGCAGTTTAGTTTGCTTTTGGTTGCTTTGTTCAACTTCAAAACCTGTCAAATTTTGCTTATTGTATATTGATGTTCAATGTAAGGTCCCCACTAATCAGCGGAGGACCTTGTAAGCAACATGTTTAAGGGGCGAGCCAAGTCTGACCTCAAATTTTGAGAACAACCTCACCTTTGAGCACAAGGTGAAAGAATATGATCATGAACCAACACATCTATAGATATGACACATATGAGAAGGGACCGATATTATGCCTACTCTTCAAGAGTTGGGGAGATCTTACACTTGTTTACAATGTCAGTCTTAAAGGAATAGGTGTAAAATATTCTTGACTTAATGTGTGAGGAACATCTGAAGTATATTGTGTGTGTGTGTGTGTGTGTGTGTATGTAGGATGGATGGGCATGTTCCCAGAAAGCATGCATCTAGATAAGAAGTTCTTATGAAAATATGTGTAGCCCTCCCCATGGATCTGGCCTGCCTTGAGTGCTGAAGTGTTGGGACACCGGCCGATCTACCCTAAGGCAGTAAAAGAAGTTTTTGAAAACTTTGAAGGGAGCCTGAAAGGCGAGAGTCATCATGTGACGAGCTGCTTGTTTCCAATTGGGAGAGAGCTTTTGAAACTCCAGACATGTGAATAGAATGGTCAGGAAACGTGTCAGATCGGGGCATGCCTCTTAGAGGCGGTTTTCATTAAGAAAGCCAAGAAAAACAGGATTTGGTACCCACCACATCAATCGTGGCTGAAATGTTGTACTTATCTTCTTTTTTAGGTTTAAATTAGGGTTTCTTCCTGTTTCTGGGAAAGGCGCGACAGAGCAGGGTTTCAGTTTTCAGTTTTGTGATATAGAATTTGGCACAATTTACTCAAAAATTAGCAAAATTAGTCAAATCTGCACTAGTAAAACACATTTGTCTAAAATTTTCCCAAATTTTTGGTCCAGAAAGACAAATTTTGTCCAAAGAAATCACTGAAACGGAGTCTTCATCAGTCACAGTTGGGGGGAGCTTTGGTTCGGCCATTTAGGTGGGGGCTGGGTAGAAGCGTTTTTTTATGGGCGATTTGTTTTTGCTTTTTTCAACCTAAAAAATATGATATTGGACACATACACAGGATTTTTGGTAAAAGTGGCCCTAATTATCCAGGTTTTTAAGAAAAAAATTAATACCCAAATTTTCACAACAGAACAGATTCCAGCAGGTAGCCAAAATGTAAAGGAATTCTGAAATTCTTAAAGTTTCACATCTGGGCTATAGCCAAATTTGGCTACATCTTTGTGTTGATGATCACCAGTTTGGCTACATCACAAAATTGAAAAAAAAAAAACTGCTGGGGAGGGAGCAATTCTTTTTACCTTAAAGAAAGCAGTGTATTCTTTTCCTGGTGAAATTTTGCCACTTGGCAACAAAAAAAAAGGGCAGGGGGGGGCCGCGGCTGTGACTTGTAAAAAGGAATTTTTAAAAAAAATGATCCAAATCGCCAAATGTAATTTTAAAAAGAAAGTTGAAATCACCATATTTAGACCATAGTTTGTTGCATGTCCCAAGTACATAGCGAGGTTTTAAAAAATTCAACTTTTCTCTCTGACCTATAGCCAAATTTGGCTAAGTCCTCTTGTGGATGATGACCAGCCCACCTACTTCACAAAATTGAATGGAAAAAAAAAAAAAAAAAAACCATGGAAAAGTGTTTGCAGAGGGAAAAAGAAGGAACTCTTTGCAGAGCAAAAGAAGGGGAATAGAAGAGTAGAGAGAGAGAGACACATGGCGAGTACAAGACTGCCCCCTGATGTTCAACTCATGAGCTTGTTTGTAAAAGAGCGCGCTTGTCAGCAAATCCTTGCAAGAGACCTTTGGAAGCCTGCAGCTGCTGCTGTGCGACCAACGCTAATATTATAAATACTACTTTACCCACGCAAAGCTGACGCAGTACCACGCAAAGCTGGCGCAGTACTAACGAGTTTTATGACGAATGAAGCTGGCTCATCTGGCCCCTGACAACGCAACACAAATTGCGCTCATTTCCATATAGGTACCAGTTTTAGTGCACCACATATTCTAATAAAAACTTCTTCATTGATTTTTGACTGGCGAGGCGAGTTGTGTGATGTTGCAAGAATGCGCTCAAAAGCGGATAGGCCTACTTATTACTCTTGTGAATCTGGAGTCTGTGAGTATTTTGTGTGTGTGCATTTCCTTATCTCTTTTTTGTTTTCCTGGGGTTTCAACAGCTGCAGTTGTTGTTAATAGTACTAGTGGGTGCCCGTGACCTTCGGACACGGCAAAAAAAAAAAAAAAGAAAAAGAAAGAAGAGGTCGGACACTGTCCGTCGACGACGGCAGTTTAGGGCGGCCGAAAAAAAAAAACCTCCTCCCTGGCCCCCCCCCCCCCCACCCCTTCCCCGCCCGTCCCCACCCCCCCCTGCTGCCACAGGTTTCGGAATCCGGCTGTCCGGGCCGATTCCCGATTTCGGAATCCGACCGTCCGGGCCGGTTCCGCCAGTCCATTCAAACGCGGAACCGTCGTCGGACGGACGGACGGACAGACAGACACACTGTTGTAATATTAACATTTGTACCCGGCGAAAAGGTGGGTCCCGCTGCTGCCCCTTCATGCGGCTCGGCAGGTGGCCTGACGCCTGGCAACAGGTAGCCCGGAGGAAAGATGGGCGATTAGTGACGGGGCGGTAGCCGTAATAGGTGTACTAAATTAACTAGCCGGCCCGAGAGATAGAGAGAGAGAGAGAGGGGCGGGTGACCCGGAAGTATCGGGGAGAAAAGCAGAAGATTACCAGAGTGTGGCGGTTATTTGAATTACAAAAGAACCGCCGGTTCAGTTTTAGTAGGTTTGAAGATCAGAGACCTGCCGGGTTTTGGGTTTTTTTAATCATCCGAAACGAAGAACCGTCTGTCCCGGTTATTTCAAAAATCTTGAAGACGGATGGTTTTCTGACCGATTATTTGAAATTTTAAAAAAATTGGAGAATCTTGGTTTTAAGTATATACCAAACTCGGGTCTTTTATTGTTTAGAACCGCGATTATCAGTCCTAAGAACCTCAATGATAACCTCCGGGTGTCATCCCCCGCCAGGGTTTCTAATATCCGCCACGCACCTGGAAATTACCCGTGCGGGTCACGGTTCTTGCGGTGTGTGGTCCGGAGCGGGCTGAAGAAGAAGACCGACCCGGTGAAATCGGGTGGGGGTTTCGTGGGGCTTGCACACACGCGCAGGTGGCAGATGCCTGTGTTGCGGCGGCCAATTTTGTTGCAGCTGCTGCGCTTTGCTTTGCTCCTGGAGATTAAGTTAATGGGCCGTTTGGCTTCTTTTCTTCCTCATCAAGCTTTTTGCGTTTACTTGCTACTGCTGCTGCATCGGGCACGCATTGCAAGAACACAAATTATTTGTTATTATTCTTGCCGCATCATTTTTCTGACAGAACTACTTACTTGGAATTTTTCTTTTCTTTTTTCTCTTGTAAAATCCTCTAAGCCTAGCTTTAATTCGACACAGCAAGTCTGTACCTTGGTCGCTTGTCTCCAAGTTTGGTGTGGACTTTTAAATCATAACTGCTTTGCTTGCTTGTGTGTCGTCGCAACTGGGAATCAAGGAATGTACATAGTTGTGCAAATAAAAGAAGGATCGGAGTTTCTCAACCATGAGTAATAATAAGAGATGAAGAAAAGCAGTTTTGAACAACAAAACACGAAGGAAAATTGAAGAATATACTTTCAAGGTCGTCTGAAGGAAGAAGCTTCAGATAATATTTTGTGTCATCAGGCTGTAGGAATCTGCAAAAAGTAGGGAAGAAACAATTTTTTTTTAAAATTTCAACAACAGATTTGAAAATAGAGAAAAGAAAAGAAAAGAAAAAAGGGGAGTTGTAACAGGAGCTTGCTACAGAGCTGGACAGTGCTTGAAGAAGAGGAAATCGGAGAGAGTCTTTTGAATCTGTACTTAATATTACGGACAAGAGAGTAGTAGTACATCACTGTGGAAAGGGAATTCAGAAGCTGAATTGGTGAGGGAAGCTGCTTCGTGAGAGAAGAAATCACAAGCACAATTTAGGAATAAAGAGTGAGAATTTCAAGAGGGCAACTTGGATGTTGCTCTCTCTGAGAGAAAGAGAGAAAGAGAGAGAGAGGAGGGACCATTAAGGTAACGAAATTCGGCAAAGGAGTGAAGAACTTATAAGAAGAAGCTATTTGAGGTCTACAGGATCTATGAGTTTGAAAGCATCACAATGTAAGCAGACTTTCTTGTGGAATGAATCGCATGATCGTTTCTAATGAAAGTCTGTAAGAAAAGACTTTGCTGGATGTTCTAATTTTCTAATTTCAGAAATATTGTAGAGGTTGTTGGGTTGTGTGTGTGTGTGTGTGTGTGTGTGTGTGTGTATTTGTGTGTCGTCGGTGTTTCTTTTTCTTTTTCTGGCAAGAACCACTTCGAAGTGCTCAATTCTTGTAACAACAACAAAGGAACAGGAGGTTCACCAGCATGAAGCTACATGTGCGGGTGATGGAGGCCCGCGGGTTGGCCGCCAGGGATTCCAACGGATTTAGTGACCCATTTGTGAGGCTGCAGCTTGGCAGCACTAGGACGCGAACGTCTGTCGTGTATAGGAATCTGAATCCGTCTTGGAATGAGGAATTTGTGTTCAATGTAGTCGACTTAGATGAGGAGCTAAGCATCATGGTCTGGGATGAGGATCGATTCACTGACGATTTCTTGGGCCAGGTCAGAATCCCAGTTTCCAGTGTTTTGAGTGCGGAGAAGCTCACGCTCTACAGGTCATGGTTTCCTCTCCGGAAGCGCAACGAGAAATCCAAGCACCCAGTTACCGGTATGTTGTTGCACTCCCATTTCAAGCCAATAGTTCATGTGAGGCGTGGAAGGTGCAATGGCCAATGTCTTAGAATGGGTTTCAAGTGTACATCATCCTCAGATTATTCCACAATAGTTTAGTCGAAATCTGCATGTAAAACCATGGGTTGATCATGTGCAAGAATGGCTACGAATGTGTTTGCCTACCCTTCTGAAAACCTGAACATCAAGATCAGAAATTGCTGCTCAGGTACAATTAGCAATTCCATGAGGGGAGTCTGCAAAGGTTGTATTATTACCTAGTTCCCATGTCTTGATCAGCATGATGCATAAATCTGTGGCTTCTGAGTGATGCTTGGGGCATGTCAGCTCGAGAATTTAGGTTCCAATATTGCAGAGCTCTATCAAAAAAGCTCAAGAGATCCAATGACTGTGTGTTATATGAAATTTGCTGAAATGATGGCCCACATCTCTTTTTTTGCTGTGGGAGGGTAACCACTTAGCTTAGTGTTGGAAGAGCATGCAGCTAGTGGATTGCTTCCTGCTCTGGGTAGAGTGTAATCCACCACAAAGCCAGCAATCTGTACATGGCAGCCTCGGTCTGGGCTCTATCTTTACCTTTTTGAGTCATTTTCTTTCACCATCATACAGACTGCAAGCCACTGTAGACCTTGTACCCTATGTTGGCATTGCAGGTGGTAGCTTCATGATTCCTCACTATGATTTTGCAATCTGGCTACTTGAAAAGTTTCCATGTACTTCTTTTTGTTATGTACTCTTGCCCAAAAGAGAGTGTCTTGGCTGATTGCAGGTGAAATCTGTTTAAGCCTTTCGCTATTTGGAAGACAGCCTTCTTGTCAAAGGCCTTCTCATCAAGTTATTGAAACAGACAGTGTGGAGATCCCTGCTGTTCTGGAGGAAAGCATGGCTGTTTCGAACATTGCAGAGGAGCAGGAACCCTTGCTCTCACGTTCAACATCCATGGACAGTGACAGTTCTACTGATGCATCACACCTTGTAGATGTGCCAATGTCACCAATGTCACCAGGATTGAAGGTAGGCTCATGTTGTTCCTACATGCACAAAGCACTCATTGAAACTGGTGACGGAACCCGGAATACTAAAGGTGCTTTAGGTGATGTAACATCTAAGTAGTAGGAAAGCATTTTGGAATGAATGATACCATGGAAGAAAGGTCTCTCGTGAATCTGTTGCTCTCTTTCTAGTCAATCAGGTCTTTTCAGTTGTCTACAAGATCTTGTAAGGAAAGAAGAAGAATCAACTGTTGTATTTTTCGACTTAAAATTTTGATCAGCCAAAGAGGGGAATGGTGAAGACCATGGTAATGTGTATCTTCCTGAACTCTATAATGGTGATGGGAGGAGGGGAAATTCACTTGGTTTAGTCAGGTCAGAAAAGCAAAGGTTGTCTCTGAATGAAAACATGGGTGACAGGTGGACCCTGAGGATGACATAAAGCAAAACTCAGAGGCTCCACTAAATCAAGAGGCAAGCCCAGGATTACATCCAGATGAGGATCTGCAAAAGGAAGTGGATCTCCAGAGGAAGAGGCATAGACATAATAAAAGGTGGAAAGATGTAGAGCGAGTTGCAAATAAGATCTCTTCAGTCTTCAAAAAGCCTGGGAAGCATGGAGGTAGCGAGTCACCTTCTTTTGCATCTTCTCGGCCATCTGAAAGGTCAGTGGCACCAGATTCCAGAAATAAATACTGCTGCTATTCTGAACCATTCTGCATGGATAATCTGACCACTGCAGAGCATTCAGATATGCACTCTTTCTACTGGAAATTATTAAAATGACTTTAGGCATGTGTAAACTCCAGAACTTTAGAACATCAATCCATTATGAAACTTGCATCCTTTGTATTGTGCCTATGCAATCATGTTCCAAGTTTGCAGAGCAGTCTGAAAGATGCACAGCTTTGTACAAAACTGAGGCAAACTCTTGCCATCTTACTCTGGTCTGTGCTTTAGTCTCTGAACTTCATTGAACTGGACAATATTGTTCATGTACTGAGCAGTGGGTTTCTTACTGAATACTGATGGCAGTGAAATGAGCAGCGATGAAGATGTGGAGTCAATCCCTCTCTCTTTCTTTGATGATGATGGCAAGACTGTAGGGGCATCCCCTGAAGAGATTCCTGCTCCATTGTCAGGAGGAGTTGTTTTGGATCAAATGTATTCAGTTAGTGCAAAGGCACTCAATGCAATTCTTTTTAAGCCTGGATCTGCATTTGTTCAAGATTTGATTGCAAGTCAGAGTTCCACTGATTATAATGAAGAACCTTGGAGGAAAGCAGGAAATGAGCCTATCAAGAGGACCATTTCTTATGTAAAAGCTGCCACAAAGCTGGTGAAGGCAGTGAGGGCAACAGAAGTGCAGACATACACCCGTGCAGATGACAAATGCTTTGTTGTCACCGTTACTTGTGCTACACCAGATGTTCCTTATGGAGGGAACTTTGTAGTTGAGTTGCAGGTAGAATTCATTTACCCTTATATTGTTCCATCTATCTGTTTCTATCAAGTTCTTTCTCATTTCAATGTTCTTTGAACTGATAGATTGAAAGGTTTTATATTTGCAGATCAGTATTGCAGCTGGTGAAGACTTACCAACTGGAGAAAAGTCAAGCCGCCTAGAAATCTCCTGGAGGCTTAACTTCCTACATAGCACAATGATGAAAGGAATGATTGAAAGTGGTGCCCGGCAGGGCATAAAGGATAGCTATGAAATTTATAGAGAGGTAACTGAAAAGGCTCATTGTGCTCCTGCTTTAGCAGCTCTGTACTTGATAGAAAAGTGGCACATCTTACCAGATAAGCATGTCTCTTGTTTTGTACTGCTATAGAATTGAGCAACTGCAAAAGGAAGGGTTTACACTTTGCACCTAAAGCTGTATCTGTGGTTTTACAGGTGCTTGCAAGGCATGCAACACCTATTTTGGCTGATTCTCTATCAAGGACAGTTTTGACTGGGAATCAGGAAGATGAAAGGCCCGTAAGTGACTGGCAGTTCGCATGGGATTACTTGGGAAAGTACCACGTGCTGGCTGCACTGTTGTCATTGATGTTCTTGTTGGTGCACATTGCCATCACTCCTCGCAAGCAAAAAGGTGGCCTTGAATTTTGGGGGCTTGACTTTCCAGACACACTGATGGAACTGGTTACTTCATCAATTGTGGTTGTTCAAGTGGAAAATGTTGTTAAATTGGTTTATGATGTAGTTCGAGCCCGCTATTGGCAATGTAAGAATCTTCTGTGACTTTTAGAGTGCTGTTTGACTGATTTGGTCAATGATGATTCATCCAAGTATCAAGTCTACCTTCAATTTCTAGTCACAAGCTAAAGCCTTCTGTGAATTTCACGTCAGGCTTTGTTAAATGGAAGGTTGTCATGTGCTGCTAGCATGGCATCTAGCAGCTTGTTGAGAAAATAAGCTCTTATGTTTTACATGTATGCAGCTGGAGATCATGGTGTGAAGGCACAGGGAGATGGTTGGTTAACAACTGTGACACTGATTGAGGGGGAGAATATTGCCCCAAGTAACTCCGGGGTCGCAAATCCATATGTTGTGTTCACTTGCAATGGAGAGACCCGCACCAGCTCTGTCAAGTTGAGGACAGCACAACCTCACTGGGGAGGTATGTGATTACTACACTTCCTGCTACTTCATGTGAAGTTTAGATTCCTATTTGCTTCCACTGTTCCACACTGAGGAATTATGCAATGCTTTCCTTTTTTATCTTCTGGTCCTTTCCATTCTCAGTTCCTGTCATGCTTGGCACAAGTGTTACTTGCTGTGGTTTTTGTTTCATCATATCATAAGTGGTGTTTAGTTGCATATGTGCATCTGACACAGAGTAGATACTAATCATATATTCCAGACTTCTCTTGCTCTAGACTTGTGGCATCATAGGCTCCATGTCCAGTTCAGATGGTGCAAAACTTTGTGGATGGGACTTTACCTGTCCACAAATCTGCTTTCTGTAGTCTTATGCCCTGCACTCAAATAGGACAGCATTAACTTACTTAGCTGATTTTGTACTGAATCACACTTTATATGTGGCAGAAATATTTGAGTTCAATGCCACAGAGGATCTGCCCTCAACCATGGATGTTGAAGTCTTTGATTATGATGGCCCATTTTCTGAAGCTGAATCACTTGGTCATGCTGAAGTAAACTTCCTGAAGCAAGGTCCTGGTGAATTAGCTGATTTTTGGATTTCACTTTCTGGCAAGAGTGCCCAAGCTCATGGATCCCGGCTGCACATTCGTGTGAATTTGTTCAATACACAGGAGACAGATGGTCTGCCTGGATACATTGAACGAGTGGAGAGAGAAGTTGGAGCCAAGGTGCACCCTCTTTGCCTTTGACTGAACTGCGAATGTTCTTCTGTTTGTTGCCTCTGGCTGTCTTTTCCCACATTCTTTTTCTTTTTCTACAGAAATTTTGGTGCTGAGGGGAACCAATTACCTGCAGGTTTTAAAGCGGTCAGCACAAAGGAATTCATCATTTCAGAAGCTGTTCTCACTGCCTGCAGAAGAGTTTCTCATCAATGACTTTGCATGTGCTATCAAGCGCAAAATACCAATTCAGGTGGTGATTGTTTCTGTATAATTTGAGGTTCTAGAAAGGCACCTGGACAGAGGGGAGAACAGTTCTTTGCCATCAACAGAGGAGAATTAATCTCTAGCTTCTGTTTCTTTGAACTTCAGGCAGCTTGGATTTTGCTATCAGATTGACCCTATTACAGTAATTGCATGTCTGCTTCCATGTAGGAAAAGAATGTCTAGACAATTGACTGGTTTTACTGGTTTCTAGCTACTGTCTTTATTGAACGGAATGCAATGGATCATGCAGGGACGACTGTTTTTATCAACTCGTTTACTGGGGTTCTATTCCAACCTTTTTGGCCATAAGACCAAGTTCACTCTGATGTGGGAGGATATTGAAGAAATAAAGGAGTCAGCACAAGCCATCAATCCATCAATTGTCATTTTCCTACGGAAAGGACGAGCTTATGATGCACGGCATGGTGCTCGAGGCATTGATGGGAGAGGCCGTTTGAAGTTTCAGTTTTTGTCATTTGTTCGCTCTGGCACTGCTTTCAGGTAGAATTCTGCAGAAGAACGCCTCACAATTGTAATAAGGCAACCAGAGGAATCATGCTGTTTGTTATCTATGTCTTACATCTTCTGGTTTTGGACTGAGCTTTCATGGAATGAATCTGGTGTGAGTTTCTAACTTTGGTACATTTGGGATTGCTTTGGCAGGACAATTGTTGCTTTATGGAAGAACCGACATTTGAGCCCACAGCAACAGATGGACATCATAGCAAGTGTTGAAGCAGGGGACATGAAGTATGCAGTTGCAGAGAGACAGGCAGATAATACTCAGCCATTTCTGGCAGTAGAGGAGGCTAGTATGTCTGAAGTGATATCAACTGAAATTCCTATTACTGTAAGAAACCTTCCTCTGATTTCTATTGATAGTTCTCTAGGCATCTTGGTTGCATCATACCATCATATCAAAGCTAAATTGGTGTTTAATGACAGAAAGCATGTTCGTGAGAGCTTTTCTTGGGGTTCTGTCAATTTGTACCTTACTTTTCTGAGTTTTGTGTGTATATGTCTCTTCTCCTTACACTTTCCAGATTTACTTCCTCTTTTGACCTCTGAAACACCATCTTGCATACTGAGCTGTGAAACAAGAATTCTTGTTTCTTGGGTTGTCCTGAGATTATTATTCTTACCAATAAACACATGATTTGTTTACAGGCTGAGTCGGTTTTGTCTGTCTTTCAAAACAAGGATTTGAATGAGAGAGTACATGAGAAGCTTGGCCTCGTTGACTACAAGAGCACTGGCTGGGAAAGTGTGGAGCAGAAGCCTGGGGTCCAGCGGCGACAGGAATCCTACACCCTCAACCGGCAGATTAGTCAGTTTGGTAGCAAAGTTTCATGCATTCAGCAGATAACTGTAACATCAGAAGATGCCAAGAAAATAGTGATTGATGACATGCTCACGCTGCATGATGTGCCCTTTGGTGACCATTTTCAGGTGATTTCTCTAATGATTGTGGACAAAAGAAAAATATATTTTTGTATGTCCATGTAATGTTCTGCTTTCAGACATGTTTATACCACATTTGCTTAACTTTCCAATCCTTCACTGCTGACAAGCAATCAGTATTGTTCCAATCAGTTGCATAAATCATACTTGTTCTCTTACTCTAATCTGGTCTTTTCCATCCTTGGCAGGTGCAAGTGAGGCGGGAGATTGAAACAATGTCCAAGAATCCTGTATCTAGCCAAGAGAAAGCATTTGTTGGGGTTGCCTGGCACAAGAGTACAGAATTCCAGAGAAATATAACTAAAAACGTTTATGAGCACATGACAAAGCAAATCCAGGAAATGACAAGTCTGATTGTTGAAGAAGTTCTTGCAAACAACAGATCAGAAAATTGATGGAGCTTGAATTGAGGTTGACAAACTCTCATATTCCAAAGTCAATTTTGCTCTCTGACTCAATCATGTCAACTTGGCTGGTCAGCTGTACAAACAGGAGTTGAATGTTTGTAGTAGTTGTCTCCATCCTTGGAGGTGCAAGCTTCTATAAACCGGTGTCGACAGTATGTTTGATGCTCAAAATGCATGGAAAGAGATCCGCTGAACCTTCAGGAGATGTTTTTACTTGTGGTCAAATTCCTCTAGAAGGACTTCAGGTTATCACCACCTGTACCATGGGAATTGTGCTTTAGAATTACTTTGTTATTTTTTTTAACAGAACCAACAGCAAAGTTGGTGTGGGATACATCTATGGGATCCTTAGCATGCCTGCATCTGTGAAGAATGGGATTTCTCAGCCCCCTGGGTCCATAGGAATTGAGATCACAACCATTTCTTTCAAGGCAGCCACAGAATCCCAGAGGTAAAGCTGCAGCAAAGGGACTGTGTTCTTTTGTGGTAGTGTCTGTAGTCATTCATTTGCGTGGTCAGTCATTTGTTTTTCTCTTAGTGACCATGAAGAAGTTAGCTTAGCATGAACACTCAAAGTGCTCATGGCATACAACTTTAGACTTAGTTTCGCTACAGTTTTTTAGATGTCTGCAGGTGGGTATCAATTTGCACATAAAAGAAGCCTTGTGGACCAGTCAAGTGATCTAATGGTAGAGTCTGGAACAGAAGTGGTACATAGATGAATTAGTACACGGTAGAGAGACTTGTATACATACTTGGGGAAAATTGTTCTAGTATAACTCCTCATTGGTCATGATGAACAGTGACCACATGTAACATGACTCTTTGAATTTTGTGAAACAAAAAGTGGATTCTTTCATGATTTTCTTATCATGGATTTTGCCTTTTTTGGTGACAAAGTTTGTTTCTGTCTTCTCCTCAGGTGTGCTCTGTTCACTGCAAAATAGGTTTTGTTTGTTTTTTGTTGTATGTTTCTTGTGTCTGGCCAGTGTGAAATGTAAGCAAAAAGTGGATTCTTTCATGTTTATGTTACCCTCACACTGATCCTCTCTCTCTCTTCCCTCCCAAGTGCTTTTGGTATGTAAGCAATGATTGTTCCAAATAGCATAGGTACCCACTACTCACCCTCTTAGGAAGGGATACCTATTAGCCCCAAGCCAAAAATGGTGATGAACAGTTTTAGGAATAAAATTTTCACACAGCCAATAAGAGGGCTCAATATGCACCTCATGGACCCAGTTTTTCCTCTTTATGTGGGGTTGGGGTTTAAGGTTTGAGATTCTTTTGGGGGGGGGGATCTTGGTGTCTTCCACCATGTTTCCAGTGTGTTGCATCAAGTACCCAATACAATCAAATGGTTTCCAATGATGAGTAAGCACCCTCAAAATACAATGCTCCTTTCAACCTCCACCCAAACTAGGTAACTTGCCTATGTATGTGGATAGGAATCAAAGGTGAGTAGGTAGCAAAAGAATCTAAGTGGGTATTATGTAGTAGGTAGATAAGTAGGTAATGCCCTTGGGGACTACCAGGTATGTAAATACAAGTGTAATGGTTAGTACTAAGTACATATGTAACAAACAGTGGTTAGTTGTGAGACAGGAATACAATGAAGAAGTTGTTTCCAACCCACATATCATCCATCTTGCATGGTGTGCTGGTTCACTCTTGCATGTGTAATTTCTATTTATTTTTAAGCACAAACAGCAGACCCAACAATCTGACAAAGCTTCTGGCACACTCTCTAGACAAGCTCATTGAGCAGAGGGCCAGCAGGAATTTCACCTGCACACCACTGGGTTTGAACTTTGAACCCGGATCCTTTTGTGGTCCCAGTGCCCGAGAAGGGACTATGCCAGTGAGCCATCCCTGGAGTGGGGACGTTGTGTTCAGTTGGAAGCTTGAGTATTCAATTCAATACATATCTTTAGCCGTAGATATGATGGACCTTGGTTGTTGTGGTAGGGAAGGCCTTGCTGTTAAGGCATTACATCTTGAACCTTAGGCTCAGCCCTTGGTTCCCCAGGGCCTGATGATGCCTTTGACAGCCAGGAGGAGGGGCCTTCCCCCTATAGAAAATTGCTCCAAAATATTCAGGATGTTTCTTAAAAACCCATATTATGGAACAGAGGAAGGAGAACCTAAAAGTCCTTAGATTTCCATTCCAGGTTGTAACCATCTAGTAGGGAACTATGTATGTGCATTCCACTTTGGAACTATGTGTAACCATCTAGTTTGTGGAATTATGTACATGCCATGCTGTAAGCTTCCCGCTTTGTAGAGTCACTTCCAGACAATTCTATCCTGGTATTTGTCAACTCTACATAATATGAAATTTGTTTTGTAATTCTGAAAATTCTCACAAATTGATTTGGGTAAGTTTTCTTGTGTGTGAGTGAGAGAGAGAGAGAGAGACAGAGGACACATGTTGCTCTCCAAATCAGATTGGTGATTGTTGGGGGATTGCAGAAATCCATATGTGTGTAAGTAGTCGCGGAGTTTATCAATCTCTGAGAGAACGCAGCAGCTCAGGGGAATGTCTTCATCTCCTACAGACTTGAAGCTCCAAGTTTGAAATCTTACTTCAAGGTGGGCATTTAGTGGGGGAGGAGGGGACTAGGAGTAGGTAGATATGCAGTACCTCATCAGCAGCAAAGATGAGCACAAGATTCTCAAACGCAAAGACAGTGATGCAACTGAGCACGGTGTGTGTGTTTTTTACTCCTGTTTTTTTTGTATTGTATCAAGATTGGCTTTTTGCTGAAAATGAGGATTAGAGATGATTTGCTTTGAGCGTGGAGAAAGACTGCTATTTGGGTGATGAAAGTGTTTAAGCATACAAACACTCATCTGGCAACTACCTTGAAGCTTTCTTCAATGAAATGTTCTGGGACCTTACTTGATTTCATTTTTTCTCTTGGAAATAAGTCCCTGTGATAGTACATCTTGCTGAGAATTTTTTTTTCATCTTTCACCCATTATGAAGCTTGAAACCAAATTAGGGGATATGATCAAAAACAATCAAGAGACACTGGAGAAATCTGAGGTTTTTCAACTTCTTGAACACAATTGAGGTTGAAATTCGGTGGTCATCAATTTGGTCCATTTGCACCTGTGCATTTAGAGTCAGCCCTTTAGGAAGCAGAATGCAGTTGTGAGTGCTTGTTGTATAAAGCAAAAGAGGGCTCTAAAATTATTTCTAGTATCAAAACCAGAACATAGCCCAGACTTAAGCATTTTGTCATGAAAAAAAACACAATGCAAAAGAGGTGCACCAAGAGTGATGCATGGAATAGGGCTTTTCTCTTAGCAAGAGAGTATATCCATATTCTATCATCAAGCATGACCATTATACACCAAAACACAGATGAACCAGGAGAGAGAGAAATTTGAAAAGCCTGCTTGGAAAATTGTGATGGCAGGAATCGCACTGGAGGATCCACAAGCAAGTCTCATCTCTGACCTAAGAACATCAGAGGGAACAAGACGGCAGCAACAGCAATTTTGTGGGCCTGCTGTTGCCCTCACTTTCAACTTGGTTGTGTCTGTTGGGATCATCTTGATGAACAAATTAGTACAATACTGACCCCACTTCTCCTTTCAAAGCAATTAGGTGCCTGGGCACCCATGCATGTATGTCATCAATTCAATTTCCATGTCATTGTTGGGCCTATTCAAGGCTTGTTGAGTTTCTTGAGTCTTGAGACTTTCAGGCACTGTTCTTGAAGAACCTGTTCTTATTGCTGCTGCCTTCTTTCTGGTATTGATTGGCAGGTATTGGACAAGGTTGGATTCAATTTCCCAATTGCACTCTCACTCATCCACTTTGTTGTCAGCTGGGTTATTATGGGAATTCTCAAGAGTGTGTCCCTCCTGCCTGCAGCACCCCTCTCGAAAGCCACACCATTCTCAACTCTTGTGGCTCTCAGCATTGTCATGGCATTCTCAACCGGCCTTGCAAACGTGAGCTTGAAATACAACAGGTACAAAATCCTCTCTCTCTCACATCACACCTTATCTGAAATCACAGTCCGGATTTGTCTATCTCTAACCACAAAGTAGACTGACTACCAACAAACAAAAGAAGGTGGAGGAGCAATGAATTGGGTTGTCTCTCTAATAGAAACTTGAATTTTTGTTTGTTGGGTTTCCAAGTGTGGGTTTCTACCAGATGGCAAAGATTGCAGTTACACCCACCATAGTACTTGCGGAGTTCCTTGTACTTGAACACCAAGTTTCATTCAACAAGGTATTCAGTTTCAAACCCTTCTTGTTGCATAAAGGTCATTGTCAATGAAGATAGGGTTGCATAAGCAGAGTCCATTGGTGAAGGTACTCATTTGCACACTGTTGTTTTGCTGAGTCTGCCTGTTGCTTCCAGAAATATGACAGAAATGCAGATCGCAGATGTTTGTATAATGGTTTGCCTGAGATTTCCCAGAGTACCTGTTTTGCTGGAGATTTCTCAATTTTACTCATGAGAGTTCTTATATTGTCTTTGCAATCTCATGGATATGTTGTTTTGCTGAGGGATGCAGGGTTTGACATTAGTGGTGGTTTCAGTTGGGGTAGCAATAGCATCAGTAACAGATCTTCACTTCAACTTGTTTGGTGCCATCATAGCAGTTGCTTGGATTATCCCAAGTGCTATCAACAAAATTCTGTGGTCCAACCTCCAGCAGCATGATAGCTGGACTGCTCTTGCGTAAGATCTCCTACCCGTACAATTTTGGGTTATACACACTGGTGGAGGATGTGCTTGTGAGATGCTTGCAATCTCTTAATTCCCACAGTACTTTGTACTTGAACTGAGCAAGTAAATGTTAACAAAATTCCAAGAACATCTCCAGAAACCACAAGAACTTGAACATCAATCTCATAGTTTGAAAACACAATTTTAGGTGAACTTTGTTGAAGAGTTTATTTCCTCAGAATCACTTCCTGGGAGTGACCCCTTTCAACCAATTGTTGATTACCTGTACAGCTTGATGTGGAGGACAACACCCATCGCAGTGTTTGCTCTGGTGGCTCTTATGCCATGGCTGGATCCACCTGGCATCATTTCTTTTGATTGGAGATTTGCCAATACTAGTGCTATTCTTATTTCAGCGATTTTCGGTTTTCTCTTGCAGTGGTCAGGTGCCCTAGCTCTTGGGTATGTGCTCTTGCAATTTTTTGTACTTTTCCACCTTTTTGTTTTGCAATCCAGTGTATTGAAGAACTGAGTACTTCTGTGGTGGCAAATGGCAGAGCAACATCAGCAATCACTCATGTTGTGCTTGGCCAATTCAAGACATGTGTGATTCTCCTGGCAGGCTATGTGTTATTCCAATCAAATCCTGGCCTGAAATCCTTGGCTGGTGCCACAATGGCACTGACAGGGATGGCAGTCTACACATACTTGGGTCTGAAGAAAAAGGAGGGAAAGGAGGAAGCTAACCCTGTATCTGCAAAACAACCATTGCTGTTTCCAAATGAAATTACTTCCAATAACAGATTCAGTCCTGGAGATTTCCATAGCAGTGGAAATGATACTGACCATGTGTAGTAGCTAGGCAACCACTCAATAGGGGATGAAAGTCCTAGTGAACCTTCCTCTTTTTCTTTCTGCACTTGAAGAGTCTGAACCTCACAAGTATAATTTTCTTTCTCATTATCTTCACTGAAATATGGAACAGAGAATCCACTGATCATTAATCGCTGTTTTGTTCTTATTGGAAGTCATAAAAGGCTGGGGAACAAAATTATTGTGGTTTCTTGCATATAAAAAAGGAGATATCTGTGGAAACTGCTTGGCACTTGCCTGCATAATTCCAATTTCTTTTCAATTCACATTCAGTTTGGTGTCTGGAGTGCGGGAGGAATGTGGATTCCTCTTCCTGCACTTTTCAGGTCATGCAATGACAAGCATCATGAAAGAACTCAGTTCACCAAAAAGAAAAGGCCCAGAGTGAATGAAACAGCCATCAGTGCACTATCCATTGAAAGCCTGGTATGACTCAATTGTAAATGAACTCCAGATGATTGCTTTGGTAACTCAGGTCTTGTCTTGTGAGTAGGTAGATGGGTAGGTAAGTATGTAGGTGAGTAATATGATAGGTGGTGCTAGATAAGTAGATTCATGTAGGTGATTGGTACATATGCAAGGATCAGTCTGTTATGACACAGTTAGAATGAACTCCAACTAATTGATGTTGGGTTTCACCTTGGTAATTGGAATCCTGTAAGTAGATCATTGGTAGATGAACTCCAACTAATTGATGTTGGATTTCACCTATTTACCCTGAGTCTTGTAAGTGGGTAGGTGGGATACTATGTGGGTACTAAATTCATAGATGCAGATAGGTGTTTGGTACATAGCTATGGGTTTGTGGGTTGTTAGTAGCTTGGTTGTAATGAGCTAACCATCACAGTCAGTTAGGGAACCCAAACCTAATGGAGAAGTGTTCCCTGTCTGACCCACCATCCATCCCTCATGGTTGTTGGTTCACTCTGGCCAAGGAAGAGTATTGAAATACACACACACAAGGTAAGGAGTTGACCTCATCAGCTGAAGAAATCGTTCCCTTATGCAGGTTTAACATCATGATCTGTCACACAATTACATGAAGAGAAAGAGAGGATCTTGGTGGAATTCACAACAGGCTGCCTGCACTTCTCTCACCTTGAAACCCAAGACAACAACATCACTAAGACCAAGTGCAATGAAAACCTTTGATTAACTAGCTGGATTTGGATATCTGGTTCATATAAATCAATTGCAAGGTATTTTGAGTTTCTGAAACACAAGAGACATGTAGTGGTCACAGAGGCCTGGATCCAACAACCCACCAACATTGGCACAAGGTCAAAAACACTTCACAGATGCATTCAAGCCTTGAGAACATGGCCAGTACAGAGAGATGTTTCTGTACAGGAAAGAAAGTCCCAGTGCAGGTTAGCAGACATGACATTGAGTTCCTAGTTGGAGATCTGGTGTCAATCATATAGTCGAATTCCACAAACATATGTACTGCTCAAATTTCACCAGCAACTTATTCACATGGCTACCAGATTGCTCACCAACCTGCAGTGTTAATCCAGCATTGAAATGAGGTCTTCTTGTATCTTTGTGAAGGCACTACTGTCTGTAGCTCATACTTTAGTAGCTTTCTCCAATTCTGCATCCAATAATTGGAGGCCAAGCCAACACAAGGTTTCCAAATCCTTGACACTTGCTAGTCTGCTTGAAATCCAGAAGAAACAGTTTGGAGTAATCACTGCTACATCCGTGGACTCAAAGTCACCAGGCATAAGAGTACAGTAAGTTACATCACCATACACTGTCAAACCATCTGGAATATGGAATGGATTGCCACAAGTACTAGATTCCTCTTGAAACTTCCCCCTTCTTGGAGGATAGAATGGGCAACATATTCCAAAAAGTGACCCCAGAATTGTGCTACTGATGATGTATTATCTATGTTACTGTTTAGCCATGTGCAAGAGTCAACCGTATCCAGCTGAACAAGCATTCGACCAATCTCCTATTGAACTGAAGAGGTGGGATAACAAAATGTCACCACCTCACATTCATGATCAGCCACCTGAATGTGAACAATTTTGTACACTGGTTGTCTCCTTGTTCTCCCCAGTTAAGAGAGAGGCAACAGTGATGAATTTGTAACAGCATCCAAAGAGGCCAGACCCTCTGTGTGCTTTTTGCTGTTGTCCAGAACATGCCTCGGAACATGCATGCTCCCAGCCTTACTGAATTTTTTGAGAGCCTGCACTTTCGGAATTCACATGCATAGCTCCATAATTCAGCCTCCACACTTCAAAATCTTCAACAAATTTCTTGGATCACACCCCATCAGTCCTAAGAGGTAAATAGAACTGCACCTGTTTTGAAACTCCTTGAAGTTTGAAGGCTTTAGTGGACCAAACAAGCAGAGCATCTTGGCACCACCTGTATTGTCAAAGATGTTTCTTGTTGTGCATCAATCACATACCAAGTAGAAGAGTCATTGAAAACAGTTGCCAGATTCCTCAACTTTGCAGGGACTTATCACTCTTGGGATTTGATCAAGTCAGCAAAATTGAGGAAGAAGTGTCGCTTGTTTGATGTACCAAACTACTTTTCCTCTCTGTGGTGCCACCTGCATAACCCAGAATATACTGTCACCAAACAGTGACTTTCCTGTACCCTTTTCTGTACCAATCACTGAACCTGTTGTACTTTGACCCAAGCACAATGTTTCGTTGATGATTCTTCTAAGATCCTCAGAACATTGCCGCACCCATATCAGGAATGGACCAACAAAATTTCCCAATAGATCAGCACCAGCCACTCTCAGGAATAGTCCACATTGTTAATTGGCCACTGTCCCTATTGCAAAGTTGCAGAGGTTTTCAGGACCTGTGCAAAACCTGGACAACATGGGTCAGACAAAGAAGAGCCAAATGTTCACTGGTTTATGCAAGACTCAACAAAACATCAAGTAGATGAATGGAAGTGTGCTTTGTATGGAACTTTCAGACGCACAAACAAAAGCAACAAATGGCTCAGGAGCATTGACAATTGGTGAAAGAGTTGAGTTCCCTGGTAAAGAAATGTGCACGCACCCTTCTTCAACCTCATGTTCTTTCATATATTGTCTCGCCACTGCCTAACTGCATGCCATATGCGTGCTCGTTGGCCCACTGTAATTTTGACCCCAGTTGCCTCTGCCACCATCTTCAACAGCTTATACACCCCTTCTTCAGTGCCCTCGTCTACCAACACTTTAACAGTGACGTCCTCCTTTTGCAAAGCTTTGATGACCTTTGGATCCACCGAAAAACCGTGCAGGAATGTCTCCAGCCACACATCCTTCAGATCTGGGCATTGAGTGCGTGCACGTCCATTGCTAACCAATGGTACAGGTCCTGATCAAAAGCAAACAAAATGTCAGCATTTCTTCCATAAAATTTGCAAAATCTCATGGAAAAGAGAAACACATATAAGGAAATTGTTTCCACACTGGAGAGCTATCAGAAAGAGCTAATGTCACTGTTTTGGTCAGAAATAATCAACCCCCATTGACAGTAATACAAACCAGTGAGTCCAACAAATGACCATTGCCCAATGGGAGGTGGAAGTACTGATGAAGTTCATGATATTCAAGCCTGACATTATGTTTATCAGTTGTTCAACAACACAACAGAGAGCTTCGGTTCCAGCAATGAGTTCTGATCAGCAGACACCAGAAAGAGGAAACGAAACCTAAAGAACAGCAAAAATAAATACAAAACCAAAACCAAGAAATGACAGTAACACACATGATATTCAGAACACCAACACAGCAACATATCTATGAGATTGTTGCAGAGTGAATCTCCACAATGACACTTTGAAGCTAACAAGACAATGCATTTGCAGTCATAACATTGTGAGACTCACTCCCAACATGTCAGACCTTCACCTTCATCATGAATAATAGTGACAAGCTGCCATGACAACCCACTGACTTCATCAGCTGCCAACAGCAGGTGGGTACAGATCATCATCTCCCAGCAGTGGTTTAAAGGTCAATCTCATACAAGCCATTGTAACCAATGTACTGAGTTTATACCACAAGACAAGCAATAGTGGGAAAAACTCAGCCATGATGCAGTGCAGCTCAACAAAACCTAAAAGAGAGGAATAAGACCAAAGAAAGATGTCTGTTTAAGCAAAACCCTTGTCAAGACGTTAGAAGAGATCTGCTTGCATTGTTTTCATTTCACTTGAGATGGTTGGCAGTTGAGACTCACCAGGAGCACGAGGTGGTCGACTTAGGGATGCAAAATGTGAAGGCTCCTGCAGCTGAGGCAGTGGCAATGGTCGTGAATACACTGGCAGCAATGGAGGCAGAGGAGGTGGCTGTGAAGAAGAAGCAGGAAATGTGACAACAGGAAATGTGGAGCGGTCATTGTCTTCAGAACTATCAAGAGTGTCCTCACCTCCACTTGTACCACCCTGCACTTCGACACTATCAGCCCTGAGGGGCTCAACAGGTTTGTCAACCTGGAGATTGAAACAAATTTGTTGTTGTTAGCATTGCATTCCTTTGCAACCAACTGAGAAAAATAAAATGAAATTGCTATCATTTTCAGAAAGTGATAAACTTTGAGAGCTATGGGTCATATGCAACCAACTGGAAATGGCTTGTTTTGAGTGTCTTTTCCAAGAGACTTACCAAATTGCTGCTTGAAGTTATGGGTCTCAGGGGCAGGACTATACTTGATGGCTGCTCCAAAGCCTTGTAGATAACATCATGAAAATAAGCAGGAAGCTTGTGGATCATTCTCTCCTTTCTGTCCATGCTCCAGAAATCGGGAGCACCAGGTCGGCTCTGCCATTCTTTAATGTGAACATAGTTTGAGTGCAGAGAATTCCAGCGCTTCTTCAACTGATGTGCTGATCGCTGCATACCAAGAGCCTTGCATCGCTCAGCCATGATCACCCATTTTCGTTGGAAATTCAAACCTCCACGCTTGATTGAGTTTGGGTGCTTCTGAGCTTCTGCGTGCTTTGCAGCTATCAAAGTCAAGGTTTCACTTTCACTCCACCTTGTATTGCGGACTCTCTTGACACCATTTTGCTCTTGCAGTCTCTCCCGAATCATTTCATCTGCACCATCCTCACCAATCGGTGTATCCTCCATCTCAATTGGTGAATCATCCGACTCATCATCCATTTTCACATCATCAAATTTAGTATCCTCTATTTTCATGTCCACCTCCACCTTCACATCATCATCAAGCTTTCTGCCATCTACTTTGGGATCATCATCCTGTATATTCTCAAACCCACCACCACTTGTATCCTCTACATTCAGGTCTTTTGGTTTTACATCCTCTGGAGTTGCATCTGTTTTCTCTGGAGGCTCCATCTTTTTCTTCACTCAGGTTTCCGTCTCCCTCCTTGAAAACACACAAGAGCATGTACCAAGAAAGGGAGAGAGAGTTCAAGCAACTTGAAAAATAGAAGACCAAAGTGTAGACCTAGCTTCCATTCTTCATTGAGCTCCTTCTACTGCTCATCCTGAAAATAACACTTGAGGAAAAAGAGTTACTACTAAGAAGCTTGATCAAAGATCTGCAAACCCTAAACCTAAACTAAAAAATCCATGCACACAATTTGTGCCTCCTATTGGTTCAGATTCCTGAGATGGTATTTTCTGATTGAGCTCTGATGTCGATCCCCACTCAAGATTTGAAGAAATGAGAGGCCAGAAAGTTCCCACTCCACTCGTAATCCTCAGTATCCTTTTCACAAACACCTGTGGTGGCAAAGGGCAACATCATCTTCAATCTCTCTGCCATATTGCACCTCTACTTCTCTTCCCTCCCCTTTTGTCCAGCAACAAACATATGTATCAAGTATTTTCTGTTGTCCACTTTCAATTACAAACAAGCATTTCTACTCACAAAAAAATTCCTTCCTTGTATGTGCGCATGAACCACATGGTTTCATGGCTACCATAGCCATTGCAATGAAAAGAAGAACTGGACTCTCGCTCTTCTCTCACAAACAGCATACCTTCCACCTTCAAAAGCTCAAAGCAACCATCTCTCTCAACCCACAAAACATTTCCCAAAACTGAAAATACGCAGAGATATAATTAACACACGACGACGACGACGACGACGACGACACCGACACTGACACCAACAATAGCAACAATAACGGCAACACCAACACCAACACCAACCAAGAGTCAAAAGCTCTTCACAATCCTGAAGAGTTCCACCACCACCTCACCCAACAGAACAACGAGGACAGCAAACGAAAGAAAAAAGAAATTGAAAGCATTGACTGCTGCATAAGCGTGCATGATCACCACCCAGTTTGCGTAACTGAAACAGCAAAAGGAAAAAACGCCAAAAACCTTGCACAGCAAAAGAGCAAAGAGGCTCAAAAACCAAAAAACATTCCGCTTTCTTTCCAACAACGAAAAAACAAAAAACCACTAACTTTTCCAAACCACCACCGCAAAAACTCGAGAGTTTGAGCAGCTAAGCTTTGTAGATGATTCTTTCACTTACTAAGAACCCACCACCCGACGAGAACCCAAAGAAGAAGAAGAGTAAGAGTGTGCACAATTGGGTGAGTGAGTGGGGTGTGTAGATGATACCTTGCAAAGACTTGAGCTTGCCAAAACCATCACCTCCCTCTTCAAGTCGACGACAAAAGCTGCCAACTAAAGCGAGAGAGAAGAAGAAGAAGAAGATTTTTTTGCTTGCAATCAATCGAAACGGCAAATCCCCGAACGCCTCGATTCCTGGGTGGAATGAAAGAAAGGAAAAAAGGAGAAAAAACCCCACTTTTTTTAGTTCGCTCTTTGGATTGTCCTCCTCGGCTCCTCCTCCTCCTCCTCATCAACATGTGTCACAACGCAGTCGTCGTCTTGTTGTGCGTTCTCAATCCTTCTGTCAGTTCCCGAGTATGTTCCAAACGCTCCCGCAAAACACTTCCTTTCGTCTTGTTCTTCTTCCTCCTCGTTTTCGACGACGACGATGTTGTTGTTATTGTTGGTGTTCTTCTTCTTCTTCCTCTTCTTCTATCCTCCCAAGCCAGCAGGCGCCAGGGTTCCTTCTAAACTCTCTTGGTTTTCTTGCCACAAGAGCCAAGAAGAAGAAGAAGCAAAGATTGTGTTTGTGTTTTCGAAAACAACAGCACTAGCTTCTTAGCTACTTCAAAAAGATCAGGAGCCAGAAATCGATGAGGAGGAAGGAGGCCTGCTGCAATTCTCAAAGTGTTGAGATCAAGAACTCCGTTGTTGTTATTATTATTATTATAGCATTGAGAAGAAAGCTCAGTGGAGTTGTAAAGTTTTCCAAAATCCTCTTTCTCTCTCTCTTTCTCTCTCTCTCTCTCTCTCAAGGTTTGCTTTGGTTGAGACTGCCATGTCCAAAACAAAATGAACCCATTCTTATTATTTGTACATGTTTAATTGCACTTGTTTTGTACAGGAATTTCATGAGTAGATAGAATAAGAAATGTCATGAATTTGCATGAGCACATATAGAATATGGAAATGAGCATTCCATATGTATGTGATGGGAAAAAGTAGTTTTCTTGCTTGCTTGCTTGCTTTGAGTGCAGAATCCAAAGCAGGCTTGTAGCAGCCCTCTCTCTCCCTATTTATGCTTAGCCCCCAGTTACACAAAAGGAATTGTGCATAAAAGGATGACAGAACTGTGAGAAGATTAGTGTGCACTTGCTTGCCTATCAAGTGATATAAGGATAGACAATGAAAGTGGCTTTGTAAAAAGCTCTTATAGGTATCAGATTTTTGGATGCAGAAGCAAAAGATGACAACTGAGATTGAACAGTTTGGAAATAAATCTCAGGAATCTAGGACAAAGGAAGAAGAGAAAAAAGCAAGAGAAGGTATTGCCAAAAGTCTTGAGCAAAAAAGCATTCTCTATGTTGTATTAAAGTTGAGGTTTGTTAACCTGAATCGGTAATCAAGTGGCAAATGATTGCGCAAACCAATACAGGTCCTCAACAAAATCTGCAATATATCATGATGATGGTTGTTGTCTGAGAAAGGAACTGTTGTTCCCGTCTCTTTGTCATGTGACAAAGTTCGCTCTACAGTTCTATCTACCAACGCCATCCACTTCTGCACAAATGAATTCACACATGGGCTCCAAATTGGTTGTGCCAGGAGCAATGGGATGGAGAGTGGAAGATCTTCTACAGCAGAATCCAGATTTGGACAACAGAGAAGCGATGACCAACACCATGAGCTGGCTATGAGACCCACTAGCTGCAACCCTGTGATAGGATACTTCGCAATGCAGGCGGAGTCTACAGAATCTAGCAACCAAAGTTGCTTATCATCAGCTGAAAATCCTTGAACTGATGACACAATTTCAAGCAAAAGAGAATGAACTTCTGAAGGTGGACAATCCATGGCATATGTGAGAGCTGGCTTTAACTCTGATGGAGAAAGACAGCCTTTGGCCATTAGTCGTGCTTTCACAATAATTGCCTTCTTCAAGCTTTCTTCATCCCTGGCATTTGATGTAGGAAGAGTGTGTAGAATCCACTCTTTTCGCACATGTGTTAAACATTCAATTGCAGCTGGCCACTCATTTTCCCTTCCATTTTCGACTTGTTGCTTCCGCCAAACAGGGAAAGGCAACAAGTGAATTAGGGTTTCCATGCACCGCTCAATGACCATCTTCATCGAGCTTTGCCTATCTACATTCTTACTATCTTGTAAACACTGGGAAAGGCCCTGCCAAACACAGCCTCCAAAGCCTCCATAAACTGCAGCATTATTATGGGTGTAAACATTCAGTGCAAGTTCTTGCACTTCCTCAATGAGTTTCTTTGATCTGGATTGTGTGAAAATCTGCTGCACCAAGCCTCCAAGATGCCGCATCAACAAATTACAAAGCGCTGGTTCAATTGTACATAACCTTGCCAGCTCACAAAGCTCATCCAAAAAAGTTGCCAGTGGTGGAACAAACTCTGCATGAGCAAGTGCAAACAGCACACATTGCTCACGCACCGAGAAATCAAATCCCCTCATTAGAAAGTGAAGAAGGGCACCCCAATCAAGTCCCGGTAATCTAGGAGCTTTTTCGAGTACACGTAAAACTGAAACAAGAGTGTGTACAGGTGGAGGAGATAACAAGCTCAAGTCCTTAGTCCTAAATGACATGAGCGATAAACATAACTGTTTTAAGCAACTTTCATCAGTAAAGCTCTGTAAGCTCCTCATTGGGTAGCCCCATTGGCTTGCCTCGGAACTTTCTTCTGTTTGAAATCCATTGCCATGAGCTTCCAAATAAGCATTATGCATGAACCCAAGTGCCCATCCTGCACAGTTACGTTCATGGGCATCAGACGCATCCCTGGCAACAGCTAGTAATGCCTGAACCATGGTCTGCATCTCATCTTCAAATCTTGTCTCCTTCAGTAACACGGCAAATTGACGTTTCCTTGATGGAGCTAATAGAGCAGCACCTGCACCCAAGGCATTTGCAATGCCCATCATGGCACAAAGGCGCCCGCCAGACATGGTCTGTAATGCTCCTGATCCTGCTGTGTTCAGGACATTCAGAAGAGAAGAGATGACTTCATTGTCATGCCCAGAGCCAATGCCCCTCTCTTCCAATACCACTGCCAACAAGTTACCTGCCCCAACACATGCTGCTGCTGTTGCCAAACCTGGAATCTTAATGGTGCCCTTTTCTACAACCTTGTTGTTAATGCCTTTGTCAACAAATGCACAGAGCCGCTGAAGAATTGAACTTACATCTGCTTCTTCAAGCAATTCCAATCGTAAACAAACTTCCACACAGGTAGGAAGCACCAGAACTGCACCTGTGGCTAAAGACATAGCCTCAGAAAAGGCAGCAGTTTTCATTCTCAAGCTCTTGTGAAAACTTGGGATCTCCTCAGGCAGCCAGGATATCATTAAGTTGGCTATATTCAAGACAAGAGGTATACATTGAGCTCTCTCAAGTGCAGTGACTGCACTTCCTAAACCCCATACAAGCCCACAAACCCCCCACATGTCATCATCTTCTTTCTGCCAGTGGTTCTTGTTTAATCCATCTCCTACCCAAAATTTCACACCACTCAAAACATTGCTTTCAGTCAAAGCTTGAAGTTGATCTGCCGCATGAGGGCACACTTGCATTGTGAGGTGAATAAGACTGCTCACAATTTGCAAAAGAAGATCCACCTCCCGATTCTTATCTATTTTTGTTAGCCCTTCAAGGGTTTCACCTGTGACATTCGTGAGAAGAAGTGACTGACAGATGATGCCAAGTCCCATCCCACAAGCTCCCAGCACTGTGCCTCGGTCAGTGGTTCTTGCATGCACCATGAGACAATGAGAAATTTCCAGTTTGCGATGAAAGTCAGTTGCATGAAGGCAAGAGGCAAGTACTCCAAGGGCAAGTGCTGCTGACCATTGTCGGTGCTCATGGCCATCTTGTAGTAGAAGCTGAGCCTCCAAATGATTACCAACTACAGCCATGACACTGTGCAACATTGGTGGCAGTGCTTTACATAGTGCAGCTAGTGCCAAGGTTCCATTGTCTGCCACCCGAGAAATCTCATCTTCTGCTGTTTTCTTCACAAGAGAGTAAATCTCCATGGCAGCTCTGTTCAATAGATCAGGATTACCATTTGACAGTGGCAATGATTCTATGACTGCGAGCTTTGCATTCAGCCAGCGGGGGAAAAACAATGACCATGACTGCAACAAAATCATTGCCAACACGAGGTTTCCAGATACATTGAGTTCTGATGCGCAGTCTTGAAACACACTCTCATAATCTGCATCCCACTTTACCAAAGCCTTTCGGAGCTCTTTCTTTGCCGATGCACCCCCCTTTGTTTCCACATGTTGAGGACGCAGAATTTCTAGACAAACTAGTGATGCTCCTGGTAGAGCTACTACAGTTTGATTCAGTTCAACCCTCTTGAACTTCTTCGACACCACAGTTGCTGGTGCAAATAGTATTTGAGGCAAGGCATGAAGTAGTTTCCCTAGTTTTGTGAGCCTGCTTTTGTTCTCCTCTCGATTTTGACCTCCCCGTCGCCGTGTCTTGTGTTCGAAATCCAGACACTTGATGACCAGACCTTCACAACAGTGTAAAGCAGCTGGGGATGTTTCAGAAAGGAGTAAATCCACCTGAAACCTGACTTTCTCTGGTAGTGCCAATTCCAACATCTCAACTTCATACAAAGAAAGAGCTTCAATGGCTGCTGCCCGGGTTCTCCACCATACATCACTTTCACTCACATCATGTTCCACAAGCCTGGAACAAGCTTCATATAGGTAGCCAATGAGGGTGGCTGCTGCTTGAGGGTAAGCTGCTGCATCCATTGAGCCATGACCAATGAACTCACACAAGCTTTCAGCTACTATGGGATCAGATGGCAATGATGGGAACAGCTTTGAAAGCACAAGCCATGCAGTGTAAAAGTCGATCAAGTCATCCTTACACAACAATGCCAGACTTTGAAAACCGAGAGCACAAACAGATGGAGTGGAGCTCTCAATACACGCTTGTATTGAAAGAACCAAATCAACTCCTCTGTCAGGATTCTTTCTGCACACATCACGTATTGAAGCTGCTTGGCTGAGGCACAAAACAACAGGATTCATGGGTTGAGAAATCTCTGTCGCTTGCAGCACTCCTTGGAGTTGAGAGAATACTCGATCCGTGTACTCCCAAGTTCTACAGAGCAGTCGCACAGCAGTGGCCTGGACTACCGGGTCAGATTTGTAGTCCAGTAATGGCTGAAGGGTCTGTACTACAAGTGGCATGGT
The DNA here is from genome assembly GCA_963920785.1 of Sphagnum contortum. NCBI lineage: Eukaryota > Viridiplantae > Streptophyta > Sphagnopsida > Sphagnales > Sphagnaceae > Sphagnum > Sphagnum contortum. The sequence goes on from OY987286.1 coordinate 9,332,818, forward strand.
TGCAGGATGACATGCCAGATTTGGAAGCACCTTCAGAAACCCTAATTGGACATCTGGGTTTCCAAAATGGTCTGAATAGGTTCCAGAACCATCTCCCAGACTCTTAGAGAACCTGAGGCAGAACAACACAACAGGGAGGACAGATACACCCCATATTGGCTCCGCACGTCCAATTGCTGCAAGTGCATCAATTGATGTAACGCTAAGTCCAGTATTTGGATGGAGTGCTAGAACTGTACCTATCATACAAATCCACACTACCATGCTCCCACTCAACCCTGCACCTGCACATGGAACTCCAGCCCCTTGCCTTTGCAAATACTGCACAAGCACCTTAAGCCAATCATGAGCAGAACTTGAGCTGTGCAAAGAACCAAGTAAAGAGCAGTCAGCAAAGAAAGAGACCCAGGTTTCTATGCCATTGTCTTCTGACCAGACAGCATTCAGTAGCCGTAGAACCACCATAGCTAGGCACTGTTCTCCATAGCTCGAACTGCTGCATGTAGATGCTCTTTGTTCTGCTTTCCTTATACGACGGTCATGGGTCAGCATTACATACTTGACACGCTGCTCAATGGATTGCAGTAGATGCGAGGCCTGGATCTTCACGTGCATAGATGGGAATGACATTATGTGGAGTGCTGGAAATACCCATATGAGGGAGCCAGGAAATGATGACATTGGATTATTTGCAACTGGGGAAAGAGCAACAGCATCATCTTCAACCCACATTGAGGCCAACTCGAGAAGCAAAAGTTGTTCTTGCTCAAGCTCCACCATAGCCAGCATATGAGCAAGCCCTACCATATGCACTTTCCAAACCTCTGAATGCAACAATGATGGTAGATTTTTATCATGGAGCAAGTGCACCACCCGCCTGACCAATACAAGGGCTGATAATGGTGAGGACCCCTGATTCTGCAGCTCGTGAGTCAGCCCCATGAGCAGATTCAAAAGCTCCAATCCCAAAGCCTTCACCTCTTCCTCCCTTCCAATGGAAACTACGCTCTTTAGAAGACAGTCAAGTACATCAACAAGCTCTTTCAAAGCAGAAATCACAGTTTCCTTTTCCTGGGAGGTGTGCAATTGGCATTGCTGAATACAACCAAGAAGGAACTTTAAAATAACTGGTGCATGCACTGGACGTGAGCATGCTAACACTGTAAGCTGTGAGAGGAGATGGCGGGCAAAGAGTCCATGTGAACTTGACACCATGGGTTGCAGTAACACATGTGTGAGGAAAGGATTCAAGAAATGTAGCACAACTGAAAGATCTCCTTGTGATTCTTGAATCAAAATGAGACCAAGGCTATTGATGATTGCCATATGTGCTTCTTGCCTAGATTTGAACGCTTTGACCAAAGGATGAACACTTGATGATTGCATACTCCCGACTCCTGGAATCTCAAGAGAGGGATCTTTACCTTCATGGATTCTTCGCAAAACAAGGCGACAAAGGAAGCCAATTCCATTTACAAGACTCTCAATGGATTCAGGCCCAGCAGCATCCAATGCTGATTGAAGATCTTGTAACCCCTGTTTCACTGTGATCACAACATCTTCACATAGTTTGCAGATTTCACTCACTGTTTGATCAATTACAGCCGGTCTCTGTGACACCAAGCATTGTGTGAAAGCTTCTTGGCCTGCTGAGGACTTCAGACCCACATGTGCAGGTCCAAATCTGAATTTCTCAAAGATGGCAGAGACTGCACACCGCTGTAACAATGGGTGCGGGATTTGCAATTTCTCCAACAGTGGTGCATACGGATTATTTCCTGTTGCCATGATGTGAGGATGGATCCAAAACCTTCTTAAAAAGATGAGAAAGCTATAAAACGTAGGAATGTGCCACCCTCCCTTGAAACCATTCCAGTCTTCAGAGACAACCAAAAAAATTGCTTTTAACGAAAACTAATCAAGGAGTTTCTCAAATTGGAGTCAGGCCACAACCAGAGATCCTCTTTGTCAAGAATGTCCTTCCCTTGCTCCTCCTCCTCCTCCTCCTCCTCCTCCTCCTCCTTTATTGTCTCCATGACTTGTTCGCTTGGAACTGCAAAACCTCATCACGATGAAGAAAGAAGCACCAACCCTAAAAGCTGAAAACCCAAAACCCACAGAAACTTTTCTTACAAAAAAACGTTTCAGCCAGTTTGTTTGTTGAACCTCCCGAGAATCAGTTGCAAAATCACAACCTCAACACTGGGTATGATACAGAATCCGCCCCCCCGAATAAAGGGAAGGAGTGGGAGGGGAGGGGGAAAGATAAACACAATCACAACCTGCATTTGTGAGTGAATCTCATCAAGGAAGAATTTCAGCACCAGAATGGAAACCCTCTTCCTTTGCTCCTAACTCCCAAAATCAAGCTTTGCAGAAAGTCCCCACAAACATGCTACTTCTCCCAAAAAAGACTCCAGCTTTACCAAGAATCAGAGGTCCACGAAGTAGAATTTTTCCCTCTCAAAAACAACAAGTGCAGAAAATCCCACACTTCATCCAAGGCATCTCTTCTATCTCTCTCTCTCTCTCTCTCTCTCATTCACCCTATTGAAGAAGCTAAGCGAAAAAAAACTGCCATTACACCCTAAAACAAAATCAATCAAGCTACTTCTACATACACATAAATATTCTTGTTATAAAAGGAGGAAAAAATAAATAATTTTCTTAAAACTTTGAGCCTTTGGTAGTAGCCATTGAGACTTTGCTAAAATAAACAAATATTACATTAAAATTTAGATTCAATAATAGATAGTTATGAGGACAATAATCTCTTGAAAAAATCATTGTTGAAGGATCGACAAGGGTATCAACCATGGTAGTTGATTCAAAACAAAATCAATCAAGCTAGTAAAACATACACATGAATGTTCTTGTTATATAAAAGGAGGAAAAACTAATTAATTTTTTTTTAATACTTTGAGCCTTTGGTAGAAGCCATTGAGAGTTGCTAAAATAAATAAATATTACATTAAAATTTATATTCGAGAAATAGATAGTTATGAAGACAATAATCTCTTGGAAAATGTCATTGTTGAAGGATGGACAAAGGGTATCAATCATGTAGTTTGGTTAGCATTGCATCTATCGAATATAACCTTTCAAGATGGATGACATAACATTTCAATGAGTATTTTAAAACTTTTGATTTTCTCAATTTTTAAGATGTGCCTTTCAATTAGATCTTAGGCATTCTTAGAAGAATAGATTGAAGTAGCAAGAAGAAAAAAAATTGTGTTATCATCAATTTGTTTTAAATGAAGTCTTCTTGTCTTTGAAAAATATTTTCTTCTTTTTACAAATTTCTCTCTTGATGTTCTAAATATTTAATTAATGTGTCGATTTTGTCTATGAGCATTGTAGAGCATTGTAACTTGTGAATTTTTGCAATAGTAATTTGATGAAACATTGTTTTTCAATGTTGGTACATAGGTTTTTTTTTTAGGATTTGAAGTATTACACTCACCCTTCATAAGGGAGCTTACAAATGTCCAATACAAAATACCCCTATGGCAATTCTTTGACAAATTCATAATTAATTGAAAAATAAAATAAGAATCATCTTCAACTTGAGTTGAGTTTTAAATCCTCTTGTCTTTATGGGACAAATGAGGGTTTTTTTAAATGAATAATCTAGTTTACTCAATATTTTATTGTGCGCTATGATATCGACATGTATAACCATCGTTATTTACAAATACATACAAAACAACAAAAACCTTCCTAATGGCACAACACATGAAACATAAAATATTACTCACTTACAACACAAACCCGCAAACTCACTTACAAGAATGCAAGCACGATCATTCTCTTCCAAAAAAACCATGGACTTGCATAACACACTTTAACAACACAAGAGAGATGTGATGTCAAATCCGAAAAAATTGGATTCAACCACCTCACTCTAAACATCCAAATATGTAAAATTGTGTTCATGTTAGAACCAATTCTAAGTTCACTTACCTTAGTCAAATAAATTAAAAAAACCAAGTATTGAAAGGAAAAATCAGTTGAAAATGTTATCACACTTGATGGTCTACCATTCAATTCAAGTACGAGGAATTGGGATGCGTTTTTGGTATTGTTTGATGAGTAGGATTTAATGAATGATGTGAAAAAAAATTCATTTCCTTATGCCCTCTTCAAGCATGTGTAGATAAAAATTGTGACACAATTTTTTAATTTTGTGCCAAAATCAATGTACCCTTAGCTTTGTCATGTGATCTTGATGGTAAACTCTTCAATCCCAACAATAATTGAAAATTTGAAAACTTCAAGCATGTGCACAAACATTTTTAAAAAGGTGGTTACTATAGTTTTGTGCCAAAATTGATTAGTGAATGAACTTATTGTGAATTCACACAAACCCAACATGGCCCCAAATCTTAGATGAATTATTCCTCTTTGTAGTATTTTTTTGGTGTTAATGAGAACTACATCCCAAACTTCTCAATGACAAAATTTTCAAGACTCCCAAAATTGAAACACTTTAGCAACCTATGATGTCGGGGGCCCATCACTTTTGAGAAACTTAATTAACCAAATTGAACATGCAAGTACACCTTCTTGTTACTTGTTGATCTTGTCAAAAGCTTTCCATTTTCAAGTCAAATTTATTTCCAAGCAATGGTTTTATTTGCCCTTTCAATATATGGTTGCGATTATTTTTGACAATTTGACTACTCAAATGGGCATAATTATTCCAAAACAAATAGGTTTCAAGGATGCAAACCCTCTATGTGCTTTTAATGGATCAAATATCATTTGAGAAGGTCCAAAACTTGTCCCAAAAGTTTGAGACTCCACATGAATCTAGACTCCCTAAGTGGGAATGTAAATTGGGAGTTTTTGGGCATGTTTCCTCCCTTTAATTCTCAAGTATTCCAACCTTCATTGAGTAAATGTTTCATTATTTCCATGCCCCAAGCTTAGGTACCTCCAACTTGTTTCCTTGTCATTGCCTTGGTCTTGGTTGTGATGTACTAAAACTAGTTGATTATTTATTTGGGAAACTTGTTGCAAGCTTGTTTGCTTCAAAAGTTGATTTTGTGATATGGTCAAATTTTAGTAGTTTTTGCGTTTGCAGACCATTATCATTTTAGGCATGTATTGATTTAAGTGAATGGAAATCCCAAGTGAAGCAATCTTTTGTGCTAAATAAAATATATTGAATGAATTTTTCATGGCATAATGATAGATGTTTAATGGTCATGAGGTTTACTTCATATTTGTTAAAAGTTTTTGCTTATAATTTATAGAAGCTTTTTCCTTTCATTTGAAGTCCTTTTTAGTGCAACTTCTTTAGTTTTAGCATTTTTCACATAAAATGATGAATTAGGTAAGAACTCTATTATGTGTCATGTGGCTATCATAGCTCCAATAAAATAAAATAAAATTCTTCTTAAGAATGGGAACATAAAGAACATTTTTAATTCATTTTACTTTTCATATTCCAATTTGGCTAGTGTAGTACTATGCCTTCTCCTTCAATGAAATGGTATTCTCCTATTGCATTAGTGATTGACAATTCCTTTAACACCCATTTTAAAAATATTTTTTTGTTATAGTTAATAGTTACATGTTTTATTGTTCTTAGTAAAGGTCTTAAATTGATTTTTCACCTTTGATTTCTACCATATTACAATACTTAGCTGAACGACTTTAATGCAAATTACATTATTTTCTAAAAAATTGGAATTTTCAAAAAATATTATTTTCAAAGAATAATCTTTTGTGAAAGAAAATGAAAAATATTTTGAAATATTTATATTTTATTCTTCAAAATGAAATCTTAATTAATTGTTTAACAAACATGTGTTAAAGCTACCTTTATACTATGGTACATGTTTTTGATATTATTATTTTTTTGTTATTGCCATTTTTTTTTTGCAATATTTAATTTTCATTTATAATGTTGGTGTGTGATTATATCCAATTTGCTTGATGTTTATTTGAGAGGTGTTGATTTTTTTTGTTTATATCCTAGATTTTGACCTTTATTTTCCAGTACCCTAAATGTCCTTTGGATGTATATTAATGGTAACTTCTTATTTATTAGTTTGGTATAATCAAGTGAGGGAATGTTCCTTCATATTTTTCTTTTTGTCATATTCCTTTTACTTCTTTAAATGGTCATGAACTCCATGATTGTTTCCAACTATTTCCAAAAACAATCCCTCTTTATCATTTTATTTATTTTGAAATTTTTTGTCCATAATTCCTTAAGTTTATAAATTAAATTAAATGTGATGATACCTTTTTGTTTAATAAACATTCAATTTTCATCAATAATTTTGACATGCCCCCAAAGACTTAAAATAATGTATTGAAGATAAACCATTTGATATAATGTGTTGTGAATTTGACTTGCAAGTCTTCAACACACTACCTAGCTCTTTGTGATGACAAGAAGCTGGTATGGGAGTTTAAATAAAACTAAAACAAGGTGCTCCATTCACCGCTCATTCACATCAAATTGTAAAAACCAAACAAAGATCATCATCTCCCAAATCAAAACTCCTTTGTTGTCTTATGATTTTGAAGGCCTTTAACTTTCACATAAAATAACCAAATTAGTTATAAACCCATGTTATCATATATAATCCTATAAGATTTCTTATACAACATCAAGCTCCCCAATTGGACATCATTTAATCCTTCAAACAATGGTTTAAATGAATGATAATCACTTTGGCAACTTTTGTTTCAACCTTTCAAATGGCCATAACTTGTGTAATAAAGTTTATTTAAAAAAATCCAAGTTAATTATCTTGTAATGTTCAACATTTCTTTTCAAAATGCTTAAAATAGCTTGAATTCAACAAGATTTGGCTATGAAAACCTTGTCCAAAAGTTTGAGGATTCCTCTTGAGTCACAATTCAAAATGCATTATTCTTTCCCACTTTGAGAATATGGGCGTTTTTCCCTTACACTCCCATACATTTCCCATTCACATTGGGAGTTTGTTTAAGCCTTGCCATTGACGCGCTCCCAAGTTCCTTGTAGACCGACTTGAAGGTCCAAGTATGCGACAATGCGGAAGGAGTTGCAACTTGGAGCCGCTCCCTAGCTCACAACACTTGGAGGAGTAGAGGGGTGTGTTGGAGCTCCGGGATGCGACTAAGAAGAATTGACAAGCTTATTCACTCACACGGGCCTGCACACAACCCACACAAAGTGGTTAGTGCATAGTTGGAGCACTTTTGGTGCTAGGACGAGCCACGGGCAACATGGACACACAAGACTCACCACGGCCCGGACTTGGGGGAAGCCACCACCTTCCCCCTTATAGTATACTCTGCAGCTCTCCACGGAGGTGGCATCCAAATGGCTATTTTTCCCGGGACTCCCACATGGGAGTCCCGAAATTGTCCCTGGTTGGAGTCCTGGGACTTTGGACGCCGATATCTCCCGACTGCAGAGTCCGATCGCGACGTGGTCTGAAAAAAAGTTGTAGCCCTCGTCGAGAGCTTTCCAACGCCGTGTCGCACTCTCAAATCGGATGTTGGGAAGAGGTCGATTCCCGACTTTTAGTGGTCGGGAGTCAAACTGCCAGTTTGACTCCCGACCCTTCTTTTGGCCATAACTTGTGTTTGAGATGTCCAAATGAGCAATGCGAGCCCATTTTAGACATCTACGTTTCAAGAGATTTCCAACGGTATAAAGAGCGCAACAAACCATTGAGATTCGACCCTTCAACTTGCACTCTGAAACTTCGGGAGTTCACCGGGACTCCCTCTCCCAAAATGGGAGTTGCCTTGGGAGTGTGAGTGTTCACTCCCTCACACTCCCTCGCCCTTCCTTAGACTTCCGGGAGTATGTGATGACTCCCGGGCTTCCTCTTGGCTCCCGCAACCTTGCAACCCCTTGCTTTGGTCGCGAGCCCAAAGCTAGGGTTGCGACAGTTCCCAACCTATTTATTTTGTTTTGCCCCAACCTTAATCACTTGAAGCCCAAGGCTAAGGTCACAACAAACTCTCTAGCCAATATGATATGCAATTCTTCATTTACAAATATGGCTTCCAAATCCTCAATGCTAGATAAATTTTCCATGTTGGTGAAAGTTTTTACCAAAATAATCCTTCAAAGCAATGGCATGGGATATTTATCAAATTGTACTTGCTTATTGACCAAAGTCTATCATCTCCACATTCTAATGTTCAATCTAGTCATCAAAAATATCTTTATTGGAAAAACATAATTATGGAGGTAGGGTTGGAAAGCTCCACCAACCCTACCTCCAAAGTTTTTTCATTTGAACTTTCACCAAAACTCTTTCCATGTCACTCAACCTATATGGTCATTAGAAAAAATGGAGACACCACCAATTGATCCAACATCTCATATAAACTATTGGACAAGGAATTGAAATTGACGCCCATACCTTGATTGCCACCTACATTAGAAATCTACAAGCTTCATAGGTTAGTTCCAAATTTGTGCAAAATTTGTTATTTCATAGATTTTGTATTGTTTACACACAAATGACATGCATTATTTAAACACAAAAGTCATGTGCACAACTTTGGGGTGTAAACAACATAAATAGACATACAACATCCATGTTTAAACAATACAAATAGATGAATGACATTGGTGTCTACTTTATACGAACCTATCAAAAGTAGATTTTACACAACTATTCATGCCAATTGTGACCCATGAAATTTGTGATGTAGGTTTATAAAAAATAATGATCTTCTCCCAAAAATGTAATACAATCCCATGGGATACAACATAACACCTTCAACCAACACGTCATATGATGTAACATTTGTCATCATAATTCAAGTTTAAATGGATGATTAATTTGTTAGGTGGTTAGGGTGCAAATGCACCAAAATGTTAATCTTGGTAAACCCACGCATTTTTTCATATCACTACTACAATTCATGGTTTTTTCAACTAATTTTTTTAGTAAAAAAAAATCAAAAAATGACACGTGTAAAAGAAACCACATTGTCAATCTAAATAAATCGTTTCGTACATGTCCAATGTGATTGGGTAGTCAAATTGGACCTTGTCATTTTGACTAATGGAATGACTGACAAAATGATTGACTATTTGACTAACTATTTGATTAAAATGATTGACTATTTAACTAACTATTTGATTAGTGGATAATGGACCATTTGACTATGTCAAATTTATACCTAAATTAAAATAAATTTTTAAACTAGTATTTTTAAATGAATAGGTAAGTCGGTAGGTAGGTAGGTAGGTCGTAAATAGGTTTAAGTAAGTTGAAAAAAAACAATTAATCAAGTAGGTGTTACTTTACCTTACCTTATTTAATTTACCTAACCTAACCTACCTACCCTAACCAGGGACCAATAGTCAATGTAGCTTTTAGTCGATGTACTAACTATAGTCTCCAACTATCTACGTAGATAGTCAACTAGACTACCGGGGAACGATCATAATCGACTATTAGTCAGCTGTAGTCGACTACAGGCAACGGTCATAATCTACCGTGCAATGGTCATAATTCAAAGCCAGAGTAGTCGAATATGTAGTTGACTATAGTCGACTATTATCTATGGGCTAGAGGATAGATAGTTACAACTACGACTATATGTAAATAAGGACCGACTACGGGTCCCTGACCCTAACCTTCTCAACATGCACATAGGTTGTAAGAGTAAGGAATTGAACCCCAAACCTTCTCAACATGTTGTGAGGTGACTTACCATCCCTCTATTCCTAGTTCTACGAGGTGATTATGCTTGAAAGCACAAATGCTACTAATGAGGGAAAAATACAAATGTCATTCTAGATGTTAGATTGCGTTTGTAGTTGAAATTAAGTAGCCCACCTTCTATGCATCATTTATGATTAGGACTAATGGATATATATTTTCAAGTTCACACACTACACATCCTAGGACTTCATGTCAAATTATCATTCAATCAACCAATGTTGAAGGACTCAACATCATGTCCGCCATAACTGTAGACCACTAGTCATTTAAACAATTGTTTCTCACACATAAATTGTTCAAATCTGGCTTGCTATAGCTCTCTAGACAGCTAACAACAAGGCGCACCAACATACCAAATCTTGAAATCTGCAGCCACAATAGTAAGGAGTTATACTACCAAACCCGAAAGGATTTTACAAAGATGATGATTAAGCCTTGTTGTAGACCACTAGTCACTTAAACAATTGTTTCTCACACATAGATTGTTTAAATTTGGCTTGCTATAGCTCTCTAGAAAGCTAACAACAAGGCGCACCAACCTGCCAAATCTTAAGATCTGCAACTACAACAGTAAAAAGTTATGCTATGAAACCCGAGAAGGTTTCTGAGATTTCTAGAGTTCCAACCTTTCAACATTATCATTAGATTTTCATTCTACTTTTCTTCCTTCTTCCCTCCACCAAGACTAAACATTATTTCCCTCTTCAAGAAGCTTGTGAAACAAGTGTTCAAGATTGCATGAAAATTATCCTCGAGGTAAAGAGAACCCCCCCAATGATCCGAGTTCGCTTTTTAAAGAGAAGGAGAAGGGAGGTGAAGGTGGATCCAAAGCTTGGTGGCCAATGGAAGGTGAAGGAAAAACCCTTTTCACCTCTTCCATTTTCCCCCCAACAACCCTTACCCAAACATTCAATTTTTCCCTTTGACCTTACAATTTTACTTTACCATGGTCCTAAGTCGTCACTCACGCCTTCCTTTCCTTTTCTTCGATCTATAAATTACAATTGCGCACCTCAATGTAACCAGTCCTCCACACCTTCATTGTCGCCTTGATTTTGATTGAAGACCTGACTTTTTCCTTTCCTTGAAATTATGGCGTCGCGCATGGTCACATTTTACGGGCCACAAGCTACACAAGTGAATGAAGAACCGCCTCCGGAGTCGTCTCTAGATCTTACCCTAACACAGCATCCTCGTGATGAAGAACCTGAACCTCGAGAGGTGTGTGCTCGTCTTGAAGTCGAACCCCCTCGAGCCTAATACTATCGTATTTCTCCGAACTCTCGCACCCTGGTGATCTTGTTGCAAGTCGACCCCGCTTCTAGTGACGAACCCGAGACCGTTTGTGAAGGCTGTTACGATACAGAAGATATTTCTATCTTCGCATGGTATTCGATTCCCGACGTTGGTCATTATTGTTGGTTGCGCGATCCGATTCGTCGATTGCCTCCCAATAGCAAGGCGGATTACCTAGTTCGCACCATCCGACGCATCCTAGATTTCCTACAGTTGTGAATTATCACTAAGGCATAACTCAGGATTTTACATGTACCTGCAGCTCCTTGCTGAGCCTATCGCCATTATAAATAAATGTTTCAATTATCATCAGACCCCTATTGCCATTGGCACACTATCATTCTATTTATTTAATTGTTGAATCGCCTCGAATTAACCTTATGCTCAACGGCTTGAAGATTACTCTATCTCTATTAAATCTTTCATTAATGTTCCTTCAATTGCTTTAAGAATTTCTAACATCCTTACTACTCCCCAAATACCATAACAAGACTAAAGTTGTGCTGAACACCATAAACTTTGGTGTCTATTTCTACCCTCAACCCTTTAGAGATTTATCACCCCTAATTACGCAACAGAGTTTCTAAAACTATGGTTATTAGCCTTTGCTGAAGAAAAGACTAACCCAACTCCTTAATCACCAATAACGCATTTCAAAAAAGCAAATAACCCCCTTCGCACCATGCGCACTCATCATTCCACATGAAGTCGCTAAAAAGCCCTTAAAAACCTTACCTCACTCAAAAAACCCTGACGTAACTCTTAAAACTGAGATTACCGCACATGGTTGTGTCGGTATGGCTCACACATGCACATAGGTTGTAAGAGTAGTAAGGAATTGAACCCCAAACGTTCTCAACATGCACATAGGTTGTAAGAATAAGGAATTGAACCCCAAACCTTCTCTACATGCACATAGGTTGTAAGAGTAAAGAATTGAACCCCAAACCTTCTCAATGAAGAACCAAGCAAAGGACTACACCATCAAAGTTACTGAACTTTTATCAAGTTTTTTATTTCACATGTTCATTTCACATCATTAAACATAATGCCTAAACCTAAGTGACAATTAATGGCTAAACTTAATGATTTTAAATAATGGTTAAATCTATTGGTTAAATTCAATGACTTAAAGTAATAGCTAAACTTAATAGCTAAATTCAGTGACTTAAAGTAATGGTTAAACCTAATGGCTAAATTTAATGACTTAAAGTAATGACTAAACTTAATGGCTAAACTCGGTGACTTAAAGTAATGGTTAAACCTAATGGCTAAATTCAATGACTTAAAGTAATAACTAAACTCAATGGTTTATACTATTAGTTAAACTTAGTGGCTTAAACTATTAACTAAACCTAGTGGTTAAATTCAATGATTTAAAATAATGGTTAAACATAATGACATAAATTTATGCCTAAATTTAATGGCTAAACTTAATGGTTAAATTCAGTGGTTTAAAATAATGGATAAATATAGTGGTTAAACTTAATGACATAAAGTAATGGTTAAACCTAATGGTTCAATTCAACGATTTAAAATAATGGCTAAACCTAGTGGCTAAACGTAATGACATAAAATATTACCTAAACTTAATAGTTAAACTTAGTGATTTAAAACAATGGCTAAATTTAGTGGCTAAACTCAATGACATAAAGTATTGGTTAAATTTAATGGTTAAACTTAATTGTTAAATTCAATGATTTATAGTAATGGCTAAACCTAATGACTGAACTCAATGATATAAAGTAATGGCTAAATTTAATGGCTAAACCTAATGGTCAAACTCAATGATTTAGAATAATGATTAAACCTAGTGGTTAAATTAAATGGTTTAAAATAATGGCTAAACCTAGTGATTAAACATAATGGCTAAATTCAATGGTTTAAAATAATGGCTAAACCTAGTGACTAAACATAATGGCTAAATTCAATGGTTTAAAATAATGGCTAAACCTAGTGACTAAACATAATGGCTAAATTCAATGGTTTAAAATAATGGCTAAACCTAGTGACTAAACATAATGGCTAAATTCAATGGTTTAAAATAATGGTTAAACCTAGTGGCTAAATTTAGTGATTTATATTATTGACTAAACCTAATGGCTAGACTTAATGGATAAATTAAATGACATAAAATAATGGTTAAACTTAATGGCTAAACTTAATGTTTAAATTCAGTGACTTAAAATGATGGCTAAATTCCACTACTTAAAGTAGTGACTAAACCCAGTGAATAAACTTAGTGTTTTAAAGTATTAACTAAACCTAATGGCTAAATTCAATGATTTAAAATATTGGTTAAACCTAATGGCTAAACTTCATGACTTAAAATATTGGCTAAACCTAATGGCTAAACTCAATGACTTAAAATATTTGTTAAATCTAGTGGCTAAATTAATGACATAAAATATTGGTTAAACATAATGGCTAAACTTAATGACTTAAATTAATGGCTAAATTTAATGATTTCAAATAATGGTTAAATTGAATGGTTTAAAATAATGGTTAAATTTAGTGATTTAAATAATGGCTAAACCTAATAGTTATTTTAAATTATTTAAAATAATGGTTATATTTAGTGGCTAAACTTAATAACTTAAAATGATGGTTAAATATGATGGTTAAACTTAACGACTTAAAGTAATGGCTAAACATAATGGTTATATCTAGTGGTTAAACTTATTGACTTAAAGTAATGGCTAAACTTAATGGCCAAACTCAATGACTTAAAATAATGGTTAAACTTAATGGCTACACTTACTTACTTAAAGTAATGGTTAACATAATGAATAAACCTTGATTAAACCTATTGATTAAATTTAATGGTTAAACATAATGGTTAAAATTTGGTTAAACTTCATGGTTACACCTAGTGGTTAAAAATTAAGTAGGTAAATGGGTGGGTAAATAGGTAGATAATATATAGGTAGGTGGGTAGGAAGGTTGTATGAAGGTGAAAAACATCATTAGTTGGGCACAATAATCGAATAAAACATTCCAAGGGAAAAATATTTACCCATGTCCATTCTTTTTGAATTAAAAAACATCTTCCTTGTTGCACATGAAGACCATTGATGGTGTGACTAATGTTTAATCAATGACAAGTCATGTTAAAAGGTTGGATAATTTGGGAATTGCAATTTGCCATGGAGGAAGGAAGAATATCCACATGAAAATGGTTTTTTTTAAAAGGTTTTTTTTTCCATGTTGGTTGTTATTATCATGTTAATTGTTGGTGATCAATTCCTCCAATTATGCAAATTGATCCTATGTAATGGCCATGCCATCACCTTGACTTTGATATTTAACCTTATTTGAAGTTTTACTTGTGGTTTTGCCTTTAAATTTAAAAATCTTGTTTTCCCTAAGTCCTCTTTTGACCAAACCCATTCTTAGGTGGTACCATTTAGAAACTGCTTCAAAAATTCCAAAAGTGACCAAATCATTTTTTTGGAACCCTTCATTTGAAATGTTTTCACAACTATAAATTAAAATTTCCTCATGTTTATCCATTGCATATTTTAATACATGGCTTGAAGTTTATTGTGGAATTAATTTTAAAAAATTTATTACAAATTTTTATTGTTAATAGTAATGGCTCTTTTAGAAATCACATTCTTTAACTTTCAAATTTCATAACTAAATTATAATTATTCAATTAATTATTTAATTAAAAATATATATTGGATTCAAAATTACCTTAGGGGAAAAAATTCCCAAATCATGTTTCAAATTTGTATTCTTAACCGAAAAGTTCAAAGACAATAAATAATGTTACATTCCTGAAACTTCTTTAAATGCAATGATTAGAAATATCAAAATACACAATATTCTTGATATTATTGAAATTTCAAAATATACGGAACCTAATAAATGTATTCATTAAAATAATTTAATGATTTATTTTTTGTTTCTTATTATTTTTAAAAATTCAATGGATCCAATAGAATTAAGGTGTGACATTCCTAGTGATACCACCCAAGGATGGGTTTGCCCCTTTACCTTTACTATCCTTGTTGCTAGTAGAGTTGGTAAAAATAAACTTTAAATGCAATGAGTAGTAATGGTCAATGTCATGACCATCAACACCATAATGTTCATATTTTTCATTACTTGAATATGTGGGTTTGAATGTAAATGTTATACCCTTTTGGGCATTCCTTCACGTGAGGATCTCCATAATCCAATGCACACCCCTTGACCTCGTTCTTTACAAAAAGATGAAGAAATTCCAGTCCTTTTCGGCTTCTCCCTCCAAATGGCAATGGATTCCTCTTTTTTAGAATCTTTTTGGATGGTCATGGTCATGATAGGCTTACCAACTTCCACCACATAAAATCCTTGATTAATCTTTTCCACGATGTGAAATGTTTCTTCCAATGTGACATGACTTTCATGATTAATGATGAATTGAGGTTTTGCCATCCAATTTGCACCTTTTTGTCTTGTTTGGACATGTATAACTACACCAAATGTCATTATGTGAAAACATCATCACTTTCTTTGGCAAATCATGCCAACATTGTGTGCATGGTGCATGAATATCATCCTTTTCCCTTCTAAAATCTTAGATTTTTTACATCTAATTTGTATGAATGTTCCCATAGTTTAATCTTAGAAGCTTGAAACATTGATCCAATGGTCAAATGGTGGTGGATCACCAATGGTTGTCATGGCACCCAATGTTGCTTAGGAAATTTGTGACATAAAAGATGTGGGATCCAATGACTCGACATAAGCCATAACACTAGAACCCTTGGTGGAGGAATATGTTGAATCATCTTGAGAATTAATATTGGGTTGATTAGGATTTGGCATGGTTGCCCTTGACAATGTTGCCTTTTCCTTCAAAGTTATTATGAGTTCCATGCATTGTGTCAAATATTACTACACAACCTAGAGAATTATAACATGTTTTAGCCAATTTTTTTCATAAATTTCCAATGCCACATGCTTCAAATGTTAATATAGGAATTCAAATGCCCACCAAGGATTACAAGAAGATTACTTTGCCTTTTGGCTTGCATCTAGGTCTTGAACTTCCATTCCTTAACTAAAATGGTGCCCACCCATCCAAAAAAAGAAATCTTTGATAAACCTAAGGCCCTTCATATCATCTTTTGTAAATCCAAGTAACCTTACAACAAATGTGAAACTTGTACAAAAAAATAAATTGACCTCATAATCCAAGTTTTCTTTTTTAGAGTCCTCAACATGTCTTTCTAGGGATGGTGACATGTAATATTATTTTCAAGTTTGCATGTAATGTGCCCTTAAGCCTTAACCTTATCCTTAACATGGGTGATTAATTTTGTTGAACTTGTTATGGTTATAACCCAAAATTAAATTTTAAATGCACTTACATCCACCCACCAAACTTGTAAAGCCAAACACATGTGATGGCTCACTATGAACATGACAAAAACAATCTATTAGTCATCATCATGATTTCATTATCATACAACAATCAATGGAATAATCCTAACGATGATATCTAGGAAATGCTCACAACAATGCCAACTTAGGTTTATAACTTAAACCTTATTAAATCTCAATTATTATGTTTGGGCAATTCATGAATCAAGTAGGACTTACACAATGGTCAAAATTGATGGGTAACTTTGTCCCATGCTTGACCATTGACCACACGAATGACAACCCTAAGGTTCATTGTGACAATCAACATACATAAGCAAGCTTGTAGGCTTTCATCTTGAGTTTTCGACTATGCAATATGCATAGGTTTCAAAGAAATCTACCCATAAACATGTGTTTGTTTTAAGGTGTCAAACAATGGTGCACAACTTGACAAGCCCCCTACCTCCTAAACTAAATGACAGCCTAACCAACATAATGATAGGAAAAAAATGCATAACCCAACAACATTAATGGGGGCATTTACACAACAAACAAGAAACTAACATGGAACACTTCCACCCATTTTGTAAGCCAAAAATGTTTAACCTACAATAACAAATTATTATAAAAAAGGAAAGGTTAATGGTGCGACACTCCACATTTATTAATGGCTAGACATTCCACCACTTGTGATAAGTAATGTTTACCCACACACTTTGCGACGACTTGTCACACACTTGTTAGCTTTTGCACTCGCTTCCTTCATTATGCTGAAAACAAACCTCCAATTTTTATTTATTTTTGAATGAACTAAATTTTCCCACATACATTCACCTCTTCTTTAAGACTCCAATGCCATAAGTAATTTGAAAATCTAACCTCCTACGAAACCATCATCCATGGTGAAAATTTTAAAAACTCCAAATTGGAAATTAATTTTTAATTTGATTGATTAAAAATTTGCAAATTATTTTATTTTCATGACATATCATGAATTCATGTATGTTTTTCTTCAATTGTACAATAAATTACATACGCTTGCACATCATGTTCAATCATAGGACCTTATTCGCCAACTAGACAAACCATTAATTCATTCAGTCAAATACGTATAATTTAAATATCTTCGGTCACATCCATCATATTTAATAACCAAAAAGGATGAAAAATCAACTTCATCCAAATTATGGATGATTAGTTTTCCTCATGGATGAACATTTGAAGAAAAAAAAAATTCGAGCCTAAGCAACTCCAAATTCAAATCTTGAGCCACATGAAACTAACTACGTACTTCCAAGGCTTGGAAAAAAAATTAAGGGCTAGGTGCAATGGCGATGGTGTGCATCGTCAAGTTACAACATTGATTCCCCACTTCTTGTAACTTATAGTTCTTACTATAGGTGTTATTGTTGTTGCACCAGTTTAAAAAGTCTATTGGCCATGTTAAAGTGTTTAAAATTTTGGATTTATGATTTGGATATCATTACTTGCCTCTTTGTGAAGGTGACAAAATGAAGACTACATTTTGGGGCATTGACCAAAATGGGAAGGACTATTTGTATCAATGAAAGTTTCTACCTTTTAGGTTGAAGAAAACATTTGCAAAGTTCCAAAAGGTGATGGATTGACTTCTTGTATGCTTGGATATTGTTAACTGTTAAATTGATGACATCATTATGTTTAGTTCCATTGTGGAGGAACATTGTTATCACTTGCAATATGTGTTTAAACATTTGAGGACACATGGTTGAAATTACACCTACAAAAGCGTAGGTTTTTAAAATCCCATGTGGAATATTTGGGAATCCAAAAAGCTAACATGGATGCAATTTCTAAGGTTCTTAAGCCAATTAATGATAGTCAATTGAAGCATTTTTAAGGTTGAAAAATTATTTATAGTGGTTTTAAAAAAGGTTTCATCAAATTGTCACACCCTTCATTCAATTAACCAAGGTTAATGAAAAGTTCATTTAAAGGGATGCGCACAAGAACAGACTTTCTAGGAGTTGAAAGGTCATCCTTTCCGATTACATACAAAGTGGAGTGTTTTGGTACTTGGAGCAATTCTTACACAACTTGATGAAGAAAACCAAAAGTCTATGGTGGCTAATGCAAATCAGCCCAATAACCAATTAGAAGCCACATGTAGTTCATTTGAGGGGGAATGTTTGGCCATCGTTTGGGCCATGGCCATATTCCAATGTTATTTGTTTAGTAACCCATTCACCTTGGTGATTAATCACCAACCATTGAAATGGTTCATGGAATCTAACCAACTCACTAAGAAATTGGCAAAATGGGCTTCATTTTTTTATAAATACAAATTTGATGTCAAACATTGAACTAGAGTAATCAACAAGGATGAGGATGGGTTGAGTAAGAACTTGAATTCTAGGGTGTTGGATACCATCATAACATGTTGGCATGGGGATATAGACTTGAAAACAATGCCTAGTTAGCATTTTGTTTCATTCATTTGCATTTTGGCAAATGGTCACCAAGAGGTATCATGTCAAGCTTAAATGGATTCTTCAAGTACTTTTAAGAATTCAAAGGTAGAACTTAATGACATTATACTTGTGGACATTTTTGGGGATGCACAAGTGTTGACCTACATGTAAAGTTATAAACAAGTGAGTTAGATGTGGGATTGACACAAAGATATGGCCAATTGGCCAAAATTGTGAAAAAACATTGTGAGACATGAGGAGTTGGGACATTTTGGGATATTTAGACCTATAGTTTGCTTCAAGGCCAATATTGGTGGAAATGCATGTAATTGCAAGTTCAACAATTTGTTTCATGATGCATAGTGTGAAATTGGATTCATGCATCATTTAATGCATCCACCCCAAATTTACAACCTTTACCAATAATGGGGCTTGGGTATCGATGGAGCTTGGATTTTTCTAGGCCATTAAACCTAAGTATTCATCATAATTGGTATGTGGTGGTTATGATTGAACATTTTTTCAATTTTTTTGAATTAGTTACGCTTTGGGATGAAAGTAATGAAAGGGTTGCTTATGCATTTTTGGACCAAGTTTTAAGTAGATTTAGTGCTTCAATAGAAGTGTTCATAGATCAAGGCACAAAATTTTAGGGAGAATTAATTTAAGAGTATGTGAATAGGTTTTGATTAACCATAGGACTATTTTTACATGACCATCTTGAAACTAATGTTTTGGTTGAAATAATGGTACAAATGGTGAAAAAAGGTTTATGAAAACATGAATTACAAAAAGGTCATATAAATGATTGGGACATACAATTGGCATGGTTGGCCATGGGATATTGATTAAGGAAACAAATATCCCTTGCATCATTTTCCCCTTCCTTTTTTATTTTTGGAAATGAACCCCAATTACCAACATCCATTTATAAGTCCATGTGGTTGATCTTGATGATCCCAATGTGTGGGTTCAAGTTTGCGAACAACATGCAACCTTGTTTAAAAGAGTCATGCCCATGCTAATGGAACATTTGGCCATTGCACAACATTGAAATGTTTTATGGGTTACCACCATCCACGGAGCTAGGTACCCAACTTAAGGTTTAAAGGATTGAACTTGGAGATTATGTTTATTTGTAGCAAACAACACCTACCACATTGGATGTGACAACTAATCACGTCATTTTACTTGTAAAAAATGTTTTACCTTTTGGAGTTTTGTTATTGAAAGGTCAAAATTGTCAGATATGGAAAGACCATGTGTGTCATTGTGTATCATGTCACTTTCCACATGTGATTGGTATAGTGGATCCATCATTGGCCATAATCCTATCAAGTTTGCAATTCATGTTATGTGAATAATCATGAACACGACACCAATATATGTCCCAATTCATTAGATTTTGAATGAACTTGGACAAATTTACCATGACTAACCCTCTAATGAATAAGGACTAATTGTTAGGGACAAATGAACTCATTAATAGTTAATCAAATTTATTATTAATTATTTAATTAATAATTAATCTAATTAATTATAAATAGCTAATTCATTAATAGTTAATCAAATTTACTAAGCTAGTTTCCTAGGTTATAACTACAAAGGGCTAATCATCTAAAAACTTAAGCTAACTTAAACGTGAAAACACACTAAGGTGTAACAATTTTAAGCACATGTGGAAGTCCATAATTGCTTAAAATTAACTTTGTGAAAATAGTCCAATGACATGATACCTTGAATCACACAAGTCATTTTACAAATTATCATTAGAAAATTACTATATATTTTTTAAAACCTTAGTTTACCTTATGGAGAATTTAAATTTGAAAGATGAGTTTCTAAACTATTGTTTTCATTAAATAAAAGACTTATTTTTAAAAATCATAATTCAAGGTACATAAAAAAAAGTTGGTCATCAAAATCCTTCCAAAAAGTCCTCTTCGATATCACTGTTACTAGATCATATTACCATTGAATCCTTTATTTTTGAAAAAACATTATATGAAGGTGCATGGAGTCCATATTTATTTATCATGGATTGTTAGAGGTTTTTGGGTACTTTTTAGAAAATTCATTATGTTATGGTTATTAAAAAGTTATTAAATGTGATTATATATAACATTATATTGTTGAATATTTTTTCATTTTAATTGATTATATTGAATCACATGGTCATCAATTACAATTTCCAAAATGATACAAAAATTACTTTGTGACAACATTTTATGGACAATGTAGTGTGCTTTCATTTAGTTGAAGTCACTTAACCCATCAACTTAAGGTGCAAAATGTGAAGGTTTGAACCTTTCACCTCCTTTCACCTCCATTTTTAAAGAACAAATCCATAACCATTGTCTCATTATTTAAATCACTTAAATGTTTTGTCATCAGATATTATTATTTTCAAATTTTTTTAACCTATGTGGAGGCTACCATAGGTAAGGTTTTCCAAACTAGTCCTATTTATTATTCTTGAAATATTTTTCATTTAATCTAATTTACTCTAAAATATTCTAAAGTTAGTGTAAGCTACCCTAGGCTATTCATAGGCTACCATGAGATTAGATTTTAGGTTAATCATAAAGTATTATATGTTATCATTGACTTTTTAAAGTTATTTACCCTAAGTTATTTTAAGTTATTCCACCACAAGTTATTTTCAATTATTTTATCCTTGGTTATTATAGGTTATTGTACCTTAAACTATTTTAAGTTATTATAAGTTATTGTACCTTATGTTATTTATGGGTATTTTACGTTATTCCACCCTAGGTTATTTTAAATTGTTTTCAGCTATTACTAATTCACTTTAAACTATTATAGGTTAATTCACCCAATGTTATTTTAAGTTATTATATTTTAGGTTTTCTTTTTCCATTTCAAGTTATTATACTTAGAGTATTTTAGGTATTACAAGCTATTCCACCTTACATTACTTTACAATAATTTACTATTGGTTATTCTATCTTGACTATTTTTTATTAATCCACCTTAAATTATTATTGTATATTATAGGCTATTCCACCTTAAATTATTTAAAATTATTTTTGGCTACTATAGCTTATTATTTTTTATTCCAAATTATTCATCTTGATATTATTTATTTATTTTAATTAACTTAGAATAACCTATAGTAGAATAACCTACAATAGCCTAGGGTGGAACAATTTAAAATAATTAATAAGAATATCCTTGGATATAATCAATTAAAATAAGTTAATATGTAATAATCTATACTAACTTAGAATAGCCTAAAATGGGATGACTTACAATAATTAAAAAAAACTTAAAGTAATGTTAGTGTGAAATTTTACAAATTAGACTCAAATATAAATAACATTCATTTCTTTAAAAAATTATCAAAATCATCCCCATATGTATTGACTTATCTATAAGCAATTAAAAATTTATTATAATTATTTTCATTTTGATGAAAATCAGCAATAAGTATAGTCAACACTTATAAAAGATTGAAACGGTCCTTTAATAGCAAGTTTTTGGTATATTTCATGGAATGAATAAAATGATACAAGAATTTTTTTCCATAATATTTAGGTTTTACTGGTAATTAATATTAGTACCTTAACATTAATAATGATATAAACAATCATATGGCTTGTAAACTAATTCAAATTCAAGTGTAGATTAATAAAACATAACATTAAAAAAACCTATATACTATAGTGAATTATTTCCATTAGTAGTGTATTATGTTAATTAATAATAAAACATGATGATTATATAATGACCTTATAATGACATAAGTTTATACAAGGTGAAATGATTAGGGTGGGATCATTTATTCCACTTTTGAAGTTTCATAATGATTTAGATTAGTGAAGTGCACTTCATTTTTTGACTAGTGAAGGTGTAAAACCATGTTGATTTGTGATCATTAATTCCAAAAGATCCAACATATGGATTGTTTTATACCACCACACGTGTAGGTTCCGATAAGACATTGGGTGTGTTCACAATGCACCAATTAAACTTGTTTTGTTGTTTTGTGTTAGGTTTCAATACCAATACATAGACATGTTTTTAATTGGGACAATGGATGATTTTCAAAGAAGGTGGTCGTTGGTTGAACATAAGGGATTACAACTAAGCAACTAAAGTTGGGGCTCACATTGCACTTAGCTTACTAATTTCATCATGTTTGGAACTAAACTCCTTTCATGGATTACCATATCACATTGTGTCCTATTTGATCATGGATTTGACTATTTGTTGTAAGCAAACTTTTATCCTAGCTAGGCGATGATTTATATGCATGTTTTCATTAGAATGACTTTGTTAATTTTGATAGTGTTGGGTGCCAAATCTTGTAGCACACAACAATTATGGTATTTGTTGTAGCACATTAGTTTCATGTAGTTTATTATTTATTGGGACTCATTTCAATGTGAATGAAATTTTAGTTTTTTTTTTGTGTTGGGTGGGGCTATCAACATGGTGTGACTTTAGAATGTCATATTTTGTATTTGAAGAGTTCAAAGCATATAGGAGGCATAAACTTATGTTGATGTGTTTTGAACTTGGATTCTAGCAATTTGTAAGTGAATTAAAAAAAAAATTGTGTGCATGCTTACACGTGTATGATTTTGTTAGTTTCAATAGTGTTGGGTGTTGATCTTGTAGTGCATGACAAGAATGTTGTGTGTGACTAATAGTCTTAAAACTATTATTTTTGAAATCTTTGTCCAAAAATGATATTACAATTGTTTGTTGTAATCTTTCTAAATGCACAAAAGGCATTCTGTGTTTGCATTTGAGGTCATCTTTGATGAAAGTGGCTTAAATGTTCCTTCCAAGGTCCCATTGTCTACAATAGACCTTGTTACCTTGTAAAGTAAGTTGCTTTAATAGTGAGATTTTTTTTAAAAAAAAGTAAAAAACCAACTTATGAAAGTTCTTGGTGTCATGGGATCTAACAAATTGCCTTTATTTTTTGACCAAAAAAAAACCAAAAGGTGACACGGTTTTTTGAAAATGGAATATTTTGTCACAAAATCCTTTCTTTAAAAACAAATCACCAACAATAAACAAAATATTGTTTTGGTTTTGGGGGGGGGAGGGAGTTGGGGGGTTCACCACATTTATGTCTAGTGGTTACAATTTGAAAAGTTCTTTGTATAATGTTGGCAATGAAATCAAAATCTCCATCAAGAAATCAAAATAAAAAAAAACACTACTTATGAAGATCTCACACATAAGATTGTGATCCACTTATGTAATTGATAACTTGTATAAAAATGTGAAAATTGCACCATATAAACCCTAATCAAAATAATAAGGCCCTAGTAGAACTCGTTGTCACCTAATAATAGAATCATAGCTCACTCAACCAAGCTTGCCACCCAACAACTGAACTTGCCATATTCTTACGTGGAATACAATTTTCACCTCACATAATGACAACTCACCCAACCAAGCTTGCCATGTACCTTAGGTGGAATAGGAGGACACTCAAAACCTTGGACAAAATAGGCAGGTGAGTGTGTAGAAGAGTGTGCATGGTAGGCAGGACGTGCAGGACATGTAGGACATGTTTTAAAAATGTCCTACACATTGTGCCTCCGCCTTGAACCTCTCTCTCTCTCTACACAAACGCACACACATCTAGAGGACCATTAATCAAAACCAGCTACCAAGTAGCTGCCAAGTTCCAGCTACTTCTGGTCAGACTTCTATTAGTTTATGTTTTATTGACTTTGATTTCACTGCCTGTGGCAGGACACAGGACAAGTACACTGACACTCCGCAAAGTTAGGGGGGGTTTGTAATTCAACGTCCTGCCCACACCCTACACTGTACAGGGCCCATTTCTTCATACAGGCCACAATAAAACCAGCACCCACCACCACCACCAGCACACCATCATCCACTGGATGGATGCCTGTTATTATTTAAGTACTCAGTTGTGGATGAACCTTAACTGAGTAGTTAATATATGGGTTTCACCTCGGTAACCAATGTGGTCTCATATGTAGCTAGATAGGTAGGAAAAAAAATTAGAGAACTAGTAGGTAAGTGGGTAGGTTTACACATAAGGTAATGGCTGTTTTTTATTACCTACCTACCTACCTACCTACCTACTAACAACAACTTGATCAGGTTGTTAGTAGGTAGGTAGGTAGGTAGGTAGTATTAAAAAGAAGAAGAAAGCAACTGAGGTAAACCACCATGGTTAGCTAGTGAACTTGAAACCCAACAGAAAACTGTTTCCTCACCACTTACCATCCATCCTTTGGATCCCAAAGCAGCAGTAAGTTATGGGTCCCTTCCCTTGACTTCAGTTCTCACTTCACTTCACCTTCACTGACTTGTTTTTTCCCCATGAGACCAAACGGAACAAAACAATAAGCATTGATCACTGACTGAAGTTGTATGAGTAAAAAGTGGTGGACTGGAGTGTTGTGTGGCAGCCACCAACCCCACTTTGCCTCTCTCTCTTCTGTCTCTGTCTCTGTGTGTCTCTGTCTCTGTCTCTCTATTCGTCAATCTGGTGTCCTCCTCATCCGACTGTTGCAGCACTTGTATGTCAGCTGCCAACCAACGGTTAGCTCTCAAACGACTAGTTAAATGGGAAGACTTTAGCCTCACCTGTGCTGCGTGCAACGGCAGGCAAACTTTTGCTACCATTTTGTGACATCACCAAATTGTACCCAAATTGCAGCAAGCAGAAATGGGGTCCTAAAAGTCATACACGTTCTTGCTTGCTTCTTTCTTTGCCTTCTTCCCCCTTTTTTACCACCCACTCACCAACTGGCCTGCATTTCCTCTCCTCCTCCTCTTCCTCCTCCTCCGCTTCCTCCTCCTCCTCCTCCTCCTCTTCCTCCTCCTCCTCCTCCTCCTCATCAACAATACTTAGTACTTAGTACTTACCATGATTACCGATCAATGAAATGGTTTTGATTTGGACTTTTCTGCCGCTTTTTAAAATCCCCTCACAATGGACAGCAGCAGGTCTTCTTATGGGTCATATCTGCCTGACCTAACCAATGTTCAAAACATCCACATGCCCATTCTGCAAATTGTGAACACCCATTATGTTATGGAACATGCTGAGTACAGCCCATTGTGTCTATCTATCTATCTATCTATCTAGTAAGGCATCTGTCTGCCTGTGAGGAATTTGTCAGGGCAAGCCCAAATTAAATTTTCTGAAAAGAGTGTTGTTGTGCCCAAATCATCTTCCAATGGGTTCACCAAACCAGACACAATGACCTTGTACCCAGCATGTTCCATTATACATTTCCATCATCATCATCATAATCATCTGCATGTGCACTCTTTGGGGCTAACACTTGTTCCATGGAGATCAAACCTCTTCCCAAAACCCCTAAAACTTTAGTACAAATTTACCATGGACGATTCTACATGCCTGGCTGGGCCTCCTCCTCCTCCTCCTCCTCCTCAGTCTTCTACTGTTGTTTTTGTAGTTGGAATGCGTGTGTTGTTGTCATGGGTATGGTTGGAATGCATGTGTTGTTGTCAAGGGTGTAGTTGGAATGTGTGTGTGATTTGTCGCTGGTGTCATTGGAATGTGTGTGTGTGTAAGGGCGTGCGTGAATTGCATGTGTGTAAGTACTTGATCAGTCAAAGGGATCGTCCAGTACTTGATCAATCAAACAGATCGTCTCAGAGAATATAATTCCTGTCAAAACATCATTTGTTTTATTCATGATGTTTCCAAGCAAGAGGTAAGTTTTGAAAACAGAAGACAATACTACTACTCATTTAAGAAGACGAAAGTAAAGAACAAGAGACAGGATTCATGAATGCTCATATCCAAACAAAAACAAATGGTTCCGTTGCCGTGCACCTCGTCGGATGCCGCCTCTTCTTCTTTTTCATCTTCATCATCTTTCACGCTTTTTCTGTATATATAAATCAGCTCATTTGCACTCTTCATGCATAAAATACACTACTCTTTTCTTATTAGAATTGTTGTGGTTGTTGCTTCTTATTGCTGTTGTTTCTTACTTCGCTTTTTACTCACGCTCTCACTCATTCTCTACCGATTGCAGTAGAGCTTCCAATGGAAGCTTTCTGAAGGTTTTTTTTTTTTTTGGCTACTCTCCATTCTGTGGTAGAAGTAGCTCTAGTTTTCCTTTCTGAGCTACACTGATTGCAGCTCAGAACTTTGTCTGGAATTTTGCAATTCAGCTCCCGGGTCAGTGCCGCAGTGCAGCAACAGAAGACGAAGAAGCTTTTATGCAGGTATGGTGAAAATGGGATTTTCCCCTTCTCCCCACCCACCCACCAACTAATAACAATGCAAGTCCTGGGTTTGGAAGTTTTGGGTATTTTGTTGCACTTTTGAAACAGTTTTTGTTTCCAGCTCTCTCTCTCTCTCCCTCTCTCTGTGTGCAAGCACACTTGGGGGGATCTGGTTTCTGGGTTCCTATTGTGTTGTTGTTTGCTCATTGGGTTGTGTGATCTTTCCCATTTGTTCTTTGCCTTCACTTTGAAGATTCATGCGATTCTTCAAGTGCGAATAGAGACAGGATCAAGACTGTGTAGAGAGAGACTCTGCCTCCTGTTTGTAGCCTTTAGGGTAGGGGGAGGAGGAGGAGGATCATGTGCAATGCTAAACATGTGCAATCTTGAGATCATGTGCAATACGAAATATGTGTGATCTTGGATCTGAATGTGCAATGCAGAACCATGTGTGATCTTGGAACTGCTTCTGTTGGCCATTTGTTTCATGATTTAATGTGTTTTGTATTGCTTTCAGCAGCTCACTGCAGGAACTGACAACAACATTGGACAACAGTGAGGAAGGAAGCTGAGCTTGCTGTTATCAAACAATGGACAGGACTGAGTTGCTACTTGCCATATCATTTACACTGATTATGTTAGCTGCATCTAGTCATGGTGGGGTGAATGCAGCAGCAGCACAATCACCCACAAAATGGTTATACAAGGACAGCAATCAGCCTGTTGCATTAAGAGTAAAAGACCTCTTGTCACGCATGACACTGGCTGAGAAGATTGGGCAAATGACACAAATTGAGCGCAGTGTTGCCAATGCCTCTGACATTGAGCACTACTTTATTGGTGATTATCATCCTGAACATATTCTTCATTCCCTTCAAAGTTTATACTGGGTAGTAAAAAAATTTCGCCCACACCTCTAAGTCCCACCAAAGAATCCAGCCATGATCCACATATGAAAGCAGCAGAATTACTGACATTCACTGATGGAACCTTTCACAACTGTGTTTTTTCTTCACTAGTTTTTCTCTGTCGCAGGTGTTGCTTGGACTTTCTCTTTGGAATTTCTTTGTGAGGGGCTTTTGTTGTGACTTTGCAGGTAGTGTACTGAGTGGAGGAGGAAGTGTTCCAGCACCCAATGCAACAGCATTCCAGTGGAATAACTTGACTGATTACTTGCAGAGATCGGCTCTCAAGACACGGTTAGGCATCCCACTAATGTATGGTATTGATGCAGTTCATGGCCATAACACTGTCTATGGCGCAACTGTCTTTCCCCACAACATTGGTATTGGTGCCACCAGGTGAATCAATCACACACACATCAATCATCACCTTCAAAACTGTCTTTTATCACATCTTTGCAATTTGGGTCTCTGTGGATTTTGCTTCCAGCACAGTTGAGGAGTTTGCAGCTCTCATTTTCCTCACAGTTTAGGAACTAGTTTGCAGTTTCTGTTGGTTTTTTTTCCTGGTTGTCTGCTAGCTTGCTAGGTTTGCAAGTTCAGTAAACTGGTTCCTGGGTTCTAATTCTCGGAGTTGGATTGCTATATGTGGGATTAGGGACCCAGAGTTGGCAGAGAGAATTGGGGTGGCCACAGCACTTGAGGTTCGATCAACTGGGATTCATTATGTGTTTGGTCCCTGTCTAGCGGTATGAAGCCTTGATCACAATTAGAACAACATCTATGGACCCTTTTTGCTTCTTCATACTCTTTGTCATAATATATATTCCAATAAATTGGCCGTCTGGGTTTGTGTATCAGACTAATCAAATGAAGTTGTGGAATTTTGAAACATGAGGCCAGGTTTGTCGAGATCCAAGGTGGGGTCGATGCTATGAGAGCTACAGTGAAGACCCTGATGTAGTCACCAGCATGACCACTATCATCGATGGATTGCAAGGCCAAGCTCCTGTTGGTTGGGAGGGACCGTATGTTGAGAACAAGTAATAAGCATTACATTTGTCAATTCAAAACTCCTCGTACTTCCTTTCGCTGTGTTAACTATGACATCAAGTGTACAAACAATCCAGTTGATAATCAGGAGATTAATTAGTGCTGCAATTTCAGGGATTACTGCATCCCACAAAGCAGAGCACTTCCAAATTTTGGTGCAAATGCAATGGCCTTCTCTCACTGTAATCTGGGAGCCTTGAGAATTGAAGTGTGAACAAGAGCATGACTGAATCTTTTTGCTCATTTTGTGGGTTTCTGCTGATGCAGCTACAAAGTGGCAGCTACAGCAAAGCATTTTCTTGGGGATGGAGGCACAACACATGGCATTGATGAGAACAACACAGTGATCAGCTACAAAGGGTTGGTGGATATTCACATGAAAGCTTACTTCAGTGCAGTTGCCAGGGGAGTATCCACTATCATGGTCTCCTACTCCAGCTGGAATGGTGTAAAAATGCATTCCAACCGATTCCTCCTGACTGATGTCCTTAAAGGTCAATTGGGATTCAAAGGATTTCTCATATCAGACTGGGAGGGTCTTGACCGTATCACAACCCCATATGATGCCAATTACACATATTCTGTATTTACAGGCATTCATGCTGGCATTGATATGGTAAACTTTCTACTATGTAATTTAGTTTGTTTGCATTGTTGCAAGTGCATGGTCTACAACCTGAAGATATACTAATTTGCAAGCTGGAGAGGTGAAGAAGAATCTTTTTTTTCCTGGCAGGATTTGATCATGCTCTCAACATTTCTTGTGTTGCTTAATTTACTCTTGAGTACAGGTGATGGTGCCCTTTGACTATGAGGGATTTGCCAGCAATTTGACAAAGGAGATCAATATTGGCAACATCCCCATATCTAGGATTGATGATGCTGTGAGCCGGATTCTTCGTGTCAAGTTTGAGATGGGTCTATTTGAGTACCCTTTTGGTGACACAAAGCTTAAATCGTCTCTTGGGGCTTATGTATGAACCCACCTGCCCAACACTCTCAAGCTCTAGTTTCTTCCCTTACATTTTAATATGTTCTCACATGGAGATTTAACCAATTAAATCTGGTTTGGTGATGTATATCAAACTTCAGAGTATATTGTACAGAACAAGAGAAATGGTGTTCTTTGAGGGTAAACTTTGCAACTTTGTATTTCAAGTGTCACTGATGATTTGGCTCCTCTTTGTTTCTACAGTCACATAGGGAGCTTGCACGGGAGGCAGTACGTAAGTCTCTAGTATTGCTGAAAAATGGGAAAACTGCCAACACACCTCTACTCCCTTTGGATAAAAACGCTCAGAAAATTTTGGTAGTGGGTGAGCACGCCAATGATATAGGGTTGCAATGTGGAGGATGGACAATTACTTGGCAAGGCTCCCCTGGCAACACTACTCTTGGTAACTCAGCTCCTCCTCACTTATATCTTTGTTTGTTCTTTTGCTCTCAAACAAAAGGCAGGAACTGTGTTTCATCATGAGCTCTGCTGCTCTCAACCAAAAAATTCTATAACAACCTCTTGAGGGAAAAAACTCTATAACATGCTCTCAGAAAAAACTCAATGCTCTTATGTGTTTTTTGCCTTGCTGGGTAGAATACTATTTGTGGGTAGGGTTTACTCATATGCTTGTGTTTGGATTACAGGAACTACAATTTTGCAAGGTATTCAACAAACAGTTGGTGGCTCATCAGAAATAGTATACAAAGCAGTGCCTGACAAAAATTTTGCCAAGGGAAAAGGTTTTGACTATGCCATTGTTGTGATTGGTGAGATCCCATATGCAGAATTTGTTGGTGACAACAACAACCTGACTATACCTGACCCAGGCATTGAGACCGTAGAGTATACGTGCAAGGCAGTAAAATGTGTGGTAGTCCTAATTTCAGGAAGACCTTTAGTGGTGCCGCCCTATTTGCTGCAATCCATAGATGCATTCGTGGCAGCTTGGTTGCCTGGGACTGAAGGACAAGGCATAGCAGATGTCCTTTATGGAGATTATGACTTCACTGGGAAACTCCCTCACACATGGTTTAAGTCAGTAGATCAATTGCCTATGAATGTTGGGGATCCATACTATGACCCATTATTCCCTTTTGGCTTTGGGTTGAAATTGGGTCTTAAGAATAGGTAGATAGCAGAACTTCAAAAAGAGATTATTCTACTAATTAGTAGATTATCTCATGCCTTTGTTTCACACTTCCAATGCAAATTTCATTTCCTGTAGCCATATAGTTTTTAACATAGTGTATCAAGATTGGTGATGAACTTACACTTGACAGAAACTGAAATGTACGACAAACGCATTCCTATATACAAATATAATGCATTGTTATCTCGCATTCCAGTTCAGTGTATAACTAAGTCCTCCAGTGGCAACAATAGGCCCCTTCTTCCATAATCTTGTGCTTGTGATTCTTAGAAATTTTAGCTGTTTACATGTTATAGTTGGTTGAGCATTAAACTAATGGAAATAATTGTCAATAAAACTGATGGATTTCTACAATTGCATCAGTACTTGAGGGTTAAAACTTGCACACCAGCCCTCAAACTAGTGAATTGTCTGAAGCTTGGTCAAAGTTTAAACTCTCTACCCTCACACTCTCTACTGTTGTTATGTATCCTGCACACAAAAAAACAGACATTAAGGACGTGCAAGATTAAAAAACTGAATCTGTCTGAATCCAATCTAGAGGAGCTGCTTGGACTGGGCAGATTGAACCAAGAGCCACCAGCCCATGTTCCATTGGAAGCTTGTTATCACACAGTTGTTGTGGGTGATCCCCAACTAGGTTGACTTCAGGTTGCCCATTGGTAACAACCTATTCAGTAAAAGTAGAGATGTAGTACATGGTCAGTACAATTGGTGTCCAGGTTCTAGCTTTTAAAGAGAGAACCTCCAGTCTTGCACCTGGGTCTGATTATTATTTCAATTTTGCGGAACCTCCCACCTCTAATTCTGGTTCCAACTTAGTGTTTTCTAATTTCATGGAACCTCCTGGAGTCAGATTCAAGGCCTGACTCTTCATAATCATATCAACCTTCAGCTTTCTGGTTCTTCAGAAAAAAAATTGAACAAGGCTTAGGTTCAGCAATCAAGTCTGGTTCCACATATCCACTACACACACAGAGCCCAAGACTAGAAATTGTGTAATATTATTGTTATACAACCAATAAAAATGATCACTTACCTGAGATGTACAACATACCTATGAACTTGTTCAAAAGTACTGTTCATCAGCTTTCAAAGTTGCAAAACAAATAAAATATTGTCAGCCTTCAAAATTGCATTACCTAGAAATACTTATTGACCTAGTAAACCAAAAACTTGCATACAGAACTTTACAGCCTGAAATAGTTCCAGCAAGAGATTCCAAATTTCTCAGAATCTAGCACATGCAGTCCAGATATCTGGGAACCAGACTGCGAACTGGATCCATATTCTGGTTCCAACAATAGCTTACTTTCAGGTCTGGTTCTTAATTTCCTTGGAAAATCCAGTAACCGTAGTTGGGACAGTGGGGAACCAGATTGAGACCTGAATCCAGATTCCAGTTCTGATAGGAGGTTGGTTTTTCGGATTCTCCATAAATCCAGCACCAGTGGTTGGGACAAAGCACGGGACAGTGGGGAACCAGACTGAGAACTGAATCCAGATTCCAGTTCTGATAGGAGGTTGGTTTTTCAGATTCTCCATAAATGCAGCACCAGTGGTTGGGACAAGCACGTACCCGACTACCAAGAACCAGACTGAGAACTTGATCCAAATTCCTGTTCCACCAGGATACTGGTTCCAGGTCCAGTTCATATTTTCAGAACCCAGTACAGTAAACTCTCTAAATATCCTTGGGACTGGGCGGAAGATATTAGTTTATGGAGGATATTAGTTTACACAAATTATATGAGAGGTAATAAAAATCATTCCGGAACCTGCCAGAGCAGCATGGAAGGTCATGGAGGTTAGTAGAAGGTCATGGATCATTGGGGAAGGTAACAGAACCTTGTGGAGCTTGGTGGAGGATCAAAGAAGCAAGTAGAAGATCATATGACATGAGTGGTAGAAATCTTTGCAGAAAGTGAGGTTGTGGAAAGCTGCACTCTAGGTATTCTCAGAATACCCTCCTTCGCTCTATAAAAGGGGTTGTGAGCAGTCAGCTGGTCAGTCTTGTCCAAACCCTATGATGTATTAGTTTATACAATGCTATGGGACCGAAAAAAAATATTGAATATCAGTTTATGGAGAATTATTAGATTAAGTATGAGGCCCGCCACGGGCCTGTGCCCACATATTAGTTTAGAGAGAATATTAGTTTACACAGTATTAGTTTAGAGAGAGTTTACTGTAACTGCCATCTGCATAACTTCCCACCCAATGAAACATAAAAGGAGAGAAAGAGGTGACCAAAGAAAACCAAGAAGAAAGAGGAACACAAATTGATGAATCGCTGAAAAGAGAAACAAAGAGCGAAAGAGAAACAAGAGAAAAAGAAAAATCTCAACTCAACATCCTTCAAATTTTCCATCTGTTGAACATAAGATCCAAACTCCCAGCCTTTAGAACAGTCTTTCAATCAGTAGCAGAAAAAATCAGTATCTACTGATATAGCTTAATACATTGAAACATCATGTCATCAAATTTTGAAAGCATCGCACCTGTCTGTATACTGAACTCTTTTTCTTTTGCTCTTCCTGGCAGCAGAAATGGTAGTATGCCCCTGGGGTTGAGCTGAGTGTACAATGTACAAAAGATCTACAGCCTTCAAAGTCCATAACTCTATATGCACTTACTGTGCACCCAATCATCATCCACATGAGTTGGTAAAAGCTATCTGAATTGAAGCATTTGTGTTAAAATTCCAGGGGAACTACTGTATCCACTCCATGTTCAAACCATGTCACAATACAATCATATGCATTTTGTGCATTATACAGAAACTTGTAAACACATGGCACCTGTCACAAAGTCATGAATCTTCCAACTTCTTGGCATCATTCACACCATCAACATCATCTGCTTCTCAATCCTCCACATTGTTTGCAGCCACCACTGCTCTTGGTAAGAAATCTTGCTCTGGAAAAAGCTTGTGAAAGACCTGTGTGCCACAAACCCACAGAAATGTTGAAGATCTGTGACAGCATCTACACAATGCAGACAATGAGTCCATACTGTTTGACACATACAAACCCATGCAGTTACAGTTACTCTTTATCCATATGAAATGGGAAACAAGCCAATAAGCTCATTCTGGATATGAGAGATCAAAATAGGCATAAATGGGCCAATATACGTACGATTTCTGTCAGAGCCATCATTGTTTTGTTGTCCAATGTCCCATCTGGCATACCACAGGATCTCTTGTTTGTTGACCCTTCCTGCATTTCATTTTCTCTGGAGTTTATTAAACTTGGAAGAGACAGGAAATTTGACATGTAATCCACAACTATAGATACACAAAGTTGGAAGACTAACCAGGGATTAATTGTGGCTTGGACATAAAATAAAGACCACAACAACTTTGGTTTTCCATTGGGGTCAGTTACATCACTCTCCCTGTTTTCACATTGAAACAAAGCACTAGCAGCTGCTTGCAAGGCCTCATCTCCAGCTGTTGAATTTGAGCAAATGGTAGACAATTGCACGACGAATCTGACAAAAGAATACCCCTCAGAACATTAAGTACAACCAAAGTCATCAGTAGCTTCAAAGTTAGTTATGGACATGTCTTCAGTGAAAGCATCAGTTTTGCAGGGCAGGCACAGACTCACTTGTCATTGGGACAAATTTCAGACCTCGACCCCAGCTGCAAGGCTCGCACCACCAATGTTGTTGTAACACTGAGAGCTGTACATTACTCACCATCAGCATGTCAAAATCGTAGTTCTGATTATTGAAAAAAAATTGTGAAGCCAAAAAGAAACACATAGGAGTAGCTTTTGGGCTTAGGACAAATTCATACATCTGGGGGGAAAGATGACCAAGAGGGTGCTCACTCCTGGTTGCAAGGATTGATCAGTAATACAGATGCAACATGCGACTTTGTAGGGGGTTATGTTCCTCCTGTTGGATAATAACTCAGTGTTTGTGCTTGCATACTCTGAAGAGCTGAACTGTGCAGTTCCCTCTTCACTGCCTCTGTCTTCAGTCAATCTTGGTGGCACAGATCCCACACAGAAAGAAGCTTGATGAAGTTGCAGAGAAATCTCCACAACAACAATTAAAGGTAGCATGACAAAGAGTGCAGCCATAACCTCATGAGAGTCACTCACAAGTGACAGACCATCACCTTCATCATGAACGGCAGTGACAAGCTGCCATGACTACCCACCGAGTTCATCAGCTCCCGACAGTGGGTGTAGATAAGCATATAATAATCTTCCCAAAAACTTGGGCAAACCATTATACACAATCTGTGTCCTGAGTTTCTGTTGCCTTTCCGGAAGCAATGGGAAGACTCAGATGTGATGTTGGCTAGCACTCAAGAGACATCACTAATCAAAAAAGTCAACAGTATCCTCATTGAATCTGCAACAAGCTTCTGAAGGAAAGAGCTCTTATTTGATTTGAGCATGTCCCTGTATATGCAAGCATCTATGCCTGAAAGACATAGAGGCCTATATATAGGGTAGTGGTTGGGGCCTCCTGCACCCTGAACATATCCTTTTAAGCACACCATTGGTGACTACTTGGATGCAGAACATCTGCTAAAGCCACTAGAAAGAAGGGCCAGTGATCAGCTTTCCACTATACAGATGCTGCCCTGAGACTGTTTCAACGCCCCTGTAATCCTTAGTCTCCTGCACCTCCCCCCACCCAATTAATATTGTCAGCAAAGGACAGACAAGATCAAGACAAGTAGTTCCAGGCACTCTTGTTTTAAAACCTAGAGGCAGAAGAATGTACTAAGTACCTTGTCAACAAGAAAACCTCTGCCTTGCATCCGCAGAACCTACAAAAGAGGGTAAGATGCATAGTTTAAAACCTCAATGAGCTGACCTTAGACTGCATTCAAACCCACCAAAAGCCTTGACAAAGCACCGAAAGAAATATATCCCTTGAACGAGTAGCAGTCAACCATTCTCATGTAGTGCACACATGAGAAAGGTATAAGGACACACAAGTACCTGGAGAGCCCCCCAACCCGCAGCACAACAACAAAAAGCTTGAGTCAAGTCTCCCTGACCATACATAGAGTACAAAAATGGCCCAGGTGCAGTTGGAAATCTGTGAACAAGGAACACTCAGAATTCAAATAATTCATGACATTGAGATTGAGTGAGGAAGACTTGCAAGTGGTTCTCCTCTGCCTACCTACTCACTGATGCTAGATAAAGTGCCAGATTTGCAAAGCCCTCTTTTGCTGTAAGAAGTTTTCTTGTATCTGTGACTAGTTCTTGATCTTCATCTGCAAGAACAATCACATACAAAATAATTCTGCAACCACCACCACCCAAGACATTAATGCAAACCAAAATCAGTAACACAGAAACACAAATATATATGTAGACTCCAAAAGGACAAGGACTTCAACATCTATAACAAAGGAGAACATAGACTTTGCATAGGTGAAAAAGAACTCCAGATAGTATACACACTCTTGTAAGTGAGAGGGAAGGTTCTGTCTTTGAAGAACTTCAACAAACGGCTGATCAAGATTGCTAGCTGCCAGTTCCACAACTGTTCCATCAGGTGACTCTGTATAATCAGTCACCATCTTGAAGAATCACATCAGGAATTGCTTGTCAGGCAAGCTCAAGGACTGATCTTGGAAGACATCAGAACAAGATGCTGGCACTGCTGCTATTGCATGATCCCTGCTGGCACAGACAGAAAATGGAAAAACCTAATTTACCACATCCAGCTTGAAAGGTTCTACATCATGTGTCGTCATGATCCTCACTTCCTGAAATCTGCATATGTACTTCCTGAGATCACTTGTTTAGCTCAGATTCCTCTCTGGAACACACCTTACCTCCAGATGTAGCTTGATTCAATGGCTGTGAATTTGACATGGTGCTCTGCCTGTAACTTCAACAATGCATAGATCAAGGGACCTGCACACAATGCAACCTTAGGACCTGCCACATACATAACACATGCATAAGGCAGAATGGCAGACTAATCCACCACTCTTATACTGAGCTTCTCCAGAAATGTGCACAATTGATGTTCAAGTAGTGCCACATCATAGTGAGTGGAATTCGGAGAGCATTTGCAAATTGGGATTGCAGAGCAAAACATAGAGGAGGAAGAATACACTGACCTGCCAAGTCCAGGTAAAATCGATTCTGGGGGCTGCCAAGACTAGCTCCCTCTGCAGACCATACCCGGACATGGGAGTAAAAAGAAGGCTGCTCCGTGAGCTCCAGAACCTCCAACCCATTCTCTGCAACTGAGCCATTTCCAAGACTCACATCTTCTGAAGGAGGAAGAACTCCTCCTGGATCAGCAACACAGTCATCCAAACCACACCATCTATTCCAAGTGCTTGGGCGAGACCAGAATTGGTCCCATTGAAACCCTCACAATCACTAGTGTTCAGGTTTCGGATCGCTCGGGAAAAACAATCATGAGGGAATGGAAGATGGCCACCGCGAGTTGCAAATGAAGACATTTGTGAGAGGGAGAGCGATGTCCAGTGGGAGCCGTAGAATCCAGTGTAGTCCAAATGCAAGACTAAATTGCCGCACGCAGCAATGCAAGCTGCAAGCACAGATTCTGGCAAGCCTGTACCCAGTACTATAACGTCATATCCGTTCGGCTCTATCCCCTCCTCCATCGCTCGTCTTCACATTCCCACACATTCACGGGTCTCCAGTTGCACAACCCGCTAGCACTGCAAGCAAATGCGGAAGAGCTGTAATTAGGGTTCCCTTAATCACTAGTTAGGGTTTCTTTAAACCCTGATTATGGTCTAAACCAGTGCTATCCGGTTATTTGAAATAACCTCCGGGTATTTGGAATTTGGGATGGTTTCTTTAAGCCCTGATTATGATCTAAACCAGTGTTGGTCAGTCATTTTAAATAACCTCCGGATATAGAGTAAAAAAAGATGCGATCTAGAGTTAAAGTTAGGACATCTTTTGGTTAGGCATATGTGATAACAAAACAACAACAATATTAATAACTCCTCAACAATCAAAGAGGCCATGGAAGATAACAACACGATTAAGGATCATCATCATTGTGAGACTTGCTTAACTTTTATACGTCTATTTCAAAAAATTGTGGTGAATGCAAAATGCAATTTGTTGTTGCAACAATATAACTTTCCATTTGTAATTTGCCCTCCCTCCAACTGCAACCGATTGCAGTTCTCACAACTCTACAAGTCAAGCATTGATCAAAATAGGGAGTTGGGGAAGAACTCATGAGTCAAATTGTAATTCATTAAACATTGACATGTTACAATTTTTTTTTAAATGGAAACATCTTAAATTCTAAAGTTTTTAATGTTCCCAACATGATATAATGTACACATTTCCAAAACAAGTTCACTTTTCAATGGAAAATGATTGTTCCTATGATAAGGATTCATTGTATGTCTTAGAAAGTGTACAAATTACAAAAGCATTTCAATATATGAGGAGGTCACATGCATGATTTTTTTATAAATTTATTATTATTATTATTATTTTGGTGGGTTGTGATATGTTCAAATCTTGTGAGAATTCACTTGAATTACCAAGTCCTTCCCATTTGTATTAACTTCAAAGCTAATATATGTTTTTTCATAATTAAAATTAAATTTTTAGTTTTAAATTAACATCTTTCTTTACTTTTTTATCACTCCAATCCCTCCCGCCCTCCCCCCCCGCCCTTCCAATCAACTTCTAGCCAAATTTGGATTTTTGAATGTACAAAATTGTAGCACATTGGTTTTCTCCTTGAGTTTTTACCAATTCAACTTTTCAAATTTTATGTGGTTGTTGTTCTTTAAAGAACAAAATGTAAACAATGTAAATAATGATCACCATATGATTTGTATGATTAAAAAAGAAGAAGAATGATATGTTAATTCAATGGAATTGTTCACGATTTTCTTATCCTTACAATTAAATATTTTTCAAGAGAATAGACACATATGAGTGCTAGCCTTTATGGGGTAGAAAATGAAAAAATAATTGAAGCCAGAAAGCCAATTTTGGTTTGTAATACTTAGTCGTATAGATTTTATAAATATTTGTAAGCACAAATTACACATTACATAATGATCCCAACTTCATTTTGTAGTTTGCCTTATCTTAAATAGATGAGGAGATATTGTACAAAAAATAAAAAGCCATAGTAAATTCTACATCAAATGTTGGAGAAATTAAGATATCTAAAAGCTTAAAACCTAGCAATTGCCTAGTTAACTTGTAATCATTAACAATAGTTGTGACCGAATATGGGTCTTATCATCTAATATAGGTGTCCTTTCTTTCACCAAAATGATCATCTACGATCCTTATGGTGGAGGATGACAAATTGTTGATTGTAATTTAAAAATTGTCACATGCCACTACTTTCAAGTAAAAAGATGCATGAAAGACAATTTGAGATGGGAACATGTTGAAATTCCATGAGAAATTCATGAACAACAATTCATAATGTGCATTCATTTAGGATTACAAAGGTTTTTGCAATTTTTATTTGAAACAACATTTTTGGGTCAAGAAACAATATTTAAATAATTTTATAATTGTCAATGTAAAATTATAATTTTGGGAGGAAGAAAAATTGAAACAATGTTTGACAAATTTCATATCACAAACATTGATAGAATTTTTCTCTTTGAATTGAACAATGTAAAAGATCCTAATTATAAAATTAATTATCTGTTCTTTTTTGTTAGAATATTGCATCTCCAAAATTTCAACAATTGATTACATAATTACTCCATTAAATTGTCAAAACAAACATGTTTTTTACATAAACTTCACCATAGATTGAAATATGGTGTTCAAAGAAAAGAAATAATTCCATGTAAAATCTTAACAAATTGATAATCATTAAAAAAAAAAACCAACTTGACAAGTGCCGAATTAAAAATGAGAAAAATAAAAAGTCCTACCTCCACATGCTTGTCTTTTCTTCACAAGTTTTGAATGCAAAGTTGCAAATTCACCACTTGAACCACATCATCCTCCCATTTTTGCCTCCTTATTGTATGATAACATGTTTCTAACTTTTCATTCACTTGCATCATCTTTCGCCTTTTTCTACCACTTTCTTTTATTACAACCTATTTATAAGTCTCATGTTGTTGCATGAAAGTTAGAAAAAACAAGATTTTTCAAAACCCAAAAGCCTACTCTAACCTCATTTTCAATCTTTAGATCGCTTTGAGCTTGAGAACCCCAAAAAATCCACTATCACATTCCTTTCAACCTTTAAAAAATTTCCAAAGTTTTTTAGGGACCTCAATTCATTGATGACATTTCATTTGTGAAAAACTTCAATTTCTAAGTGATGTGGCTACCTATGTAGACTTCATACTTGTCCACCTTGATGGGTTGCTTCCACACAAAATAATTTAAAGTTCAATGGCATTTTCTTTCTAAAATCTTTCAAACATGCATAATTTGTGTAATGGAGGTGGTGAATGTTGGGTATTGTTTTATGCAATTAGAAAGATTAAGCTCGGTTATTTTGTAATAGTGACTTGTGGTGTTTGCAACACAACCCTAGTGAAAAACTTAAGAGTTGACAAAATGTTATATTACACAACACCAAAAGACATGAGATACAAAAGCCTATCAAACTTAAATATGATATGATGGTGCATTTGGAACCTTACAAACCTTTGGAAGCATTCAAAGCTGAACTTGCACCCAAGGGTATGGTGATTAACATGATGTCAACACTCAAGACCATAGTTTGGAATTGGTACAACAAGTTCACATTTGCAAAACACAAGCTTGTGCCATTTGTAATGACAACCGATGTAGGAAATTTACAAGAGGTCATGGATTTAATGGAGGCAAGGAAGCTAAGGTGATTGTGGATTCAACATACCCATTGGAAAACTCAATAAATGCTTGGGCTTACAACACCATAGGCCATGCAACACATAAAGTTGTGGTCACTTGCAACAATTAGGTCTAGATGGTAAGATGATAACAAATTTTATAAGTTGCCAAGGGCTTTAAGAACAAAGAAATGATGGAATTTATAATAGTAGGATGCCTTGCAATAGGAGAAGTTATGAACTCACTTGCAACAACTAGATGTAGATATTAATGTCATAACAAATATCACAGGTAGTTGAGAGGTTCAAGCACAAAGATAGAATGAAATTTACAACTTACAAAAGGTCTAGTATCATTCCCATGTGTCTTTGTTTAGTGCTACAAATATAGCTATTTGTGTTGAATAAACTTTAGTTTTACATGGTTTGAAATTGAAAATAAATTTGAATTCAAATATGGAATTTGTTTAGTTTTAGCGTACGAGGAAACTTGAAACTTTGAATAGATGAAGAATTTATGATTGGATTTTTGAAAATCACAACATTAGAACACATAAGAGATGTAAAAAAAATGTTTAAACTTAGAAAAATTCATTGTTGTTGATAAATGGCACTCTAATTGAAAGTTATAAAAACCAATGAGTACTAATAAGAAAGCATGGTATTCAAAGGTTTTCTTTTGTACACAAGTTTTTTGACATAAGGGGTTCAAGCACAAGATCCACTACATGATTTCCAAACCATTTGAATCCATCTTCATAGGATAGGAAAAAAATTCCCCTTAGAATTTTGAGGAATTTTTCTTCCCACAACTCCCAACAACCAACAACAAATCATAATTCCTAAATGAATTATTTTGTCAATACAAGCCATATGTGCAAAATGAAGTTATGTTCCCATTTCAATGTTGTCTACATAGGATAATTGGCTATGAATTATTATGGTGCTTAAACCATCTCAATGTTAGTAATGTCAAATAAAAAATTCTTATTATTTTAGGGTTAAGACAAAAAGGTTTCATATTTTTATTTTTTTGGACATATTAAAAAATAAAATGAAAACACAACTCTCTTTTTGGACATGCTTAATTTATCCATACATTGATTTAAACCCAAATGAATGAAAACACAAAAAGTTCAGATCAAGTTGAAGATCCTAAACCATAAAAATATGGTTATAAAATTAACATGCAAGAATTTAGTAATGAAAATTATGCAAAGTTCATTCATTCTTAAGCTCTTATATATATAATCATTATAATTATTCATGTGTCAAATGCATTTTCAATACACAATAATGCATATACAAATTTAGAAATGAATTAACTTCACACGATTTTCATTGTTCAATTATTCGTTGAATATTGAGTTTGCGAAATAATTGTAAAAGTATGGCCTAACTAAGGGTAATAGTCTAATTCAATTTGAATTCGAAAAAGCTTCAATATGCTTAGCTTGGAATAATCTTGAGATGGGTGAGCTCACAAAGGTAACAATAGATGCAAAGACAAATTTTGCATCTTGCTTAACATATAACAATAGTCTTACTACAAAGCAAACATTAGTGCCAAATGGAACCACACACACACACACACACCCCAATCAAGTCTTCCAAGGAGTACCTAACTCTAACTTCATATTCTTGTGAAGTTGATGCTCACTAGAAAGAAGCTTTTGAGAAGCAGCAGTAGTAATTAGAAAGTCTGAAGCTTGGCAGCCATCTCCAAAAGCAATTCTAGAAAGCTCTACTTCCTAACAGCACACTTACCTGCTAGAGCCAAACCAAGTACAAGAAGAGGAAGAAGAAGAGGAGGAAGAAGAATTTTTTAAAGAAGAAAAGGGGGTTTTGAATGACCTAAACAAAACCCTAAAGAAACAAACGTTTTGAGGTTTGAGGGTTTTTAACGACAAAACCCCTCAGTCCAAAAGCTAGCTCGCTCGCAACAGAAGACGAGCGAGCGACAAGAGTGCGAGAGAGAGGTGGGAGGAGAAAGGAGAAGAGAAGAGGAGGTGGCGGCGGTGGGGGGGAAGAAGAAGAAGAAGGGGAGGAGGGGGGTGGGGTGGAGATGCCGCTGGGGCAAAGAGCAGGAGATAATAGTGAGGCACGTTATTGTGGAGCAGAGGTAGGGTGGAGCGATGATATACAGAACGCGTTGGCGTTTGCTTTGGCTGGGGCGTTCGACTTTATTGTCGCGCCGCTGACAAACCCTGAGTACAGACCAAGTAGAGGAGGAGGAGGAGGTAAGGAAGGAGGTGGAGCGCCGCCTCCTCCTTTTGCTGGGTCTGATTTGGTTC
Source organism: Sphagnum contortum (assembly GCA_963920785.1). NCBI lineage: Eukaryota > Viridiplantae > Streptophyta > Sphagnopsida > Sphagnales > Sphagnaceae > Sphagnum > Sphagnum contortum. The sequence goes on from OY987286.1 coordinate 9,376,050, forward strand.
TCAGTCCATCGCAGTGGAGTAGTCATGTAGTCGGGAAGATGAGTGCGTGGATGGATTTGGACTCCACTCAAGCCGTGGCACGGAAAGACGCGGAGACGACTTTGAAACAAGAGGTGAGCTGGGCGACTCATCTCTCTTTGCAAGCGTGTTTGTTGCCTACTCCACGGCCGCTGGATTGTGCGAATTACGCGCGCTGCGTCAACCAGTTGTTGCAAGGATTGAGTACCTTGCAGCTCTGGTTGCGGATTCCGTTGGTGTCGCCGGAGTTGCAGGAGGTGGAGGGTACGGCGGACGAGGAGGTGGTGTTTCTGAAGAGGGATGCCGTTTCCGGTCGTCCACTTCACGATTCCTGGGAATGGTGGAACACGTTCCGGACGCTCTGTGAACATCACGGTCAGCTTTCTGTTGCTTTAGATATTACTGCCTCTCTTCCTTCTCCCAGTTCCTTGAAGCGCTGGATGGGGGAGCCTCTGAGAGCAGCCATCGTTCACACAAGTGCTTTTCTCACCAACAAACGAGGTTACCCTTGTCTTTCTAAGAGACATCAGAATTTCATCACTACTCTATTCAACCACTCGGTACAGATCATAGTTTCAGGAGAGGCTTTTCACCATGTGGAGGGACTGGATCCCACCACGGCTTCCAGTGAAAGCAGTGCAAATGGCTCTGAAGATGGTAACAATTTCCCTAAACATCCGTTGCGGCCTTACCTAGAATACATTGCACATCTTTACCGCCGTATGGAGCCTCCTACAGAGCAGGAGCGGTTTGAGATTGGATACCGTGACTTCCTGCAAGCACCATTGCAGCCTTTGATGGACAATCTGGAGGCACAGACATATGAGACCTTTGAAAAGGACTCAGCCAAGTACACTCAATATCAAAGAGCTGTGAAAGCTGCTCTATTGGACCGGGTGGATGACATATCCGCAACCATTGTGCTCATGGTGGTAGGTGCTGGTCGTGGCCCGCTAGTTCGAGCTTCTCTTCAAGCTGCTGACCAAGCTGGGCGACAGTTGCGAGTGTATGCAGTGGAGAAAAACCCTAATGCCGTTGTCACACTGCACAGCTTGATCAAACTGGAGGGCTGGGAGGAGGTAGTGACTGTTGTTTCGTGTGACATGCGAGAATGGAATGCTCCAGAGCAAGCTGATATCTTAGTCAGTGAGCTTCTGGGATCGTTTGGTGATAATGAGCTTTCACCAGAATGCTTGGATGGTGCACAGCGGTTCTTGAAAAAAGACGGTATTTCTATTCCATCCTCTTACACCAGCTTTTTGGGCCCCATCACAGCCTCCAAGTTGCACAACGATGTGAAGTCTTACAATGATTTGGCACATTTTGAAACTGCATATGTGGTGAAACTGCACAGTGTTGCAAGGTTAGCACCACCACAACCAGTGTTTACATTTGAGCATCCTAACAATTTTGCTGGCAGCAGCAAAGTGGACAATAAGCGCTACAAGAAACTCTTGTTTGATTTGCCTTCAGATACAGGCAGTGCACTGGTGCATGGATTCGGAGGTTACTTTGATGCTGTGCTCTATAAAGACATCCATCTTGGCATTGAGCCATCAACTGCTACACCGAATATGTTTAGCTGGTTTGCCATTTTTTTCCCTCTTCGCAAACCTGTGTATGTCCCTGCTGGAGTCCCAATTGAGCTTTGCTTCTGGCGTTGTGTTGGGCCTAGCAAGGTTTGGTATGAATGGGCTGTAACTGCACCATCTGTGTCACCCATACATAATGCCAATGGACGATCTTATTGGGTGGGTTTGTGAGATGATTGTGAAAAGCTCTGATAGTCTGCTTCCAAAACAGAGGGACTAGGTAGTTTCAAAAACATCAGTGCAACTGTCAATTGCAATTGGCAACATCTATTATTGAAAGAGCCACTGTCGATGAGAGTAGATTGTCCAATCTTGTGGTTCGGTAGCATCCTCAGCCTATATTTCAATACAGCAGGTCCATTGTTGGCTTTGTTCTTGCAAAGATTTCTGCAATGTGCCGATGATGTTGAAGATTTTAGACTTTCTAGGTTCTGAGGTTCAGGTCTTACATTTAGGGGTAAGTTAACAGGGGTGATGCTGTAGGGAGGATTTTAGGGTGGGTATCTTTTACTCACTGAGCTCCTGGCGTCACTGGGTTTTGGGGGCTGTGCTTGCAAGTTGTGATTAAGTACCTACCTTCCCAGCTTGCAGAGAGTAAAGGAAGGGAAGAATACAAAAGGATGAATGGTTCCTTCTTAAAATGTCTATGGCTTGAAGATAGTAGACAAAGAGAAGTTCAGAAGCTTTTCTTTGATTGTACACACTCCAAAATGCCTCCTCAATTGCAATTTCTTCACCATAATTCACAGCATTGAGTAAATAGGCAATCACTTCAACTGGCCATATTGGGCACTGCACATTATTGCTTGCTGAATGCCTCACTCAACAGAGGCACTTTCTCTGATCACATAACCCAAGAGGTAATCAAAGAAAGAAAGTTGTGGTTTCTTCAGCGTGGACAAGAAACACAGCAAAGCAGGGGTTTACAAATTCCACCAAAGTAGGTAATTAGGGGAAATTGTTGAGATTCCTTCCAATGGTTTCAAATCATACACATGAATCATCACAGAAAACAATACAAGCAAGAAGGCTGCTGGCACAGATTCAAACCTCTTCCTTATAAAGAGTGGCTCAATCACCTTCAAAAAGACAATGATTTGATCAAAAACCCAGTTATGCAGAAGAATCAGATAATAAGTACATCAACAATATTACAAAATGGGTTTCAAAGACCCAACTTACTAGATTTTGCTTATACCATCTGGCTGATATGGTGTAATACAGTAGCCTACAGTGTGTGTGAAGTGCACATTCGTGCAAAATCTGCAGACTGGAGTGAAAAAAATGGAGACAAATGAGCTCTGGTAGATATGATTGCAATAGAAAAACAAGCATATGAGAAAAATGAGCTCTGGGAGATTATGACGACAACAGGAAAACAATCATCATCACTAAACATTAATAAAACCTCACTCATCAATACCGAACACATCATTCAAAATATAGCTGATGGCATATGCAGCAGCAGCAGCAATTCCTCCATTGAACACCACAACTGCAGCTGAATTGAGATATTTCTGTCCTGAGACACCGGCTTTCGCAACACCAAGAAGGATGAGTGCCAACAAAGTCACCAAACAAGCTCCAGAGAATTTGTAATCCTTGTTGTTTGTAAATGGGCTGAGCACCAAGTAGGACAAGAGGGGGAGTGAACCAAAACAAAGGAAAGAAATGAATGTGACCAGCCCATTCTTCAAAGGACTGTCTTCAGGATCTGGTGGAAGAAGTCCTTGTCTCATTGTCAGCTTGTGATCCGCAATGATGTCCTTGTATTTTGAGATGATCTCCACCACCTTCAGATTTTGCCATAATGAAGAAAGAACACAACCAAAAATTCAGTACTGTCAAAAGGTCACATTCCAATTCCAGTACCCAAGAAGAAGAAGAAGAAGAAGAAGAAGAAGCTCTTGTCACTGTGTTGTTGGACACATTGACAAGAAGCTCAAGAAGATTGCTCAAGGAGATTGCTCAAGAAGGAGCTCAAGAAAAATGTTCAAGAAGGAGCTCAAGAAGAACAAGGATTCTAAGATGCTTCAGAAAATAGGTGCGTGTTTGTGTTTTGGACAAAACTGACTTTGTCTGCATCTTGCTTCTCCATTCCTCTGTCTTCATATGCTGATACCAAGTCCAGCATCTCTTCATGAAGTTCATGCTCCATCAGCCAATCTGCCACCTGTTGCTCGTTTGCTGCAAAGTCTCTCTCCGCCGTGCTGGACAAGAAATCCCCGTAGCCCATGGAGATCCCATCCGCAATCAAATTCGCAAAACCCAGCACTAAAACCGCACCTGCAACACACACTCCCACCACGACACTCCCCTCCCTTCAAATCGAAATTCCACGCCCAAATCAAAGCAAACATGCAAACCAAAACATTTTCAAAATCCTCTTCCGGAGAGAGAGAGAGACACACACACACATACACAGCGAGACTCGTGTCCGCACACCCACCAGCAGGAAGATCACCGCCTGACACAGAGGCAACAAGAGCGAAGCTAGTCACAATTGCATCCAAGCCGCCGTAAACGATGCTCTTCACGTACTCTCCGCTCCATCCCGTGCTAGGTGGCTTCTCCTCCTCGAGCGCTCTACTGCGTCCCCGTCTCCCCTGAACCTGCTGCTGCTGCGCACCCGGTGCTGCTTCCTCGTCGACTTGTTGTCCATCCAGCAACGGCTCCCTTGCTGCTGCTGCTGCTGCTGCTACATTGCTACGTCGCGTGGACAAAGACGATCTGCGAAACTTGCCGCCTTCATGCCTGAAGCTCGACATGACTCAAAACCAATTCCACCGACTTCAATTCCACCGGAGGATTTTTCGAACTCCCGAATGCCTCCTCTTCCTCCTCCTCTGCGAAATGGGTTCTCGGAATTCCGCAAAATTGCAGACGACAAACACCATTGGCTGCGATGGGCAGTTGCGGGATCTTTTGGCGGGCACACAAGGGGCGTAGTGGGTTTATTCGACAAGAGTTTGACACGCGGAAGAAAGCTACATGGACCACCCAACTGCTTGCCACTCGTCACTACAGTTTCCGGCTTTCCGGCTTTATTTTTTCTCCATCGCGGTTTCGAAAGAAACTCGACCCCTCCAATGAAGTTCCCATACACACAAGACTCTCTGCAATGGTATGGAACAAACAATTCCATACTATCCTAAACCCTAAACCCAGCCCCTATCCTTCCTTAGTAGCTTGTCCCTAAAAAGGAACCGTAGGATAAAGCATGTGAGGACAGCCAATTGGGTGGCGCCAACATGCCCCCAAGGTTTTTTTTTTCTTTTTTTGAAAGCATGGGGGGTTGAATTTTCATCAAATTCCCTTTGTTCCCATTAAGTTCCCATCAAATTTCTCTTGGTCCCATCAATAATCCATCAAAATCCTTTTGTTCTCATCATGTTCTCAAACAGTTCCCATCAAATTCCTCTTGTCCCATCAACAACCCATCAAAATCCTTGTGTTCTCATCAAGTTCTCAAACAGTTCTCATCAAAATCCTTTTGTTCCTATCAATAACCCATCAAAATCCTTTTGTTCTCATCAAGTTCTCATCAAAATCCTTTTATTCCCATCAAGTTCCCATCAACTTTCTTTTGTTCCCAACCCAACCCTACATAAACCCACACAAAGTTCTAAACTTTGGCATTAAAAGTTTTTTTTTTGGCAACTTGGAAACTTGGTTCTTGAGATAGTTCCATGGAGAAAAAGACAAAAAAATAAAGTAATTAAACAAAAAAAAATTTGGAGAAACACTGTGCATGTTTGGTGTGCAATGAGAAAATGGCTATAGAGGATGGGCACAGTGTTGGGTTTTTTTTTTTCATTTTTTTGGGTATAGAAAATTTGGCGAAATTTGACTCCAAAATAGCAAAATTAATCGAATTTACATTTGAAAAACAAGACTTTCCAAATGTTTATCAATTTTTTTGTTGAAAAATGGCGAAATTTCGCCAGGGAAAAAAACCACTGGATAGGCGAACTAGGCAGGTGAGCACGAAGGCGAACTGTAAGACTCGTGAGACGCTCGGGCAGCAGAGTGCTGAAAGGAGCGTCGGAGTTTCTGGGCAGGGCGGGAGGGGGAGCTACAGTGCCAGACGTCTGTCTGCCGGGTGCGGCGGAGCAGAAAGTTGGGATTTTCTTGGGTCGTGCACATGATTGTGAAAACCTTGGCTTCTGCCTGGCTGCTCAAGTTGAAATTCGCTGGCGGAAATGGAGGCAGGCAGACAAAATGCGCACACGCACACATTGTCTACCCACCTTTTTAGCTGCTCCATCTAATTTTGCCTCCCTGCCCTGAAATTTTTGTGGAGGCTTCTTGCAAGCTGCTGACCTCGGTGTGAGTGGAGTCTTACTGCCTCGAGAGAAGAGTTGCCTGCAAATGGAGGAACTTGTCTATTTGGAGAAGGAGGATCATCATGTTCTTCAGTATCCTCCAAGTTGATATGCTCCTGCGCAGATCCACCCACCTAATCAATTGGAATACCATTGTCCATGCCTCCAGCAGTGCCACAAAGCCTTGGCAGTCTTGCCCCATATCATTAAACATCTTTCAAACCATGGCCATTTGCATTGATTGACCTGCGTCGGATTCTCCATGCTCCTGTTTCAACAGATTAAATCTCTTCTGCATTTTGTGTACTTTGGACTGAACTTGAGCCCAAGTGTGCGGAGGGGTCGATGGAAATGCCTTCTCAATCTTCAATAAAATTTCTTGCCACTGCTGCTGTGTCAAGCTGTTCATGCTATTGGCAAGAAACTTCTCCTCGAACAAATCCATCAACAATGCAGTAGACTCATTTTTCCAATCTCTCTTGGATTTGGGTGGAGCTGGAGGTGCTGTGTGAGGCACAATGAACAAGGGAAGTGAAGAGTTTGAACCCATCATCATCAGGGACAGGAAACTTGGAAACTTGGCTCTTGAGACGGTTCCATGGTGAGAAAGACAAGAAAATGTGATTCAAAGAAAAAAAGTGAGAAATACAGCGCCTGTATTGTGTGCAAGACAGAAGAAAATGTGATTCAAAGAAAAAAATTGAGAAACACAGTGCCTGTATCGTGTGCAAGACAGAAGAAAATGTGATTCAAAGAAAAAATTTGAGAAACACAGTGCCTGTACGTTCTGCAGTGAGAAAATGGCTATGGAATGCAGGCAGGTGAGCACGGGTGAGCACGAAGGTGAACGGTGAAACTCGAGAGAGACTCGGGCAGAGTGCTAAACGGAGCAACGCAGTTGCTGGGCAGGCCGGAAGGGGAGCTACAGTGTCAGGCAGATGTCTGCCGGGTGCGGCCGAGCAGAACGTCGGGATTTTCTGCCTGCCAGTTTTTGTGGCTGATAGTGGGCAAATCTGCTTCTCGCGCGGCAGTCTGCAGGGCTTCTTCCTTCATGTGGAACACCCATCTGCCTGCCAGCGCCTGTGGGAGATCGCGGGCAGATCTACTTCTCGCGCAGCAGACTGCTGCGCTTCTTCATTCATTTGCGTATGCTAAGAGATTAGGGGAGAGAGGGCGCATTGGACTAGGACTGGGAACTTCTTCCATTATAAAGAGTCTTGCATGGAACAAGATCTAAGACTGGAACTGGGATGTTCTTTGATTGTAAAGAGTCTCTTGCATGGAACACGCTCTAAGACAATGTGACCCAGAGCTTCTTTGACTGTAAAGAGTCCCCTGCATGGAACAAGCTCCAAGAAACTGGGTCATACGGCTTCTTTATTCGTGAAGAGTCAGTCTCTTGCATGGAACAAGCTCCAAGAAACTGGAACACAGAGCTTCTTTGATTGTTAACAGTCTCTTACATGGAATGAGCTCCAAGAACCTGGAACACAGAGCTTGTTTTGATTGTAAAGTCTCTTGCGCGGAACAAGCTCTAAGAAACTGCAACATTGAGCTTCTTAAAATTGTCTTCTTGCTTCTGAAATATATCTTCAAGCCCTGAAGAGTATAATACTAAACTGTACTGACTGAATCCAAGCAATCCACCTTCATCAACAAGCATGGAGCTTCAGAGCTTGACAGCATAGAACTGGGTGCTACAGAGTCAGTCCCACTGGACACACCAAAGGACTATGGACTGAATCTGAGTAACCCTTCAGCAATGAGCCCAGCTTCAAAGCTTGAAAAACATGGAGCTGGGAGCAACAAAATCAGTCCCACAAGACACAACAGTTGATTTTTTTGGCATAATTCCCATTGATAAGAAGCTGCAAGTTTCAGTAGCAAAATTAAAATACAAGATCAATGAAGTTGCCGAGAAATCTCCACAACAACAATTAAAGGTAACACAACAATGAGTGCAGTCATAACCTCATGAGAGTCACTCACAAAGTGACAGACCATCACCTTCATCATGAACGGCAGTGACAAGTTGCCATGACTTTCCACTGAGTTCATCAGCTCCCAACAGTGGGTGTAGACAAGCATTCAACACAAAATCACAATGACCATGGAAGCCACATTAGGAATTTTGCCAATTCAACAGCATTTGCCTGCATCTTGAGATGAGATTAACCATTGTTTTATCACATTGTCAATTCAATCCAGAAAGGGTTGGGGATGTTGTCTGTGCATCCCCTTTCCTTAACTGTCCCTGTTTGCTTTGATAAAACCTCCTCTTGAATTTACTCTCAATATGATTTCCTACAGTGGTTGACCCAGCAACCTCATTAAATCCAAATATCTGCACTGGAGTGGACCACAAGTGTTGGTAACAATCCACAATTGCAGAATCATGAATACACAGCAAAAACTGCCATCTTAATGGCTCTTGACATATTCCTGAATTACATTCAGCCCTTCCGTCTCCTCACCATAGTCCTGAAAACAAATCAAGCAACCATAGCAAAGTAATCTCTATTACTCATATGGATCATAAAACACAGTTCACAGCTGTTTTCTCATAACATGATCAGTCACCTCAACTTCCCTTCTAAACATTTTGCCCTAAACAGACATCAATTTCAAAGACCAGAAATGAATTAGAAAAGCAAGACCTACACTTCAGAAATTGCACAACCAGATGAGTTTCACATCATCTAACTCCAAATACTACAGTGTTACCAATGGAAAAGAATCCAAAGCGAATGAATGAATGCATTGCAAACCATGTCAAAGCAATTACCTTCACAACCACACAAGAACAGCCCACCACCTTGCGAGCCTTGCCCTCTGAATCAATTTTGCAAAGCTGCATACACCATCACCAAGCAACAAGTATCTATAAAATTGCAGAGAAATCTCCTGCACAACAAAAATTTGAAGGTAAATACAGCAAGGACTGCAGTCATAACCTTATGAGAATCACTCACAAAATGCCAAACCGTCATCACCTTCATCACAAATAGCAGTGATAGACTGCCATGACTATGCATGAAGTCCATGGATAGTCTGTGCATAGTCATGGCAGCTCATGGGATATTGCAATCCCAGGTACGCCATAACCCTAAACTTTGAAGTCACTTGTTCTTCAATGACATACAACTCACAGAGAATTTTGAGAGGATGCAAGGTTCACAAAAAATTCATATTCCAAAAAAACAAAACCTCACTTACCCCAACCCACTCTCCCAGCTTCTTGGCACTGGGCACAGAGATAAGGTTAACATTGTGCTCTGAGCAGAGTGCTTGGACCAGTTTCGAGTAATCAGGTTGATTGCAATCCTCAGCCAAAACACATAGCTGGGCAGCATGCTTCTCAATTGCCTTTGCGGCTTCATGAAGGCCACGTGCAAGGCCATCATGAGCCAGGGACTTCTTCAACACAAGCTGCAAACCAGTCAAGATATCCATGGGCTCCCCTAATACAGGCTCTGCTGCAACTGCTGGCTTCTCAGCCAAGACATCAGCAATTGGCTCCTCTCTGCATTTCAAATCTCCATGTCAGTTAGCCATGTTCGAGCATGAGCTTCTTCAACAGCACTCAAACTCTATTTTGTAGCAAACTTAAGAATGCCAAAAAAAAATAGGGTTTCTCCAACATTCTTTGAAACCTTTATATTCAGAGGACAATGACCCAAGCCACAAAATGTGATCATAAACGTCGATAGATTCAACACAATTACACAGACCAAAACCATTAATCCCAAAGTAGTGGTGAAGAGGAACAGAAAGAATAAAAAAACGTACCCGTCCGCCATGATTTCCAAAGACGAAGAGATTAAAAAAATTCTGCCTGCACACAGAAAGCTACCCAATTCAGAATACAGCAAAACTAGCCTGTAAACAGAGGGGAGAAAAGAAAGACTGCTGACTCTGACTCCGACAACAGTTGGCCTGGTTTTATATCCAGGATCGAGAAACGAAAGACAAAATGTCAAAAGAACTTTGCTTTCACAAGGAATCTTAAATCAAAGCGCAGATTTGGAACAGAGAAATATTTAAAGATAAGAGGAAAAGAGCATACGCGAACTATTAGGTCGTAATAAACGCAGACGAGAAACCGAGCTGGTAGTCGCGAAGCCGGACCTGTTGCTCTTTGCTTCCGTGGAGATACAGAGCAGCTGCGCGACATGAAAGAGAAGACTATTGGCGAGTGGCGCCGACTCTAGGGCTTCAGATTTTAGGGTTTTACGATTAGGAAATTAGGGTTTATTAGGCTTATGTCTCGTCTTGGGCGGGTACTAGAAATGGGTCAAAGGGCCGAATCCGGTTCTCACAATGGTCCGTAAATCTGACGACCGCGATGTTGCTGTCTTGAAATACCTAACCAAAAGTGACGGATGAAAAGCTCTCAATTTCAAGAACCGGCGGATATCATCAAAATCCCATGCCCCGTTTTGGGGACAATTTTTGTCATATGTTCCACCAAAAAAATGCGATTTTTTTAGAAATTTTCGTCCAATGCAAACTCTAATAATTTTGCTGATTTACTGGAAAAAAATCACCAAATTCGAATAAATCAAATAAATAAAAAAAAAGATACAAGTCTTGCCCTTGTAGTAATTAATTTTTTCATCCCCCACTCATAAACATGAAAATGGGATGGTATAAAGGAGGGAAATAATTTAAAATAAAAATGGGATAATATAATGGAAATAAATAATTTAAATGAAAATGGGATAATATAAAGGTGGGAAATAATTTAAATGAAAATGGGATAATATAAAAGGTGGGAAATAATTTAAATGAAATGGGATAATATGAAGGTAAGAAATAATTTGAATGAAAATGGGATAATATAAAGCTGGGAAATAATTTAAATGCAACACCTAGCCACCCAATGAAACAACAAATCATTTTATTGTACACAAGCATTTAGTGCCCTTAGACCCTCATCAGATTTGTTGGCTAAAAACAACAATTTTTGGCCCCAAACCCGCATTTATATGCCATACTTCATACTTAATGGCTTTTATTTTGATTTTTTCAATTTTGTGATGTTGCTCAATTGGCAATCATCCATAAGTATATTTAACCAAATTTGGCAATATTCAAAATATAAAATAATTTTTTTTTAAAAAACCTTTTCATGTTGTAATCAATTGTGGTAAAATTTGACAAGTTTTTTGAGCTTTTCTTTAAAAGAATTTTGCAAAATAATATTATTTTTTTCAAAAAAAAATTTGCAAAATTGTGACAATTCGCAAAATCCAATGTGAAAAATCAATTCATCTTAACCCCTAACTATTAGGATGGACCAATTTGGTCCATTTTTCAATATAAATTTGTTTTTCCTTGACATTTAAAGGTTAGTCCTCATTTCAAAACTCCCATCCCTTTCATTTCAAGTACAAGGAAATTGAAAATGGAGTTCAAATTTACGTTTAATTGCTAAAACCAAAACTCATTTTAATCTTCATCTATAAACTTTTACCTTTTTTGTTTAGTCATGAAAAACTAGAAATGTAATTCAAGTTTTTGCATTTCATTGTTAGAATCAAGATTAGGTAGTTTAATTATTATTGACACCACTTGACAAATTTGAGAATGCATCGTTAAGAATGCACCATGAGGTAAAAACATAATCAGTATTCATTTCGTGATCCTTGTCCAAAAAATATAAAATAATCATAAATTAAGCATTAGCATATTAAAATTAAAAATAATATTCATTTCAATGATTATAATGAACATGTTCTTTGAATTTATGTCAATGATATTGAAGAAACACATGTTTAAAATAGATTTAAGTAAAATTTTCAAAAATGCAAGTTTTTTTTTTAAAATTGTAGATTGTCCAAAGAAACAAAGTAGGCTTCGAATAAATGAAATATTGATTTTTAAAAAAATCTTTGTTAATGGCAATCTAAAATTTACTTATGCATTTTCAACTTTCAAGGTAAAAAATAATAATATGTCAACCTTTTAATGTAAAAACATTTTTGAACACAACTCCATTAGTCAATTTCAAATATATTTTTGACCTACTTGATCTTGGAATGAAAATTTAAATTGACAATTCCTTATGATTATTAATTAAAAGGTAAAATGCTCAAGTGTAATTGTCGAATTGGGGGTTGTTAAGCATTGTAAGAACTAACTTAATGTGGACAAACATTTCAAGAAAAGCCATGTTACATTCACATTCCATGTTCTTCCAACCATTTTTTCAAATGTTATCTTCTTGTTATTATTGACATTTTTGCAAGGACAAATATTTTTTTAATGCACCTCTAAAGGCCTTTCACACGGTATATGGATATATATTTTTTATCTAATGTGTTGCAAAAAACTTGACAACCTTGCATGTTAGTTTTGAAACATCAAAATGAAAGGTCCATATGAGGGTTATGAAATAAGATTAAGTCAAGTTCCTTAAATTGAGCTCATGGACACATCAAAATGCACAAACTTCATACAAAGGGCCATTTATAGTGCATCTACAACTAAATTGGTGAATGAACAAGCCATGAACTCACAAGGCCACAACCTTATATATAATTCTTTACAAATACTACACAAGTATGGTCATTTTCTTCTAAGTTTTTCAAGTGGAAGTTCGAAAACTTTCAAGTTACAAGTCTCATAACTCCAAAGGTTCACAACTTTCTCATTTTGCATCCAAATCAAAAGTTCTAAACGCAAACTTGTAGCCTTGAAAATAACTTTCCAAAATTGTATCAAGCTCATCTTTTGGACATGATTTGACGTTTCAAAACATCATTTAAATTTTGGAAATCACTTTGGTAATTTGACTTTTGACCTTTTCAATAGCCACAACTTATACATTTTTTGACAATGTGATCTCATTTTAGTGCAATATTCTTCATTTCCAACAATTAAAAAAAAGGCCCAATTTGAATAGGATTTGGTCCTTTAAATTTTGATCCATAAATTAAAGACATTTCAAGACTAAGTTCCAATTTTCAAAGTGGGAATTCAACTTGAGAGTTGACATTCACTCACTTCCATTTCATATGGGAGCACATTTACATTCAATTGCATTTATTTCACACTTGGAAACCTTTAATTAGTTTTCATCCTAAAAACAACACATTGTTGCCCAATTCAAAACCTAGTCCCATGCCCAAATTATAGTCATTACATTTCTATTAAAATCGTGTGTTATGCTTGAAACAAAATTGACATCACATTGTTAAAATGGATATTCTTTAAGCTTCAACTCAAATGTTATATGCATGTTCTTTTGATTAACAATATCCATAAACTTCCACTAAACAAATCATGCCATGTGCATTGCCATCATTCACTATAGTGGCAATGATATTTCAATAAGTTGAACTGAGAAAGTATAATAATGATAGAGGAATGGACATAGTAACCTACAACATATATAACATGTTTTGTAGTAAATTTTCATTAAAAACTTTTGTGTAAGAATATTTGTAACATGTTTTTTCCCCCCCTACTTACAAATGCAAAATTGAATGCAAAACCATTGATTTTTCCACACCTATTTTATAACAATTTATAAATGGTAAAACATCACAACCAATGTCTGATAAGGTAAAAAAAGACACAAAGGTAAATGAATTAATGCAAAAGAAAAAAGACATAAAAACATGACTTTGAGAAAGTAAAGATAGAAAGAAGGTGATTAGGAGTTGATACCAAAGGTCAGTGGAAAAAAAAAATGAAAGAACTAATTATTTCATCATCAAAACTCTCAAACTTTGTTTGCCTTAAGAAGAAAATGACCTACATTGTGTGGTGTATTTGTTTTTGCAACCACAAAACAACAACTCGCAAATTTTCACAACATAAATCATAACTTTGAAATTCCTTTTTGAACTTGTCAAAATGAATCATTTTAAAATTCTATTTGTAATTAATATTGTTGATTTGAATCAAAAAGAGATTTTCATCAACCTTCATCCTATCAATGTGGTTTCAAGTTCAACACCAATTCCATTTGAAGGCAAAACATTCACACAAGTTACTTGAGTAATTGCAATTGAAATCAATTCAAATTCAAAAATCGGCCAACCTTAGTTTGAACAATGACAAATACATTTGGAATGTTAATTTCATAAAATGCAAAAGTATATGCACCATTTAATCCCCTCCCCCCCTTGTTGTGAATTGTTCAACTCTAAGTTAAACTATACCTTTCAATTTGTTTTATCAATTCCCTCAATGTGAACCACACAAAGGCTAATTTATTGCACAAATTTTAATCATTTTAATGCTTCAAGAAAGGGTGAAATGCAACAAAAAAAAATACCTTTTAGCCTTTGGCATGAGACCTTAATGTGTGTTTCTAAACATAAATGTCACAAGGCAAGTCATATATTAATATAGGCATGTTATTTAGAAATGCTTACATCACTAAAAAGAAATTCCTAGTGTACTTATAAGGCACCTTCTACAATGAATTTTTTTTTGCAACATGCAAACTATTTCAAAAAACAAAATGCCCATGCATTTTGTTATTTGAAATGCCTTGCCATATTTTTTTCCTTTTTCCCCACAATGCTTTTATGGTATTTAATGGGTGTCATGGGAAAAAGGGTAGTCAAAATAAAATTGGAAAAAAATTGTCAAGGTGTTTTATGTTGGGTAATGCCTTTTTAGTAAAATGTTTTCAAAATAATGACCCTTTAGGTCTTGGGGGTGGGGGTGCTTATTTTGAGAACACCCCACTTTTTGAGCATAACTTTACATTTGGAAATTTGCTAAGTTGGAAGTGATGGACCTTTACATGTAAAATGTTATCTTGTGTTGAATCAAAGAAATTATTGAGGGTAAGGTGCCTTCCACATGTATTACCTTTTTTTTACATGTAAGGTAAAGTTTTAAAAGGCAAGTTTTATTAGAATAAAAACCTCTTGAGGTGAAGTTGAATGTGAGCCCAACTTTGGTTGAACATGCCCCCTGGGGGCTTTTAAATAATTAAAAATCATTACCTTTTTTGTAAAAACAAATTTATGATATGAAATGTGTACCTATTGGGTATCATAAGAAAAAAAATTTAATGGTTAATAAATGTTTCAAAAAATGAAATGCTTATTTTCACCAACATTGTTAGCTTTTGAAACCACATCATGTTTGCCATTAATTTAAAGGGAAAAAAGGTTTTACAGTGATTTATTATCATATGATGGAATTTAGGCCTTGAGTGAACCAACACCCACATTACATCACAAATTTAAAAGCTTTATAGTTTTGTTCCAAATTTGTGTGAAATGTATTCTTTCATAGGTTCGTATTGTTTAAACATGAATATTGTGTATTATTTAAACACAGAAATATGTGCACAACTTTCATGTGTAAACAATAAAAATAGACATACAACATTCATGTTTAAGCAATACGAATAAGCATTTGACATCTTTGTTTAAACAATGTGCATGATATTGATGTTCAAATAATACAATTAGATGAATGACATTCATGTTTATTCCATATGAACCTACAAAAAGCAAATTTGCATGACTATTATTACCAAATTGTGGCCCATGAAGTTTGTGATATGATATCAATGTGGTGCGTATATTTGGGTTGGTTGGGTACCCATTGTCAATTTTGGTTAGCCAAAACCTAACTTGACCCTAGTTGAAAGTTTGGAATTAAGTAGGAACCAAACTAGTTAGGAACTACCTCCCCCCTTGCAATATTTTGTTTATGTTACAAAGAACTAAATTGGAATTAGACCAATTTTTTTAGAAATTCAACTATCCAATTTTGGGTTAGGGGTTTTTGTTAGGGGTTAGGAGTGGCAGGTTGTTGTTTAAGGTTGAAGTTTTTCTTGTTCCTACTTGCTATGCCATCACCATTGTCTTCATGATTAGCTTGTCATGTTATTGTTCATGGTGGTATTATTTATGTTGTTGTAGCCCACATTGGTGGTTATGGTGTTCATTTTATTGTTGCAACCCACATTGCCTTCCTCTTCATCTTCTTATGGTTTTGGTCATCATTGTTATAGTCTTGTTGCAATTAATAGCTACCCACCATCACCCTCCTAATCTTATCATCTTGTGGTCCTAATCAAGGTGGTTATAATGTGGTCTTCTTATTGTTGTAGCTAGAAACTACTCGCCATTGCCTTTTTGGTCTTGATGATCTTGTGGTCTTGCTTGTTGTCATGGTGTTGTCATTGTTACAATTAATAATTTCCCACCATCACCTTCATGATCTTGATGATATTGTGATCTTGGTTGTCATAAAGGTTTTTTCATTACTACAATTAGCAACTATTTGCCATCACCCTCTTTATCTTGATAATCTTATGGTCATGCTCATTATCATGGTTGTTTTCTTCTTCTTGTAACTAGTTGTTGCCACCATCGCCTTCTCGATGTTGATGATTTTGTGGTCTTGCTTATCATCATGGTCTTGTTGTTGCCATTGCCTTCCTAATTTGATGATCATGTCTTTGGGAGTTTTTAAAAAGGTGATTTGGGAATTAGTTGGGAAGGTTTCAAGGGTTGAATTCAAGGATGGCAACACGCCCAATTCAAAGTCGGCATAGAAATGCATGTGAAATCAAAACATGAAACCAATTGGGATTAAAAATATGATAGTAATCCATTAGAAACTATTAAGGTGGTTTTAAAGCTTAAAATTTGATGAGTTCCAATTAATTGGCCTTGTCAAAGCTTTGAAACAAGTTGAATTTTTTTTATAAAAAATTCTATTTTTTTTTTCCACATTGTTTTGGATGATGTTTGGCATCATGAAACCTAACCAAGAGATTACCCAAAATCTATTCTAACCTACTATTGAATTAGGAATCAACTTGATTTAAATTTTTTATAAAAAAAACCGAAATTGACCTTCCTCACATTAAGAAACAAGATCCAAAACCAGGTCCCAATTTTATATTTTAAAAAAACCTAAGGAGCACACAACACTAGTTAGTACCATGGTAAAAATCCCAAAATCAATTTATATTATTTCTAAATATTACAAATATCCCATGCATAGACTAAATCAAGATCTTTGAGTTCAAATCTAACATTTTTTGGGCTTAATTTTGGCACTAAGAGGCCTCACTCACTCAAAAAGGTCGAGGTACCACCGTGGGTGCTGCTGGTACACCCAAAACGTGCCTTCCGAAGGACCTTTTCGAAGGGCCTTTCGAATTAGGGCTTCTCACCCTACTATCAAATCCATAGCCGAAGCTTCTGTTGTTGTGGTCGCTCTTCCAACGTCCACCGATTCCTGAATCCTTACCCAT
The DNA here is from genome assembly GCA_963920785.1 of Sphagnum contortum. Taxonomy (NCBI): domain Eukaryota; kingdom Viridiplantae; phylum Streptophyta; class Sphagnopsida; order Sphagnales; family Sphagnaceae; genus Sphagnum; species Sphagnum contortum. The sequence continues at coordinate 9,393,230 of OY987286.1, forward strand.
CTCGCAACTATCTGCGCGTGTTTGCTGTTGAGCACCGTGATTTTGCGCGGTTTTCTTACTTGTTTTTTGGGCTGTTGTTGTTTGGGAATCCTTGACACAAAGAAGAGAAGAAGGGGAGGGGTAACACAAACGAGAGTGGGAAATGGCTATGACCATGGCTGCACAAGGGGTTGCGGGAACAGCAGGTCTGGGTTTTAGCTTCGAGAGGCGGAATTTTGCGGGACCCAAAAGCTCAACTATCGTAGGAGAGAGTAAGACAACTGTTTGTGGAGATGGGTTTTTCGGAGGTACCCAATTGCTTGTGGCAAGAAGCAGAGGATGCGGAATTAGGGTTAGGGGTACTAGTAGTAGTAAGAAGGCTGAGCGAGTAGGAGGAGTCGTGGTGGTGCGAGCAGCTCGGGATTCTTCTTCTTCTTCTTTCGATCACATACCCAAGCATTTCAGAGGTGATCATCTCAAGGAAGGACTGAGTGAGAATTTTAAGAACGTGCCTAGACATTTGTATGGCTTGAATCCTGCGCAGATGGATATGTTTATGAACGAGGATAGTCCCATGAAGAGGCAGGCTGAGCGGGTCACTGAGGACTCCATCTCCTCAGCACAGAACTACAAAGAAGGTACCAGCGAGAAATCATCATCCCTCTCTCTTGTTTCCAGAGCGACTCATCTCTCAAGGTCTTTTGTTTGAAAACTCTGTAAGTACTGTGTTAGCTTTCAGAGATTTCTCGGGAAGTCTCTTCTTTTGTCTGTCAGCAGTTGCTGCTGGTCAATTCTGTACCACTTTTATGTAGTGCATGGTGCTTTTGTCCCTATCAATGATGCAGATTTTGGTATGGTTTGCCCAAATTTTTGGGCCAATTATAACCTACTCAGGACATCTTTCCATTAGGCTTTTTGTGACCACAGATGAGGTGATCACAGTAGCTTTCCATTATGTTTTTTCAACTAGCTGTGTTCACAATTATCTCACAGCTCTACCAGTCAAGCATTGACCAATTGCAGGAGCTGTGAGAGCTGTGAGAGCTGTGAATCAAACTATGCCTCACCATACAGCAACATCTGTCCTTTTCATCGTGAGAACATGCATTCCCAGCATTCTTAACATGATTAATTACATATTTTCAATTCACTTGCAGCTCTCCAATGGAAAGTGACTATCCCTGCAGCAAGAAACAAGGCACTATGTCAGTGGCCTTCCATTAGGCTGCTGTGATCACAGCAGCCTAATGGAAAGAGACCCTTATTGCACCACCTGTCAGGAGCTGATGAAGTCAGCAGGTAGTCATGGTAGCTTGTCACTGCCATACATGGTGAAGGTGATGGTCTGGCACTTTGTGAGCAACCCTCATGAGGTTATGACTGCACTCATCCTCATGTTGCCTTCAAATTGTTGTTTCAGAGATTTCTCCTCTGCAATTTTCATAGATATTTCCATGCCTGTTTTGAGAGGCAGTACCTGCTGAGGAGGCCTTGTGAAAGATAATCTGATTTTGATCTTTATACACTGGTTATGCCCTCAGTGTACTAACTATTGTGAATTTTCCATCCCACTTTTACACTAGAAGCTCCTTGATCTGAGTACTGCACTGGTTTTTGGTGAAGGTACGGGGCTATGGAGTCTTACAGGTCTTGAGAATGCACCCTCGCGACTAAGCATGAGTGTAAGCATGTATCGGGGAGGAGGTGGATATGGTAGACCAAAAACTGCACCGCCTGATTTGCCTTCTCTTCTTCTCGACTCCCGCATCTGCTATCTTGGCATGCCCATTGTACCTGCTGTCACTGAGCTCATTATTGCCGAGCTCCTGTGGCTGGATTATGACAACCCTGGCAAGCCCATTTATTTCTACATCAATTCCCCTGGCACACAAAATGACAAGAGGGAGAGCATTGGATTTGAGACCGAGGCATATGCAATTGCAGACACAATTGCTTATGTAAAGCCGAAGGTGTTCACTGTCAATTGTGGCATGGCATTTGGTCAGGCAGCCATGCTTTTATCAATTGGGGACAAGGGTTATCGTGCAGTACAACCTAATTCTGTCACTAAGTTGTACTCTCCAAAAGTGAATCAGTCTAGTGGGGCTGCTATAGACATGTGGATCAAGGCCAAGGAGTTGGATGCGAATACTGATTACTACATCGATCTTTTGACGAAAGGAACAGGGAAGCCAAGGGAGGAAATTGCACATGACATTCAGAGGCCCAAATATTTCAGGGCCCAAGAAGCAATTGACTATGGCCTTGCGGACAAGATCATTGAGAGCCGTGGTGTGGCAATGGAGAGAAGAAACTATGATGAGATGCTTGCACAGTCAAAAGCTGCACGACAGCAATATGCCAGGCCTGGGAGTCAGTCAGCTCCAGCTGGAGGTAGATAAGCACTTGTCAAAGCTGCCAGAAATGAGTATGTTGTAGCTGTAGATTTGAATTGCATTGTCTGCTCTTTCTGTTATATAGTCAGGAGACAGCCAGAAGAGAATAAGATGTGATCCACATAGGGCTTTTCAAATAGACACCATAGATGTCAGGTTGTCTTGGATGATGCTGAAGGGTTGAGTGGGCTGTACACACCTTTGTCCTCAGTGTGCATTTGTGTCACTTGTATATTTATCTCATCTCTGTGGTTGTCTTTTCAAGTTTCTATACATTTCTCAAGGTTTTGAAGCAAGTTTGACATTTGTCAGGGTTACCTTTACACCTTTCTCTAAGTCACAAGTTGGCTGGCTATTGGTTGGCTTGTGGGGAGTGTCACAAGAGATTATATGGTGTGTTTACAGCACCACACTCTTACTTGCATCTGTCAACCAAGAGAACTATTACCACACATGGCCATGGTGTGCATGCATCAACAGTTTCAGCACCCTTTTTCTTCAAGTTATTCATTTTTCTTTGGTTATGTTTGTGTCCTCATTTATGAATTGCTAACGGGTCCTCAAGGGTTATTGATTTAGGGTGGAAATTTATATGACCATGCAGATTTTGCATTCACATCTTTGTGCCTTCCCTCACTTGGAAAATCACTGCTCCATGTTCTAGTAGGTAGTTACTAAGCCATATTCCAGCTACATATGACAAAGCTATTATGTTTTGATGGGCTAACTGTTGGTAGTGGTTGACAACACTTGGAGAATCTGTACTTTGGAATTGGTTATGCGCACTCCACCTAGAAACCAAGGGAGCCTGTTATGGTGAGAGGCTGGCCAGCCAGGATGTTGTGATGGGCCATAGCGAACCACCAGTCATAAGAGCATCACTGAGAGGGCCTGTTATGAATATAGGTAATATATGCATGTAGATGATTTGAGCAGCTCCACTGGTGCTTAGTATGTGGCCCTGCAAATGAGAATTAGATGAAGAAAAGTCAGTTCAGCAAAATGGTCTTGGCTAAGCATTTTTGCACAGGATGCTGAGGCTGGTAAAAGGCACAACAAAGCCTAACATCTGCTGTTGATTGGCTAAATAATTTTGATTGGTCCAGGTGGGTTATTATTAGTAGTCTTGCACTTATTACCAGTCCCAGTTTTAGTTTTATGGGTTGGGTGGAGTTGGAAAGAAAAAAACACTAAACTTGGATGTGAGATATATTTATGCAGGGTCACATATTGAGCACCTCTGGGGATGGCTGTTAATACATGCAAGCTCTTATTTCACCAGACTTTTTTTGACTTTTTTCCTATCTTATTAGGGTAAATAGGCCAGTGACCGAACATATAAGGTCTGTGTGAAGAAGTGTGTGCTGGATGTTGATTTTTTTGGGGTTGGGGTCTGAAGAAAAGTTGGGGCTCATCTCTAGGTGCACTCATAGTTGTTTTAGATTGTGTGATTTGGTCAAGAAACAACAAGATATGCTCCCCCAAATGAAAGGGATGCTTTGCTGGAAAAAAATCTAGAACAAACACTCTTGTCATACTTATAACCAAACATGTTTAGCCTTATTAAAGAGGTGTCAACAATGGAAACATTGACAAATTTTGACCCTTGATCGAATGGGATGTGAATGAAATTTGTTGGATACTTTATGCAAAAAAGTTCATCATACATCTACTACCAAGACCAATGCTCACAAAAATATGAAAAAATTTACAATCATACAAAATCCCACTTTTTCTAACCCTAAATTTTTGTGCAGCATTGCACACCACTTTGGGTTTTGGCTATTGACGTTCCTTGGTTTGGAATTTGGACTTTGAATGGTTGAACTTTGGAGTTCATTGGTTGTAGCTAGGTGTTAGTGCCAAGGACTTGTTGATCATCATCACTTTCATGAGTGTTCATAAAGGTTTTGTCTTCAATCCTCAGTGGTGTCCTTTAATCCCCCATCATCATGATCTTGATCATGTCCATCTTCCTTTACACTTGGTTCCTCACTCTTGGTTCATCATGGCTCTTCATGGCTCCTAATTCTTATTGGTTGTGACCTTGACCATGTTCATCCTCCTCTACTTCTCAATTCGTAGTTCTAATAATTGTTTTTAGTTCGTGATCTTGATTGTGTTTGTCCTCCTTTGGTTCCTAAGTCTCAGTTCTTCCTTGTTCCTTAAATTGTGATCTTGATCATGTTCATCTTCTTCTTCTTCTTGGTTTTCCTAGTTCGTAATCTTGATTGTGTTCGTCCTCCTCCTAGTTCTTAGCTCCTAATTCCTCCTAGTTCATGATTTCAATCGTGTTCATTCTCCTTTGGTTCTTGGCTTTCGATTCCTCCTGGTTCCCCCTTTGAATTGTGATTTTTTTCATGTTCAACCCCTTTAGTCTCAATCCCTAGCCTCTTTTCTAACCCCCTTCCATTCTTTCAAAATTGGCTACCCTAAGGTGAATTGTTGTAATCTTGCAACAACATGCCCCTTTGCTTTCATTTGTGCCATTGTAATTACCTTTGTTTTTTTTTTTGTGTTGTTGTTGAAATCCCAAGGTTCACACCCCTATACAATAGCGGATGCATTGTCACGGGCACGAAAACCTACAAGAATAAAAACTAAGCCAAGAACACAACAAGGAAAACAAATCACAAGAAATGCAAGCCTATGTTTAATCCAAGACTATAAATGTAAAGACGTAAGGCAAGAACACAATATATGTTAAAAATTGATTTAATCAAAATTTTATTATGATAACGTATGAAAACAAAGGTTATGACAAGAATGTATACTCAACATTGGTGTTGAACATATTGAAGGTAATGGGAGGTCCTACCCCTATTCATATTCCATTGGGGACCTAGTTCAAAGAAGCTTCCATAGAAGCTTTCATGTGTGCACCAACCAAGGAAAGAAAATTTCTTAAGAAGTTTCCCTACAAATAATCAACTAAAAATCAATTAAAATTTAATTAAACGTTAACTTAGATTATACCCCATTGGGGATTTAATTCAAAGAAGTTTCTATAAAGGCTTCCATGTGTGCACCAACCAAAGACAAAACTTTTCTACTAATAGTGAACTAAAAATCAATTAAAATTTAATTAAGGGTCAATTCAAATAATACCTTATTAAGGACCTAAATCAAATAAGCCTCCATAAAAGCTTCCATGTGTGCACCAACCAAAGAAACTCCCTAGTTAATAGTGAATTAAAAGTTAATTGAGAATTAACAATGATGGAAATGATGATGTAAGCGATTATGTTGATGCAAACGATGATGCAAGGAATGATGCAAACAATTATGTTAATGCAAGCAACGAATGATGGTGTTTGTGACATGCACCTTTAAACCCGCTATAAAATTCCAATGAAACCTATCCCTTACATGTCTTACCACAACTATAGACCAAATTGACATGAAATTTATTCTTGCATGTTTTTTTGCCAATTTTTGAACTACCCTTTCAACTACATTTAGTGAATCAACAACTTGTTTAGCCTTTTTGTCTTCCATTTCTTTCTATTTTTTTTGTCTAATTTTTTATGTTACTTTTTTGTTTAATGTTTTTTAAGGAAAAATGTTTGAATATTCAATAGATGCCATGCACATGTGACTAATTATAATCAACTAATGGTTGTTTTCCCCTTGTTCTTATTACAAGTAAATGTGACAGGGACAACAAATTAACATGAACTAAAGTATTATGCAATTTGACAAAAGATGAAGCATTTTGCATTGTAGTTGATTTTTTTTTTAACTTGTCGCATTTCACAAATAAGTTTAATTAAATCAATGGGCAATCCATGCACATCTTCTGATATAGTAACTTTAATAATATCATTAACATTTGTAAATATATCCACATAATACTTTACATTATGGGTGTTCTCAACCATCAAGTTCAGTTCTAACATCTTTTCTTATTGTTATATTCAATAGTTATGTAGTAGATCCATCTTCCCCCCATTGATTTTCATCTATTACATTATCTGAATTAGTAGTGTCATCATTTGAAAAGTTGGGGTTAGGTTCTGTTGTGTATATTATACTTGGTCTGCTCTTATCATCTATTACCTTGGGATTGAATGGCCATATTATTGTAACCTTGAATTTGTTATTGATGTTTTTCTTAGTTAGTGCATGCTCCAAAACCTTGTCCACCCACCCAATTAATGTGCATTTGTTTGGTTCACAATGATTATTTTTTACCATTGCATTGTCTCTCATTTTCTTGATGATGTACTCATCTTGAATTGTTCACCTCTGAAAATATAGAAACTTGGCAAGTAACCCCTGTTGCATTGATGACACAATTTATTATTGACCATTCTTTTGACCGTGGAATAGTGTTGTAATTGTTGTGAGCCTTTTTGAGTTAGAACTTTCGCACCGAATTGCCTCCCAACTTGGATTTTAGTCTCATTTAAATTCTAAATGTGATTTGGACTATATTTGTGTTGATTGTATAATGTTTCCAAATTCTAATAAAAGGACTTACATGATTATCTGTTGAACTGTGTGCCTTGCAAACCTCCAATCCTTTTGCAAGTCTAATGTTTAGTTTTGGATGTTGACATTTGAACCAATACCACCATGAATTCGCTAAAATTCCATTTGTGAAAGGGGTTGGTTTGGTTTGGGTAAGCTTTGCCACCTTCATTTTGAGTTGTTGCAAGGTAATTGAAAGTCCACTCTACATGATAAGTATTCATGTTATCGTTGTTACATCCTTTTCATTGTTAATATACCTTGTGGCCCAACCCTCGTTAATCTTGTCATGCCATTCAAGTGATTTGAAAGAAAGGTTTAAGGTATGTGCCAATGTTAATTGGCCTTTCTCATTGAAAAATGCCCTCTTTCTACTATGTCCATTGCTTCTTCCAAAGTTTTAGTTGTCCATGTGCTATTTGGGTGTAGGTGAAGAGTCCTAGTGACTTTTCTTACCCTATTTGTTTGTGCTCTTGGTGCAGGCATGATGTTGTCTCCATTTGTTGCATGTGCAAGTGGCACATTCTCTTTATGTGTTGGCTCTTAGTCCACCAAGCCATTTCACCTCCTACGAAGGATATTGATCATCATGGTAGTCCCTTGTTTCCTAACCTTGACTTCCAACAAGTTAGTGGTGTCGTCTTTGGACCTACAAGAGGTATGAATTTGAATCTTCTATATGCATCCCAAGATTGCAAAAATTGTGTTAACTTTGGATAATTCAAAAGAGCATGATCCTCTAAAACACTACTAGAAGAAATAATGTCATAGAAGTGTTGGAAGTCTTCCCATTCTAACACAATGCCTTTAATTGGTGTGCAAGATGTTGAAATATATCTCAAGTTGTGATTGCCTCCAACCCCTTAAAATTTGCAAAAACCAAGTGAATTTGTTTTCCTTACTACTATTGAAGCCATAGATTTTTTAATCCGACGATAATAAAAGAATTTCTTTTACTTTGATGTGTATAGATTATCTACATAAACAATTATGGTTTCTTCATTTGATTATATTGAATTGTAAAAATGCTCACATTTTTCTAGCCCAGTCTCTAATGAATTACCTTCATCTTTTTCTTTCACATGTTTTACATTGTGTGCAAATTTCAAATTAGCTTTCTTTTCATCCACTAGAGACTGCAAAAGTTTGTGTCTACTTATAGTCTAATTTTTTCAATCACATGTCCTTTAATATTTGTAGATTTTTAACAATCCCTTTCATCTATTTTAGATCTCAAACACTTTGCATCAAGAACTAATAACTCTAGGAAATCTTGAAGGAAATCTTTAATACTTTGTGAAAGCTTAGACATTCTAAAAAGTTGCTAGAAACTTTGAAAAACTAGAATATTTGTTCAAATGCATGTTTATTTGCCTCTAACTTTTACATAAGCTACATGGTTTTGGTGGGAATCCAAATTGTATTTGCGTCCTTTGTAGGACAATTTTAAAGATGTATTGTTTGTGTTCCAAAATTGTTGCTTTAGAACTAAATTTTAAAGTTTGAAAATGCACTCAAAACATTGGGGATCTTAAACCCCAAGTCCTTTAAAACTACATTAAACTTGTTTCATCACTTTTCAATCTAAAATGTATATTGTGTATTTTTTTGAAATTTTGGTGTAGCCTTATATTTTAACTGAACATTTGTTAATCTAAGTGGGGGTGATTGGAGCCCAAAGTGCCACTTTTTATTTTTAAACCATTCAACTTAGTATTTTGAATGGGGTTAGTATCACATAACATTTTTTGAAAATTAGTGGGTATAGATGAATGCTCGTAGTACTTAACTTTTCCCCCATCATAGAATGTTTCATTTATTTAAGTTGGTACAAATGAGTGTTCTACTAGCTTAACTTTTTCCCACAATTGAACACAAAATCTCCATCATGTGGAATGTGGTTAAAAGAGCCAAACAAAATTAAAATCACCAGGCATTTGATAATGGGGTTTTACAAAACATTTATGAGTGTAAAATTTGTCAATCATAGGCCTATGCTCAAACTATTGCCCCAATTAGTCACTAGCCAATGTTTGGTGATGAGTTGTTCTACATTATTAACATGTTTTTCAAAATATTTTCTCAAGTTTCAAGAAACATATGTTCTATCAATGTTGGCCAAGTATCCGGCTACGTGGTAAAAATCATTGGGTAAAGATCCATATCTACATACCCTACCTAGAATTGAAAGCAAAATATTGAAATTGGATGTAAATTCAACCTAGAGATATGCATAGTTGTAGTTTGAAGACTTGCCTTTAAATTTGTATCTAGGAACGAGGCAAAATATCATTAAACCTTAAACCCATTGATCGTTAATGCAGTTTTTTCATGTTTAGTTCCAAATCTTATTAAATTTAGGGTTATGGTTCAATTGAGCTTTATTTCTTCCATCACTGGTAAAAATCAGCTAAAATGTAACCATTCCGTTTGCAACTACATGCAACTAATAGTTGTTTACGACTAAATTTGTCAGTATTTGCAACTACAAAATCAAATTTCAACTATTTTGCCTCATTTCACAACTATGATGCAATGTTTGGAAACTTCATCCTATAGGTTGGATGGATTTTAGGTATATTTTCAACCATTACCACTTTGATATGTCCCATTAGTTGCATTCTAAGAGTTTTTTATAATGACACAGGGGTGTATTGGTATGTATGTATTTGGATATATATATATTTGTGTGTACATTAAATATGCATATGTATGTATATTGTTCATATTAATATTTGAACTTTGAATTTGTTATTTAAATTCAAAAGACTTATTTTATCATTTGATATTTCCGTTCTGAAAATTTTAATTTCAATTTTAAGAAATAATTTGACTTGAAAGTTGAAACTTGAACTCCAAAGTATTATTCTGGATTTAAAAAATTAATATTTCAATTCAAAAAAACAATTGAATCTACAAATGGACATTTAAAATTGGAATATTGTTATTTGAATCTGAAAATTGACATTTTAATTCTGAAATTTTAAATTTAAATCTAAAAAAGTTATTTGATCTAAAAATTGATATTTGAATTCTGAATTATGATTTTGGAATCTAATTTTTTTATTTCAATTCAGAAATTGTTGATTGAGTTTTTGCTAGTGTTATCCATAATAAATCAAATTTTTAAATAATTATACATGATAATTTTTATTAACTATAAGTTATGCTAAATAATATTGTTAAAACATATAATTTATATTTTTACAGAAAAATAAAATAATTATTGTAATTAATGTTACAATATTTTTAACTCATTGTAATTACTGCAGATAAGAATTAATTAGCATGTGCATAATTACTTTCTAATGGAACATAATTATTCACAATCTGTAATTTATAACTTTAAATCTGAATTAAAAATTTGGAAAAATTATAATGTAGTTAAAATAATTATTTTAATGATTTTAATTGCATGAATTATTATACAATATTTTAAAAATTCTATAATGAATCATGTATGATAAATATTTTTATAGTAGTCTGTCAATAATTTTTTTTAAAAATTCATGTTTAGAAAATTATTTTATTTATAGTTAATAATTACCAACAGAAAAAAAAAATGGTTGACATAAAAAAAAATTACAAAAGAAAATGATGTTAGATACTTTATTTTATTATTTGAATATTAATACATTAAAAAAATTGTGTAATTTTTTTACTTTTTAATAACAATTGTTAGTTCATTGTTTATAATTTGAAATAATATTATATATATATAATAATTACATTAGTTTTACATTCATTAAACTATCTATAATTCACCATATATATATATATATCAGTAAATGATAATGAATACTTAATATTTGTAGTGCATAATTTATAGTTTAAATATATGTAAATTTAATCATTATTGATTAAATGATTATTTAGTTATTTAGTCAACTATGTACTTGAATTTTTTAGAAATCGAAAAACTAAGAAAAAATTGTATGAAGAAAGTTTTGAAGTTATAACTTAGTTTGTGAAGAAATTGTAATTTCAAAATTTATTCCATATTGTTCATTTCCTTTTGTCGATGTTGTCATCATGTCAACATTGAAACACGAATTTCAAATCTTTTTATGCTTATGTGTATGATTGATAGAAACCACTAATCCCTTGGGGTGGTGGGCAACACATTTAATGCAATTCCCAAATATTTCATTTTTGGCTTGTCAAATATTTGACATAATTGCTTAGAGATTGAAATTGAAAGAATTTTCAATGTTGGTGTTATCGTAAATCTTCGACATTCTTGGCTTAACATTGACAACTTGAATTGCTTCGTACTTGCTATTAAAAGCTAGCCTCATGAAGCTCATCTTGGGTGTGAAGGGGCCAAGGAAAACTCACTAGATTAATTTGTCACATGTGAAGACACATTGATTGAGGAACAAAAAAAGGTTCATTGAAGATCAAGGTCTTTTTTTAAGAAGACTTAAGTTTTGATTAAATGAGTAAGCAATAACTCAAGTTCTTTTAAACAACTTTATGATTCACTTGTTGCAAGAATCGTTGTTGCAATTTTCTAATGATGAAGTGGGCAAAGAAGATAGTTGTAGTTTTCAAAAAAGGTTAAGTGAACCTAAACATGCATGTTTGTGATTTTGTTGATAAGTTGGGGCAATGATTTAGAAGTGTTTCCGTTTTTTTGGTGGGTTTTGTCAGTTCTATTGTTCAATTGAAACATGGGTTCCTGGATTTTTTTGCTTTTGTTGATGTATAGGGATCTAATTTCAATTTTTGTTTTTTTTGTTTTAGGTTTTGTTGATGTTTGGGGATCTAACATATAATTTCCAGAAGTTGAAGTTGATATTTTCTATGATTCTATTGATGTGTGAGGGCAACAACTTAATGCATGGGTTTTAACTTCTATAAAATTTTATGTTTTTTGGTGATTTTATTAATGCATGGGGATTTTGACTTGTTGCAATTCTTTTGATGAATGGGAGTATCAATCAAGTCATAAGCTCTTTGAAAAAAAATTGGGCTTTGTTAAGGCATGTTGAATTGGCTATGTTGATATGTGGGGGCAATGACTCAGTAGTTTGATGACCACTATGGTTGTGTTGATGTGTGGAGGTAACAACCAATAAGTTTTGTTTTTCTAATGAGTCCTGTTTTTCTTGTGGTTATGCCAATATTTGAAGCTTTTTGCTTTGTATGGTTATGTTGATATGGGGAAGAACCAAAAAAAAGATGTATCCATTGTTGGTTGTAGGAATGGATATGACCCAAAACAAAATCCCTATTTGGAAGAAACATCAAATTTTGTGTGCAATTTATAATGAGAAAACCATAGCCTATTAACACTTGGGCCACCTTCATCACAAATAGCAGTAGTGACTAGTCACCAGGACTCCCAACTGACATCATCAACTCCTAATGCAAGCCATATATATATATATACAATCCTTATCAAGCATTCTCCAGGAAGACATTGAAATTTGAATACAATTGTGAAATGAAATCTTAAATTGTTTTGAGATTGTGCACAAATTGCTGATCACTAATTCAAACAAAGTGACAGAAGTCTCACTGTTTTCAGACATAAGCAGTATTCGAAAATTGCACCAAAACATCCCAGTTACTCTTGTGAAAAAAAGACCTTGTCAAAAAAGCTACAAAAGCTACAAAAGCAATGATGGTTGTTACAGATCCATCAAGTAAGCTATGAGGGTAAAGAACTATGCGTGCCACATAATAACATTTTGATTCAGTGACTAGGAAATCAAAAAGATATAATCCTTAAGAGAGAGAAATCACATGCTTGATCAAAAACACATAGTAATCAAGGATCAAAGGCAAAATGAGACTAGAGTTTGAGGTCACTCGGTGGTGAAATAGCAGTCCCTTGTTGAAATAACAATGCAGCTGAAAGAAGATGCCATATATTTTTCACTGGAACATAAGTCCAAGCAAAACCCTAAAGGAGGTTAAAGATCACTTGTAATTGTCAGTCACTACAATTGCTGCAGGTGTAGTGTAAGACTGCATCCTTTTTTGTCTGCCTACTTTGCTCTTTACAAAAAGCAAGAGAATTGCCAACAAAACAACAAGTGGTGACTTGAAAGAATCTCCACAAACACTGAAAAGAGAGCACAAAATGCACACATTGTGCATATCCCAACAAAAACCCTTCCCATGGTTCTTCCAATGGTTACATTCCCTACAAAAATAAGCAGAAATGTTTCGTAAACTTTTTTTTTCTAATCATCCACAGGAACGAGGTCGCTCGGTGGTGAAATAGCAGTCCCTTGTTTTTCTCTCAGTGCAGACAGAAACCAAAACGTGCGAAGAAGAAGAAGAAGAAGAAGGTGATGAACAAGCGAGAAAACCAAAAAAAAAGAGACTAATAACACACGACGCAGAAGAAGAAAAAAGAAAAACACAGATCTTGATAGGCGCTTCAAGCTCCAGAAAGGTTAGGTTGCGCCAAAAAGATATCCTTGGATGTCAGACACAACTGCCGTATCTTTGCCTCCGATAACTGCACTTGCTTCCCTAGCCTTCCACCCCTCACGTCCAACAACCTCGCTATGATTTCATCTAGTGTCCCGCTGTCCATCCCCCTTCCTTCCTCCCCCAGACACAGACACCCCGACCTCCTACTTCCGTATACAATCTAATTATGTACAACCAACTTTGCGCGATTGTTGAGGCTTGTATAAAACTGCAGACCATCTTTGTTGTTTTTGCGTCAACTTTTTTTGATGCAGCCAAAGTCACAATCATCTATAGACGAAGATTGTGCAAAATTTGGCAACGAGCAGAATATAATAAAAAATCTAAACATCTTTTCTATATTTTTGGCTCTTCACTTACTTGCACCATGTCTAGAAATCTGGCCTGCATATGGTGAAGTAGGTGTTGAGAAATTGTGAATTTTGTGAGCTCAATAACATACCACTACAACTTATGAAATCGCAAAATTTCCCAATTGTGATTATGAGATGATGATCAAACTGTTTTGGTACAAACAGAATCAGCTCTTTTATGTTCTGAATGTTCCAAAGGAAGGAGGAGCGAGGAGAGAGGGAAGGTTAAGAGATGTTTGGAACATCCAGAACATTTTCTCTATGTTCTGAATGTTCCAAAGCCCGAGCTGTAAAAGAGATGTTTTGAATGTTTCAAAGGGAGCATTGAAAGATGTTTTGAATTTTCCAAAAGCGAGCTTATAAACTTTTGAAGGAGTACATAGGATGCTGAACACTTCATATATATTTCTACAAGAAAAGGTACATAATGATCATCCTGTGTGTGAGGAGAGAGAGAGAGAGAGAGAGAGAGAGAGAGAGAGAACCAGGGAGTGCACCACCTGGGAAGCAAATCCTGCAACCTTGAACCAAAATGATTTGCTGAGGAAACCCCAAAGGATGATCTTGATGGAGTACTGTTGCTGTGGCTATATAGACTCTAGAGCATTTCATGATTACCTTGACATGACCCTGGTAGCTCCCCTTTCCTCCTCTTGAGTCCTCACCTGCTGAAAAGTCTGGAGAAGAAACCAAGAAAGGTTTGCCAAACAAACTTCCAGGAGTTGCGGAAGAAGCCTTGGGTGTAAGGTTCAAGCGATGCTTGTGGTTCTTGTGGTTCTTGCTTCTTCTTCCCCTGTGAAGCTGAATACCAATCCTGATCCCTAGTAGGTGCTGGAAGTAGCTTTGCTGTTAGTGGGTCTCGCCGATCCGAGGGAATCTGAATGACGTGGTGTGATGCCTGATCCCGTTTCGGGAAGTATCCATTGACTACAGAAGAAGCAGCACCTTCATGCAGCAGTGATGTTTCCCAAGTTTGATAGTTCATCACATGACCCGATCCGGCCGCAACAACAGAGATACCGGCTGCAGTAACTGCTGCCGCTGCTCCTGGCACCTGCTGTACTCTTGTGTAAACTGGTCGATTTGGTTGTTTATAGTCAGCCGGCAAGATCGGAGCTGAACTCGTACTGGCAGCTGATCTCTGCGGCAGAAGATTCGAAGCTTGAGAATGTGCCACTTTCTTCGCAGCTGCTGCTTGAAAGACCGCAATATAAGTACTACTAGAGCTGTACCCAGCTGCAATCGACGGAGGCCCGCCAGCTGGCTGCGCTACTCTCTGAACGAACTGTTGCTGCTGTTGATGAACCGCAGTCTTTCGAGCTGCTTGATCCTTACCTGCTGCAGGCTTCCGCAAATGATCGTTTGCTACTTGATGAACGCGAACATATTTGGCATGAGGACCGCATCTGAAGTGCGGTACTGGCTTGCACCCACGAATCCTGGGGAGGAAATTTTCTGACCGCAGTTTGTTCATCAACTCCGGGTCATCGAGCATAGCTTGGAAGCGGGGAACCCTCGCGTGATACTTGCTCTCACGCACCGTGACGTTCTCCACCTGGGCTTTTTTGAACACCCATAACCTGCGGTTGTCGAGAGACCAGAACTCATCATCATACCTCACGACTCTGAGCTTCCCGAAATCGGATGGCGCTTTCACTTGGCATTTTAACATGGTCACCGCTTCCTCGATCTTGGTGTGCTGATATGGTTCCTTAAAATGCGCCCCGATGTCCAGTTGTGTGAACCTCAGAATCCTGGGGCTCACTTCATACTCTTTCACGTCTTTTCGTCCCGGCATGTCCGGCTCCGATGCAGATGATGATGATGCTCCAGCAGTTACAGTTACTACCGGTCAGCAGCGGCAGCAGCTTTGAAGAAGAATCACCACCACCTGAGAGCTAGCAGCAGCAGCTTTGAAGAAGCATCACCACCACCTAGGAGCTAGCTGCAGCAGCTTCGATTGGAAACTGGTGAAGCTGAGACTGCAACACAACATTAACACCCACGACTGTTTACATCTGTCTCACTGCACCACCACCACCACCATCATTGTCAACCACTTCTGCTGCAACTCCAGCTTCCAAATTTGCAGAGGTTGTAAAGGACTTGCGTGTGTGAGAGAAAAGGAGACACACACACACAATTAATCAGGAGCAGGGAGCTCAAAGCTCCTCTCATACCACATACAAACACACACACACACAAGCACAAGCACACACAATTGAGAAGCTCAAAGCTCTCTACAATAGTATTGGGGGGATTGTCCAAACTTTTTCTTTTTTGTTTTCCTTTTTTCCTTGCTTCTTCTTCTTCACCTTACTTTACCGCTCAAAGATTGTTGACAAAAATGACAAAATGTGCAGTTTTTTTGTTTCCAAGATTTATTTAAGTAACAGTGAAATTTGAGTTGAAATATTTTGACCTTATGTCAATTGGATCATCACTGGTAATGCAAAGCAACACAAAAGACCCCAAGTCATCAAGTATTGTTGATCATCACTAGTAGTGCGAAGCAACACAAAGCCCCTAAGTCATCAAGTATTGTTGATCATCATCTCCAGTAGAGCAAAGCAACACAAAAACTGAAGTATTGTTGACAAATATGTGCAATGTCTGTTTTTTTCAGATTTATTTAAGGAATAGTGAAATTTGAGTTAATGTTTTGACCCTTATGTCAATTTGGTCATCACTGGTAATGCCAAACAACTCAAAGCCCAAGAATTGTTGACAAAAAATGTGCAATGTCGGTTGCCCAGACAAGAGGAGGTAGGTAGGTAGTAGTACATCAGCAACCCATGCTGATGTACTATACTCAAGACCTCGTAGATTCGACAAAAGTGCAAATCTTCTAAGGTATAGAATTCCTCATCACCAAAAACATACTTATCATTGAATGCTTTTCAATATTTCTCTCATTCCTTAAACTAAATTGAGCAAGTTTTATGTTATTAAACATGCAAACTGAAGGGTTGTTACAAATGTTTCTTTCAGTTTCAGAACTAAAGGAGCAATGTAGGAAAACAACTCTAAACACCTCTTGGGTGGTTCTAACCTCATATTTCCATCTTTTTTAATTTGTTTTGAGTGATTTAAAATTTGATGAGTGCGCCAACTAAAGCTTTAACTAAACAACTTTGTATTCTACAGACAAAGACACAACACCCATCAAAGATTTTAAGCTCAAAATCCTAATCTGTGTTAATTCACCTTTCATTAGACATTGAACCCGTTACACCAAACATCTTACAGTTTTCCCATTCCTTTATTGAATTGAGAAACTTTTGTGATGTTGGAAGCACTAGGTGGAGAGTTACAAATGTTCTTCGAACTTCAGAACCAAAGGAACATTGTGTGAGGATTCAACCTCCTTTTACTTGTTAAGTGTTCACTCAATGGCCTATCTACATTAATTAAACTTTTTAATAAATTTTTAATATAGATTTTTGGTAAGGCAAGCATGCATTTTTCAGAATTTGTGGCAATTTCACAAAATCATTAATTAGTGCCTAACCAGCTTAAGTACTAGGGGTGGTCTATCACCTTCTAATTGCATTTAGGGTTCAATGTTCAACGAGGGGTGAATTAAAACAAATTAGGATTTCAAGCTTTAAATCTTTAATCATTGCATCTTTACCTCTGAAATTCAAAGAAGTTTTTGTAAAACTTTATTTGGCACACACCCATCAAGTCTTAAATCACTCAAAACAAAACTCAAAATGACTGAAGATATGAGGCTCAAACTAAAGAGGAGCAACATCCCATTTTTGTGCCATTTGTAACCCTCCAGTTTGCACATCCAAATGACACAAAAATTGCTTAATTTGGTTAAGGAATGAAAAAAATATTGCAAAACATTCAAAATAATAGGTACGTGTTTGGTGATGAATGATTTTACGCTAGTGCTAGTTGATTCGTATTTCTTCATTGAATTAATTAATTTCAATGAGAATGGTACATTGGACTTGGATTGCTTAGGATTCCAAGTTCGATTTTGGAACTTGTACAAGACCTGAGCAAATCCCGACTTAGATATGAGTACACATACACGAGCTCACAAGCTTGACTAAAGTGAACTAGTACCCATGAGCGCAACATGCAAGATGGATGGTAAGTATGCGGAAGGGAAACACTTTTTTCATTGTATTCCTGTCCAATAGCTAATGACCGTGGTTAGCTATGTACTAACTATGCACACGAAGATCTACCTATCTACTAGTAAACAAGTGCCTCACCCACTTTATTGACCTACATAATAACCATGTATATCGATCACCTACTTACTTAAGTAATTACTTAGGTAGTGTGAAGGGGAAGTTGGAGGGTTTACACGATAAGAGGTTGCTACTAAGGCATAACCTTGGTAACTCTTTTGGTTCATAGTTCATACACAATTGCATAAGTTGCTAAGGCATAACCTTGGTAACTCTTTTGGTTCATAGTTCATACACAATTGCATAAGTTGCTTTACGACGTAACCTTGGTAACCCTTTTGGTTCATAGTTCATATGCAATTGGGTTTGGTGTCGGAGATTTGATGAATGGATGATAGGAGGAGGGGTCCCCAATGTGCACATGCAAGTTTTTAATAACCAAACTTTATTGGGGAAGGAACGATTTCCATACACTTTCTGCACTGGGGCACATAGATAACCCTAAAAATTTCCCCACCCCACATCATGACAAGCACGGCTATGGTGCACTGTTTACCGATTCACTTGTCTGGCATTATTGAAGCACACCATTTTTGTGTCCACCGAGAAAACTAATTGCAAATCCACCATCCAAATGATTTACGGGACACTTCCAAATTGGGGTATATATATATATATAATTGTGATTCCCATTTCCCTCGGCCTTCCCTTTCACATCCTTCGGATTGCAATATTGCAGAAAAAGTGAAGGAAATATCTTACAGCATCTCCAGCGGTGCTCAATATGTCACCCTGTAAAAATATTTTTCACATCCAAGTTTTTAAGGTGATTTACCTTTTTTTTCGAACCCCACCCATATGACCGAAACTGGGACAGCAAAGAGGTTGGGAAGTATGTACTAATAGTGAACCACCTGGACCAATCATTATGATGAACCAATCAGAAACACACTGAGCAGCAGTCAGATCAAATTCACTACACTCTTTTTCGGCAGGTGTGCACAGCATTGCTTAGCTTCTTACCGTACCAGCCACTCCAAAGAGAACCCTTAGTTCCCCACCCATAACATAACATAATATGTACACATAATTGGCATGCCATGGGTGAGTGGGCTTGGAGAACCTATAGCCCTCGGTGAGACTCACAGCCCAGGAATCATCGGTAAGGCATGTCCCTCATGCCAGGAGTGGGGTTTGGGAATTTAAACCAAAGTGGGGAGCTTAGAATTGAAATTGTTGGTACCACAATGTCTTTGACAAGTTTTGAACTATGGACTGAGCTTGGTAGGTTGAAGCTAGGAACTAGGGATTTTTTTAATTTAATTTTTGTTTTATTTTTTTTATTTTTTTTCCCCAATTTTGTGATGTACCTGAAGTGGCAATTGTCCATAAGATGATTTAGCCAGATTTGGCTACATACCAGAGTTTTAAGAAAATTAAAATCCTTCTAAATTCTTGGCTACTACTGGAATTTATCATAAAAATCTGGCAAATTTTCTGGTGAATTTGGGTCTTTTTTCTTTTTTTTCGTGAAAAATCCTTTGTATTGGTCGAGATCATGTTGAAAATTTTCAACATGATTGATTAATTTGTTTCAAATATGGGATTGCAAGTATCTGCCATTTTTTTAAGGTGATTTTAAAACTGACACAAAATATGGTTTGAGGTTGATGTTTGAGATTACAATTCATTTGTTTGGCATGTCTTGTTGGTAAGTGATATTTCAAAGTTAGCCAAGCTCTTAACCAAGTTAGCCAAACCCTAAACCCCTAAACCCTAGGCTTTCCTCCCTAGTGAGCAAAATTTTGCCTTCATAATTGTCGACCTTCAATATTTTTGGATATTAAAAATTTGTGACAAGATAATGAAAAGTTTTATTAATGTGCATTAAATTTGACCAAAATGTTGGTGCCATGAGGGACCGCCTTTAAAAAGGGAATTTCTTGTAATGATTTTGTTTCATGAAAAAGGATTTGTGCATGGAATGATGTAAATGGTCTTTTTATTGTTTAAAGTTTATTTTTAAAATATTTATGGGGTGATGACATTCAATATTAAACTTTATTTATTTTTTATTTTATTTTTGGGGAAAGGTGCAATTTATAATTATGGGATGGAGATGCTCTTAGAAAACAAAAGCAAGAAAAAATGTTTTAAAATATCTCCCTTTCATCCGAATTTAACTAGTTTTTAGTTTTTATAGTCATGGAAATGTCGTGACAATACAAAATATTTTCGCCTTCCCCAAGAAAGCTAATGGGGAAGGGAGTATTATTAGCTTGATACAAGTGCCTTTTTACTATGACTTTCTTGCTAAGAGGTGATTTATAACATTTGGGGCTACAACTAATCATGCTTAGTATGGTTTGAGTTCCAAAAAAACTTCAACCTCCTCTTGTTCAAAAATTTACATAAACCTTACAATAATACAACTTTTCCTTTGGCTAAAAAATGCAATAGGTATTTTGAGATATCCTTAAAATAACATTTATAGGAGATCTACACATTTAGTTTGGATGAAATTAGGCACATAACCTGAAATTGTGCTAGTAATTTTCAAATTTGAAAAAATAGGGTACCCAATTAAAACAACACGTAATTTTGACATCAAACTAGTTTGGTCTTTCATTCGTTGTTTCCGAACGAGGTAGAAAAAAATATTTCTAGGTAGCTTTTCTAGGTTCTAAATAGCCTACCTAAATAAGTAGCATAGGTGGGTACGAAGTGACTAAGGTAGGTAGCTTATGCGGGTAGGCACCCTAGGTGGTTAAGTAGGTAAATGGGTAGATAGATAGCCTAAGTAAATAGTAAGTTGATATGTACCTTATGTAGCCTAGATAGAGAGGCAAGTAATTTAAATAGGAAAGTAGGTATAATGGGGGGTTATTTATGAGGGTATGTAGCCTAGGTTGGCAAGTAGGTTCGTAGGTAAGATGGGGTCTAGGTAGGAAGGTAGGTAGCCTAGGTAGGTACTTAGGTATGTAAATCCCCTAGGTAGGAAGGTAGACACCTAGGTGAGAGGGGAGGTATGTAGATAGACAAGGTGTAGTTGTAGTTCAAGGAAATGTCCATTTGTTCATGCCTTATTTTGAGTTTGGGTTTTATTTATTGGACTTTAAGGCAAAAACTTAAATAAAGGTGAAATGAACAAATTAAACATGAAATCTAGCATGGGATATGGTTTGAATTTGAAGATATCTCTATTATTATCATCAATTTAAACAAACCTCCAACACACAAAAGTTTCAATGATTAAACCGCATATCTGTAATCCTCTTCCTCAAAACACTTGCAATGCTTATTGATAATGCCTTATATAGGCCTTAACTAAATTATACCTTATCCACCTTACACACCATCACAAACCTTGTCAATTATGCTTGAATAATCACCTTTAGGTTCAACATTTATCCCCCTTTCAAAACCAAGTAAGGATTGGGGATGGCTTGAAAAAGAGGATTTTGGATAAAACTCACAACTCCAAACATTGATAATTCATCATTCCAAATAATATCCTTTTATCAAACTTAGTTCAAATGTTGTTGAATACATGTGTCCACACCCATGTGATCTTGATTAATTGTCTTGATGCCCTAATTAGCTACTAGGTCATGGGTTTTACATAATAACCTTTGACCTTCATTTAATTTACTGACCTATTATTCATAACATAAGGTGCTGATGTTAGCTTTCATTGGCCCAACACTTCCACAATCCTATCATTTTTTGGATGAAGACATAATAGATGTTCATTTCATGTATGAAAAAAAATCATCCTGATTTTCATTATTGTTGGTTATGGCCTTATTATAAAACATATTTTTGTCATTATTAGCATCATGGCTAGATTGATTATAAAATCAAGTTCATTTGTTTGAAATGATTAGTATCAAAACTAAGTATGTTTGTTTTGATTTTAAAAATTAAATGTCTAATAAAAAATAACATTATGTTATGTTGTACACATGACATATGTGACATCCAAATGGAATTGTTTAAATTGATTAATGTGAAGGTCAATGCAAGGTTGAATGGATTAAAATAAATGAAAATTATAACATATTTGGTAGTATGAATGTGGTTCAAATGGGGCTAATCCTATATATTAATTCATTTAGTCTGTCTATGACATGGCATTTCAACCCGTTAACAGTCTTTGTGAAGCTGATTCTGTAACCCCCCAGACGACAACCCAACGAAAGAAATTGACAGAAACGAGGCCCCGAAATGAATCGCATTGTCCATTTGTCTGTGACAAGGGTCTGTCTGTGACGGGGGTTTTGGATTTTGACCAATCGACGTAGCTGACAGAAACAAGGTCCCGAAATGAACTGCACCTGGTTTTTGTGGTCCCGCGAGGTCCAACTCGACTGGGCCTAGCGTGGGGGGTGGGGGAGGGAGAGGCCGGTGAAGGAGCGGGCGACTGGTGTACCACAGGTGTAAGTGGGGCGTGGGGCTCAGGGAAAGGGCAACAAAGTAGTGGGCGACTGGGATAAAAACCGTCGATGGACCCGACCGGGTGTGTTGCAAGGGAAAGTCGGCGAAGCAACGAGCGGGATAAAGAGCACCGGTGGACCCAACTGGGACAAGGCGGCAAAACCGCGGGTACCCACTAGTGTACTATAAATATTGGATTTCTCAATTTAAGGACTTAATTTGAGGTTATTAACTTTAATATCTACATAAAGTTGGGCTACCAACTAGCTAGACAAATGGTGTTGGCATTTAATGTTTTAGATGAGTTAAAAGCATTTTACAATTGTCAAGTTGAGAGCTTCAACTTTTGCTAAACATTCATCTTTTCATTATGGTCACCTTCTATGTTTGTTTGGTCAATTTGCTCACAAGGTTTGTGAAATCTTGCAATTTCTAATTGTTGGATGGCTTGCACAATCCTTGAATTTTTTTGAGAAATTAATTCTAAGAAGATTAAATTTTCAAGAACAATCTAGGCCAAAACCCATTCATCATAGGTAGAAAGCTCTAACAATTCCAAAATTTGAAAAACTTTTGATCTCACAACCCATAGACATCAATATTGCATGTGAAAACCCAAGCCAACTATTCCTTCCTTTCATGGATGCCTTCATCATTAAACATATCCTAACTTACTTACCCATGGAACCTTCAATCATGCATTTTCTTTATTGAGTAAACAAAATTTAACATGACATGGTCAACAATACCTTAACATGGAATGTGTTTCATATTGTGAAAATTGACAATCCATTTTATTGTTGAATGATTGTAGCCCAAGGATGTCCAAGGTGCTTTATAAAAACTTGTTGCAATTTGAAATCAAATGCATGGAATTATGTTTGCATATGGGTGACTTGATAATGAAAGATGATGCTAACAATTAACATTTGTAAAGGAAATCAAATTATGTGCATGGAAATAATTTGGTGACCTTTTTTAATTTGATGTTTATGGTGCTCACATGGCTCTATAGATTCATGTGATGGTGTTTTAGATGTAGGTATAGGGTTTAATTGATGTGTATGAACCTCATGAAATTCTATAATTTTGGTTTAAGTGTCCTTGGTGTGATTCTTCAATGTTCCAACCCCTAAGGTATTATAAACTCAAATGTAAATGTTTATTTGTGGGTATGAATGTATGAAGAATATGGTGGTGATGTTAATTGATGTGTATGATCCTCTTGAAACTCTACAAGCACATTTGAACATTTTTTTGGTGTTATTCTTCAATGTTCCAACCCCTAAGGTATTGTAGATTCTAGTGGTGGTGTAAATTTGATGTGTATGAACCTCTTAAAGCCTTAGAAACACATTCGAAGTTTTTCAAGTTCTTGCATAATATTGTGTTGGTGTTCATTTGATGTGTATGGACCTCCTAAGCTTAAAGCTCTATACGCATTGTTCCACTCATTCCACCCAACATTGAATGGGAAAGACCCTCTTCCACCCATGTGCATTCATAGTGGAAATCATGAATGATTTGGAATGTGTGGCAAGGTGTCCACTATGATTCCACCATGCACCATTCCCATCCATTGAAATCCATTCGTGTCCACTAAAACTTCACCATGAATCCATTAAAAGTTCAGTATGAAAATCCACTAATAATCCACTATGCACATTCAAGTGGAAATGGTCCACCGAACAACCACAGGTTAGCGGTTTGGATGAGCTCCTTTCACTTGGCCTAATTTGGGTGGAAGGTGGATAGTGGATTAGGACCTAAGGTACTACAAGATTCTAGTGGTGGTGTTCATTTGATGTACTTGAAGCCCTATAGGCACATTTGATGGTCTTTTTGTATGTTGTACTTCCTAGGGTATCAAAGGATGTTGGTAATGATGTTTATCTATGGGCATGAACCTTTTGAAACTATTCACATTCTTCTTTAAGGCATTTATGTGTGGATTTGTGTGCATTCACCTTTTAGTGGAATGATTTTGGTAAAATCCAATCTTTCCAAGATCTACAGATAACGACCATATGTTCTTTTGAATGAATATTGATGGTCACGACACTTTGCCATTTATGTTCAAACCCACAAATAATGGTTTAACATAAGCTTAATTGTAAAATGGTTATGGTTAGACTTGAAATATAGGGATACTTTGACATGGGAAAGCTATTGATTATTTTGACATGGGAAAATCTAATGATCATTTTTAAATGGGAAATTTAATGATTATCTTGAAATGGGAAGTCTAGTGACTATTTTGACATGGGAAAATTTAATGGCTTTTGGTCTTATTTCCAATGATTATCTATTGTTATTGTCTAAAAACTTATGATTATTTTGGTTGTTAATCTAATGACTATTTTGGTTTGAAATCTAATGCCTATTTTGATGGTATCTTGTTCGGTTTTAGTTCAATCTAGTGACTATGAATGGTTTTTTGAGCTATATGTATGTTTCCAAAAGATGGAAGAATTTAAAACAAGCGCAAAGTTGGAAATTAATGTGTAAAAGACGCAACAATTTGAGTTTTTTGTGTTGCACAAAACCAAGGTTTTCATAAAGAAAAGGTACTTTAAACAAATTGTGGAATCTCCCCATCTTACCACCATGGCAATTTCCTATCACTTGCAATTTGCAAATTACAAGATGGGTAAAATACAAATGACTCAACTAATTCCACTTTATGTGGAATCAAACTTATGTATATTACCCAAACAACTACCATGATGTCGCAACCCTAGCTTTGGGCTCGCGACCAAGGCAAGGGGTTGCAAGGTTGCGGGAGTCAAGAGGAAAGAAGCCCAGGAGTCAAAGGAAGGAAGCCCGGGAGCAAGGGCAAAAGCATTGGAAGGGTGCGGGCCAAGAGGAGGAAGCCCGGGAGTCATCACATACTCCCGGGAGTCTAAGGAAGTGCGAGGGAGTGTGAGGGAGTGAGCACTCACACTCCCAAGGCAACTCCCATTTTGGGAGAGGGAGTCCCGGTGGACTCCCGAAACTTCAGAGTGCGAGTTGAAGGGTCGAATCTCAATGGATTGTTGCGCTCTTGATACCGTTGGAAAGCTCTTGAAACGTAGATGTCTAAAATGGGCTCACATTGCTCATTTGGACATCTGAAACATAAGTTATGGCCAAAAGAAAGCCCGGGAGTCAAACTGGCAATTTGACTCCCGACCACGAAAAGTCAGGAATCGAGATCTTCCCGAGATCCGATTTGAGAGTGCGACACGTCGTTGGAAAGCTCTCGACGAGGGCTACAACTTTGCTTCAGACTGCGTCGCGATCGGCCTCTGCAGTCGGGAGATATCGGCGTTCAAAGTCCCGGGACTCTAACCCGGGACAATTTCGGGACTCCCACGCGGGAGTCCCGGGAAAAATAGCCATTTTGGATGCCACCTCCGTGGAGAGTTGCAGAGTATACTATAAGGGGGGAAGGTGGTGGCTTCCCCCAAGTCCGGGCCGTGGTGAGTCTTGTGTGTTCGTGTTGCCCGTGGCTCGTCCTAGCACCAAAGGTGCTCGAACTATGCATTAACCACTTTGTTTGGGTTGTGTGCAGGCCCGTGTGAGTGAATAAGCTTGTCAATTCTTCCTAGTCCCATCTCGGAGCTCCAACACACCCCTCTACCCCTCCAAGTGTTGTGAGCTAGGGAACGGCTCCAAGTTCCAACTCCTTCCGCATTGCCGCATACTTGGACCCTCAAGTGGGTTTACAAGGAACTTGGGAACGCGTCACATGATTTAGTTTTTGTAAAAAAGATTTTAAAAGATGACCTATGCGATAAATGAAAAAGAATTAAAAATAAAAAATAACAATGAAAAGGGTTTTAAAAAAAGTAACATTGCAATTTGGAATGTTTAAACATTGCATAGGGGCATGTAACAAGGAACATTCTAAAAAGATGTCAAAGTTTGATAGATGGGGCACCTATATTTAGACCATCAACCACATCATCTCACTTTCTTGGAGTGGTAACTTTTATATCTAACCTTAGTGCTTCTTTGAACTCTACACCATCTACAAGTGATATTGGTGAGAAGTTGATGACCAAGGTGGAGATGTTACAAAACTAGTCGAAAAACATGGCAACAATGGCATTTTACTTCTTCACAACCTTTGAAAATCAAGATGTTTTCCTAGTTGACAAGGTTGAAATCAACAGACAATGAAAGGTTGAATAAAGTGAAAATTAATAAATTGAAGACATGTAGAGAGCTAGGTGTCATCATAAAGGATGAATTTAGAACAAGGATTAGAGCAAATTTTGGAACTTATAATTAGAATGCCTTAGCCTAATCATGTGTAGATGTGTTAGCATTTTGATCATTAATGACCTCATATGTGAAGTCCATAGTTTCATGTGTAAAACATTGGTTAGGAGAATTGTGGCTCAAAACAAAAGTGATTATTTTGGTTTTTGTTGAATTGAACCTTTCATGAAATGCCTCCATTTTCTTTTCAGCCCACCTATGCCCCATTCCACTTGCACCCTAAAACATGCATCCATCTTGTTTGTAGGCTCACACTACAACATGGTTAACATTTGACACCAACTTCTTTTGCCCTATCTTGTCCATAATAAGTTTCCTTACCCATTTAGCTTTGATTTCCCAAAAGGTATTCAAAATATTCATCCCATGGGTGAGGCATTGATGATAGTCTCTATAAACACTTTAGTATATTTAAAAAGCACCTCAATCAAAAAGATATTTTTCAATATGCTATGAAATAATGACATATTCTTAGCATATTTTAAATATAATTATATTATCAAAATATTCTTCGTATGAATTATCAATACCCTATTTACATTTAAGTAAACTATATTTTTAATTTATTTTCAATAAATTGCACCCCTTTTTCTTTTGCATGCCAGATGTAATAAAAGGGAAACGACTCCCTAAGCCTATGATCTAAAATTGAAAAACAATTCCTTGAATATGGCAATTTCAAGGTTTTTAAAAAATAAATATGATCCTCTTAAATATAGGTTGCAAGTTGCAAACCTTTTTTTTTGGCAAGTCACCAAGTCATGAAAAAAGAACCCCTTAATTGTACAATGCTAAAAACTTGAATTTTTTTATATTATGGGTTGTGGGTAAGTAGGTACAACTAAATCCAATTAGGAAATGAAGGCACCTAAGATTATTTGTTAAAGAACTAAGGACCAAGAGTCTTCAAATGTGAATATGAGATTTGGTATTGAACCCAAGGTTTTATTAAATCAAAGGAAAAAAAATTCCATGGACTAAAACCAAAGGGTAAACATTAAACTTAGGTTTGGGTTTATTATCAAGTTTTAAACATCTTGCCCACCATGCTCATCATCAACACAATTGATGTGATGTGAATTCTATGGAGATGGCTTTGAAAATGGCACATGATGTGTAACTTACTTGAACAATATAACAACAAATCACCTTTTACTAATTGCAACGGAATTTTCTACATGTGTGTCAACAAGTAATGTAAATCTTTTTTGGGATGCATGAAAAAACTAAAAGAAACAAACACTAAACTTACAAAGATTGGAAATAAATATATCACAACACTTTTATTATTAGATTTGTGCATGCATCTATACATACATGACATGACATGTAATTGGTTGGGTGAAAAGTTTCTTTTCACAATTTATTTTTCAAGAACCTTAACAAGTAAACACATGTAAGGCCATATATGGTTTGTCTTAGAGATTTCAATGGTTTGGACCAACATCAAGGATGGTATCTACTTTCAAACATGTTTGATGAACACTACATTATAAACAAACACCATTTGTGGGGCCTTGGTCTATGAATTTTTAAAGCAAACTTATGCCCTCAAAACCTAGCCATACATTTTTTTATTTTTACACAAAGGCATGCGCAATGGATATTGGAAAAGGGTGATGCCCATTAGACATATTGATACATGGATTGGGTGGCAAGTGAAAAGTGTTACCTCAAACTCTTTTTAAGCAAGCATATTTACTCAAACAATTAATCCTACATTGAACGAAATTGCTCTAAAGGATTGGAATATTCTAAGACTCAAACAACTATGCATCAAACCCACATTTAACTTCAATCAATCAATTGCATCAAATAGCTACATTCAACTTCAAAAAAACCCCCATTTAACTTCAACCATGGTCCAACCCATTCATTTACAACAGTTAGTCTTGAATAAGAGTAGATGGGATGGGGAGTGTGGGGTTTACTTGGATGTGTCCGTGGTTTGTCCCTCCCTACCCTTCTTTCATTGCCTACTTACATCCTTTCCATTCCCCCTTTTATACCAACAATTGAATAAGTCAAAATGACCTTAACACTTCGACATGCATATACATCAACCACTAAACAATAATCTTAACAAACGAGGATTTAATCCACACACAATATAATTCATCTACACACACATTCTAATATAACATTTTGGACAACAAACACAACAATAATCACACATCTTACACCTTTAACTACATTTTTCCTCCCCATACTTACATTGGACAACATCACCATTAATTAATATAACCTATGTACACACACACATCCAAAACCCTAAATCTACAATTTGGTAGAATTCAACACACACAATGGTTCATAACCTTCTTCATTTCAACTTTCAAAGATCTACAATATTCTTTGTAAAAATACATAAAATCCTTGGAGCAAAAGGTTCTTCCCCCCTCCTCCTTATGAAGGTCTTTAAATTATCATTCCAACATCTTCTAAATTCCTTTCCCAATTCTATCACAATCCATTCATTGTGAGAAAAAGGTGATTTGCAACTAGCCTTGCAATTAAGTTTTTGAGTTGCAATGACCATTTGTAGCTCATTGTCAATGTATTTTTATGTGTGTGAGTGCTATCAAACAAGTCACATGAGTTGCAAAGGATGCAACTCACCATATGTGAAACAATTTTACATATGCAATTCGTGTGACTCAATTACAACTATATAAGAACAACTAATGTGCAACTCTAATGCAATTAATTTGTAGCTACCATGATGACTTCATGTTGACGTTACTTTTCACTAATCCATCAAAATTTGACACATAGCACTATGGGGATTTTTTTGATATATTGATCTCCACCATCCATTATGATTGTTCATTTTATATGGTCTTAGATTGTGACATGTGGCATAATCAAAATTTTCCACATGGCATATTAATTTATATATATAGGTAGATCGATACATAGGCATAGGTAAGTAAGTAGGTTCTTCATGTAAGTTATACCACTTACCTACTTAATTACCTAAGTAGGTTAATAAACAGGAAAGTAGAAGGGTAGGTGAATTATAAAGTAGCCATGTAAATATTTTTGTTTTATTTTATGTTTTGTCTTTAGGGTTAAACTTTTAAAAATCCATCCCAAATTTACACATGTATTTTAATGTAAACACATAATAAAATACATTCTTTTTATATAATTTGTGAGATGAAATTCAAAGACAAAACATATGAGTTAAATTTTTTAGTTGCACATTAATTGCATATTGATTTGTAACTAAGAAAAATTATTTCACATTTCTTGTGTTTGTTTTTTATTTTGTAAATTGTACAACTAAGTAGGTAATTATCTGATAATTATATATGTGAATTAATTATCTGAATTATTTATTTTAATTAATTAATAAAATATTCAGTTAATTATTTCAAATAATCAATTATTTAAATTTGGATAATTTATTATCAATAAATTCATTATCTAATATTTAAAAATTAATTAATTAATTAAAAATTTAAATCATACTGATATTTTAATTGTTCAATTTAATTAGTTAGTTCATAATTATTAAGTAAACTACATATTAATAAATAGTTAATAATTAATAAATTAATGAAAATATATTAAATATAAATTTGTGTCGAAGACATAGTTATCAAATAATTAATTATCTGAATTTAGATAACTAATAATCTATTATTTAGTTGCAACATAGTTGTTGATTAGGTGTTACATTTACACTAATTGAATTGTAGTTATTATATGCAACTAAAGTGCAACTTCTCATAAAAATAAACATGATTGACTATGTATGTATATACAATGCGTACATTAGACTGTATAGGTGTCCCATTTGCAACTATAGTACAATCCCTTGATTTTTTTAATGTGATAGTTTTTTTATTACTAACACATATTTTCATGTTTTAACTGTAATGTAGTTGTATATTCGTTCGCTTGAAGCTTCAATTGCAAAGCAATGTAGTTTTAGTGGAGTTGAATTCTCATAACGATTTTGGAATGTGTTCTTTACAAATAGTTTTTCATGCCTCAAATTCTAAATGAAGTGAACCCCCAAGATATCCAAATAAAACATTATGAGCTCCATTTTACTCGTTAAAAATTTTGAGCTCATGGTAAAATAGAAGTCCAAAACTTTAAAAGGATGAAAAGGAAAGATTCATAAGAGGGAAATCTTCCTCCATATTCTTAGGCCTTTATTTTCCACTATTTTTTTCTTTGACTATTTCCTCATTATCTATTCCTCAAACCTTCTTACTTACATGCCCTTAAATCTCTCCATTTTCCTTCAAATAGACCTTTTCATAAGACACCTCCCTTGAACCATTACCACCATGTCTTTGCCCCATCCATGATTTTTGCATTTTAAGCTTCCTTCCTTTTGACTTCACCTTGGTGGTTTGCTTCTTCATGGGTGAATACTTCCACATTTGCTCATGATGTGTCAAACTTTGAAATCACACAAAAACCCACCCATCATATAATTTCAGTTACCATTTCCACACTTCATGAATAATCCAACCTTCCTCCTCTTCAAAAGATGTTGAACAAGAAGACCCTTCATGACTTAATTTGATGAAGGAGGCACAACCTACCCTTCCCCTAGTTTAAACCTACATAATAAAAAATTCTTAGGAGCTCCCCACCACCTTGTCATTCTTTATCCAATCTTGCAGACATGGTGAATGTGTCATCTAACTTCAACACTATGGTATATGTGCCATGCATTCATTTATGACAAAACTTAAATGTTTACATCTCTAAATTTTGCATCAAACTTGTTAAAACATGAAAGTGTAAAGTTCATTTGCAATTGAATTGATATTAGATACAAATTGATTATAGCTAGGTGTTGATTAATTTTAATTCAAGATTTGTTCCAATACATAACACCAAGTTGGTGTGAGATTACATGCCTTCCATGTTAATGAACATCCTTGTTGGAATGCAAATTCATGTTTAAAGTGACAATATCCTTTTCATATATTATTAAGGTATTGTGCATGAATGGTTTTTTGATTTATTGTTGAAATATTTACACCTTGTAATTTTGGTTTATCTTCATTTCAATTGTTGGGTCTATGAAAATCTTTTTATTACATTTTTTACCAAGAACATCATCGCTATTGACATTGTGTTTCAAATTCAAATTAGATAATCAAGGTTTCAAAATCAAGTCCTTAACATCAATAATCATGTTGTAAAGGATATAATAACAAGCCGTCATGTTAGGTAGAAAAGAGGATATGTAAGTTCATTTTAAAAACCAATTAAAAAAAAATTCTTTAAAAATTCCTATTTCAACTTTATTGTTCATTACATGACACCTCAAGTATGGTATGGTTCACATTTTCAATATGTTTGTCATAAAACATCAACCAAGATACAAAGGGTACAACCTTTGTCCCAAGAATGTAAGGCTAAATTTTTTAATCACTTTGAATATTCGATCAAAACAAATCATTGTTGATAGTTTTATGTTACAAGGCCAAAATCCATAAGATGTGAATTTCAATCATTGAGCTCAGCATACCCACAAAAAAATCACTAATGTTATTCTATAGCGCCATGGAGAAATGGTACACCATGCTAGTTTTTAAAGTTAGCCATCACTTCTAGCAACTCCTTTCCCTTTGGCCACTTCACTTGATTTTTGAAAGTTGTATTCATTGCATAAATTAACTTTCAAACAACCAAATGAACAATGGATTTGCTAATGGCAAATAGTTCATTGCATTGAAAATATTATGCTCCATGATCAAGCTTGTAAAATGAGCAAGCACTTCAAATTCCTATAAATATTTGACAACTATAATGTGTGTCTTTGTTTTTCCATTGAATGTTTTAACTATAATGAATTGGAAAACAAACTCTTTACTAACCCTAAAATGTCCAATTTATCTCCAACCATTGCATTGAATAATTAGAAAATGAAAATATCACATTGTATACCTTGCTTTTAACCAATCCTTAATATCCTTGTCAAACAACAAATAAAAAATGCAAGACACTCCATATTTTCTATATCAATGAAGAATCAAGGAGTTCAATAGGTCATTTGGGACATAGCTTTAGTTTTTTGGAGTTTGAAATTAAGAAATTGCATTCAATTTAATACCAAAACACAAAATCAAACATTCGTGGGCTTGTAAACGAATTTGCATGAAATGGCTTAATAACATTATTTTTAGTGGCTTCACCATAAAAGGCAATCTTTAAATGTCATGCAACAACAACAAATATTACAAATGTTATGTGACAACCACATAAAGAACTATAAAAATAATGCTAAAAAACTTGAGAAAAATGTGAAACATGAACAAAATTGACTTTACATAGAAAGTGAAAAATTATAACACAAAGTTCAAACACATAACATGAAACAATGAACAAATAGACTTATATTTTACACTTGTAAAACAAACAAGAAACTTATAATGGAAAGAAAATAATAGATAAAATAGTGGAAACAAATTGAGGTTAAATGAAACAAGATGCAATACAAAAAAAGAAAAGAAAACTATGAATTGAAATTTGTTGCTTGACTATTGGAATTGAAGGAAAACCAAAACTAACTTATTTGTTATCCTACTTGTATGTGCAAACATGTTTTTTAAAGCATTTAAGTGATTTATTTCCACACTTATCCACCAATTTGAATATATCTTCAATGATTTAAAAAATAAAATCACATTGCATGTGGAGGGCATGCTATAACACAATATATATTTCACATCTAGCTTCACATTGAAAAATGGAAAGCCTCTCACTCTAATTTTTTCATCAATTGTTATGTTATTTAATGCCCAAGAATGAAGATATTACTAAAATTGGGCTTACATTCAATTTTCACCTAAAACACCTTTATTTTGATACTGTCAACATCAATATTCATCGACTATTGAATTTTATTTTTAAAAAATTGAATACGTTTCTTAAAAAAATAATTCCAAACTACATGTTATTCATATCAATTTTATTTTATTTTGGTTTGTCAAGTAGTTTATCAAACAATATTTGGATAATAATTATTGATTATGCATAAAGGTAGGTTATCAAATAATTGGTTGATAACCTACCTAGACGATATTCAACTCATCCAAGTAAATTATTAGATTTTTAAAAATCAATACTATGTAGTTATCAATTTAACTGATAATTTTTTTAAAAAACCAATTGGTAGGCTATTAATAACCGAGTTGATAGTTGGCTGATAACCGGGGCCAAAACTTAATAACCTCCCAAGCCAGTCTACACCTTTGAGGCTTTACCCTACGGGTAACATTCTCAAGTACATAAAATTCTCAAGAGCTAACGCTCGTGAAGCTTAACTTTACACTAGTGGGTACCCGTGACGGTCGAACGCAATCCGCCCGTGCCTGCCTTTTTTTTTGTCCTTCACTTGGATGGTCTTAAAACTCCCATGTATACTCAAACCATAGTTAAATGGGTTGCAAGAATTGATGGTGGGATACAAAAGAAGGTGAAAGAACCACAACCCAAACCCCCACTCTACCCTTCACCCCAAACCCATCCCCCAAAAAACCTAAAAATTTGAAGCTTAATACCCTCTTCTTCTTTTTTTCAAAAAATTCTTGTATTAACCCTGGGCAGCCCGCCGGAAAAGGGTGGAAATTTTTTTTAATAAAAAAAAAACCCTGGTAGTAACCCTGGGCAGCCCGCCGGGAAAACCCTGTCCGTCGACGACGGCAGTTTAGGGCGAAAAAAAAAAAAAAAAAAACCCTGTCCATCGACGACGGCAGTTTAGGGCGGAAAAAGAAAAGAAAAGAAAAAAAAACCCTGTCCGTCAACGACGGCAGTTTAGGGCGGGGAAAAAAAAAAAAAAAAAAAAAAAACCCTGTCCATCGACGACGGCAGTTTAGGGCGGAAAAAGAAAAGAAAAAAAAACCCTGTCCGTCGACGACGGCAGTTTAGGGCGAAAAAAAAAAAAAAAAAAAAAAAAAGGTCCTGTCCGTCGAGGTCCCGAAACCTCGATTTTCAGGACCTGGATCTCAGGACCTGGGTTTCAGGACCTCGACGCACAGACGCACAGACAGAGGCCGGGAAAAAAAAAAAAGAAAAAAAAGGCAGGCACGGTCAAACAGCCCGCCGGAAAAGGGCCGGAAAAAAAGAAAAAAAAAAGAAAAACCTGGCGGAAAAGGGCCGGTTCTGCCACAGAAA
The DNA here is from genome assembly GCA_963920785.1 of Sphagnum contortum. Lineage (NCBI taxonomy): Eukaryota > Viridiplantae > Streptophyta > Sphagnopsida > Sphagnales > Sphagnaceae > Sphagnum > Sphagnum contortum. The sequence goes on from OY987286.1 coordinate 9,427,886, forward strand.
AAGCAGAGCCCGGTTCCGCTGCGGAAAACGCTCCGCGGAACGTCACGTCGCACAGACGGACAGACACGACACTACGTCTCTTTATAAGTAGTATAGATGTATAATTTTCAAGTACATAGAATTCTCAAGAGCTAACCTTCACAAGGCTTTTTAGCCTACACATACAATTCTTGAGTACATACAATTCTCAAGAGTTAACTCTCATGAGGCTTTACCCTACACTCATAATTCTTGAGTATGTAGAATTCTTTAGCGCTAACCCTCATGAGGCTCTACCCTACACAAATAATTCTTGAGTACATAGAATTCTCAAGAGCTAACCCTCATGAAGCTTTACCCGACACACATAATTATCAAGTACATAGAATTTTTAAGAGCTAACCCTCGTGAGGCTTTACCAAAACACAAATAATTCTCGAATACATATATAATTCTCAAGAGCTAAACCTCATGAAGCTTTACCCTACACACAATTCTTGAATACATAGAATTCTCAATAGTTAATCTTCATGAGGCTTTACCCTACACGCAAAACTCTCATATAACTCTCATTCTTGAATAAGCTAACCCTCATGAGGCTTTACCTTACACGTATAACTTTCATCATTCTCGAGTAAGCTAACCCTCATGAGGCTTTACCCTACACGTATAACTCTCATATAACTCTCATTCTCAAATAAGCTAACCCTCATGAGGCTTTACCTTACACATATGACTCTCATATAACTCTCATATAACTCTCATTCTCAAGTAAGCTAACCCTCATGAGGCTTTACCCTACAGATATAATTCTCAAATAAGCTAACCCTCGTGAAGCTTTACTCTACATGCATAATTCTCGAGTACATGGAATTCTCTAGAGCTACCCTCATGAGGCTTTACCCTATACATATAATTCTTGAGTACATAGAATTCTCAAGAGCTACCCCTCATGAGGTCCTCATTTCACCCAAGAGAGAGAGAGAGAGAGAGATAACACATGAGACACATACCTTTTTAGCTATTTTGTTCCTTTGTCAAAAGGACGAATCCATTGAAAGTTGCACCAAAACCCCATAAGCACACGACGAACGGACAAAGTGACCTGATCTCCGTCGCCCGCTCGCTCGCTCGATCGATTCGTCAAAGCTCCACACACGAAGAAAGCGACAGGGAAAGAAAGTCAAGCGCAGGAAGCAGGATAGCAGTTGCCGTAGTCGGCCCCTTCTCGCGGACAATAGCTTTTTCGCTCACGAAATCTTTGTACAAGATTGAGCTCTTGTTCAATCCTTCCTTTCTTTTTTCCTGTCTTCAAGAAGAGTTTCTTCATCCCCAATTTGTAGCGCTGACCGTTGTCGGAACTTTAACGTTTTCGGAAATGATCGCCTCGAGCTTCTGTGGGAGGTGGAAACTGGAAATCAAGCAAGAAGTGCGGGCGCTCGGGAAAGAACACGCAAACAAACGAACGGCAGTGAAGGCGAGCTTCGTCAGATTCTTCGTTTTTAGGGTTTGAATGCGGTTTGGTTAAGGTAGGTTTTTGGCGGTGGGAAATTCCGAAGATGATGTTGTTGCATGTATGTATGTTCAGTATGTGTAGAAGAAGATGATACAGTTCGCTTTTTACGGGAGACGGGAAGCCGTGGAACGAGGAAGAGCAGCGGCACTTCATAGAAACCTTACGAGAGCAAACTTGCAATTGAGGAATTGGTTGGTATTGTGAGATGTTGTATTCTTGTTGCAGAAGAAGGTAACAGAGAGTGACAAAGATAGGAAGAGATTGACGGAGAGATAGGTCCTATATACCAGAGGCAGGGCGAGGACGAACGCGACCGTATTGAAACGTTTGTCCAGATGCTTAGGGTTAGTGGCATGGAGACGAGGAGGTAAAAGAAGAAGACAGATGCGACATGGGAGCGCTAATATGTGGAGAAGAGTGGAGGGTGGGTAATGCCCCTGACGGCTTCAGCCGTGGATGTGTTGGGCATAGCCACACTGGTGCTGGTCATCGTGCTGGTGCCCTTAGGGTTAGGGTGCGTGTGGTACGTGCTCTACTTCCAGGCACGCATACAGAAGGAGCGTCCTCGTGCCCCCCTGCTGCATTTCAATGCGCTATGGATAGTCCGTGTCATCCTCATCTTGCTGGCCATGCTTTGGAGCATGGGGGAGCTTCTGCGGCTGCCATTGATGCGACGCAGGCACTGGCTGATGCATTCCTTCAGCTTCCAGTGGCAAGCCAACATGTGCCGTCTCTACATAATCTCTTCTCTTGGCTTCCTGGAACCTTGCTTCTTCCTGACAGCACTCTTCCTGGTGCACGGATCCCTTCACAAGACGCCATTTACTCCCAGGAAAGCTTGGAATGGCAAAGTGGTGGCTATCATTCTCAGCTGCTGTTTGCCTGTATTCCTCCTGCAACTTTTCTTTGTTGTCATTAGCCCTAGTTTTGAGTTCAAAGGGGGTTATAGCGTACAGAAGGAAGGTTACAACCATCGGCTGCCAAACTACTTCACCATGACTTTTGATTTGGTTATGATGGACAACCAGACTGTTGCAGTGTGTCAATACCCTCTCTTAAGCATTCTAGTGCTTGCAGTATTTGTTGTGATCTACAGTGTATACTTTCTATTTCTGGGGTGGCGGATGGTGGGAGTTGTGATCAATGAATACCTGCAATGTCGCATCTATGGGCTCCTTGCTGCCTTGCTATTTTTTCTGCCACTGCATGTGCTATTTCTTGGCATGACTTTGCTCTCAAAACCAACACACTTGGTGTTTGAGTTACTGGCCTTCCTGGCTTTCCTCACAGTGCTGCTCTGCACCACAGTGGGGGAGTGGATTCTCATCATCCGCCCTATAGCTGATGCATTGGCTGTGTGCAGTGTCTTTGTGAGCTCTCATCAGTTAGGGCAGGAGATGGAGTCTACTGGTGGTGGGAGGTCTTTGTCCATCTCTTTTCCTGCATTTGTCAGTGATGATGACCAGGTTGCATTGGTGCAGCATGGACAAATAAATGGAACTGATTTGAATAGCAATCTTGAGTTTGTCACAGCAGTGAACCCCTTCATGCCTGTGGATCACAGGGGTAGCTTTTCAGACCAGAATGAGGTAGCCTTCCCCAGTCCAGATTCCCCTGAACTTCCAGGAAAGCCTTTACTTTCTGATACACAAAAAGCATTTATCCCTTTCTTGTAGAAAGCTGCTGTGTGTTGCAACTTGTAGAAGTTCTGCATATGGAGGCCTCACTTGCTGGGCCTTTGTGTGCCTTTTGGAGATGTAGTGTATATACTTGCAGTTGCCTTTTGAAGCTTCACTAAGGAGATGGCCAATCCTGGAACCTTCTGTAGAGTTTTTCCCCCACCAGGTACATGACCTATAGCAATCAACTTGGTTCCAATCCGGTGCACTCCAATCAACCAAAATTTAGGAGCCGGTGAGAAGCTTTTGGCTTTGTGGTTGTTGAATTGCTGTAAGCAATGCTGTTCCAATTGCACCTCAAGAAACAAGCTATGTTTCAGGGTTTCCCTTTTGTTATTGAGTTGCTGTAAGCAACACTGCGCCAGTTGACCTAAAGAAACAAGCTATGTTTCAGGGTTTACAAGGGAAGTTCTGGGCAAACTGCCTTGTCCTGTTCTCTTCAATGTAGTACCACTTGGTTTTCAAACACTGTTGTTAGAAACTGCTTGACTTCAGAAAGGAAGCAGTAACATCAAGTCACCTCTGGAAATATGAATTGAACAGACAAGCACTGACTCATTGTCTTTTGATTCAGTTAAACCCATGATGCTGAGTGAGTCTGAATACCTTCTTCCAATGTCTAAATTTGGAGATTGGAATGTTACTCAGATTTAGCCCTTGGAAACAATGATATTGTGTTACAAGATGCATGGTTGTTTCAGTGGGATGTGTCTTCCCCCTATTGAACATGAAACTTTTTGCTTATACTTTCTAATGTGGGCATTGTTAAAGATCAGTTGATTTCTATTTGTTGAGAATTATAACTTCTGTTTATCAATTACCGTTGGGCAAGGACAGAAGTAATCTATTTCATTTCTCTGTTGCAAAGCCATGCAGGGTGTATCTTAGCTATATTTCATTCCATGCTTTAATCATGATACTGGATTTTACACATTTCTAAGCTAGTTCTCTTGAAGGCTTGATCATTGTCAAGGGACATCCTGCAAATCTTGTTGAGCCATGCATCATTGTAATCAAAATGTAACTCTTATTTCCTTCTTTTAAAAAGTTTGAGAGAAAAGAAAACAGTAGGGTTGCTAAGGGATATGGAAACTTGGCTTCCAAATAGGGGAAACAAAAGAAGAGACAAAAAAGACAAAAAAATACCAGGGTTAGGTTAAACCCTAAACCCTAAACCCTACCTTACTTACCATTCAAGTGCAAGTCATTATTTTCAATAGCCTAGCCATGCCCGCAGTAAGACTTCGGTTACGTGGCAGAATCCAGAGCTAGGCAGCTTGCACTACTGCAACGTGGATGCCAGCGCATCTGCCAGCTGTCAGTTTGGTTTTTGCATTGGTTGCCTCACCATGCTTGCTTGCTTGTTTGTTTGTTTGGTGCGTTTGTAGACTACCCTCTCCTCCCCAGGTACCATCTGTTGCGAAATTCTCGTTGTACCAGGGTTCTACAATCTGAGCTTCAGAAGATTTTTTTTCTTGTCCGAGTTTTTTCTGATCGTGTGTGTCTTCAGTTCTGAAGTAGCTCTTTTGCTTCATCTTCACCTGATAATCTCCAGGTTTTTTTTTTTTTTCTCCCTTTGCAGGTTTTTTCCACAACGAGATTTCCATCGAACAGATCAAGGTTGTGTCATAATAATAATGTCAGGGGCGACGTTGGCGACAGGGCCTAGGGTACCAAAGGTAGACAAGTCTGAACAACATGGGAAGAAATTCGAAGAAAGGGCAGGAGATGTAGCAGGGCTTGGAGGAGTAATGGGTTCATTCAGAGTCATAGAGCTTCAGCTGGTGGCTTTCATTGTGGTGTTTTCAGCAAGTGGATTGGTGCCAGTTGTAGACTTGGTTTTCCCTATCTTCATCACAGTCTATTGCTTCCTTCTCTCCTACTTCGTGTTCCCAAACTACGGCAACCCTGATGCTCTCCAATTGTTCAAAGGAAATAGGGCTTTCCAATTCTACGTCATACTAGGGACTGTGATAGGCTTGTTTTTACCTCTGGCTTATGTCTTGGGGGGTTTTGCGAGAGGCGACCAAGAAGCAGTGAGAGCAGCCACGCCGCATCTGTTTCTTCTTTCCTTCCAGGTACTGAGTGAGAACATCATCAGAGGCTTGAATATCTTTTCACTGCCAGTCAGAGCATTGCTGCCCATTCTCTACAACATGAGGCGTCTCTTTACCCTCACCAACTGGGTTACTGCGACTTTCTTCGGCAATAAATTGTCCCCGGACATTCCATACCAGGTATCCAACTACACTCTCTCTCACTTCCACAAGCATCAGCAATCTCTGAATTCAAACCATCACATCACCTTTCTGATTTTGAATGCGTGTATCTCTTGGTTGCTTGTGATCTCAAGTTTATGGAGAGGGAACTTTTTTTTAAGGCTTTTCTTTTGTGAGACTGTTTGCTCTTTGATACCACAGTTCTTACTGTCATAAAATGGCCATGTATTATTAGTGCTGGCCAAAAACTCCTTTCTATTTTGAAGGTTCTGTTTTTTGTTGTTGTTGTTGTTGTTGAAGGTATCTTGCATTTGTTACACTTTTGTCTCTGGTTATGTGAAATGCAGGACCAATTGTGGATTTGGTTCGGGAGAGGACTGGCAGCCTTGAATGCTTTCTACTATTCTCTCAATCTGTTTGGCTTCCTCATTCCCTTTTTTTTGCCACGGGCCTTTGAGCAATATTTTCATGACAGAGATCAGCATTTGAGAGAACACCCTCCTAAGGACAAAAAACACCCCAAACCACTTCCTACACCTGCCTCTCCTGCTGCCAAAAAGGCCGAGTGAGTTTTTTATTTCTTCATTCGGTGGATAGTGCTCAACAACTTGACAGGATTTTGACTACTTTCTGGATCCATGAGCATATTGTATCTAGCATCACAGTGTCAGTTATCAAAGCTAACAGTACTTTGGTTGAAACCTATGTTCCAGGTGATGGCATCCAAAGCATATCACATTTGCCAAATGCTGGTGATATACTTAATGCTTCAAATCCAGGTGCTTGGAAAATATAGATTTCCAGTATCTAAGCATGATATATTGCGGTCATGTTGTAATGTTTGTGAATCTGACTCTCTAACTTGGTGTCATCTGTGACCATTGTACAGTGATAAACAGGCTGTTTCCAGTATTTGAAATTGTTTGTAAGTAAAGTTTTACCCAAATACTTAGTTCAGTCCTTGTATGGGTTTTCATCTTTCTTAGATAGGGGAGACCCGTCTTTATTTATAGAAATTCTTCTATAAATAAAGAGTGGATTTGGACTGCAAAGATTTGAGATAAGGACCCCCACAACAACAAATATGCTAAGTGACCATTTAGTCTCCAATGCAAATGTCAAAATGTTACAGAGTGCGACCCAAAATCTTTGGATATTGAAGACCAGTTATTTAACCTGAGAGTAAGAAATATCTGCCTTTTCTGTTCGACTGAGATGTTCTTTCTCTCTTATGTGTAAGTGCATTTAATGTCATCTCAACCCCATTCTAACGCTTTTTGAAAGTCTATTTTGCAAAGTGAAAGAATTTTTCTTGAGTGGTCGAGATTATCAACAATAGAATTTTGGAACTGGCTTTGCCAGTGATTGGTTTCATTCTGCAGTCAAGGTTTCTTTCTCAAGAACTAGATTTGATCTTATGGAATCAACAAAATTGCTATTTCTGGACATGGTTTTGTTCCTTGCACGTGTGAAATACAGCACTGAGTAATATTTTATAACAGAGCTGGTAACACAGGAGCAATTGTGCAATTGGAAGATCAATAATGCCACTGACTGTTCAGATTATGAATTTTTTGTGAACTGCAACATGGACCCTAATATGCTTTATTTGTTGCTGACTGCAATCATTATCCTTTTATTCTTGAAGATGCCTTGGCAGAATCGATACATAGACTCAATTATCATAATTGCATGTTATGCTTATAAGCAGTGAATAATTATCATACAGCAGTGAAGCAAGAGGTGGTTATGAGTCTATGCAGCTCAACCTCCACAACCATTTGCAAATTGACATGCCCTTAACAAATCTGCAAGCATTTCTGTCCTGCACATCCTTCTAGACACTTTGGGACAAGCTATATTGTCAATCTCTTTGAAGTTCTACAAATAGGTACCTTGAGCATCTCTCAAATGTCTTCACATAATTCTTGGTTAGTTCTTTGCAACTTTGAATGGACGTCAATTTTCCAAAGTAAGATCATGTTATACCATCATGTAACGTGGTTCTATAATGCTCAGACTCTGATTCATGCATGACACAATTCATTCTCTTCCTAGTTGCAGAATCAGTTCATTAGTTTAAAAGCATTGGAAAAATCAAAGCATTTGAATTTTAGTCCAATAGTTTAAAAGCTGTGAAAAGATCAAAGCATTTGAGTTTTTTTTACTGTTGGAAATTGAATCTCTACTCTTGCAATGTCTTTGTCACAGCCTTAACATCAAACAATTACATCCGATAAATCTCTGCATTGAAGCCCATTCTAGTGCATGCTTGTGAGACCATTTTTCTTCAATTGAATCAGGAACTTATCATAAAAGTCCTTTTTGGGGATGGACATCTGCATCCATTGCCCTTTGTGAGGCCACATCCATCAACACCATGAAAAACAAAATCCATGATCTGATAGAGTACTTGTTGTGAGCAGGAACGTAAAGGATCTTCAGATTTCAACTGCGGTTGGTTGATAGCAATAGTTATCCAAGCAGACAAAAAGACCACTGATCACTGTCACTCTGTGGTGGATGCTGATACCTTCCATTCCTCAAAAGCAGGTCATCAGGGTTGTGTCCATTGATTTTGAAAATCAAATTACACATCAGACCAGAACTACTTGTGCTAAAATCCAGACACAACCATCAACCTCTCTTCATGGCAGGCATTGCTGACAGAATAGGAATTCCAATCCATTGAAAGAACTCAGAAATTTTATAAATACTCTGATTGCCTTCAAAAAAGGAGTGCCAACAAAACAAAAAACCAGGCTGAAGTGGCAGCACAGATTTCTTACAAACTCTTTGGCAACTACTTGATATTCAGTGTATTCAATTCACTGAAAGTTTGCAGTCCAGCAAATCAGATACTTTCACATTACTCAGAACATTCCTTGGTACAATATGGAGGTACCCACCTTTTCAGATCCAACCATTAACATTACACAATTGGATTGTCTCTGTAAGAGAAACCTAAGGAATAAGAGCACACTTACCATATACAGGACTATTAACAACCAGATATAGTTGGTGCAATGGGAGAAAATAGCTCAAAGTAGTAGGAAGTTTGACATACAGTAGAGCTCTACAATATAGTGCAAACACCATCCATACAGCAAGCAGATGGATAATCTTTCAGGAATATCCTTTTCTCCAAGCCAACAATGTAGAACTTGAATGAGTTTTTGCCCTCAGAAGCTGTTACACGGGTCACTGGGATCATGTGTATCTGATGCCGCTCACAGATTACACGGGCTGAGGCTGGGACATGATTTCGCTCACGGATTACATCAGATGACAGCTTTGTGAGGCCTTGAGAGTTGGGGAAACTTACAGGGTGACACTGATATGCCTCACTGACATACAGCTGCACCCCTTTTGCTTCATGGAACACCTCATCTGGCACGAGGGTTGCATTATGTGATGCACTTATCTTCTTATTCACTAATGTCCTCCTGCAGCAATCAAATCCAGCATAAATCAGAACTCACAGAGAGCAAGGTGAAACAGGACCTTGACTATTAAGGTGATGGCATATACCCTAGCCAAAGCACACAAGAATTCCATAAAAGACAAAGGATTGAAAATGCTTTCAGAATGGCAAAAGAAATGAAACAAGAATGTCATATACAAATTCTATGGTTAGAAATATGAGGCCACTAGGATTCTCACTTCAGACAGGAAAGATAACAGAGTTTCTAACCATGTCACAGTGAGAAGCTTTCCCTTGAGCAAGGCACCAGACCCATCACATTTTTTGCACTTGATCAATCCTCGTGAACTACACTGTGTGCAGGGGATTCTTCCTTTCCCATCACATTCACGGCATCTGCACGTACAAAATCCCTTCACTGCTATGCCCTTATATGCTACAATTGACATTGTGAGAATGAAGACTCCTGCTGCAGAATCAGACTGCATAGATGCCAATAAAATCTTCCAAAAAGACATTGCATGTATTTGGCCATGCATATGAATGACCATCAGAGAACTGGAAAGTGAAGATTATTAGTAATGTACTGACTTGGAGTCAGAGCCATCTTGGTGTGCTAAGAGGCCCCGGCCATAGCACCGTGGACACTCTGTGAATTGCAATGATTTGTAAGTACCCCCTTCAATCTTCTTGTTACATGATGGACAAGCCACCTCCTTCCGGCCATGGCAATCTGCACAACCAAGTATGGTAGGACGCAGCCAACTAGGACATGTAAATTTGGGATTCAGCATTTGGGAAAATTCATCAAAACAGTCAAGCCTGTGAAAACACTCATAAGTATACCCAACAGAGCCATCAGGAGATCATGATAACACGATTGCAAATAGCCTTTGAGCAAGTGTTAACACTGCTGTGATCAAGTTAAGGAGATATCACCAAGTCTTCAGGATCAGAAAATCAAGATGAGCTATGCTCTGATATTGCAGACACTTGTCTGCATATGTATCTGTGCACATCTTTTGTTGTCATGTCATGCTCTCCAACAAAATTCGAACTAAGCCCAAATCAACTCACTTCAGATCTTAAACAAGGTTTGGTCTGAAAGGTTGCATTTCTCACAACATATTTCCAGATCTTTCTGACTCTCAGTGTGTAGATCTCTCAAGGTTTCAGGTAGGACGATTTGTGTCAGAGTTCAACAAGAAGCCTTTCAGTTAGGAAACCCAGCTCCTTCACAGGCATAGAAAATTTGAGCAGATAGTACCACTCAGACATCAGAATTTGGTTGGAGATGCAAGGGGAATGGAGCTTGCAGATCTCGGTTCCTCTGAGTTAGGAAAGAGCTTGCACCTGGACATTTCGCAACTGATTCCGAGTGAGGCAATTTAAGGATGGCTTCCTTCCTTGAAATGAAGAGTAGTGGAAACTCATTCCGCATGTCAACTTCCCAAGGACCAGGAGCACGAGCTCCTGTATTGTCATCAACCTGACTCCCTGTGTAAGGCTTGACCTGTTCCACCACCTCTCTCTCCTCAATGAAAGTCTCTAGGGTACCAATGAAGACATTACAGTCTTCCACTTTCTCAATGGACCATTTATGGGCAGGTCGCCTGCCCCAGCATCCATATCTGTCTACATAGTCCGTCAGAAGCTCCCTGATTTCTTCCTCATGTAGCCCTTCAACACTGCACATTCCCAGTCCCGCATTGCAATTCAACAACCAAAAACTGCTGCCCTGAGCTTCTAATTGCAACCATGCATCAGATCATGCCTCGATTGCAAGAAAGACACATGAACATTTTCCAAGTACTATCCACTCTGTAAACAAGCTATCACCAAGTTGGCAGAGGATTTTCCTCTGTGGGATAAAGATTTTGAACAGGCAGTATGTTTGCTGAACTAATTATTGAGCTTAGGGATTACAGTTTTGGCCTCACCTAGGGGGTGGCCCTTGTGACCTTTGATAATCCCCATGAATACTGCCATTGCCAGGGGTAAAATTCTGCTGCAATGGGGGGTCAGGGGTGACAAGAGCACCATAAATCCATTTAGGGTAGGGATCTTGTGATGCAGCTTCTCGGATCTCATTGGCTGTTGCCAGTGATGCAGTTTCCACAGGTGGCACACTGGCCTTTATTTGCGATGAACCTGTTGCATACTGTCCTTCTGCCCACTCGCTCAATTGACCCTCACCCTCTTCTGCATTACAAAACACACCCAAATTGTTCAACTTCATCCTGCCTGAAAAACTATATCAAAATAGATTCAGGTGCAAACATGAAGCAGTGCTGTTTCAATAGAGAAATATAACATGTACTTGCATTGCACAATCATAGTCGTCATTGCTCATTGTTGGAATTCCAGGCTATGCAGCATGGAAGAATATTTGGAGACAAATAGATAGGAGATTGCTTCAGAGATGGCACATTCCATGGGAGAGAGAAAGTGGACCAAATAAAATAGCAAGCACAGGTTCAAGAAAACATGACAAAGTTGTCAACTGTGATGTCAACCTTATACAAGAAGAAGAAGAAGATTTGTGGTCTACTGAGGAACCTAACAAGTGCCTTTCCATCATGGAAAATATACTGCAGCAAGGTGGATACTTCTTAATCCCCTATTGTAAGAGCCCTAGGGTTTTCACAAAGAGGAGATAATCAATATATGTTTCTGTTTGACTCTTAGGGGCAAGTTCTTCTGGCAAGAAGCCAGATTTGAAACCACAAGCAGTTTTCTAATGGCCATGAGCCCCAACCACAAAGCTTACAACTATCATGCTTAAGAAGAAAACACTTGACCGATGATCACCGTGAGCTGAATGAAAGCGAACATATGAAACCAGACTCGGTCACAATGGAACCAGGCAAGCGGAGATCTCCAAAATGAAATGGATTTCACAGCAGCAAAACGTCTTTACTCAAATCTTTCAGTTATTCTCAATTTTCGCCGATCCTCAAAAGTGAGAAGTCTCCAGAGCTTGAAAGAAAGAATCTCAAATCCAGACTAGTGCGGCTAGTGCAAAACCAAAACAGCCGCACAAACCCAAAGAAGATGCATGGACAGGCAAGCCAACGCTCAGATGTAATCAAGTACAGGGGGAAAAAAAACGGGAGATTTTTTTTATAAAAGCTGAAATGCATTTTCTCAGATCCTGTCAGAAGAAACAAGACACGCGATGAAAAAGACAGAAAAGAAAGGGGAGAGACAAGACAAGCCAAATGAGGAATGAAATCTGCTTTACGTGCGCCAGGAAGGGGTCGGAATGCCGACAAGTGGGAAGACGTTGCTGTGAAGTGAGGTGCCGATGCCGATAACAACGGCTGCCTATCGTCACCACTCTCCATTTCCGGCGTCTGCGCAGCTCAGGAAAACAAAACAAGCTGTGATTGTTCGTGTGCACTGCTTCAAGAGGAGAGCTATGGCACAAGCTTGCCTTGTTGCGCAAGACACTCTCACCATCGCCAGCAAGCCCCGAAGTCTTCCCTCTCCTGTTATCATCCATGTACTCAATGACGAAAAACCGCCGAACTCTAGTCCGTCTCCTGTCATCATCCATGTATTCATAGACGAAAAACCGCCGAACTCTCGTCCCTATCCTGTTATCATCCATGTATTCATAGACGAAAAACCGCCGAGCTCGTCCCTCTCATGTTATCATCTATAGACGAAAAACCATCGAGCTGTCGTCCCTGTCCTCAGACGAAAAACCACCGAACTGTCGTCCCTGTCCTGTCATCATCCATGTCCTCAGACGAAAAACCACCGAACTGTCGTCCCTGTCCTGTTATCATCCATGTACTCATAGACGAAAAATTACCGAGCTTGTCACTCTCCTGTCATCATCCACGAGTACCATCGCCGGGAAGTTTCGAACTTTCCTCCAAACCTAAAATGTCACAACTTACAATTGTTTTTACCATAGTAATCATTGTATCCCTCATCCTTCACATAAGCAATAATCTTCTTTCTCAAGAATGTTTTTATAATAACTCAATCAAGTTTTTGGCCAAAGTTTTCTTAGAAGTATTTACAACTTGAAAAAGATCAAATGTAACGTATTTTGGTTGTCAATTAACTCCAAAAAGTTAATCACAAGAAAAAATATGTTGTGAGCACCTTTAGACATCTAAAGATTGAAGCTCATTGCTCTAGAATTATATTAAGCCATAATTGGTAAAACATATGATTGTTTAGTTTTTTTTTTTGCTAACTCAAGGAACATCTCTTGTGAAAATTGTTTTTAAATTATTAAAAATTTTACTCAATTTTTTTTTGAAAACATATGCAAATAGAAGATAAATATGTTTATATTGATTGTAGATTCCTTCAAGTTTTTCTGGAAAAAAAACGATGATTTTTTTTTTAAACAACAAAAAACCCCTTTTGAAAAAAACGAGAAATCCAACATGGTGATGAGGGTAATAACTCACCAAAACACATGCAACGCAATGGAAATAATGACTAGCAACGCAAAGGAACAACAATAAAAAAGGGGGGGAGGGGGTGGATCATGCATGTATTTGGGAGTGCAACAAGCAATACCAACAATGCAATGGACCAATAATAGCACCAGCAACGTAACAGAATAGTAGTAGCAACAATGCAATGAATCAACAACATTAATGTGATAAAGCAATATGAATGAACATTAATAACACGATGAAACAACACAAAAGAGCAATGCAAAGGAGCAATGTGAAAGAACAACACAAAATAATGATGTGAAAAAATAATACAAAACAAAGGAACAACACAAAAGAAGAATGCAAAGGAATAATGCAAGAAGGAAAAACTTTAATCACAATTATGAAACATTAACCCCAACAAGTTTTTTTACTTTTGGGCATCGCCTCATTGGGCTTCCTAGTTAAAGTAACCTAATACAACTATTACTTTGAAAACCTAAAAAACAAATTATGGTTTTTTCACAAAATTGACCCAATTCTTCCCAAACAAATAAAAGACCTAATTGGTTTTCAAATTGGGTGAGAATCATATATTCAGTTTTCAAACCAATTATCACCAAATGTGATATTAGTCAATTCTCACTGTGAAAATTGGTTTGAGAACTACGAGTCCTAATGAAAATTGCCCAACATTAATAATAATAGATGTCAATGAACGAAGAAATGAAAGAATGCATGTCACATATGTACACAATATGCCATAAAAAGTGTATTATGTAACCCATGAAAGTAGTTGGGTTATAGGGTTGAAATATAGTTGAAGCACATATACGTCAATATTACTTTTGATAACTGAGTTGTTTCATTGATTATCAAATGTAACCAATTTTTAAGCAGCTTCAACAAACGAAAGATGTTTTGTGAGGTCCAAACATGATTGGGTTATTGTCACAAACACGAAAAATTACAAGAACAAGAACTAAACCAAAGACATAACAAAAAAAGCAAATCACAAGAAATGCAAGTTTATGTTCAATTCGATACTAGAAACACAAATACGTAAGGCTAGAACACGGTATAAGCTATAAGTTGATTCAAACATAACTTTATTCTAATAACGTATGAAAATAAAGGTTATGACAAGAAAGTGTACTCAAAATTGGTGTTGGACATACTGAAAATAATGGGTTGTCTTACCCCTATTTACACCCCATTGGAAACCTAGCTCATGGAAGCTTCTAAAGGAATTCAAGGGAGGGTTAAATGTAAGATAGGTCATGGGAAAAATGAATAAAAAGGTGAATTTGGGTGTCCTTGGAATGAATTCCCAAGACTTAAAAGGGGTACTTATCACAGACACCACCATCACCCATCGCTTGCATCATGGCTTGCGCAAACATAATTATTTACATCACCATTTACATCATTACTGACACCAACATAGTCAACTACATCATCGTTTGCATCATTGTCAACTCTTAGTTAGCTTTTAGTTCTTTATTAGTTAGGAATCTTCTCAAAAAACTTCCTTGGTCGGTGTACACAGGGAGGCCTTTACGGAAGTCTCCTTGAACTAAAAAGTTTCTCAAAAAGTTTCCTTGGTTGATGCATTGAAATAATTTTGTTTAAAATCTTGTATCGGCCTCCAAAATATTTACTAATTTCACTTATGAAAGTGAAAATACTAAAATTTATCCAATGTGGGCCATGTTCTATCAATGGCCCAAAATTCTCAAAAATTTGACATTTTGAAACTTTTTACATTGCAATAGGGCGTTTAGTTCTTGTCACATTCATGTGTTTTATACACATTAACACATAAGGTGTTTATGGTAAAAAATTTGGGCCAAAAAAAGTTGTTTAAACATTCCTTATGAGTTTTTTATTAAAAAAATCATGAAACAAAGTTTGGGATTTTTTTCAAGGACTTGGTAGGAATCTTTAAACTTGTTCAATTTTGACATTCTATGCATAAAATTATACCTTTGTAATGTATCTATCTATGAATAAAATCAACTTTCAATATGAATGTCATTAAGTTTCAACAACATGTTTAAGTGAAGAGGTCAAATGAATATGAAATGAGACAATCCTTTTGGGTACCCCAACCATGCGTTGACCTTCTAATGGGACATAACATGCATAAATTATTGCATGGAGCCAATATTGACAAAGGAACATCCACACTTGTGACAAGGCCAAGGGTTATGAATTGTAACTTGTTCCTAGCAAACCATTACTATGTTGCCACACCATTTAAATCGCCCTAAAACCCAATTATGTATAGGTGGTAAAAACTTCAAACACAATGAAAAAGGGCCCTAATTTTTGATCTTGCAAATTGGATTATCATAATTAATATTGCCCCCTGCAAGGTCCTTACTTGGCATAAAAAACGATAGGATATTTACATTCATAAAATGGGCAACTATGATTTCATTTAAGAAAAAAGAATAACATTTTATGCACAAAGTTCCTCATTTCAATATAACAACTTCTGTAGGTAGATATTATGACTATAAAAAAAATTCCCATAGGCAAGCCCTCACACAGAGCCCTCCTACATGTATAAACAAAATTAATGTTTTTGTAAGTTTTTCCATATAGGTCAGAGGCCCAATCCTATGAACCTATTTTGTTTATTATGAAGGGTAAAGCTCTAAGAACAAGGCATTTACACCTTAAGCCTTGGGCTTTGCCTTTGAATTCAAGATATACATGTCTTACTCCCAAGGTTTTACTCTCCACATAAGGTGCACACTAATGTTGTGCATTTAAGTGTCAAAAGTCATATATATGGTGTGTAAATTTCATGTAAGTGTATACATTGGAATTATTTCTAAAGTCACATTGTCTTTGGGCCTCCTTTCACCCCAAACGCTTTTTTCAATGGTGTATATAAAGTAAGGAAATTTTATTAAATATGGGCATGAAATGTTAAAACTTAGCATTTAATGCATAATATGGTTCAAGCATAATTTTAATAACTATACAAATATGAATAGTGAAAATATACGTTGTAGTAGTGGAAGCAATGTTGAAGGTAGAAATTTATCGAAACATGTTACTAATTGTTTTCCCTTGTCAAATTTCATAGTTAGTCAAATTTACTTACCGGATTTGAATGTTAATTTTAGAACCGATTTTTTTGGGATCAAGCAAGTTGTTTGTTTTGTTTTAATGTAGTTTTCTTGAAGGTACATGGGGATGTTTGTCTTTGAGGACTATACATGGGGATTTTGGAATTAAAAGTCTTTGTCATACTTTTGTATGTAAAACTTTTTACTCTATAGCTGTGGCTTTATATGTTTATGATTTACGGCAAAAATCGGCAAAAGTAAAAATGTTTTTCGTCCTTTGTATGTTACAAGTATTTTCTTATTGGGCAAGGTCTTTTTACTTGTATTTATTTCAAATTTTTTTTGTAAAATGTTTCAAAGTTTTGTCCTACTAGTTTGATAAAAATTTATTTCAATTATTTGTTTATCCAAGGAGAAGAGGATGCTCCCCATTTTATTACATCAAAACCTGAAAGTTCACTCGGTGGCTTTAACATGCACTAAGGAAAAAGGAAAAACAAGGTGAAACTCAATTTACCATAAAAATTGATGGATTTTTTAATTTCACCCCCCTCCCATTGGTTGAATGTTAATGTATTTTTTGTCAATGTATTTTTGGAATCTCACCATGTTTATGACCAAACTCAAAGTTCAAGTGTTGCGCTTTCCTTACTTCATGGATAACTATACTATATACCCTTGATGACCATACCTTTATGCAAATCCATATTAATTAGTTGTGGGTGCATGTTTCAATGATTTTTTTTGCAATGGGCCTTTTAGTTGGCCTATCACCAAAACATTATGAAATTTCCCCTGCCTAAATTAAAATCATATTTTTTACATTGTTTAACACTTACATTATTTTACATAGCTCCATAAAATTGTATAAAACTTTTACCTTCCATTATTTTCCATGACATAAAATAAATTTACTTACACTTGCATGGAGTGTAAGTCCTAAACCATTTTCACATACAACGCTAATGTACACTTTGTTTTAAGGAGGTAAAATGAGGAACCTTACATATACAATTCCATCCTTTGGAGGCAAAACTATTCCTAACTATAAAACATCCTCCACATACAGTAAGCAAAATTCTACAAGTTTTTTATGTTCGTGCAATGGGACATAGACAACTAAAAATCAAGCTTGTGTTCTTCTATCAAAGTATTTCACTCCCACATAAACATGATGTGTAAAAAGTTTCAAACATACAAGTTCAACGTTATAATCTAGTTTGTGCAAACCTTATGTATTCAACTAAAGGCAAGATTTCTTAACTATAATCCACAATGTATAAAAAACCATCCATTTATATTACATCAATTCAAACTTTTTGTAATATTGAGCTTTAAAGCATTTTCATTTAGAATTAGGGAGGTGACAAAAAAGTGAAATAAATGACCTGATTTAAATTGTAATGTGCGATTAACTTTTGCACCATCTACCAACTTTCTTTCCAAAAGGGTGACCATGCAACCCACTTTTAAATTCCACCAATAAATGAAATTAAACATGATGTAACGAAAATTAAGGTAGGGACATTCATTGCTCAATTTGTTTTTCTCCTTCAATGGGCACCATACCTAACATAAGTTCATTTACTACAACACCCAATCCTCCAACTTCTACAAAACCTTTTGTGAATCCAATTCTTAGAACATCATGTTCATAATATTGACTAGATGCATTCTCAAATCATTCCTTCCACTTCAATCCTCAAAATTTTCAAATATATGCATTTTTTCATGGTATAGAAATGTACCCTTACAACAACATAGCCTATTCACACCTAGTTGAGATGTTGCATCATTGACAATTTTACACCAAATTCACTCAACAATCCATTCAACAAATAAAAGTGCATGCAAACCTCTTATAATTATTGCCTACCATCTACAACACTTATAGACCTCTTATAGTTGCTACTTACTATTTATAAGGCTTGCAAACCTTTTGTAGTTGTTGTAATCATTTGCAACACCTGCAAACCTCTTATCATGGTTGCATACCATTACAACATCAATTTACCCTCTACAACCTTTAAATCCAATTATTACTTTTATGTTGTTACCCTCTAATGGCAACTACCCTTTTGTGACACCATACTTTCATATTGTAATAGCAAGCACATAAAGTATTTTCATTACAAATGAAAAGAAGTATCAAATCAACAAACTAATATTCTACATCAACTAAGAAAGAACTACTAATTTACCTCCCTAGAAAACACAAAAAAGAAGAAATAATTCATTTAATTCCACTAATCATTTTCCATTACACAACACCATACATAATTATCTTCCATTTTTTTTTCTCTACATTCACACACAAGAGTGATAAAATCCTAATGCTAATGTTGATGCCATCTTTCTCTCCCCTCAAGAGATAAATGAGGAACTAGGGAAAGTTGCCCATGCCACCACATGACATGTGGGTTTTTTTAATCTTCCTCTCCTTATCTTAATCTCTTCCACACATCCCTTTGGTTGATTGGTTAACAAATATCAATCCTTATCTTCAAAGGCTAACCACCCCAATAGCTTCATCCCATAGGTAAATAAAAGATGGCCCATGTAAATCTAACACTAGTAACTAACTAATTATTAGGATGTTCTTACTCTACTAGTGGGCAATACGACAATTACAAAAAAAATTGCTTGGGAGGAGTCATGATAGGATATAGTGATGGAAAGGATAAAAACAAACATTTAAAAAAAGACAAGCATCTAGTCTTTTAGTAGTTCTATCACAAAACTTATGACAACAATATTTAAATTTTTGTTGTCAAAGATTTTTTTTTAAAGGATGATGGAGAGGATAAATACTTCTTGCAAGAGCTCAGCCTTTTAATTGTGAAAAATCAATTACCATTGTAATTTGTGGAAAGTGCTTGGTTAAACATTTGATTTTACATTTGTGTCCTTGAGTTGTTTTCCTTTCCAAAAAAACAATTTTTTCATGAGATATTACTTCAATTGGTGGAGAAAAAAAACAAGTATAGGCTTTACCAAAATTAATAGATTAAACATTTATAAGAATAAGTTTTGATTGATGGATGTCCAAGGGGGCGCATGATTTTTTGCTCTTGTGATTGATTTCTTGGGATTCGAATTACAACCTAAACAAATAACTATTAAACTTTTGAAGCAACATAAACTGTTGGTCAAACCTTGGCCAACAATCTTACAAAGCTCTTTGATCAATATGGATTGGGAAAAAAAATGATATGTGAAAGATGAAGGGTCAAATTTAAATGCAAGAACAACTACTTTGAAATCAACAATGAAATGTGGTTATAGGTTTAAATGAAACTTCCCAAGGCATTTATTATGGCCATGATTTTTTTGAGGCATGTTAGTATGTTACAAATGATGAAAACGTTTACAAAAATCTTAAATATATTTTCATCAAGTCAAATTTGTAGAAATGTATAATTTGGCTTAAAAAGTCAAGGAAAAGTAGAATAGGAATGGAACAAAATATGTTTTGTACTATTGGTTTCTTGGCCTACCAAATCTTAAAGATTGTTGGATCACAAATTGAAATTAAATTATTATTGTTTTCAATAGCCATACTTACAAACTTGAGGAGGTGTTGTTTACAATCAAAAATTTAGAGCAATTGATTGATTAATTAGGACTAAAAATTGGTGAAATGATCCTAAAATTGATTGTAAATCAACTTCCAATTTGATGGAGTTGATTTAAAAGGATTTAATTTTGAAAAGGAGTTTGAAGGTTCTTTTGAAAGGGATGAACTTGTAGACATATAAAATGTTAATATAATTTATTTTATTTTCAATTTTTTTACATTTGTAATAATTTATTAATTTTCAAAATAGAAAATTTGAAGTAACAAAACTTTTGATACTTGTTTTGTAAAAACTGCCTTCGAAAACCAATTGGTATGAATTATTCCTTTAACAATTTTATGATGTAGCCAAAGTTATGGTCATTCATAAAAATAATCTAGCCAAATTTGGCTACATACTAAATATGAAATTAGAAGAATTTTTTTTTCTATATTCTTGGCTACCTACTAGAACTTATCTTTAAAATCTCACAATTTGAAAAACTAAATTTCAAAAATTGACAAATTTGAGTCATTTTTTCCATGAGAAAGCCTTGGGATAGGTCAAAACCATATTTTTCAAGTTGAAATTTGGTGAAAATTCGCTAGTAAAAGAAACATTGGTATGAATTGTTATAAAAACCTTCCTTGGGTTTGTTGCGAAACAAATGTTTTTGAAGAAAAAACTGGAGGTTGGGTCTCAAAAATGTTTTTTGAAACCCAAACTTGGTGGTTCTTTAAAAGGAATGAAATTGTAGGAAAAATAAAATGTTTATGTTTTTTGGTTTTAATAATTATTTTGTTTTAATATCTTAAGATTGTAACTATAGTAAGTTTTAGAAGTTTTTAAAGATTTTCTTTGTGTCCATACTTTTTGTTTTTCTTTACAAGTAGTAATTATGAATTATTTTGGATTTACATGTTGAATTTTGGTTTTTTTTAAAAACATGTTGACCAAAAGAAAATCTAAATGACTGATTTTTTTAAGATGTCAAAAATAGTCACAAGAGGCCTTAAAAAAATAATTAAAATTAGAAGTGTCGTAGCAACTTATTCATGAGGCGGTTCAGTTATAAGACAAACACATTTTCAATGTCGCAACCCTAACTTGGCCAAGTGTGGGGGTGAAGCCCAACACTTGGAAAAGTTAGGGATTTGGAGTCCTACGGGATTCCCGAATGTTTAGAGCTCAACAGCAAGGGGCAAAACACCTCGCATTGGGATGTTCCTGATGTCATTGGAAAGGTCTTGAAACGTAGATATCGAAAATTGCCTTGCATTGGCAATTCGGACATCTTCAGCCCAAATTATGGGCAAAAGAAGGGTCGGGAGTCAAACTGGCAATTTGACTCCCGACCATTAAAAGTCGGGAATCGATGCTTTCCCGAGATTCGATTTGAGTGTGCAACATGGCATTGGAAAGATCTCGACGAGGGCTACAACTTTGGTTTAGACCTCGTTGCGATCCAACTCTGCAGTCGGGAGTTATGGCGGTTCAAAGTTCCAAGAGTCCCGTTGGGACAATTTCGCGACTCCATTTCGGGAGTCCCGGGAATTTGTGCCATTTGGATGTGGTCTCCATGGCGAGCTGCAGATAATACTATAGGGGGTAAGGTGGTGGCTTACTCCCGAGTCCGGGCTGTGGTGAGTCTTGTGTGTCCAAGTGCCCGTGGCAAGTCCCAACACCCAAGGGTGTCCCGAATGCTAAACTAACCTCCCGTGATTGGTTTTTGGATGCAAATTCAAGCTTGATCTTCTAGTCCCTCTTCCTAGTCTAATCCCGGGGCTTCCAACTCGACCCTCTACCCCTTTTTAGAGTTGGAAGCCGGGAACGTGCCCTCGGTCCCAACTTTCCGCAACTTAACATTTGGTGAACCTTCAAGTGGGTTCACCCTGGGACCAAGGAGCACATCATTCAAGCTGAAGTAGTACAATTGGTTGAGGCTCTTAGTAATGAACCTTAACAACTTATTACGACAAAAATACCTTTTTCATTAGATACTTATAGAATAGGAAGAAAGAAGGGAACAACAAATACCTTCAACTGTTCGATTTTTGACACCTTAACAATCATCCCAATAATGGACATTAAATGCATAATTGAGTGAACAAAATATCGAACTTGTCAACATGCTGATGAGGTAACCTCTACAAGACATAGACGACAATTTGTGACATTCGATTATTATATTCCCAGAACAAGTACACCTTCTCGATCAACACCGGTTGTTGGGTACTATACATGTGAACTAATTTTTATTTTGAATCCAATCTCATCAAATTCATAACTAAAATGTAATCAATTTTCAACCCAATCGGAATAACTATGCAACTTGGAGCGAAGACCTTCACATTGATTGAATTTTCAACAACATGCATAATCAATGGAAATAGTAGTGGCCCATGTTGCTATTCAACAAACACAACCACTTCATCAAACTATTTGGCTGAATGTACTTGTCATGGGAACTGTTGAATGACCATTGGTTCAAAGGAATAAACCAATTACAACCACCCAACTTATTATTGAAGCTGCATTAACTTGTGCATATTCTCAATAGGTTGGACATGAGTTAAAGAATTATCTTTCTATGGATGATAAATTGAAAAAATCAATGAGAAAATAATTCCAAACTTCTTTATAGCTTCTGGTATCAAGCATGCCGGTAATCCATGTTGGTGGACCTATATAACAAACGTAGATACAATTGAATTTGGTTATTAATCCAATATTGGTTAGACACCATATAAGTTGGCCACAACCTATTACAACACTAAGAGCAAAACAACCTAAAATTATACCATACCCAATGTGGTACAATATAGTTCCATCGTTTGTACTTATGGATCTTCACATGTACTCAGTGTACTATTTAGGAATCAAAGGACTTGATCCATTGATTTTTGGAAAAAGGAAAAGCTATGTAGGTTTTGTTATTCAACTAAAACAAGTGCCAATTGTTGAACAATTGGTGCAAAACCTATATCATGTTAGAATTCCAAATTATGGATCAAAATAGTTGGTTCATGTCACAACAAATGTGCTTGTTCCACAAGCAATGATAACCATTGGGCTACTAATCTATGGTAATGGTGTTCCTATCCAACAACCCAAAAGGGTTAATTCATATCCATAACATGTTAGAGAACTACCTAGAGGTTTGCCTAATGGAAGATCACTTTATCGAGACCCATTTGGAAGATTGCCACTGAATCCACATGTTGGGTTTTATGGATGGCAAACACCTATTTCAAGGATATTTATGTCATCATGGTATCAACTGGTTCTAGTTCAATTTAAACTGACCAATAAGTTGCCATATCAAAAGTTCTAATATCCCACATATGTAAAGGATATTGATCTTAATTTTCACATTATAATTTTCAAGAAAATAATTAAAACTAATGGTGTGACGCACCCCCAAAACTCTTCAAGGGACCCAAAGGTGGGTTCCAAAACGAAACATTGAAATAAAAAGGGAGTTGGGGCATGTTATTTAACTCGTAACATTTCGGGGGTAGGAGGGCATGCTAGAGCTCTAAGATGGGGTTAGGATGCACTCACAAGTGAGAGTTCAAGATGATATTAACCTACATAACCAAAAAGAAAACGATTAGCGGAAGTTGAATAGAAGTGGTGCGACGGATTTAATAAGGATAACCTCAAGCATAAGCTTCACATGGCCCGCAACCTTTGGAGGAGGCACCACTCTCCTCCCTATAGTATATTTTGTGCTTCTCCATAGGGACTACATCCAAATGTCATTTTTTCCTGGGACTCCCAAAACTAGGACTTTTGTTGTTCCAAAATTTTGGATGTTCATATGTTTTACAAATCAAGTTTATTTTGAGAGTGCAAGGGAAATATATTATAGCCCTTAAAAATATCTTTCCAAGGGTTTATAACATGTTACAATCGAACCTCACTTGACCCTTGCTTTCAAGGGATTTGTGGTTGGGAGTCAAATTCTCAATATGATTCCCACCCTTTTTTTAAATCATAATTCATGCAAATCAAGTTTATATGAATAATGCGAGGGCATTTGAAGCATTTATGCTTCAAGACCTATCTAATGGTATCCTAGGGGCCCAATTTGGTGCTTGTTTTCCCTTCTAGCTAAGGCCTTATCCATTCATAACTACATGAGTGCAACTCACAAGGTGGGAATTACACTTGGGAGTCATTAGGCTTCATCCCTTACACCTTCCCTCATGGGCCTTTGGACTTCATTTTTAGTCACAAACCCAATGTTAGGGTTGCGACATGGTGAGATTGTGGAGGCATATACCATCAACCTATTTAATTTACTTTACGAGTCAATATTTCATAATGGGGTGAAAATTTTGTATAAGATCATCATAGCTACACATTCACTATAAGAAATCGTGTTCATTGAAATCACATTACCTTGCAACTAAAACTCAAAAAAAACTCACTTATAACTATTATGCAACTATCCTTTGGGTATTACAATTAATGTGCATCCACCTAGAAATAAATTGCCACGTTAAAATTTTAGTTAGTTGTAATTTAGTTGTAAGTGAGTTGAAAATGGGCCTTTTATATGATAATTTATACACATTGTACATACATATGTAGTCAACCATGTTTGATTTTTTCAAGAGTCACATTGTAATTACATGTGGCTATTTTAAAACTATTGCAAATGTGACACTAAAACAACAACTATGTTGCAACTAGTATACAATGTATATACATCAAATCATACCATTTGTCCAAATTTCGACCACCCATTATGGGACACATTTGCAACTAACTTTCAATTATAATTCTCATTGATACAATTAATATGGCCATTAGTGCGCCACTATTAAAGTACTATTGTTCAACTATGTTATAATTATAATACAACTACTTATAATTAACTTAATAAGGATACATATTCATGAGATATTCATATTTTCATCACATGTGTTTCATTTTGAGTGATTTAAAATGTTACAAGAATGTTACTTCAAGCTTGAG
The DNA here is from genome assembly GCA_963920785.1 of Sphagnum contortum. Lineage (NCBI taxonomy): Eukaryota > Viridiplantae > Streptophyta > Sphagnopsida > Sphagnales > Sphagnaceae > Sphagnum > Sphagnum contortum. Next base: position 9,452,735 of record OY987286.1, read on the forward strand.
AAATCATCTTTGAGGTGCAAATGAAAAGGAATAATGAAAAAATAACAAGAATATAAATAAACTTTCCAACTTACAAAATAAGTTTTTTCCCATTTTTTCCCTCTTTGGACCCCTTCAACTTTCAAACTTCATAACTTTCTTATTTTGTATTCATTTTAAAGGATTTAAAATGTTATAAAAACATCGCCTGAAGTTCTACAAATGATTATTGAGCTCTAATAACAATAAAACAATGTATAAGGAATTTTTTGGGTGTTTGGGACTTGGCCTTTGTAGTGTTGGATGGTTTTTTTTTTGGAGCTTTTGACCCCCTTTATTTTTGGGGGGGTTGTAAGTTTCTCAATTATATTCCATTTTCAATGATTTTTAATGCGTTAGATGCACCAATAGGAGGGCTTCAAGTTTTGTTTGGACACAAAAAAAAAAGAACCTTTCCCTTGAATTTTGCCTTCCTTGAATGTTTAAGTGTTATATGTGCAACTCAATGGCAACTCAATTTGCAAATAAGGAACAATTAAAAGATTTAACCCATATGTTTTGTTTTTGAATCCCATCTTACAAACTATATAAAGACACTATAAAGACATCATGCTAACATCAATTGAATCACTCACAATTAAATTGGTTTACATCTATATATGGGTTGGATTTATCTCTAAAAGTAACCATTTAAAATCCCATTAAGTGCAAGCAAAATGGTGCATAATCACAATCAACATACGTTTATATACATCAATTATAATAATTATTTGATTTACGATTAAACTTAATATTCATAGTATTTTTATTGTAATTAAGTCGTTGATATGATTATTGTAATTATATTAATTTCATTACATTAAGTTATTTATAATTTCAAATAAAAAATATATTCCAAAATAAAATATTATATATTATGTTAATATATAATACTTATAAAATCATATAATAATTATTTTACTTATACATTAATTATAATAGACACATAATTTATAATTTAGCTTCATTATTCATAATTTTATTTATTTATATTTTAAAAATAAAATAATTAAATTATATCAAACGAATAATTTAATTTTCATAATTGTAAAAATTACATTTAGTATACTATAATATTTAATTATGTACTTGCAATATATACAATTTAAAAATAATTTTACTGAAAATTTAAAAAAATTATAATGAATTATTTTACTTGTTATTTATTATTCCTTATGTAGAATTAATAAATAATATTACAACATAAATTTCACATTAATTAAATTGATCATTCCCAATCATAAAAAAATAACTATTGTATTTACAACACTTATGTTTTAATAATAATAATATAATTTCGTATCCTAATTGAGAAGTTATGTCCTATAGTTAAAAATTTTATTTCAAATTTTTATAATAATCTTAAAATAATGAGCAAAGTTGTTGTAATTACTGTATTTAAAAATAAATATAAATTAAAATAATTGTATGGATTACTCATTATTTACTTATTAACAATAAATTTATAATATAAAAAATAAAATTTTCTAATAATAATAATTATTCTACAGAGATATAAGATCATTGTAAGTACTTAATTTATTCGTAAGTTAGCATAATTAGTTTATAATTAAAATAATTAATGTTACAACCATAACTACATGGATTTAAAATAAAAAATTAAAACATTTTTTTCCTGTAACTACTTCTTCATAATATATCAGTTTTATAAATAATAATAAATGATTTATATTTATTAATTATAAGCTACACTAAATAGTTATTGTTACAACATAAGTTTTTATATTATATAATTTATATTCCTACAGTAAAATAAATCAATTACTGTAATTAATGTTACATTATTTTAAAATAATTGTAATCATTTCAAATAAGAATTAATTATAGTAATTTCATGATGCTTTCCTAATTGAACATAATTATTGACAATCTGTACTTTATATTGTAAATATGAATTAAAATATTTGAAAATTTATAATGTAGTTAAAATAATTATTGTAATGATTATAATTGTAGGAATTACTATACAATAAAAACTTTAAAAATCTGTAATTACTTATCTATAATAAATATTTTTATAGTAATATTAAAATAATTAAAAAATGAATATATATATAACAGATTATTTTATTTATAGTTAGTAATTACCAATGGAAAAAACATTTACTTGAACGATAACAATTTATGAAATTAAATTAGAACCACAACTGGTAAGGGTTTGGTGTGCCTTTTAGAATACCCATGCAATAGGTACTATGGTCTAAACATTTATGTGTGGGAACTCTAGTTTTGGTTACCTACAAAATGGGTTTTGTAAGTAAAGTCTCTTACATGCACATAGGAGGCTATCCAAAATGGGAATTAGGAAATCCCAATTGTTTTTTCCTAAAAAATCAGAGAACTAAGTTGAATCTACACTAGAAAAACACACATTTCTCCTATATTTGCCCAATTTTGGGTTGACAAGTATATAACTAACAACTATTTGTTTGGAAAACAAAGTCTTGGATTGGGATCATTGCGAGTCAGTTTGGGACTTCTTTGGAAGTTTTGAAAGCCATTGAACATGCTTGCACTTTGATGATGATGATGATGATGAGATGGATGGAAAGTAGATGTGCCCAAATCTGGAGATGATATGATTTTCATTGCCTTTCACTATGGTCACCGGGGTGAAGGAGGAGACAATCAAGATTCCAATCACATTCAAATTGCACTAGTCTTGGCTCATCATTGTTTGGTCTCTCTTTCTCTCACATTTTCAATTTTTCACAACCATCCTAGTGCCAGCGGGAAGAACAATGACGTTGGTCAAATGATTCCATTAGAATTTTAGAAGTTGAAGCTTTTGTAAATCTCATCATGAGAGCATGTTTGATTATAAAATGTGACCCTTGTGATCATTTGTGCATGTACACCAGAGAATTCAATCTCTCAATAAAAAGTCAAAACCATAGGCTCTCGTGATGTTGAAATGGAGATTCCACTTTTTATCATGGAGGATTGATTTGTAGGCCTACAACAAAAGACATCCATGTATACAAAGTGATTTCACTGGATTATGAGTGAATTCATTAGTTATAGTGAATAGGACTTAATGAGGAAGAATCAATTCATTGATTTAGTGAACAAAAACTAGTGAATTGCACCCACATTTTGTAGTATATGAATCCTAGACTCATTATGAGAAACTATGAGGAGGAAAAGTTCTTAGTTGTTCCTTTTTACCATAACCTCATATCCTAGTTTTAACACTTAAAATGTTTTGGTAGGTTTTGCTTCTGTAGTTCTAAGGTTTGCACGTTCAATTTTGGCACTCTTTTCCCCCAAATTTAAGGACCTCATGAAATCAAGGTTTTAAGTTTCATATAGACATTACAATGTACAGGTACAGGCTCCTCAAAATTGGAAATTGTATTGAGGTAGAAAGTTCTACATCAAATTAAAAGTGACAATTGTATAAATATGGAGTTTTACAAAGAATTAAATCTACTTATTTACATATAAAGATCAATCTAATTTCTAGTTTCCAAAAAAGAAAAAAAGAAAAAAAAGTTCAACCTTCCAACCTAAAGAAACTAACCTTCATTCAGAAGTTTGGAAGACAACTCTTCCAACATTTCAAAAAGAAGAACCGACAGTTCTTCAAATTTCCCAATAACCGCACAACACTAGTTGGAGGATTGTTGATGTGGATATTTTGGTGGAGCTGCTAACAGTGCCACCCCCTGAGAGCAGATGCCCAAGTTGCCTTTGTTGTTATGGTGCTTGTGAGATGGTGTTCTGAAAGGCTGTTACTGGGTTCCCGATTGGGATTGGGAACTAGTGCTGCTTTTATACAGATCCTGTGGAAGATGACCATGACTTCCTTGGAGTTCTCTAGCTAGGAGAGGCATTGGTCCTTTCCCATGACCTTTGGATTCATGAATTTATCTCTATGTTGTATGCTGTGATGTTCAAATTGTATAGAGATGAAAGCTATAGAGAGTGTATGCTCCAAGGTCTAGTGGAGTGGACAAACAGCAGCACCAATAACCCTTTGTGAAGTAGAAATTCGGATCAACATACTTATTTTTTTGGTCCAGGAAGAGGAAAGCACTGCGCACTCAATATTAAGCATGATGTGCAAGGTTAGCCGAAACTGCAATTTCAGAGTGGAATATGCTTTGGCAGAAGTGGGTTTTTCCTTCATCATGAGAATGGAGATTTCTCTTTTCTTATGAAAGATTACACTTTTGGATTTGGAAATTTTGGAATTGAACTTAAATAATGGGAATGTTTTTGGCCAGTGGTGAATTGATGGGTTTCTATGGTTTGAATTACTATTTTTTTTTGGGTAAAATTTTTATACATTTTTTGGTCAATTTTTTTAAAGCAAAGCCATTTCATATTTTTTTGATCAATAGAATGCTAGAAATATAAACAACTTTTTATGTAATTAATAACTCTAACACTAAAGATGATGACACCTTGCCAAATTTTAGGAGAAGAAAGCACCCAAGAAAGGGAGAGACAGAAACAAGAAGCAAGGACCAAAGTCCAAGCATATAGTTGTTACAATAGATATCATCTTATGTGATGATACATACAAATAAATTACAGAGCAACATATATATATTTGTATACATACATAAATGCACATGTACAACATCTGCTCTATTGGCAGGGCCAGCGTGTTTGTGACACCTTGTTTTGTTTTGTCACACTGAGATCTCCCAAACCACAACAAGGCTTCATGCTGTGCTCTTGGTATCTTCAGAAAGCTCTCAACGACTAGGGGTGCACTGACTTGGTTTGAGACTGTTTGGAGCTACAGTGTGGAAGCTATTGATTGTTGAACTGTTTTCTCAATGAAAACCAAAACTGAAAACTGCATTTAAATTTGGGGCATTCTTGGTGTTGTTGGAAAGCTCTCAACAAGTCAGATTTAGTAGAGTTTATGTCACAATTTTCAGAGCTAAGGTGTGGAAGATATTGATTTTTGAGTGGATTTAGTTGCTGGAAAATCAAAAAAATTGCAAAAATTGGGTTTCGAAGGAAAAACCAGTTGTGCCCTCAATGTGAACTTCACATTGCTGAATTTGGAAATTTTCAATTCTGCAAATGTGAAAAGAAAAGAATGTGTTCACCCTTGGGCCAATGGCACAGGCTACACTAGTGCAAATGACTAGTACCTTCTTAAGTGAGGGCTAATGGGTTGTTAGTAGGTACATAATAATGAACTATCCATTGTGGTTAGCCAAGGAATTGGAACCCAATGGAAAAAATGTTTCTTGTACACCCAGCATCCAACCCTCATAGTGTGCTGGTGGCCATTGATTCACTGCTGACTTTCAAGGCTCTGGAGTCCTTCTCACTAATAGGAAAAAGGAAAATAAGACCACAAGATCAAGAAGATTTATCTCTCTTCATTTATGGAATGGGGATTGTGATGACTCACCAAGAATTCTGATGACACTTCAACCATCTCACAGGCAGCATTGACATGTTGAAGATCAAGAAGATTTGTCTCTCTTCATTCATGGAATGGAGATCATGATGGCTCACCGAGAATCTGAACGACACTTCAACAATCTCACTGGGGGCAGCATTGACATGTTGAAGATCAGAATGATGATGCCACAGCAATCCTGGAACTAAACCCAAATTGGCATGAGATTATGACTACAATGAGCAATGGCAAGTAGTGAATCTCTGAAGACTAATGCCTAAAATCATCAATTTGTCTCTCCCATCCCTATACTGATCAAAACAACCAATGAAACTGTTCCTCCTTTGTCATCAGCAGGGCTGCCTCGATGGACCAGCTCTGCCTTCTCTTCAGGCCCTACCACCACTGCTGCATCATCAGTAGAAGTCCCAGGGGTGCCAGGTTCACTGCTCATTTCTGTGGATGCCACAGAAGAGAAACTGGCAGCATGGCCATACAAGAAGGGCTCAAAGGAGGGAGCTAAGTGAGGAAGGGGACATGCTCTCAAACAGCATAACGCCCTCTAAACCTGTCTCTCCCCTACATATATATATCTAAGCTCTTATCTCTGCTTAGAAATCCGAGACCAGTTTTCTCGAGCTTTCTCAGCGACTGTCCTAGCTGCCTGTAGCTCAGCATCAGAAAACTTATGCTCTTTGATTCCAAGTGGACCAGGCTTCAAGACTTCAACTACTTTCTCCACTTGAAGCATCTGTGTCCTACAAACAACAAACCCAGAAAAAAAAAAACAAGAAAAACACGTCTACAATCAATTCTCATAAAGCTGCATTCAGATTGTCATCTTTGTATTGAGTGAAGATGACAGAGCTTTGGAATTTGCAGAAAGATCAGCAAAACCACAACGCAATATTGTGCTATGATTCTATGCTTGTTTTAATAAAGGGAAGGGAAAGAAGCACCTGAGGCGAGAAATGGCCAGCTGCATCAGTCCTTGTATCATTCTTTGCATCTTCTTCTGCCTGGGAATCCAGAAGCACAATTTCTTCTGAAGGCGGGATCTGTGTAAGAATTCAAGTGTAAAAACAGAATGGTGCAAATGTAAAAACCTGAGTGCTCAAATTCCACGCAAAGTGAAACACAACTGCTTGAATTTTAGGAAGAAGAAAGGTTCGTGATGTATATATCTAAGAGAGAGAACTTGCATAATTCTGCAATGCAGATCCCCATGGTATCACCAAGAAAGAGAATATGAAAAGAAAATGTTGCCCACAAACAACGGATACTCAACTAAATTCAATAATGTCTCTATTATGGGAATTTGCAACGCTCTAAGATGGAAACCCTAAAGTCTCTTCGGTTTAAGGATCTTCCCTTTCCTTGACTCGTAAAGAATTGCGAAACCCTAAAGTCTCTTCGGTTTAAGGATCTTCCCTTTCCTTGACTCGTACGAATTACGAAACCCTAATGTCATCTTCGTTTTTTTAAGAATTGCGAATTGCTGTTGTTGCGTGCACGGGCTCGTGCGAAGGAAATATGTGCAGAAAATTAAGAAACTCGTGGATTGGAGCAGAGAAGAAGCGAGTGGAGTGCTGTTGCTGTAGCGGTGTTGGTTGAGGAAGGAGGAGGAGCAGCAGGGAGTATTTTAGAACGTGAGGAGAGGAGTGATGGAGACGGACTTGAGAGTGTAGAGTGGGAGTACAATACGAGTTGCAATTGTGGCAATCGGGGAGATGCCGGCGACTCAGTTGCGGGATTACGTTGCCATGCTTGTGCAGTGCACACGGATCCCGCTTGCAATTCTGAGTCCTTACTACACTGAGCACCAGAAGAGTCCGTTTGCGCAGCAGCCATGGGAGACGGGGAGCTTGCTGCTGAAGTTCTTGGTGGGTGGTGCTGAGAGAAGCAGTTTCCAAGCTCAGAGGAAGATACTGGGTCGGCCTGTGCCATTGTCCTATGTCGCCGGACATCGGGGATGCGTATGAGCAGTTTTTGTCGATGTGTAGTAGAGCGTAACCATCTGTGCAGGTGACAGGGTTCTTTGCATTTCATCCCACCGACACCCAATTGGCGCAGGCTGATGACAAAGAGAATGATTTTCCGGTAATGTTCCCATCTACACACCGTCAGGTGCTGGAAATTCATGTACAAACTTTGATGCGGGATTTTGCTGCATCGTTGCTGATGGCATTTGAGAATTGAGTGCTGCATCTGAAGCCTGTGGGTCTCACCACTCCCTTGGATTCCCAAACCTCTCTTAACTCTGATGAGGTCAATAAGAAAAGGAAGCTGGGGCGAGTGCAAAAGACGATGGGTGACTATTGTCTACTTGCAGGCTCACCTTCAGATGCAATTGCTCACTGTCTTACTGCAATAGAATTGGCTCGCCTGACTCCTCTGGCATGCAGGAGCTATTGAAGGCCATGTGTGTGCTCTTGTTCTGGACTGGTCTGGGGTAAGAGATGAGCCACTAGAGACGGAGGTGGTCCATTCCCTTTACTTGGATGTAATCCAGCTTTACCACAGGGCAACAGCATTGACATTCAAATTGGAGGCAACTTTGAAGCTGGCTAGGTTTTTGTGCCAAAAGGAGATGGTGAGAAATGTTGTGGAGCTCATCACAGGTGCTGTTGAGGGTACAAAGAGTTTGATGGATGCTAGTGACTGGCTGGTGATCAATGTGAAAGCAGCTAGAATCTTTGATGCTCTCAGGTATAAACAGAAAGCAGCTTTGTATGCACAACAAGTTGCTCTGCTTACAAGCAATAGAATAGTCACTGGGCAGCTGTGAGTTCCCTGCAAGTCATGTCTGTCTGTGCCCTTTATTACAGATGTGAAATGAAGTCCAGCAACTTTCTTGTTGATGGACAAGATAGGCATGTAGGTGAATGGTGCATGTTGCAAATTTGATGTGCTCATGGACATGCTTGCAGTTGCAGTGCATGCAGGTGATAACTGGCAGCTTGGAGTGCAGCTGCTTGACTGCTCAGACACCACTATCCCCTTATCACTCCGCATTCTAAATTGAGTCTTGCCAATGCTCTTTCTGTGGCTGCTCATTGCCTGCCTTCTGGCACTCTCTCCTCCTATCCCTGTCTCCCCTTTGTAAGATTGCATTCCCATGCTCCAATACCAGCAGAAAGAGAAATTGTGAAGCGCACAACCAACAAGGAGTGGTGGATGGAGCTTGCTTCCCATGGACCTTTCATATATACACCCTAAGTTGCAAAAGGGAACTTGAACAAAAAAATGCCAGTGATTTGGATGGTAGGTGACTCAGTGGAGGTGTTGGTGGAACTCGCTAACCCTTGTGCAATTGAGGTGTCTGTTGAAAGCGTTTCATTATCTGTGTACCATAGCATGTTTGATGCATTTCCTGTATCTCTTGCTTTACCCCCCAGTTCTGCCCAACTATTGTCATTGTCATGCATGCCCCTTTCAGTTGGTACATTGCCAATCTGGGGCTGCATTGTGAAGTGCTTTGGAATGATAAAAGAACATTTGTTTGAAGATTTTGGTGAGGGGAGGGTAGCCAGGGGCCCTGCCTTAGAAGATCCTTTCAAGAACAGTCACAGAGTGCACCATGCAGCTTTGTACAACAAGGTAGAAGTTGTACAACCATTGCCTCTTTTGGTTGCACAAGTTGGGGGCGCTGAAGGAGCTGCTGTTTTGTATGAAGGTGAAATCCAGGAAGTGCAAATCAGTCTGTCTAATGCTGGTGCCGTTCCAGTTGCGGAGGCTCACATGACCTTGACTGGCAAGCAGCAGCAGATGTCCTCTCAATTCGGCATAGTATATTAAAGGATTCCCTGCCCTTGTCTCCAGGTGCCACTGTAGTTGTCCCAGTGATGTTGAAGGCAGGCTCACCAATTCCAGATTAGATTTACATGTGGCAATGGGTAAGCCTTCCAATGAGGTACCATGTCCAATACTGGTCATTCACTATGGAGGCCTGTTTTGACAGGAGGGGGAAGAGATGTCACCAGGTAGATGAGTTGCTCTGCCTTTGCAACTACATGTGCAGCAAGGTTTATGTCTAGTGCAGGCCAGGTTACTGTCGATGGAAGTGGGGGCCAATATCAGCAGTGCAGGTTTGGATCCTGCTGGCTGCAAGGATGCAGCATCAATGAATGGGGAAAGTTTAGTGAAAATGGACCCATATAGAGGTAGCTGGGGTGTCCAACTGTTGGAGTTGGAGCTCCGCAACACAACAGATGTATGCTTTGAAATAACAGTGAATAGAAAAGGTGGTGGTGAAATTGAGAAGTTGGTGGAGGATGGAGAGTGTTTGTACCCAAGAACCAAAATTGAATGTGATTACACTGCAGATGTCCTCATACAATTGGACAGGTTTAAGCTAGTAGGCCTGGACAAAGCCTTGCACAGGCTTCAGTCTGCAAAGATGCCATGAGTAAGAAGGTTAATAGGTCCAAAGATGCAGCACACCAACAAGCAAAAGCAGAGCTGAATACTGCCACAGAGGAGCTCAGTTCAAGAATATGTGTGAAATGGTATTCTAGTTGGAATAGTGTAGGAGTTCTGCCAATTAAGGATGCTCTAAGAGAAGCCTTGCAGGCAACTGCTCTGAAGGTACTGCTGCCTGATCCCTTGACATTTGGTTTTTGACTTGTAAAGACCTCTTCTACACAAAGGAGTGGCTCTGACAAGGTTGAAGAGGAGAGTGCTGTCACAGAAAACAAGGGTGGCATTGTTGTGTGGGAATTGGCTCTCATTGAAATGCTTGTGTGAAATAACACAAGTGAGGCAATGAAGATGACACTCAACATCACTTGTCAGGATGTGGCTGGCACAAGCTGCCTGGGCACCAGTGACAGCAATACAACTGTGCTTTGGGCTGGTGAGCTCCAGAAAGTATTTTATGCCAGGGTGATGAATCACCATACTAGCTTGCTTCTGCCAAAATCTGAGATTGAGAAGGAAGATTGCTGGGAACTTTGGTCTAAGGGACATCTGCAGGACCTCCCTGTGGCTTGTTTTGACAGGCAAGGTGGGTGTCTTTGCAGGAACTTTGGATGGAATGGAAGTGGAGGTGGGTGCAGTGGGAGAGGTGGTACACCGCTTTGCTCTTTGCTTCCTAGTGCCAGGCCAATATACATTACTCGGTGCAGCAGTCATTCAGTCACAGACTTTTCATGAGCCTTTGTGCTATAGTGGGCCCACTCTTTGCAATGCTTGTTGCTGGTACCTGCTAATGGATCCAGTGGAATGTGCTATCAGCTCAGAGCATCATTGTAATTTGCACAGCAGGTTGTACAAACTAAGTGATTGCTTGATTGTCCACTCATATTCTGTAACATTTGGGTTGCCTGTTCCCTGTCAACCCTGTGTATTCATAAATGAACTTTCAGAGGTATTGTGCTTCCCCATTAAGCACAGTAAAATGCCATTTTTCAATTGTGAACTGGATTTGAAAAGTGTGGGACTTTAAGTGCACTACATGTCTGGGTTCCAATTGGAATTGCAGCAACTGGTTGTGCTTCATTGTCGAGATTTAAGCTTTCTTTACAGTTCACACCAGTAGACAAGGGAAACCAAACTCATTATCCCATCACTGGTACCTTGCACACCTTCCACCTAGGTTGAGAGAAGACACCTAACAGTCCAGTCACTCATACCTTGCATGAAGAGAGAGACAAAGCTGTCAACCAACACACAATTGTGATGGCATGAGGTGTGAGTTCTCACTCCTGTGCACCTTCAACTTCTAGTGTTGTTGGTTACTCTCAAAGTGACTATAAAAGTTGGGTGTAACTTCTCACTAGTAAAGGATTCCCAGATTCAAAATTTCCTTGATTTGTCTGGTTGGCAATATGTTCTACAGTTACTTTTTGTTGACCTTGATGCAATTAAGCAAAAGAAAATTTGCAATGGAGAGCATTGAAGACCATGGATGCTGCATTTCAAGTTTGATTGTTTTGTGGTTGAACTTCAACCAAACTACCACTGCAGTTGGAGCTTCAAATTTGGGCAGTCTCATGGGCAGATATCACTGTATATCCACTATGGTCAGGACTTCTAATTTGGACTGTTTTGTGAATGGACCTCAGAGTTTGTTACATGATCAAAGCAGCCTACATCAGCCAGAAGTCAAATTGCTGCAGACATGCAATAGTGATGGACTCATCAGATGCTACAACAAATAACACTTCAACTCTGTATTGTGGCAAAGTCTCCTTGGAACAGCTGAGATTTCACTTGCAGTCCACTCATATTCTATTCTATTCCATGTTCTGCTACCAATATCAGTCTGTTGAACCCAATATCCTCAGACAGAAAGGCTCATTCCTATTCATGGGCTATCTCAGCCAATTCTAGATCATTGTAACCACTAAGTCTACTGAACTCCTTTCCCTGATTACCAGGTGTCAAAAAGCAGTTACCTGCTGCTAGTGGATTTGGGCTTAGCCAGATCTGCAAGCTCCTCAACCAGCTTTCTCTCTTCACTGCTAAGGCGTTTGGGAATCTCAACCTGTACTTTAACTAATTGATCACCTCGCAGGTTTGGCTTCCCCAATAAGGGAACTCCTCGCTTACCCATCACCAATGTTGTCCCAGGTTGAGTACCTGCAGGAATTTTCAAATCCACTGTCCCATCAACTGTTGGCACTTTCACTGTTGTACCAAGAATGGCATCAGTGTAGGGAACCTTGGTTGTGACAAGGATGTTGTTACCCTCCCGCTTCAGTTCAGGGTCTGCACGAACAGTTAAGAATACATAGAGATCCCCAGGAGGACCTCCCCGCCTGCCAGCATTCCCTTCAGACCGTACCCGTAGCCGACTGCCAGAATCCACTCCAGCAGGAACCTTCAGGCTAATGCGCTTGGCTTTTCGTACCCTTCCATCTCCAGAACATGTTGTGCATGGTGTTGATCTCTCCCCAGAGCCCCCACATGAGGGACAAGTAGCTACTTGACGAAAATCCCCCAAAGGAGTCTGGGCTGTTGTCACAACCTGACCTTGACCTCCACAGGTGCTACATGAGGTAGGTGTAGTACCAGGTTTTGCTCCTGACCCACTACAAGTGCTACAGCTCTCCAGGCGGGTCACTTCAATATCCTTGTCTATCCCAAAAACCGCATCTCGGAAATCTATCCGAAGATCATAGCGCTCATCATCACCTTGTGCTGGGCGGTTACGAGCAGAGCGAGATCCCCCTCCCATGCCCCCAAAGAATGTCTCAAACAAGTCAAAGGGGTTGTTAAAGTCCTGTCACAACCCAATACATATGTTTCACAGCACAATTAGCATGGATATAACAAAGAAGCTTCACATCTCAGTGCAACAAACATGCAGCAAGAGATTAGCTCAAGTCCCTCATATCTGTGCTAGTTTGACTTTCAAAGTTATATGAACAAATCAGTGGCTCTCTTGAGCTGCACATCCCTATCTGTCCTGCTAGTTCCATCTTCTATAAGCATGCAATTCGGGATATCTGTGATTCATCTGGCCCCTTCCAGTGTCTGTCTTCCAATGCTCACAGTGAAGCTTCTACAACCGGGACACCAGGGAGACCACGGCATATTGAACATGATGGTGAACAAACAGAACACAACTATGGGAGACATGCAAAACATGAAGAAGCATTACCCCAGGTCCTCCAGCACCTGCACCCTTAAGACCAGCTTCCCCGTATCGATCATAGATAGAGCGTTTTTCATCATCAGACAACACCTGCACTAAACACGCCCATCCTGTCACCAGAAATTTACACTGAGCTCCACATTTGCTCCAACAATTACTCAACATTAGACCTAGAAAAAATTCATGATAAATGAGGTCACCTCATATGCATTACTAATGTCCTTGAACTTTTGTTCAGCTCCAGCTTCCCTGTAGAATGCACAAACCAACAAGACAGAGATACCCAAATCAGTTTTCCTAGGAACTGATCAGTTTAACCAGCCACTCAAAAAATTCACAGCTGTCACATTTCACTTCCTACCACACAATTGCAAGGAAGAACATGCATGTTCCTTGAAGACATCAAAAGTCATCATTATTAAGTTTTTCTTTTTGGGCGGGTGGGGAGATAGATCATGAAACCTATGATAGATAGGGAGTAGATTGACTTACTTATTGACATCAGGATGGTATTGCCTTGCAAGTTTTCGGTATGCTGCAAACAAAAGAAAAATATATATCAGCTCAAAAAGGAATCACTTTGCCTTAAGTTCCAAATATACTTAGGCCTTTCTGGAAACCTATGCCCATGCATTTTCTTTCACACCTTGTTCAACATTCCAGTTTTAAAAATGTACTTTTCTTCTTCTTCTGGAGCAACCCTGGTTGTACAGAGTGTTCAGCTGGCTCACCATAAGTGCATCAACCATAAAAAAAAATCTAAATAACCAGAAACACACATAAGGAGAAAGGAAGATCCAGGACTTGCTGGAACCAGCACTAGTGACAACAAAACCCCATGAAGCTCCATTTGTAGTCCCATTACCGGTACTCACCACTTTTTATTTCTGATTTGTCTGCATTTTTCCCCACTCCAAGTATTGAATAATAATCCTGCACAGAACCCTTGCATTGCATGTCAGAAACAGCAAGCCGACTGCACATCTAAGACAATGAACCACATACAATATTCACAGTGAAGCTCTCAGAAATTGCAAAGCTGAAAGACAACCAACATAACAACAACAAGGACATGGCAAACACTCACAGTGTCTGCATGCACACAGAGCCGAAAATTACGTCGGTGGTGATGTCTCTGAAGGTGCTGAGGCATGAAGTTAAGAAGAGATTGGGAGACAAGGAAACTACTTGAACAAGACCAAGAAAGTGCACCATTGTGACTCCTGCAGGAAGGTAACAACAGATGATCGTGTTAGAGTGCTTGACAATTGCCATCCAAATACCATCAGGGTCTAAGCAACACCCATAGTGCATCCTAATGCAACCATCTTAAAGGACATCACAACTGAAGCATGGCAGTGACTCCTGTAGTGTCTGTAGCCTGTAGGTAGAACAATAGCAAGGAGAATCAACTGGCATAGCAGCCTCAGAACATGTGCAAATGATGGTGCCCATTGAAGGTGAGACAACCATGGCAGATAGTACCACATTTGGCATGCCACTCCACCAAAGCCACTTCTAAGAATTTTCTCACAATGTAGCACAATTGACTACAACACCAAAAAGAGTTGCAGCAGACTGCCAAGTCACCTGGGAGCAACTTCAAAATTATCTGTGAGCAACCCAGATACAGCATAAGGCTCCTGAACACCTAAAAATTGATGAAGGAGAACAAGAAAAAAACAGGAGGAATGCATACATCTTAATTCTCAAAGAAGTGCATCCATGCTTTATAGTCCTGTTCCAGGGTTTTGCATTGAGTACAAGATGCTGATGGAGATGATAAAGTTGAACAGACACCTCATTTACTAATTCAACAACAAATCTCATCAAGATTGTGCACCTCAAGATTTTCTACTTGTTTTGAGCTTCCTGTATAGAATACTCCAAGGAAAGCACCTTACAAACCATTTGCACACTTCATGTATGCACTGCCTGATTTCCAAAATCTACAGCATGATGACATGGTTACATCTCAATGTTACAATGAAGAGGAGGAGGGTTTTACATCATGCTGAGAATGTTGAAATTCTGGGGGCCTTAAGAGTCTCTCTGTGTCATTATGAATTTTGTCTATTGCACACTCAAGGGGTAAGTATCATCTATGGGATTGAAGCATAACTATCTACTCAGTGGCCGAAATATTGATCAATATTGGTGGTCTAAAGCTAGATGCCATTGGCTGAGGAAGGTGACACCACATTGAGAATGTTAAAATTCTGCACCTCAAGTGCGTCTCAACTCATTTAGACTCTCCTTCTATGCAGATTCCGTAAAGAACAGCCTAGGAAGCATTGAATCACTACACTAGAATGGAAAACAGAAATTCCAATTACCGAGAGCATTTCAAAGCTAGGCAATAAGGGAACAGGACGCTGATATCATCCCTGGAAAACCAAAAAAAAAATAGCATTGAAGTCGCAAGGCGTAGCACGATTACTAAATATGTAAAAGGAAAACCCTAAAAATAAACACAAACACGGCAATAGCATGCCCATACCTTCTCCAAAAGAAGGTGGCAAAAGAAAAAGAAAATTCACCTGAAAGTCCTGGCACAGAAAGAGGTGGACGGCACGAGCGAACACCAAGCGCAAGAAGGCGCACGCCGCCGCGCTACCTCTACTAAAGGAATCGCTTGCTGCGTGCTCGCTGCAACAGTCGTACTCATGGGAGTGCCAATCACACCCGCCATTCACTCTCTCTTATTATCAACCCCCCCACCCCCAAAAAGAGAAAACCCCCCGAAAACCAAAACAAGGCAATTCCCTCCAAGACAAAAACACACTCTTCTGACAAAACAAAATCCGCAACAGATTCAAAGCCCTCCCTCCTTCTTTTTTTTTCTTCCTCCTACTCCTGCTGCGCCTTGGCCATCACTTGCACGATTTCAACAACTCACGCGCCGAGGTACCATCCAAAACTCCCGCAACGAGGAAAGCAAACTACGAACGGACGAAGTACCAAAACCTCCTCGACAGCAACAGTGGAGAAGAGGGTAGTAAATAATATTACGTGTAAAACCTAATCTCATGAAGCAATTTGCAACCCTCCATCAGCCGTTCCTTCCGACGTTTCCAGAACAACTCACCGCGATAAATAAAATCGTGTTAAATTTTTTTTAACAAGGTCGGTAACCAAACACTACCCTAGGCGTACTGGTCTCTGTACTCACTATACTCTACTGTACGTACACTTGTTTGTTTTTGTACGTACATGTACACTCCATTTTTTGTAGTTTGTTTGTGTATCTATATACTGCATTTTATTGTACATACACTAGTTCGTTTGTGTATGTATGTACTCCATTTTTATTGTACATACACTAGTTTGTTTGTGTATGTATGTACTCCAATTAAGGTGCATTCACACATAATGTTAAGCCAGTGTTAAGTGAAAATCTAGGTGGCATCTTAGGTGGCACCCAAGGTTAAATGGGTGATTATTTAATAATAAGTGAATGTTAACATAAAATCTTCGCGGTAATAGGTTTAGGTTCTAAATGACTAGCCTGGTGTTAGGGGACTTAATATTAGAGTCCTCAACACCAAGTGTAAATGCACCTTTAGTGTGAGAGCACTTGTTTACATTTTTTAAATGCACAAATTTGGACTATATATGCATATTAACAAATATCTTTTCAAATTGTCCAAATTGAAAGGAGGAAAGTAAAATGTGGATTTTTGCACTAATTGTAGTTAACTAACTGTCCTCACTTGGTATTATTATTTTGTACTATGCATCACAGATTTCAACATTTGCAAATTCAATGGATCTATAGCAAGGTTTCCATTGATTTACCCTAGTGCAAAAACCTCAAAGACTTATAACTCAACAATGATTAACTGTCATGTCAGCTAACGAGTTGCCATGGAGAGTTTTTTGGCCCCTGGTGTCATGAATGTTAAGAAAAATTGCCCCCTGGTGTCATGAATGTTAAATTTTCTTGCCGCAGCATGTCAGCCATCACTCCTTAACACTTTCTTCCAGTGAAAGTCTTTCACCCAACATATGAGTAAAAGATTTGGAATGACAGAACCAAACAAAAGGTCCTGCTGGTGCTGCATTATTTCTTCACCATGCTTTATTCAAAAGTTCACATCTTGGGTTTGCATCTGTACAAAGATTTTGCCTTGCCTTCTAAATGTGCAATAATAATGCAAGCACCTCATCCCTGCAAAAAGCCTGTTTGTTTTTATGAACTTGCTTTACACCTCATGAAATTCAATGACAACACATGAGATATCATCCTCACTGAAACGGTGTCGAGCCTCATGTACGAGGTCATGAGCAGCTTTGACAGGGTCACCCACACTTCGGACAATATCAACAACCTCCTGGTTGTCAAAAACTGACCACAACCCATTGCTTCCCAATATCAGAGCTTCACAGGATAAGTCCACTACTAGATCAGCCACATCAGGCTTTGCGCTCATATGCTCCTTCAAAACCTTATCACCAAATGCTCGGGCTATTGAGAGCTGCCCATCTACTCGCCAAGAGTCACCTGCATAAACAAATTAAGTACCTGCTTTAGATTGTGTTTTTGCAAATGCCTCCACCTGAAGACTTAGCCTTTGTACAGTATGTATGCAGGATAGCAAATACAGCCTTGACAATTAACAGAAAAAAGACTGCAATTCATGTGCAGCATGTTGTCAATCCACACCTCCTAGCATGAAATGGCTGGATTCCCACCCATATCCCACAGCTCAATTTTTCTCTGATCATTCATTAGGTTCAAGAAGAGATGGAAATTTGCGACTATCTTCAGGTTGTGCAGAATAATGTCCAATGGCATCAAAATACAAAGCTACAGTTGGATGCAACTGTGACAAATAACTTCTGAACTGCATGACTCCTGACTCAGGTTCAATAAGCAGGTACATGAAAAGGTTTGGAAACTTGCATACAAGGGCAGATTTCATAATCTGCTCAGGTTGCTATACCTGGCATGTGAGTGACAATCCCACCCCTGGCCTCCACATTGGCACGCTCCACAGGATGGCCAGGGTCATGGTCAACTGATACTTGAACTGCTTTGCCATCCTTTGATAACACTGCCCTGGAGTCTCCAACATTTGCCACTATCAACCGACCACCATTTTCAGAAAGCAAGGCAGTTACAGCTGTGCTCCCTCCTCTCCCAATTACAGATTCCAGTATCTTTCTGTCAGTGAGCAAATAAGCATCCCTAGTGGCACCGGCAGGATCAGACCCCACCCCACCTCCATGCAAAATGTTCCTGAACAGATTCTCTTGCAAGTATCTCCCTACTGCATCTCCACCATGAGAATCATATATTGCAAACATTCCAACCTACACACAGAGACAGGTTTGAAAGAAAAATATTGCCTCAGCACTCTGCCTGTACATATTGATTGCTTTAACTAATATTTGTCCTTCAGTGATCACAGTGCATCCATCAGCAAGCGGATTCTTCCTACAGCTCACACATAGTGCAATTTGCCTCTTGGTTTGTTCTCTGTTTGTTTCTCAGTAGTTACTGCTGCAACGAACCTATGCTCCTATATATATATAGTCATGACTTTTTCCTTTTTATTTTAGTAGAAGGCATGATCTTCTCCGACGAAGCTAGAACTGATAGATCATGTCTCGTGCATTGCCGCGTGCTTGCACATACCTCTTCTCCATCGATTTCACGAACTTCAGCGACGTGAAAGTCTTCCATTGGGATTCCGCGCAATCCTGGCATCAGACAATAGCCGAATACGGCCTGCGGCTGCAATTGGCTGCTCTCGCCTCCCCCGGATTGCGTCTGTTTAGACTCAGAAGTCATTGTGGTGACAGGCCTTCCTTGTCCTCCTGTAATCGGTTGATGCGAAGATAGACTCGCTGCTGCAATATTATCCTCTTCGACATGGCCTTGTCGTTGTGGCTCCGCTACATTCGACCTTCCCCCCATGATAGGTGCTTGCGGAAGAAAAACAATCAAGACCGACCACGGATGTTTTGTTTGCAATCGTATTCCGAACACCTGCAGGTGTGTGTGCAAATTGCAAATCCGCGGCCAAAAACCTCTTGTTACTTCCCCTCGCCACACTTCCTAGCGGTTCGTCTTCCCTCGAATCACATCTTCCTTCCAAACGGTAACACCACTACAAATCGATCCCAACCGTTCCTTGCAATTTGCTTCACACAAATCAGCTCTCTCTCTCTCTCTCTCTCTCTCTCTCGCTCTCTCTCGCTCTTCACGCAAGGAACAAATTCCAAAACTTAATAACTATGACCTGATCACCGCTCATCAATACGGCCTGCAAATTACTCCTCGGAATCCGTCTAATACCACCGGTCCAAACTACACCTTCTTCAATAGATCAAAATTCTGCTTTCAAGAAAGACTCCGCGTGAAGACTTCCCGACAAGTTACAAGATACAAATCCTAACAGATTCTCTTACGATGACGTCGATCCGAGCAGACAGGACTCTTCTATTCTTCAACTTCCAATTCCAGACTAAGAAATCAATCGAAATAACGAAGATTGTCTCTTTCTTCTGAAATCTCGGGTTTCTTTCTTTTAGAATAATACGAAATGTTCTTCTTCCGCTGCTGTTGCTGCTCCTGCTGGGGCGGGCGATGAAGGCAGGCAACATATCATAACCTGGATCGAGGCAGGGATACGTACGTACCTACTGTGTGGTCCCAGCATGGCGATAAGAATTGGAAACGGCGAAGCTGTTGCGAAAACGGATAGGCCAGTGCGCATGGAGGCCGGAAACAACGACAGCAGCCGGGACGCCAGTAGTGTCGGAGTTGCGGCAGAGGTAGCCGTGGTGCCGGCACGACACGCCGCAGCGACGAGCTCTGCATTTGGTGATTAGGAAATGGAGATGACGAGGATATCCGGCTTTGGCGGCAGATGGAGATGAGGTTCTGGATTGTGGAAGTAGGTACCTATTTTGTCTTTTTCTGCAATCGAAAATTCAAAATCAAAGAAATGGCCAAATGTGGGCTCTGCCCACTTGGGGTGATACCTTACCCTAAGGTCAGTTTCGTCATTAAATAATCCTCAAAATAATGAAATGATTTTTTGTGAAAATATGACATTGACATTGTGAAAATCATCACAATAATTATCATAGGCTACACTCTGAATAATTTCACTACTCATTTGACAATATTCATGTTAACTTCCATTCTCTTGTCATTATTACTTAGTCCATAACCAATTGTGTAATGGGAATCTTCATGCTTTGATTGGTTCTTAAGTTGAGAGTTACACATTTGTAGTCTTCAAGCTTTGTTTTGTTGATGACCTACTAATTAGCATAAGGTACCAAACTTGGCTCTCATTGGCACAATTGATTCACTAACCTTGTGAGTTTTTGCATAAAAATTTCATGCCTTTCTTATTCATTCCTTCCTCTCTTGATTCCAGTTTTGCTTTTTACATTGCTACACAATAGGAGCTTGCTCGTGTTTTGTTGACACTTGACATCCTCCTTTTTGCTTTGGCCAAAAGAGCCTTTTAGGAAGAGAAAGGAGCAAAGCATGTTGTTCATAAAGCAAATAATGTATTTGCATTTTGGTTGGACTGGTGGTGCAAATAAAGTGGTCTTTGGCCCAAAATACCATTGGTGGAAACTACAAACATAAAAAATTCAATAAAAAACTTGATGGTCAGAACCATCACATGGATGACAAAAGGGAAGGCCAAAGAAAGGCCAAAAAGACGCAAAGCCCATAGGAACCAAAGAAGGGAGAGAGCTAGTCCTTCTTATGGTAGGGAACTATTTCATCCACAATCCTTCTAATGTCACCTATATGCAAATCATGAGATTTAATAATTATAGGAGGTCTAGAACAAGCATCTCCTCTGCAATCTTTCTTTATATAGCAAAGGCTAAAGCACATTGAAAAGCAATACTAACATGTTGCTTAAAAAATTGAATGCAAAAAGACAAGGATAAATAACCTCCTAATCATCTATCATGAAAAAGACAAGCACATTCCTTGATGAAACGATCCTTATCACATTCAAGTGCATCATGCACCTCCATAGTCATTGCAATAAAATGGTGCCCTTCATGAAGCCTTTTGTATTTGCATATCTTAACAATGGTGCTAAATTTTGCAACTACACCGATTGGTCAACTAATGACACTTGTAGCCACCATCTCCCCCATTGAGTCAGTAACCACCACATCAACAACAAAGACCTAGTCCTCACGAATCATGTAGAAATTGTCTTGTAATGAAACTCCTGACGTAAAAACATATCGCTATTCTTTTCATACATCATGCCCATTTTCTCGAGTGAAGGCATACATGACGTTTTTAATGGCATCATGTTGGTTATTCATTAACCTATGAATGGACAATGTGTTAAATGTGTGCCAAATGCATCTAACCCATGTCCACATTTGCACATGAAGAGACTAGATGTCAAAGGCTAAATCAAATTAAGACAAAAACGCAACATTGAAATGAAAGTAGAATGCATGATGTGGAATGAACAAATAGATGGCCTAGCAATCAACCATAGCACGCACCCCCTTGCTTGAACAAGAGCAAATGTGGATTTTAAATGTTAAGAAAATGGAATCATCCTCTAAGATAGACCTAAAGCATGTGTCATGATGCATGTCCATCAAAGATGCCTATAAACCTAGGGTGCCGATAATTACCAAACTCTCAAAAAAAAGGTGCATCTCCCTAGTTACGAAAGGAAGGCTATCTTAAACTACATGAACGCATGACTAAAAGAGGTGTGGGCCCCCTTCAACCTGAGAAACATCCTCCTCCAAAATGGGTGTATTGAAAATATGAAACTTAAAGCATAGATATAGAGCCACCAAGGCCCAACTCCCTAAAAAATTTGATGGGGCATAATCCTCCATAATAATAGGCCTATACCACCAAACGAAATCAATAGTTGGCCTAACGCTTCATTAAGGGGCCATGAATAGATTCTCATGACCTTGGACCCATAATGTCCCCACAAACTTACATCACTTTCTTATTGAAATTCTAAAAAAAAAAAAAAAAAAAAACCATTTAAATGAAATAAGGTCAACAAGCGACACATGAAGACAAAATGTCCAATGCAACTTATATGTCTCCCAAAATAGGAAGATCATCAATATGTGTCACATCTTAAAATAAAGCCTCATTCAAAAAAAATGTGACAAAGTCCCGAAAACCCATTAACACACTCAAAATGCATAAGCCATTTATGACCAAAGTGCAGCCTTTGAGAATTTCTATGCTTGAAGGATCCATGATGGGCTCCAAAAATTACACTTTGACACCTTAATCTTAAACCTAACTACAACTAACTAGGTCAAAAGGTGGTGAAAGGTAGGGATAATTTCATTCATAGGGCCCACGATGTGAGTATTGTCCGTTAGGGATGGAAAAACAGAACTAAGGGCTTGAGTAATGGTCTGTAGAAATGTTTGATAATAGACCACGGCAAATAAAAAACCTCATGAAAGGTCATTCTAGCTCTTGCCTTGTGACTAAAAATGATTCAATAATGGTGACCCCCTCCTCATGTTGCTAGTTGTGCTAATAAAAATATGAACACCTCTTGATATTATTTATGAAAGTTTTGTTCATTAAAGCCATGTTGACACAATCTTGCAATTGAAGGAATGCAAAGTATAACTTGTTATAACCACATGAGATGATAACGACCTCCTTTTAACCACGTGCCAATGAGGATTGATTAGAATATTACACATCACATTTGAAGAACAACTTTGTCCTTTTTTTGGCCACAAATTAGTAGAAAGATTAGAAGTCATTTGACAATCAACAAGGGATGTGTTACACTATGGCCTTGCCGTTTACATTAAAAAGTATCTTAAGGCAAAAGAAAAACTATGAAAATTCAAATATTCACCATCCAAAAATATAATCTTCAAAAAAGCCCTTCTAAAACAAACCAAAATCCTTCAAGATATCATAACTCTATAACTAATCTCAAGTTTCAACGCAAGCCAAAATATCATCTTTCAAGAATCCTCATATAAAAATAAACCTACTACCTAGGGGCCAAAATCCCTTAAGCTACACTATACTCTCTATAATGAGTCTAAACACAATACCCTTGCCTCGGTAGGCAAGGCCAATAAAGTCTCACTTTTAATTAAGCCTTGCCAAGAAAAGAGGTTATTTGTTTTTTTTCTCTTTTGCTTCATCTCTTTATGTGAAGAATTAGGTGAATGGGGATGGGCCACTTTGGTGCAAGTGAAAATGAGGTTATGTTGCTACTTTCTTGCTATTTCATTACATTTTGCAAAGGGATGGGTATACAGGAAAACACAAATGGAAAGTTAAGTTTCTACCATTCTCCATTATTCAGAGGCTTCTTAACTCCATCCTGAGTTTTTATATTGTAAATCAAAGTGTGAGAAGGAAGGCATTTCATGATTGCAGGTCCCAACCCCAACTATTCAAATTGGGGTTTCCAAGACCTCAAAATACAAATCACTCTTTCCCGAATCTTTTATTCCAATTACAAGTTCTTCTCCAAATTTTTAATCCAGAATCAAACATTGCAGTGTCTATGTACAACTGACACCCAGCTTAACCCAATTGCTTTTGCCTTTTCTTCAAGTTGTGGATCCAAAGTTAGGGCCATGACACATCATCCATCATCTTTTCCTCATTACTCGACATTGGATTTTTTACATCATGACATTAACCTCAGATTGTGAATTGGGGGGGAAGCATCAAACTCAAACTAAAAGAAAACACGAGGTTTAAAGCAGAATAGAAGGGGGAAATTTTCTTCAACCATTTGAAATGAATGCAATAACCTGATAGTTGTTGGCAGACTCCAGAAGACATCACCAATTCCCAGAATACTAATCACAAGACTCTCAACAATTGTTAGAGATTTGACACTTAATTTGAATGCGAAGATGATGTATTGATAACTGAAATTTGGATACAGAAACTTGGGGCCAAAATTTTTTAGCAAACTTTCAGTACTCTGAAATAGCTTGACCCTTAACAAACCAGCATTGATTTGCAGCCCCAAAAATGGCAGATTAGAACCTCACAAGTAGCCTCTGATATTGTGAGTTCACAGGCCACCTGCTAAGCTCACATTGACTGAACAGTCACTCGGATTGAACAGATTCTCCCTTGAAATACAATGGGTGCCACTTCTTGTGACCTGGTACCCAAAACCTCACAGAGAACCAATCCTACATCATCCTTGGACCCTCCAACTTTATATCAGACAGTTGATCTGGATCAGTAAAAGGGCCTTACCCACATTTATCTTCAGGCTCCATGAGATTTAAATCTCCCACCTCTGGACAATTACCCAGGCTGATGGTCTGTTTGTGCCACACCTGCTGCTAAAGAGTTAAATCTCTACAGGTGAGTGTTGTACTCAGTCATGCCTGATTGGAAAACATTACTCTTTGGAGGATAGAGAGGCACTCAGCAGTCCCTTGCACAAGGGACTCCTCTTTATACAGAAACAACAAAGTATTTGTGACAAACAACTGTGTCTCCACTATGAAGGCTCTAATCATGTGTGCACAAGCCTGTCAGACTTTAGAACATAATCCCTGACAGCAGAAATTTTTTGAGTTTGTTGGGCACATGGAAAATATAGGCCAACTGCTCTGAACAGTAAGAGAAAAAGCAACAGAAATGAGGTGGCTTACAGCCAGCAAGAAACACCAAGGTGGAAGGTCCTGCCAGATACTTACAATGAGCAAGATGCCTGCAGATCATGATGGAGAACCCTGCAAATTGCAGAAGTTGGGAAGATCTGCATCCTCACTTCAGGATGCATGGCGTAGATTTTACATAACTGAACCTCTTGCTCTGGTTGGCAATTGTTGCCATATCTTTCTTTCCTTCTCCCATACCATCCAAGATCATCAGTGCATTCCTGCATATACCAATCTCAGACATATCATGGGATAGCACCAGCTCATCATGGGATATCAGTCATTGCTGTATATTGAATCCTTGACTTTTGTTGTGCCAAATTGTCCCCCTCTTCACTGTTCTCTAAATGCTCCAGTTCTGTAAAAGAGGGAGGTGGCAAACCCTCCTGGCTTACATCACTAAAGCAAGTGAAGGTGCCCGATTCCCACATCATTAGGTTTTCTGCAGATAAATGAACACAGGGAAAGTACAGGTGAAGAGCTGTAATGACTGGCAAAGTTGTTAGTGTAGCAAATGAAACAAATTTTGGGACCTGGCATTGGTATAAGGCTCAGGTAGGCAGACAGATTCAGTGTCAATCTACACTCATAAGTGCTCTAAACCAGTTGAAAAAATGGGAATGGAAAAACATTCAGTGCACTTTCAATGGGTGTTGATCAAGACATGATGCTCTATCTGTATCACACTCATTACTATTGATCAACTAAGATGCAAGGATTCTGTCTGTCTAATGTTCCCTGCCTTGAGGTCACCAACACTTTCTTCAGCTTCAGTTTCTGAGCCAATAGCTTCAACTATAGGATCTTCAGGACTGCTCAATGGTACACCAGAGGCAGAGATACTGGCCGCTGGGCTTTGCCCAGCTGAATTTACCACCCTATGGGTACTGCCACCTTCCACTGGAGACAACCCTGTCAACTGTAGTGGTCTCGGTGACAATCCATCTAGGCCTCTGTCTGTTTCAATCCCATCATCTCCCACTTGCCGAGCGCCATTGAGAGTATAGCAGTGAGGGCAGTAGTAGGTTATGTATTGAAAGTCTTCCTTCCTTGCCAACCCTACTCATATCCACACAACAGGACAGCCACTACAATGTCAAACGTCAGACTTTGATGCACCTGAAATTGCTTATCACTGCCAACAGATGTCAGGACATACAGCCATCCAACTGTTATGCAAATACTTCAGCTTCAAGTGCACTTTCTTGCACAAACTAGCAAGGATCGAAATGAGAAAGGTATCAAACAATCAGAGGATCATAATAAAAGGATAGGGTACAGATAACAATGTCACACATGTCATCCAAACTGAATAGAAACAGCAATCTTCACAGAGTACTGGAAACTCCAAAAATTAAAGATGGAAGAAATGACCCAACTCATGAAATAATTACATTGCTCTCAACAAGCAGCATTTGTTGAGAGCACACAGGTATATCATCAACTAGAATAGTGAAAAACTGCACCACCCATTATACTACAAGACATTGATACTGCCATAATTGTGCAGGACTGGTGCTTTCTTACCATTATGCATGTGACACTTTGGGCAAATGAGAGCATAGCACTGGGTGGGATCTTCCCCAACAAGCATAGCTGCAAGCCGGGCAATCCAGCCTCCATCTGTTGGCTTACTTCTAGGAGGTGCTGACTCCATAGCCTGCTCATTCTCCCACATCTCCTGGGTACCTTGTAACTTGTTCTGTGGCGGTCCCTCCACTGTCTGTATTGCAGACAACGAAACTTTGCTGATACTATCTTGTCGTCCTTGTGGTCTACGGTTTCTCATTCCCACTGACTTTCCCCCACCAGAGTCCAAGCTGTTACTACCAGAACCTAACATGGTGCCACTTCCACTGCTAGTTCCAGTCAGCTCCTCTTTATTGGTAAGGCCTGCAGCCAGTGCCAATTTAAGACCAGACTCTGCTCCCAGCTTGGATGCTAGGATACTTGCTGCTGCAGCTTTTGCTTCTGGATCAGGGTCATAACGCTGCCCACACAACCTCAACTCACACTATTAGAGCCTCTTTTAACTCCTGACGGAGGTTCTCCAAACTTAGACTTTTTTTCACATCGTGATAAAATTCAAGCAGGCAAATTTAACTCACACCAGAAGTACATCCAGCATCATCAGTGTCTGCCAGGTGGAACTCTACTCCAAAATCAGCCCTAAACCAGAAACTGGACTCGCAAGAAACATCATCAATTGCAGAGCTGAGACAGGCCATGAGCATAAAACTTGTACCAACCTGAATAAGCTGCTGTGTGTTGTAATAGTTAGTCTTCTCTTTCAATTCATTGATCTTCTCTTGCCGCTCAGCCTTCAACTTTTCCAAACGTTGATGATCCTTGCGCTCCCCTGTCAAAAAAAACTTTTTTTTCAAAAACCTAACCAACCCTGGTTTGAGAAAGGAGAGAAAAATAACAGAACGAGAGGAAGGATGAGAGATTATGGGTACACATACTCTCAAAAAAATTGGAAGATCCCAGAGACACAAGGGGGCCAACAGAGGAAAAAACCAACCAGGAAAGAAAGAAAAATAGCAGGACTCATTGATTCAGGAAAGACCCCCAAAAAAGGGGGGGCGGGAAGAAGAAGAAAACTTACTCATTCGATTGTAGCTTGCGCATCCCGAGTATATGAGTGTAACGACCGCAGGCAATGCAAAAACAGGGAGCACGCGTACAGCGCGCACTTGCCATGGCAAGTCCGTGGATCGTGTAGAGAGAATCGCTACCCCTAATAGCAACGCCTGCCGACCCCAACAACAACAACAACACTCTTGTGTCTGATTCAAATCCCCCCTGTTTCGTGATCGATGCGAACTCACCTCCCTGTTGAGGAGGACCTTTCACGATACGGAAACAAGTATCCAAATCTTTTGCAGAAAAGGAAACAGGGGAGGGGGAGAAAAGAAAAAAGAGAAACAAACCTACCTCGCCGACGATAGAGTAGATGATCAAAGCTCTAGCAAGCTTTCTCCAGTTCTGAGTGCGCCGCTTCAAACGAGTATGCACAATGACTTCCTCCTTCGACAAATGCTGCAGTTTCTTCTCGAAATCGTTATTATTCCTACTTCTGAACAAGAGTCTCTGTATGAGACCCATTAGAGCTCAAACCCTCACAACAACAACGACAACCCCTTCTTCACACGCCCAAAACTACGCCCGCCCTCGTCGTCGTCTTCCCTGCTACTACAGTTGGTAGCTACTACCGCCGGCGGCACGCCTCCCCCTCCTACTCCAACTCCTCCTCCTCCTCCGTCTCTCAATACCCCAACCCGATTTTCTCTTCGCAGAACCATAAACGAGAAAAAGGGCAAAGTGAGTTGCCTAAAGATTTGTTGCAAACCAGAAAACGTGCAGAGATTGGAAAAGAAGAAGAGCTCAAGAAGAGCTCAACGACTTCCATGAAAATCCAAATTGGCCACACCAGAGAGAGATCTAGCGTCGTTGTATTGGGCGTGCACCCACCACCACGCTAAAGAAAACAAAGCGAAAACTTGCGGGATCGGGCAGAAACTACGACGATGAAACACAAAACGCACAAGTTCCGTTCAGTGTTTTTTGTTTTTATTTTATTTTAGGTTTTGCAATTTTGTGAGCTACGTGGTCTGGCGATCATCTAGCAGAAGACTTAGCCAGATTTTGGCTACAGATCAAAAAGGAAAGTAGAAAAGTTTAGGAATTCGGCTACCTTTTGGCGACATGTTTTGAACCTTTTGGCTTCAATCTGGCGATTTGAAAAAAAGAATTCATTATGATGAGGCGACTTTGGGTCCCTCCCCCCCACCCCGGGGAAAAAAAAAGGGGGGGGGGGGGGGGGGGGGGGGGGCTGGAAAACATATAACGATAAAATGGCGAAAAATAACGAAGAAAATGTCCAACTAGAAATGGATCCGTTACTTTTGGAAACGAAAAACCAAAAAGAGGAGAGTAAATAATTAAATAAGTCGCCAAAAACAAACAAAAACCTTTAACCCTAAATCCGCATTACTCAACACGTCGCACAAGCTACTCCTAGGTCAAGCTACAAGCACAAGCTACGTACCGTTAGGTCACGATCTGGGCCCCAGTCACCTGGGGCGGGGAAGGAGGGTCGTTCCCAAAAGTCTTTTTTTTTTGGCGAGAATTCCCATTTTTCTCAAAATAATTCGCCAAAATTCCCCCTATTTTGAAAAGCTTGTCGCCACCAGTCTGTCTACTGGCTACAAAAATGTCTCCAGTTAAGGCGAAATCTGTCTGAATCTGTCTGGGGATACTCGCCAGTGTTGCTACCGTACTGGAACTTCCCAGCTTAAGATCTGACTGACCTGGGCGGGAACGAGAACTGCCGCGCTGCCCGTCGGAAATTGCATGGCAAATATCGGCCTGGCGTCGTGCCATTGCAGCTTAGCGTTACTGCCCGTTGTGTGCATGGATGGACGGACGGACGGACGGATGGATGGGTGGGTGGATGAATGGATGCGGGAATGGATGTGGGAATGGATTTTTATCATCCATCTGAGTTTACCAATGATGTTGTTATACAATCTAGTATAACTTAGGCAAAAGGAAGCATCTCAAAGCATGCTTCCATTTTGGGGAGGGAAGCATATTTAGGCTTTTATGTTTGGGGGGTGCCTCCATGTTTCAAAAATATTGGCCATGGGCAAATCAAATGGCTCATTTTGGGAAAAAGATAACTAACTAACTAACTAATTAACTAATTGTGAGCACACCCTCTCATTAATTAGCCAAATATGTACATAAAGATGCTTGTAAAATGTCATGTGAAACCATTGCTTATGTTAAGAAATAGGGAGTAAGCCACCCTTGACATACATCCATAGACTTATTGCCACATAGAGCAAAAAAATGCTACAAGTTTCGGGATGACAATTTTTTTCTATCCATGTTCACTCGGGGACTTGTGAACATCATGATTGATTTTGGTGAAAGACTATGGCAATAATCCTATGATTGTGAAGAAAAAAATCAAAAAAATTGAAGCAAAGTCTCAATGTGTGATGAAATATGTTGATGATTCATAACAATTCATTTTAGATCTTGATGATCACATCATTTAGTTATAACATTTAAGGGATACAATCTTTTGATACACTTTAAAGTAATTCAAAAGGAAACAACTCTCAAAAGAATGTCACTTCAACCAATGCATAATCAACTAAATTTTTTTGAGGTTATCATCAAACTCTAGTGTGTTTTTGGGTTGCACTGAGCAATTATGGTATGCTAATGCATGTCATCTTTGAATTTGTTTTGATATAGGGTTGAGTATAACTAGCATGGATACAAATTGTTTTGCTATGGATTTTACAACCTCCATGAATTGAATGAAACAAGATTTTGGAATACAAAATTGGGTGAACTTCTCATATTGCATAAAACTTTGATTTACTTCAATGCATTCCACTTTTATCACTTTTATGCATTTGATAATGTTTGGGGGCATGTTACATGTTTTATATTGTGGAACTAAAATGCAAGTCTTGGCCATCGAGGCATGCAAAGCATCATCACATCGATGCATGACATCTGGCAAATTATTGAAATGTATATTTGATACGAACTCAAACATAATGTCACCAATTTGAAGTAGAAAATGTGTATACTACTTACGAAATTGTGTCATTTAAATCCAGCTCATCGAGATCTTTCCAACAACACCAAAGGCACATTCCGATTCCTCCGAAATTTTCAGCTACGATTTCTAATTTTATTTTCAGTTAAAAAATCGTTCAACATTCAAAAACTTTTGCACACAAGTCCAAACATCATGGAACCAAGCCCATGCACCCCTCCATCAAGAGAGCGTTCCAAAGACACCAAGAAGAACAGGATCTGAAGCATCTTGGCTCAGTGGATCTCATAACTACAAAACAAAACAAAACAAACTACCTTCCTTCATAGATAGATATGGTTAAAAGTGATTGATTGACACACATACCAAACTGAAGATTCACAAAATATTAAAACCTGATAAGCAAGCAAGCAACCAGATGATAATGCAAGTTTTTTAAGAGGCCCAATAAAAAGCAGCAGCTGGCAGGTTCAAAAGAGTCATGAGGAGAGTTAACACCGAACATTACCTACTATCATGTTCCTGGATGTGCATTGGAACAAAGAACAAACAAACAGGATGTTGAAGACTTTAGTTTCATTATTGTAGGACAGAGATTGGGATGAGTTTTCTTAGAGTTTTGGGTTTTGTTTGCATCAGAGAAAACAATTACCTTGAGAACCGTCTTTCAGGGTGATTAGTACACTTGTTAAGGCCCTTATTAAGGCCCCCTATTGGGATGTATTATTTATTACACCTATTAGGTCCCTTGATAGTTGGATTTTTAAACTATTTTAGGTTTCTATGAAGGGGAAGGCTCACCTGGGAGATGCTCTTATTACACCTATAAATGACCCTCAAATGGGGAGCCTTAGCCTGCACCTTATAATGTCCTATCCAGCTGACACACATGGGCGCATTTAAACCATTGTATGTCTTACATGTAGGCCTAGGTAGTCAGTCACCTGATCTTCCTTTAAAGCTCTTACTAGAGACAAATTGCTGGCAGAGGCCGGCCCTTGGCCCACACGGGTGCATTTCGATCAATGAATACTTTTTTTTTAATTATTGCGCCCTTTTGGGGCCTTGGGTATAGCCTTGGACCCTTCTTTAGGGCTGTCCTTATACCCGCCCTTGAATTTAGATCATTGGGTACTTACCTACTTGTCCCTCCTTTGAGAGTATGTAACAAACTACCGCATTAATTGGGTGTTTCAAACTGCCAATTTATTTTTTTTCATTACGATTCCCTTTGTATGTGAAATTACCCATTTGTCTAAAGTTTTTGTAAAGAGTGGGGCAGAATTTTGTAGTGTAGTTCAAGGGCATTTTACAGCCCATAATTTTTTCCACGGAGAAGGGGGTGAGCATTGAAATTACCATTCGAAATGCTTACCCTTCTCAGTGGAGAACATTACGAGTGAATAATGTTCTACTCTGAGGATTTTTCATTTTTTTTGAAACGTCCACCATCCCTTTTTCCCTGGTATACCCGATGGGTATCTGCTGAGTATCACTGGAAAAAAATAAAATAAAATAAATTCAAATTCCACCCAAGTTTTCACACGTGGTAAAAGCCTGCAAGCTTTACCTTCCATATAATGTTTCATTGACCGAAGGAGGTACAAGGCAAAAACAAAGGTTTTCTATACTCTATCATAAAGATGTTTAGGATTTTAATATTGATAACCTAATTAGATGACAACCATGTCATCTAGGTAGGCTATTAAAAATTGAAAATTCAATACTAGGTTGGTAGGTTATTAATACCTAGATTCAAACCTAGTTGGTTACCTAGGTCAAAAAGTAATACAGTAGAACCTGTCTAAATTAATACTGCCTAAATTAATAACCTACGATAATTAATATATGTGATCCAATCCCAAGTTGACCCCATACATTTATCAATAAACCTCCAAAAGTTCATAATTGATACTCCACAGGCGGTCCCGAAATTTTTTATGGTGAACTCCACAAGCACATATGAATTATCACAAGTTATTAATTTAGGCAATATTAATTTAGACGGGTTCTACTGTACAAATGTTACAAATGGCGCAAACGAAGAATTATTTAATGACCCTCTCTTTATTAATATCATGTCTAAATTAATACAGAACCCCCGGTCCCGGCAATATTAACTTACACAGGTTATACTGTAATTGGTTCTATATTGGTCAGAACCCTTTGCTCTAGTTGGTAAATTGGAAATTTTTTCATTAGTTATAAAAATTGGTGTTATGAATATGAAAGTTTTATTTTTAGAACACAAATAAACTTCATTTGTGCCCCCCAAAAAAACATAAATAGCCCAAAAAACTTAACTCCACCCATATTTGAGATTTCATTCCTACAACAACATTTCTCACATCCAATATTACTTGTTTATTATTTCCCAAGCCCCACCCATAAACATGAACATGGGTTCAAAACCTATTAGTAACAAATCACATAAAATAATCAATATATCAATCAAGAACAAATGTTAGATTGTGAATTGGCTTTTGTCAACCTTAGTGCATTGAACATAAATGTAGAACCAAAGCCATTTTACTCAACATGCCAAGCAAGTTCTTACTAGTCTTCATTCAAAACATGATGTGCAATTTGCTAGTGGAGATGCTTTAAATATGAAAAAATGCCTTTTCCAAAAGATGTGGTTTATCAAAGTATATTTATAAGGGAAGGTCAATGTAAGTATGTAAGCCTAACAATATATATATATTACTTTATAAATATGTGTGAATATATGTGTTTATGCATTGTTATAGATGATGATGGTGAAGTCTTTTTTTTATTGTCACATTTAAACTAGTGTTAGGTAGTTCTTTAAAGGATTGAAGGTTCTTTGCCAATTTTCAAACCAATGATATAGGTATATCATCGGTGGGTTTCATTTTGTGAAACCCCCACCCTTAGTTTTGACTTAACATTTTCCAAAAATGTCATACTCACCCCCACTTTCAATTCAATGATTTTTTAAATATCCACATTTGCAATCAAGTTGGCACCCAAAATGGATGGGGTTCTTTGAGTGAAACCCAACTTGTTCATAGTTTGAAAACCTTCTTGGATTGGAGGTTCTTTGCAAAAAAACCCAATTTACTCAAATATTGAAAACCAAAACATTATGAAGTTCTCTCAAGGAAAATTAGCCTCCATGGAATTTGAAATCTAAAGGTTCTTCAAAAACATTGAAAAGTATTTTTTGAGATACTTGAGTTTGAATAATGCAGAAAATAGGAGCATGTGCATCATTATAATTTTGCAAGCTTTTTGAATGCAACTTTATAATGACATTTTGCCACCAATTCTTTATGATGGTCTGCATTATCTTTGACTCAAGTATGGCAAATGTAGATGAGTGTTCAAAGTTCAATGAAGTTGAAAATTTCTTCAATCTCCATCTTGTGTTCTTTTTTTTTTTGGTTTTATGTCAAGTTTTTATTTTTTTTCTTTCTTTCTTTTTCATGTTATGAAATTCAAGATTTGTTATGTATTGTAGGTTTTCTTGTTTTTGCACTTCCTTTTCGTTACAACCAATTATGTGTGCTTGTCGATTTGTCACTTTAGATGACAAGGTGTCTTGAATATTACATAATGCATAAATAAAGTGTACCAAAGTTGATATCCAAAAGCATATTACATGGCCAAAATTTTTGGCAAGGGGAAATAGGCATGGGAGAAGGTGTGTGTGGATTTTGGTCAAAGCCCCTACAAATTGATCATCTTAGTGAAGACAACGTACGTTTTAATTTCATTTTGATTTTTGTGCTTGATGGTTGTTAGTTTATGTATCTTTATGAATTTCCATACAATGTAGCAACAATCAACAACATCCAAAAAACAACATTACCTACTTACAAACCGATTTAATGCGATGATGAAAAGTTGGTGACAATGGTTTTGTTTTTTTCCATTGTTTACTTTGATGATCATGGATTTTATAATAACATACTTTCTTGGACCATGCCCCTCTTTTCTTCTAAAGGTAATTTGTGATTCTTTCCCATGAGTAGAAAGTTTTCCATGGCTAATATAATTGCATGGTTATTATTTTTTCCTTTGTGAAATTTTTTCCATGTTGAATTATGCTTTGGCCAAATTTTCCAAGTATGATTTCTTCTTATGTTGATTTTTTTTCCCATGGTTGATTTCCTCTTATATGGGTTCATGAATTTTTTTTTCTCTTTTTGTTCAAGATTGTTATTACTCAAAAGCATTAATTACATCAACAGACATATTTATTTGAAAAATCCTTGTGGGAAAAATCTAGTAATTATGTTTTTCCATGGTTTTTTTGTATTTTTCCAAAGGTGGTTTTTGCCAAGGTCTTGTAACAAGTCTTTTTTGTTGCCCATCATCCTTTTTGAAAAGTTTTTTTGCAACAAAAAAAATTACAAATTGCACTTGCAAGGACATTTGGCCTTTTTTTTCAAGGTTTTTTTCAACATTTTTTGTTATTAAAATTTCAACCTCTTCTTCAATCTTTTTTACAATTATGGAACGATCTACATCTACATGTTTCTTTATAGTAGTTATACCACATCTTATAATATTTGATTAAACCATTTCCTTTTTTTATTTCTTGGATTGAAAACATTTACAGGATTAACATAACACAAAATACATTTCATAACTTGATGAATTATTCCTTCAACCTTTTTCCCATTGTTCACACAATAAAATGCCTGACATAAAACATTTTTATTATGTTCTCTCTAGATTTTTCTTTGAATATGTAATTTTTTCAAAACAATTTCATTATTTGTTCCACATTTTTTTCGATTTTACTACTTTTTGTTTGCACATTTTCACCTTCTACTATTTTCAAATATTTTTCAATATTTGTTTCATTTTCATCTTCAATCAAAATTAAAATTTCATTATGACTAGATTCCCTTGTTTTCCATTAGAATATTACCTACTTTAAAGGAAAATTTAAAAATAAGTATACTTTTTGCCAAAATAAGGGTTATGCTTGTCTATGCTATGAAAATCAACTTAAACATTTACTAGACAAATTTGAAATTTGAGAAAAGATGCAATGTGTAAAAATGAAATGCAATGTATAAAATTATATGTACAACGTCCAAATAGTTCTTGCACATAACAAACGAAAACATAGTAACCAAAATTACCAAAAAAAACATGGACAATCAAAACAAGGAACAAAAGTCACCTATAAAGAAACATTTGAAAAAAAAAAAAATCACCTTCAAGTTTAGCCTAAAGAACGCAAGTTGAATTTGGAAAGCTTGTTCTTCCCATACTTACAAAAACATGAAGGGGGGGGGGGGGGGTACCAATCTAAAATAGGAGGAGTAGAAAGGTCCTTGAAATAGGAGGAACATGAGTGATGTAAAAGAAGAAGAGCAACATCATGGAAAAAAAAAGTAGTGTCGAAGAATAGGAACGTTATCAAGGAACAAAAACAAGAACAACATTGAAAAGGAGCAAGAACAATATCAAGGAAGAGCAAGAGGAACATTCGAAAAAGAATAGGAGGGCGTTGAGGAATAAGAGCAAGAATGGTGTCAAAGAAGAACATGAACCAACATTGAAGAGGAGTAGGAGGAGGAGTGGTGTTGAGAACTAGGAGTAGGAATGACGTTGAAGAAGAACATGAACAATGTTGAAGAGGAGTGGTGCCGAGGAGCAAGAGGAAGAATGACATTGAAGAGGAACATGAATAAAAAAAATATTTGGTCAATAAATCATAATTGACCACCACTATGTCATTTGTGAAAGTTCATCCTTGGACCTTAAGAATGGAGACCAATATTTTACTAACAAACCACCCCACTTGTTATAAATCATTAAAAGGTGCATCTTATTTAACCCATGTTTTGTTTTAAATGTTGATGAAATGTCAATTTTTCAACTTAATATCTTATTGATATTTTAGTCCATATGACAAAATTGAAAGTTAATTTTTCATTTTTTTCAATGATACACACATTTTGTTTTCCTTTTAAAAACATAAACTCATTTTAATCCAGGAGAAGCATGAGGAAAAGTAGTGTTGAAGAGTAGGAATAAAAACAACGTTGAGCAAGAGGAAGAGCATTGTTGGGGAGCAAGAGCAACATTGAGAGGAGTAGGAGTGGCATCAAGGAGTAGGTGCAATCACACTGAATAGGAGGAACTACATCAAGTAAAACAACAATGATGCCGAGAGGAAGGAGGAATAGTGTCGAAAAAAATAATAATGATACCAAAAAGGAAAAGGATAAACATTGTCAAGAGGAATGTGAAGTTGATCAAACAACATTAGTAGCAACAATGTTGAGAGGAGAAATGGGAACTCCATTGAGCAACACAACTTTGAGAAAAGGAGGAGCACAAGCAAATCAAACACACTAACAAATCAACTAATCTAAACAATTAACAAACAAGAGAACAAAAAAATAAAACACACAATGGAAAAAAAAGTCAAAACCAATGCCTTATATAATCTTGCACTGAACAGCACCATTTAAAGCCTAAAGCCTAAATCTAGCTGCTGACTAAACACTAAACCCTTTTGACTAGTGAAACTTAAACCTAATTATTTCTCTAATCCTGAAACCTTGACCCTGAAAATTTTTAATACCTTGTCAGGGTTTCAAAAAAATATGAGTATATATTCTATCAAGGTTTCAAATGACTGGTTCTCACTTTATAAAGAACCATGCAGCCAGGTTTCACCCAACATGATACCATGAGGTATTCAAACTGAGAACTGGTTTGAAACCCTGAATAATTCTCACATATTTTCTGATGCCCATTCCAACATTGGTAGTTGCATCTCTTGATCAAACAGTGCCTCTTGGATCAATGATATCTTAAAGCATTCAATAGGGTTTAGAGTTTGGGTTTAGGGTAGGAGTTGGAAATGGGGAAGTGGAAGCTGGAAAAGTGTTAGTGGAAAGGCTTTGGATTGCCTATATCAGAGTTGTCCAGGCTCTTGAACACAGGGTGACTCTAGTGAAGAAAGTTATGTCAAGTATGTGAATGAAGAGCACATCTGAAAATTGGTGGTAGCCTTCCCCTCCCCATTGAGACATCTCCACCCCAACTCTTATTTGTAGCATTTGGAAAAAGTGGCATAGGATTGTGCAAGGCTGACAATAACCCATAACCATTAAAAACTGGCAAGTATAAGTTGAGGGACTATTTTACATGCCCCCACTTGGGCCAATCATGTATGGCCTGGCAATCAAAAGCAGTCATTTTCTTTTACTAAGCCTTGTGGAGTCCACCATATCCTGTGCAAATTTACAGGTCAAACCCCATTTTCATGCTACCATATTTGAAGGCTGTAGTTAATCCAAAGTACAGTGTACAGGCCAGTATACTTCTGCCAGTGGACCATCCTGTGCACAAAAGCTCGTGAACTACTGGGCCAGCAACTAAATCCAACGAATATTCTGCCAATACTGGGAGCTTGATTGCACATTGACAAACCATAGCATTTTGAAACCATGGCCTAGAGTTAAATGTGACAATATATCCTGGGACTCTGACATAATCAGTTATGCTACTTTCAATTCCACAGAAGTGAAAATGCAGGTCTAATGTCTAATACCTAAACCTGGCCTTGCACTCAAGGCACCCAAAGGCACCTGCGTTCACACTAAAGGTCCTACTGACAGTTGCGTTTGCACTGCCTAAAAAGAGCATGTATCAAGCTGATCTCCAAGTACAGGAAGAAAATTGAGTGTTTCCAACCTGGCTACAAAAAGGGATAGCAAGGTCATTGCCACAAAGAAGGCTTTGCGTGCAAGGAATGGGGATGGTATCCACCAGATGCACTATAAGAAATTATGTTCATCTTTGTGCCAACCTGCAATGGAAGCTGGTTGCCTTTCCCCATCTAAGATCTCTCTTTGGGGTTGATGTTTTGTTTAATCACTGGGGTACAAAGAGTGACTACTTCCAAATGGCTTCTTCTCTTGAAACTCCTGAGCCTATTTGACAATGCCCCTGCTGTCTCTTCCTTGTGTGACCATGTTCCTGACATGCCTCCTATATGCCCTTCTGCAGGGTACACAGATCAAAACAAATTGGCACTCACCCCAACATCCAGGTTTGGTCTTGAGCTTGGAAGAGAGGACAGACTCCTGCTTGGAATGATGAGAAGGTTATCCCATACCCAGTTGCCACTTGCAGGGATGAAGCTGCAGATTCTGTTTCATGTAGGGAAACACCTGCACTGGAGCACAGTGGTGAAAGAGCAGCTCACAAGCTTCGAGAGCACTACTACATTGTGCTAGGAACACACACACTCAGGCCACATTCCTTGCAGTCCCTTGAATCCAGATAGCAGTGATCCAAACAATGCCAGAAGAATTACACAAACCATTATACCAAAAACTTGGCCACCGTATGCTCCAAATGGTAACCCTGGAGTCCATTGGCATCATTGGATCACACATGTGCATGCCTGTGATGATTCCCCGTCATCATCATCGTCTTCTGAATCACCTGAATCACTGATCACCATACAACATAGTGAACACATGAATCAGAGCTTCTCCACTCATAAATAACTCTGATGAGAATCAAGAAATCTCCATACTAATGATTAAGAAAACCAGGGCAAAGTTTTTAAAAAAACTTCTAGATAAAGAACTGAAGAACCAGGAAGATGAAGAACACAGAAAGGAAGAACTTCCACAATAAAACTAACAGTATCAACAAAAGTCAGGGTCTTTCACTTATTCAGGGACCATCAACAGTAACATGAATGATAGTGACTTATCTATCACACGTTACCCACTGACTTATAAGCTCCTTACAGTGGGTGTAGGCCAGTGTAACCACTAGCCTGCCTATCAGGTCCATATACCATATCACGTACTCAAGACCAACCCTTGGTGTTTCAATTTACTGATTGATGAAAAGCATTGAGCAGAGCGACATCCTTGTTCAGAGAGACGCACTCTCAAACTCCCAGATGAAGCTCCAAATCAGAACCATATTCACTAGGACTGAGACAATACGAGAAAACCAAAAGCTTAAAAAGTTGGTTCTATTACTGATTGAAACCACAAAAAGCTTCAGCTTAAAGAGACACACAATCAGGTCACTGATTTCCAAAGTGCTCAGGATTGCCACTATATTCAGTCACACTCATAACTCCATCGAATTGATGCAAATTACACATGTTGTAAGACATTACATGTTGCCATTACTCTCATAGACTGAGAAAGGTAGGGCTCTGATTTGAGAACAGCTCATATCAAGGATGATCACCATGAGGGCTGTTGGTATTGCAACACTATAAGATGCAGAGTCTAGATTCTAAAACCCCTTC